>JAJJWX010003277.1:2400000-3094808 GCA_023529315.1 Papaver bracteatum | reverse complement strand
TAGAAAACAAGCCCAGCTAGGGTCAACCCACGGGTTCACGGGTTGGCTTGTTAGTTACCTATTTTAAAGATTTTATCTAATAGAAACGTGTTCATTTGTAGTCCAGTGGTTGTTATGCTAAGTGAACACCTAGTTGAGCTAGGTTCAATCCTCCCTAACAGCATAATTTTAAACATTTTTTTTTTTTTAACTTTCAACATTTTTTTTGGTTGTTATGATAACTAACAAGCCAACCCGTGAACCCTACAAGCCAACCCGCGGACAAGCTAGGGTTGGGATTTTGGGCTTGTTGATGAATAGCACTAGGGCTAGGGTTGACCCTAGCTTGTCAACGGGTTCACAAGCTAGGGCCGGGTTGACCCTAGCTTGCCCCGTTGACAGCTCTAGGCAAGATGTAGTACCAGAATATCGCCACAACAATATTCTCGTGGTAAGAACAACGCTTTCACGAGAAGGTAAAATATTCCTGTAAGTATAAATGACATTGTTCACGAGAGTGACGTAAGGATTCTTCAGCAACATTTGGCGAGCGTCACATGGAAACTTCATAATAATTGACGATTGAAGAGACATGTTATAAGAGTGTTGTTTCACGAGGATTACAAAAGTTGGCGAAGATTAATATTGCAAATACTACGATGAGATCGCAGAATATATCCGAAAGAAGGGGAAAACTTAGCTGTCACCCACTATGTAATTTCCTATATAAAGGGTTCAAATAAGTCCAGAAAAGATGATGTATTTTTTAGAGTTGAGAAAACCTTGAGGAGAGAGAAACTCAAGAAAAGAAAGTTGTAATTCTGAGTTTGAATATTTTCTGTAAACATTTCTGAGATCTAAATAATAAAAGTGTCGTTTAATTCTTTAATCTTCAACTAGTTTCACTTAGATTTTTATAGGATCTTAATAGGGGTGTAGTGTGGGAAATCCTGCTACTACATCTTCTTCCTCCGGTATCCGAGTGACACTTTCGAGTAGTCCATTCTGCGTAACTTTTCGAAACCTATCTAACGATACTAGTTTCGTAGCTATATCATTGTTAGATTAATTCCTATAAATTAACATTCGTATTAAACTTATTAAGTTATTATCGACTAATTCATCTCTTGACTAGTCTAATGGCGTTGACGAGCTTGATGGTCCTTACAAGATCGATGGTCTGATTCTGGATATTTGCAAATAAACTTCACATTTAACCTCAGATATATTGTCTTTATTTCCAACATTGTCGATGTCATTTTTATCATCTGAAACTAAGTATAAAGCATACATCATGTTCATATATAGGTCGACTTAAACAAGGTCAATTTACCTCATGTTGCTCAAAATTATCACGCACTTCCTTAGAAGTAGATATTGTATAACTCCTTACATGGATTTAAATATGAGTATTTCTACCACAGTTGTTAGAGAAGCCTATGATGCTGCTTTGTTATTGTTAACCACTTCTTCAGTACTATCAATGCGGATCAACAAATTTTGGGCATATGTTGTTGTAAAAGGTTTTTAATATCTTTCTTTATATATAAATTTTATTTACTATTGTGGTGGGAGGAGTAGAATTCTGAGTTGCTTGGGATCGTGTTGCATTATTCTAAGATGTCTTAAGGCCCCTTCCTATGAACTTTCCTTAAATTATAACTGTAGTTCATACAAAGATTATTTTTTTGATATATTAAAGTGGGTACCCAAATATACCTCAAGCTATAATTTTTCCTTCTTATAAGTCTTTTCCCCGAAAGTTATTGTCTATAGACTGAGTCGAGACAATACAACAAATCGGGTCACACTTCGTATGATTGTATATGGATACGAGATCGATACAATACAACAACGAAGTGTGTTTACTTGATACAAAGGTTCGGACTTAACCAAACTCAATAGGATTGCATATCAAGTAAATAGGAATTAACGTTTGTGCAATTTACTTCAATTATAATAAACAATTATAATGCGGAAATATAAAGTAAATGATACAACAAGATTTTTTTAATGAGGAAACCGCAAATGCAGAAAAACCCCGGGACCTAGTCCAGAATTGAATACTCTCAGGATTAAGCCGCTATACAAAATAAACCAACTTGGTATAGTTGAGACCAAGCAACTAAACCTATAGTTCACCTAGTTCCGTCTGTATTACCACGCATCCAACCTGTAAACAAGTCACGTACTTGGACCAATTCCTTTGGTTCATATTCCAAACACTAAAGGAACAACAAATCTGTTTGGTATCAACTCTCTTCAACCAAGTGATATGAGTTGCGCAAAGGCTCTTCTATTTATCTTAACATAAACTCCTTTGCCAGGTTCCAAGATATATCTTATGTTCAATCACCAAAAGGTATCTCAACTATTCTATCAAAATACCACAAGGATAGATCGATTATAGTTGGATCCTCTATTATCGAAAAAAGTATTGTGCACACTGATAGGTGTCTAAAACACCTTGATATTTATCTATTATTTATGCTTTCTTTGCTTAGTTTTCTTGTAAAATATGTATCTTATGATTGTTTTTTTTTTAGTATTTAGGTACTTTGGAGTCATTTGGAACAAAAGAGGAAGAAACGGCGCAAAAGTCTCATCTCACTTGCAACTTCTCTTAGAGGCGGATTATTTCTCATTATTTTCTTTTATTTCTTCACCTCTGTCTGAAAAGTATGTCGTCTTTAGTGATGCAAATTCTGTCTGAAAAGCGTGACAACTTTAGTGATGAAAAGATATTAAAGGAAAAAGTAAATTTGAGAAGTTAAATATGGCTGATGTTGGTGAAAGAATTCAAAGAAGAAGAAAGCGTCAATTTGGAGCGTAAAGGAAAAAAAAAATCATTTCGCAGGCAAGGGACATGGGAGTCGAGCCAAAACAACACGGGGGTTGTCATTTGGTTGACTCTTTTCTTATTTATGGGTGCCTAGAGTCATTTCTGGGTAACCCCTTATCTATTTCACTTGAGTGGGTGTAGCCACTCCCATTATTACACAAACATAGAATTCAGAGTCTCAATTATTTTCCCAAATCAGATTTAGAAACCAAAGGAGAGGAGTGTGGCTGCTGTTAACACATAAATTCAGAGAAAGAGATCGAGAAATTCAGAGATGAAATTGAGAGGAGTTTTAAGTGTTGTTGATTGGGAAAAAACATAAACTAGGGTTTCTGTGATGTATGAAATTGAAGATGATGAATGGAGAAAATTCATAGAGTATCCATGGGTGTTTGCTGCTGATTCATTGAGAAGACGAATTGGTGGTGGTTACGGTCGAGAAGTTACAGAACACAGATTGATATGAGTTGCTGCTAAGAGTGTTGAATCTGAGTTTGTTGCTGCTGTGAAATTGAAATTAGGGTTTCAAGGAAGAAATTGAAGACATCAGTAATGGCTTTGTTGGAAATCAAGACGAGGAAGACTTATTGATGGCACCAGTTTGCTGTAGAATTGGGGGTTCTGTTCGATTCAACATCAGTGATTTATGGCAGAGATCAAAAGGGTGTTAGTCGCGAGTCTCTGGTGATGATTGTGTGTGAGAAGATGATGGTGGTGTTTGATTTGAACTGATATGTGTAGGCTAGGCTAGATTTTGTGGGTAATTTTCACAAGTTGGTTGTTCTGAAGTGGGGATTGTACAATGAGATGATGCTGGGTTGTGTTGGTGAAGTTGCAGGTTGACTTGGGTTCGAAATTATTAACATCTGGTGGAGTTTTCAAGACTAGTTGAACCAGGGAAGTTAATGGTGTTGCTGTTGAGATTGAGGTACTGCAATGCACCAGTGATGCTTCCTAGATGAATGTTAGGGTAAGCTTGAGTTGTTGTAATGGAAGATGGTCTGAGACAGAAGCATAACGTAGGAAAGGGTGCAGTTGCTGCTAAGGGTGATTGAAGTCCTATGGAAGGTGAAGGAACTGTATTGCTTCTGGTAATTGTAGCTGAAGTAGAAGGTTTTAGCTAAGAATTATAGGTGGGCTTGCAACTGATGCTAGCAGATTTAAATCTACAGGTGGAAATGTTGGTGTTGCGTGGTTCAGGTGATGATGTAAATGTGCAATTACTAATGATGTTGTAATGGAGTAATGGAAGTGGTTCAGGTGATGTGTGTTGGATCTTTATATGAAAGGGTTCTCTGGTGATGAATGAATATGAGAAGATGAAATTGCAGGTGTTAGTTGTGGAGCAATGGCTGGTGGTAATGAAGCTGCTTAGATGAATGTTAGGTTTACAGGTTGGTAGTATTGATGCTGAGCAGTGAACTGGAGCCTTAGACTTGTTATGGATGCATGACAAAGAAGTAGGTGCTATGTTGCAGCTGCAGGTAGAATCTGAAGCCTGCAATGGAAATGAAGCACTGTTGGTGAATGGAGCTAGGACTGTGGCCAAGAAAATAGCTTAGGAAATGAGTTGTAGCACAGGAAAGATGGTGGTGATGTGTTATGGAGCATAGAAGCGGTCGGTTGCTGTGTTTGCCATCACAGAAGTATGGATTTTTGATGTTGGTAGTTGAGAATTTGAGGGATGGAATTGAGCCAAGGTAATAGAAGATAGCAGTGAAGATTTGGTATTGGTTTGGCCAGAAGCAAATTGGACTGGAAATGGCCAAGGATTGCATACTTGCAGGGTGTATATCCATCATGGCTGGAGAGCAGTACTGAAGCACAATGCTTGTGCAACAGAACTTGGGCCATGGCAAGTCAGATAAGTCAGCCTAGTTAGCTTACCTGAATAGCTGACTCTGACTTGACTCGGTATGACTCGGTGTTTGACCCGAGTTCACCCAATTGACTCGACCGAGCTGACTCGTTGACTGGTGACCGGGCGGACTTTGCCGGTCACCTGAGATACTTTTTCAGTGCCGGATTCCGGGCAAATTCCGGCGATTACCAGTTTTCCAACGATAGTTTTTGGGGCATATTTTCTACATGGGTTTTTCTCACTTATGGGCTTGGTGGATTTTCATCTAATGGACTTTGAAGACTAGACCTAATTTTGGAACAAAAAGAGCTATAAAAAGGAAGTTTTCTACAACTTTTGGATCACGTATTTTCTTGGAGCAGAGGAGAGAGCCGCTTTTGTTTACGCTACTAGGGTTTGCTTTGATTTCATCTTCTTTAATTCATTATTATTATGTTGATGAACTCCATAGCTATGAGTAGCTAAATCTTATTTTATTGGTTAAGGATGTAGTCCTATTTCTAAAACTTGTGCTTGATTAATGCATTAGTTTTCTCTCTTGTTTATCGTTCAAATCTCTACTATTTTTAATAATCACATGATTGATGTATTGTGATAGGACTTATATGTTTGGTTCGTTAAGTGGCCAATTAATTGAACTTGCATCCTTGTCCATAGCTATTTTAGGGTTTTTCATCAAGCGATAACCCAAATACAAGTAGCATGATATGATTATAGTTTATAGTGATACACTCTTGTAATCATATGTATAGTTTGACCATTGTCCGAATTGTCATGCGCAATGTATGACAATTGCATTGATTAGCCTATTTCTCGAACTTAATGCTCCTAGGAATTGAACTTAATTAGCGCAAGGTGTTAGGTTATTCTTTAGGTAGAATTCACATGCGCATCTCTAATGTGTGTGTTGATGAACTTAGGAAATTATTGGATTATCTTGCTCTCTTGATATTCTAGGCTTTTGATAATAAAAGATATTAAATCGTAATTCTAATCATATATGCAAGCACATGTTTAAGATTGAAGATGAATTCCTTGACCAATATCTTTCTCCATTGATTACTTTCAATTATTTACTTTGCTTTTAATTTATTTTTATTACTTGCATAAAAATCAGAAATCCCCCCAACTTGGTTACTTAGGAAATTGAAAACATAATAACAACAATTGCATCTCTGTGGATACGAACTCTTACTTACCACATACTTCATTTATATTTTGTTGAGTAAGAAAGTGAATTATTTTTGACGCATACGACTGCGATCACACACCAAAGATTATAAAACCAAGTATGAAATCTTCTATCTCTTATTTGTCTTCAAATCTTCTTAGATCTTCAATAAACACCTGCACACAAATACTTGAATCTCTTGTGATCAATCACACACAGAATGGAGTCTATTAACAATGGATTATCACAAGATCATCTTTATATCTAACAACAGTCTAAAGATCCCTGTTGAAACCTTGAACTAGTTTGAGTGAATCTTATATCTGAAGAGAAGATTCTCAAGCATAAACAAACTAGGTGCAATCAAAGTTCAACCACCGTTAGTCAATCAAATCAATATGAAAACTAAAGATAAACCAGAATTATCTAGTTTCCCACCAACGGTACGCACTAGATCTTCTCAATCCCAAAGAAGACTTTAAACTGAGCGGCCGTAAGAGATTTTGCCTAATTAGGTTACTCTCCTCTCCGAATAGGCGGCTTCACCAGAAACAGTACAACAGAGGAAGTTTACTGTCACGAAGGATTAGTTTGCTAGAAATCCAAACTCAAATTATTTATAGACAAGGAAGTTTGGACACCAAGGAATTTCCAAAAACGAAAATATTCTCAAGATATTCAATATATTCCAAATTCGGTTTTCATAATTCCTAAGAATGCACTGTCCAAATTTATGATCGAAATCTCCTTGAAAAATATTTAACTAGCAAATGCACATTACTAATTCTTATTTTCCATATATAATTTAAAACCTCAATTAAAAGATTCTTGACTTATTTAAATTCGATCTTGGGATTTACCTCCTTCTTAGATGTTAAGGAATATCTTTGAACAATAAAAGATACACATTAATGCGCGTGCTCAAAGTGTGTCGACATCTTTCCTCTTGTAAGTCTTTTTTCATACTTACTCACTTGAAACCGATTTACCACACTTCCAAACAAGTTTAGAATTGGTTCATCTGACTTTCAAGAACTATGTGATTGATCAAGTAACACTCAATCACAAGTCATGGGTGTAACGGTTCTACCAAAAAAAGTTTAGTTTCTATCTCCATGTGAGTACTGTGCATAGTCACACTAGATTACCAAATTTTCGGTTGACTAGGTACTAGGATCGATTCCCCGTATATATATGGTATCTAACTTATATGTGTTGCACATGTCCATAGTATCGGTTCCCCTTTGCCTAAAAACATGTTGCACATGTTCATTGGATCAGTTCCCCTTTCTACTATAAACCTTGTTGCACCTCATACAAGGATCGGTTCCCCTTATGATGTATTGTACCTCTTACTAGGATCAGTTCCCCTTTCCCAAATTTGGTCACACTCACAAACCCGATCATACCCAAGGTGATTACTTAAGATCGGTTTCACTAATAAAAGTCATATCAATATATAAAGTCAGGCCTCATGTGAATAGTTTTACCAAGAACACAAACACGTCATGAGCGGTTATACTAATCACAGATATTGGTCGTTCATAAGATATGCAATGAAGAACAGCCCCAATAACGCCTTGAGATTTCCTTTTCGGTTCATAACACATATCCTGAACTTACTTCATTAAAAACATTGTAAAAACATTGTTTCCTAGGATGAAATCCTCACCTCATACCCATACATAATCACAATAACATTCATACGATTAAGTTGATGTCTTATTGTTTGAGGGTGAAAACGATTTCTGCTGATTTCGGGTCTGTGGGTGAGAAACGAATTTAAACCCTAAACAATGTACTGCAATGGAGTACTTTAGAGTCGAGAGATCAATATGTACAAATCTTGCCTAAACCAAGAAATGGCAGTTCAAGACTTGCTTCGGTCACAAAGTGAAGGAGAAGGGTTGGTTTTGGGGAGGGAAGCGAAGAAAGTGTTGAGACCAAAATAGTTGATTCTGGAAGAGTAGTTGTTTTACAACTTGTATCAGAAAGTGGGAAGCTAACAGATGGAGAGCTAGCAAATATTTTCTGAGTGTTATATTGTAGATGGGGAAAAACAATTTTCTGGTTTTTAAGGAATTGAGGAGACGACCGTGCAGAGGAGACTCCTTGAACTGAGCGAAATGTTTAACCTCACACAGATGCACAGCTTCAAAGGGGGTGCTTTGAATTCGAGAGATCAATCTGTGGTACTCCGGGCTAAACCAAGACAATGGTCGTTCCAGAGTAAATTCGGTCACAAGAGAGGATGGGTTGATCTGTATGAGGGAAGCTAAGAAATGTGTGGAATCAATGGTAATCAAAGATTGTAGGTGTGTTGTGAATTCTGAATATGATAAGTTCTGAATGATTGAAATTGCTCAGTTGAGAGTAATTGCTCAATTGATGAGTTGTTGATCTCGTATTGTCAGTGAGATGTGAGATTCTTGTTTTTGTTGTTGTTTCAATCATGATTCCGAGACTTATTTATATTGCTGGAATTGTAGACACCATGATCCCATGAAGTGTGACAATTGATGGAATCAAAGAGTAGGGAAATGGAAATCGTGTTTGAAACCAGTTGCTCATCGTGCGGAGACTTGGTTGATTTTTCATCCACTACTTTGTTAACTCCTTAAGCTGATTGCACAACTTGCTCACATTCCATCGTGTGTTTGAACACATGTGTCGTAGACCGCCAGACCAAAACCCTAGTTGATATCCCCCAAGTGACACGATTGACGTCTCTTGGTTAGTTTAGTCAGCTGTTGACTTCATGATTTCATGGGACGATGAGTCCATGTATTTACTGAGTTGAACATAATTTTGTAAAATGTTCTGAAACTCATGAATTGAACATGGGAATGATTCTCACGTTGATAGTTGAGGCGATCAAGTTTTGCTCTGATTTGTTGAATATTGATAGTTGAACCAATATTCCTTGATTTGAGCAAGTATTGCTCATCTGATGAATTATTGGCACCGTGACCAAAATAAAATATTAATTAAAATACTGGTAGTTGAACCGAGTATAATTAATAATAATACCGACAGATGCTCGTGCGAGGGAGCAAAATATATAGATATATTTTTAAATTTACGTGAGTTTCACGTTAAATATATGTATTTTGTAAAATCAATGTTTTGATTTTGAACAACTGTTGAAAGTAGACAATTATACATAGTGAAATAATATCTATATGTGAGTTTTCACAATTGTAGAATGGACGTCTGTCCGAATTTTGAAAAAATATTCATACAGTAAAGAGTTACATGGGTTGTTCACGATTTTATGAAAGATTTGCAAAATTAAGTTTTGATTTTAAACAATTGTTAAAAGCAAACAATGATGTTTTCATGAATTTCGTGATTTCATAGTGTATGCACACACGGTAGAAAATCAGTGAATGTTCACATGAAGGGTTATGTGAATTATTCATTATTTCGTGAAAATTAGGTGTCAGACTTTTAAGTAATGAGTGTTGCTCGTCTTTGCAGGTTTGAAGGAGTGAGCAAGATTTTCGAAGTTTTACGTTATTATCACTAAGTTCGTGAAACCGTAAATAGGTAAGAGTTGAGAGTTACCATTTTTGTAGACGCTGATGTGAGCATCCTAATTGCATGATTCATTGTTTTGTCGAATCATGCGCTTTGTATGAATGATGTGATGAAATAGCCACTTTGCAAGAATGACTGACTCCAAGGATGATACTTCCAGAGATGGTGTTTCCAGATATGACATCTCTACGGATGAGACTTTAAGAAAGGGTACTCCTGGGATCTCTGAGTGATGGTGAGAGATCCTTCATACTGAGATGTACTTCTGCTTATTTCATTATCTTTACCACATGATGATCATATAGTGAAACCCCGGATAAATGTAGATCCCAAGGACTAAAGGATGTTAGCAAATGACGTGCAGCCCCCAGCCGTTTCTTTGGTGAGTTGTTAGCGCTCCTTGTGTCATGACTTTTCCCTTCCCCTGCAATTAGGATCACGATACCAAGGTTTGTTACTTCTTTTAGAATTGTTCTCTATCGATTGACGGCCTTCAACTTTTTCTCGGTCAAACAATCCAGCACTGATGAAGAAGTCGATGTAAGCATCTCTTTCGTGCAGGCGATCGTGGCATCTCCTTGAATGAAATAATAATAATTATTGTTGATGAGTCCAAAAATAAATGATTGTAGATAAGCAACATGTTGATAAAGCGCACTTTTCTTTAGGGCATGGGAATATGGAGAATTCTAGATATCCCTAACCAAATGGAGATAGCGGCGTAATCAATGGAGACTCCGGCATTGTCGAGCCAGAAAATTTCAGACTTCATCCTTTAATAGAAACGCTGTAGAATCTTCTTCTGAAGTCGGATTTTCGCGGTCTGCATATGTATCCTTATGCCCAGGAAATTTCCAAGATTTTTCAAAGAAGACTTTTAAGTTTTGAGAACGTTTAGGGGTCGAAATCGATGAAACAATAAACTTCCAGGAGACCTTCAGAAAAATTTTCCTCTGGCATGTGGTCCAATGTTTTAGCCACAACTCTTCGCTTGCTTCTCCAATTGCTGTGGATTTTGGATATGTTGTAGAAGACATCCATACGAAGAGAATGGTAGATGACCCATCCCTAGATTTTTCACCAATTGCTCCCAACTCGCCTCTTTGTGGATGACAGTGAAAAATCATCTCAGACGAGCTTGTTGTAAAACACTCTTGTTGTGTCTTTGGACCATTCGCTTGTGTCTTGAACGGTTGGTAAAGGATTTTTATGTCATTGATTCATTTGAGATAAGGAACCCTTGATTGATACATGAGCATGGTGGTGCTTGCAGTGCCATATTCTGTCAGTAGTAGAAACATCACTTCTGAAACCCTGGACACATGACCATAGCTGAGGTTGATCTCAAGAGGGGGTGATGTAACGACCATGGTTTCATATCCCGGTGGTAGAATTCCTTTTATGATGAACGATTAACACATGAGAGTCTGTTCCACGGGTCTTTGGACTGTGAAACTAATCGTCATGATCAGTAGACCGTCAGTCCCCAATATTTTGTTAAATCTCTCCTTTTCATTTTCTCTTCATCTTGCAAGACTTGGATAGAGGACCTAGGTATAAAAATTGATGTTAAGACCTAAGTGGTCAAAGTTAGAGGTACCTTAATGAAGTACTTAGTGGAAAGACTTGGTGGACACCGATAGACTGTGGAAGTGATGAATCCCGTCCAAGAATTGCTGCTTGCATGTTGTATGCTCTGGAAGCTGTAGGAACCTCATACAACGTCGGAATTCGATGCTTGACCCCAACTTTTGAAGCTAAGAAAAAAAATATTCAGATTACGTAGACCTGACAGTAAAGGCCATATCTTTCAGCTCGTATGTCCGATTGATGCGCCCTTTTGGTATGTTGTAGAAGAGACATAGACGAACATCTTTCATTGAGGAAGCATTGTCCCATTCCTTACCCATTGGTAAATTTTTGAAAACCCATGACCTGAAGTGTGTTGTATCTCATTTGTATAGGTGATGAGAACATCTTGTAGAAGACTTTGGATTATTCCCACCAGTCATGCCAGCTTTGGGAAGACTTTCATGTGAGCATGTTATTAGATCTACACATCTTGATATGAATCATTGGTTCTTAGAGGAATCCGCTTCATGTGTAACACTTCAGAGAATGATTAGTTAATAAATCCCTGAGGATGTTGCTCCTGAGACCGTCGTTAGTGTCGAGACTATGAATGATCACACTCCATAGATCCTTGTCGATGCTGAGATCATGGATGGTGTTCCCATAGAGATTACTATTGA
The DNA here is from genome assembly GCA_023529315.1 of Papaver bracteatum. Taxonomy (NCBI): domain Eukaryota; kingdom Viridiplantae; phylum Streptophyta; class Magnoliopsida; order Ranunculales; family Papaveraceae; genus Papaver; species Papaver bracteatum. The sequence goes on along the minus strand of JAJJWX010003277.1, from coordinate 3,083,163 downwards.
TGATGATACCACGGTTGAAGTTGCTCCAAAGACCGAAAAGGATAGAACAATGATTATAGATATAATCTTTGTTCCTTCTTCCAGTGAGCCTTTTACATTCACAAACTAGTTGATTGAGCGTCTGTAAGATGAAGGTATACTGAGAGTTCAACCTGAATGCTCCCGAAAGCATAACTTTACCACGAACTGGCTTTGCCAGTGAGTCGTCATTGTTGCAGTAGATAACATCAGCAATTTTCATACTGGATGTGATTGGTGAAGAGAGAAAGCTCCTCAATCATGCAGGGGCTTGTGATGTAGAGAAATACCGTTGATGAAGTTTCATACCTTAAGTTTCCAAGTGTATGTTGAGGGAGTTAGTGCCATCCACGTACGAATGATGTTGCATCTGCTTTAGATGTCTTATCATGGGATAATGAAGACTTATTTAGTAACACTTTGTTCGAGCTAGTGTTGAATCAATGTGTCATGGTCGAGATGTTTGTGCTGAAGCTTTACTCTTTGATTGGGAGTACAATTTGATGGCTTCTCAGATGCTTGAGCGTTGAAGCGTATACTCCTTAAGCATCAAATGCCTTATGGGTTTGATTATCTCGGCCATGGAGTTTCTTTTGTTGATTCTGTATCCCTTTCATTGTGGTAGTGAGATTCGACACTTGTGCAAACATCAGAGCCTTCTGATTTTGTGGAACACATGGACTTGCAGGAGAAACTCCCAAAGTATTTTTCGCCATGTTTGGACATCATCTCAGTAATAAATGTTTCAGTGCTTGATTCATAGAAACGTAAGATTCAACTACTTGGTAAAATACTAATGCGGTGAAGATACCATTCATAACATCTTGTAGAGTTGCTAGCATAATTAAGTCCCTATGCTAGGATAACATGTGAGGAAATAAATGACATAGATATGGAATGAGACTTTCCTGAATGCGGAACCTCTTGATGAATGTCTATGCATCTTTTTACGGGTTCTTGCTTCAACCTCGTCAAAGTTTTAAATTCCTCAAAGTACTCTGATGATGGAATTTCCATCAAACCTTCTGGATCAGAACTTTCTTCGTTGGAGAGATGTGTAACCAAAGGTTCTTTGTAAGTATACATATTTTCAGCGTGGATCCACGCTCGTCTGAAGGACATGTCATATCCTGGATTTTCCTGATTATGTGAAACTTGGTTTCTGTCTAAGTTGAACTTATGTTCACTTTGAGAGTGATGTAGCCATAAGTATTTTCGAGCGCTCCTTCAAGGTTTCTAATTGAGATGACAGCATGAGTAGCTTCTTGTAGAGTGATGTTTGCGGCTCTGAGGGTTTTAAGTGGAATGATGTTGATGGCGGTACCAGCATCGATCAACGTTCTTCCAAATTCGTTTCTTCTGAGATTGAATGTGGTAGGAAGTCCCTAGTTATACATATCTTGGTCTATGGCTGGTGGCTCAAGTAGAATTCCTGAAATGGATTTCTTGACACGATGTGGTTCAGTGCTGTGAACATGTCTCTCCTTTGTGCCTTCGGCAGATAGAGCAATTCTATATATTTTCTCGAGCAACGATTGAAATATTTTTTTGAATTTAGAGAGCGCAAGGTTCTGACTGGAGAGGATTCTTGTGTACTCCTGGGATTCTCCATTTCTTCTTCTGTTGGCTCTCTCCTGATAAACGATAATTTGATCGCACCATCTTGAACCCAAACTTCCAGTAACTCGATCACTCCTTCATGAGACGAGAAAAATTTAAGTATGTCCGATCATTTCCTGTTCGATGCCGGGTCGAGGTTTGTGCAAGATTAGTTATCCTTCCGTGATGCTTTTGTAGGATGAAATGTTGGATGTCGCATGTTTGAGCAGAATCTTTCCTTTTGCCTCCTTGAGAAACAATATTCATGGAAGGTTGTATATTGTACCGTTTTTTGATCAGGCGTCGGCTTCTCCGAGGTTCCTCGACCTTGTAGACTTTGCTCAGTAAAGCAGGTGTAGTAGTCGCTAATCGTTTGGCTTCTTCATGAAGTTCTCATAAAGTGTGGAACCGGAGGTTTTCCAGCGAGGCTCTGTAGTACGGGATCATTCTGTTGATGCACAAGTCTACAAGTTGCTGCTATATGATGTTTGGGTCATGGCATTCCAAGGATTGAACTGTGAACCATTTCACGTAATCATCAGGATGTTCGCTGATCCTTTGAAACATCCTTCCTAGATCAGAGAGATTGATTTTCTCTTACACGAAGAAGTATTTTCCGTAGAAAGCATTAATCATCTCTCTTCAATCAGTGATACTTCCCGATGCGATGTTGTTGTAACTGGTGTATGCTCTGCCTGTCAGAGACTTTGAAAATTTCTTCAGACGGACGACATGTTGTGCTCGTGTTTGCCCAATAATTCCAGAAACCGAGAAATATGTTTTTGAGTATTGCATGTTCCATCATGAAGAATGAATGTTGGACGGTTATAACCTTTGGAAGAGGAATCCTATGTATGGAAGCAGGATATGAAGGTTGGTGAAGATGGACAGATGATTCCTTGTCTTTTCCTCGATCCTCAGAAGTTGTCTTTTCCTCGATCCTCAAAGTGCTCTAGGTCTTCACGAGTGATGAAACTTGCGGGTTCCATTGCTGGAGAGTCATCTGAAGCTTTGCGGAATTCTTTATCATGTACAACATGGATTGGAGATATTTCAGGATCAGCAGTTGAAGATGTTTCTTTAGCTTTTCCTTTCTCACGTTGAGGCTGAGTTCATTCAGATGCGCAAGCTTGTCTGTGAGAGTTTTTAGATAAGCACACAACTCTTTCTGTGCTGCATTCAGTCTGAACCTTCATGAGATCAACTATGGTAGACTGATTTCCTATGGTTTCTTAAAGAGATCAACCTAAGAGTGGATTGTTGATGGCGCCAGTGCCGTCACTTGCAGGGGTGATCACTAGAGTATTAGTGCTTGGAGGAGTATTAGTAGCAGGTTGCGCTGGAGGTGTGGTATTAGCGGTACCCATATATCTTGCAATGTTAAGGTTGGGTGTTGAACCCGAGTTGGTAACTGAACCAGACCTAAGATCGACCATCTTTATGAGAACTGAGATTTCAACCGAGAGAATGATATCCTATTGTGGTCGCAAATCTGTAGAAGGGAAAAAACGATTTGCTGGTTTTTAAGGAATTGAGGAGACGACCGTACAGAGGAGACTCCTTGAACCGAGCGAAATGTTCAACCTCACACAGATGCACCACTGCAAAGGGGGTTCTTTGAATTCCAGAGATCAATTTTTAGTACTCCGGCCTAAACCAAGACAATGGTTGTTCCAGAGTAAATTCGGTCACAAGAGAAGATGGGTTGATCTGTAGGAGGGAAGCTAAGAAATGTGTGGAATCAATGGTAATCAAAGATTGTAGGTGTGTTGTGAATTCTGAATATGATAAGTTCTGAATGATTGAAATTGCTCAGTTGAGAGTAATAGCTCAATTGATGAGTTGTTGATCTCGTATTGTCAGTGAGACGTGAGATTCTTGTTTTTGTTGTTATTTCAATCATGATTCAGAGACTTATTTATATTGCTGGAATTGTAGACACCATGATCCCATGAAGTGTGACAGTTGATGGAATCAAAGAGTGGGGAAATGCAAATCGTGTTTGAAACCAGTTGCTCATCGTGCGGAGACTTGGTTGATTTTTCATCCACTATTTTGTTAACTCCTTCAACTGATTGCACGACTTGCTCACATTCCATCGCGTGTTTTCACACACGTGTCGTATACCGCCAGACCAAACCCTAGTTGATATCCCCCCAAGTGACACGATTGACGTCTCTTGGTTAGTTTAGTCAGTTGTTGACTTCATGATTTCATGGGACGATGAGTCCATATATTTACTGAGTTGAACATGGTTTTGTAAAATGTTCTGAAACTCAAGAATTGAACGTGGGCATGATTCTCACGTTGATAGTTGAGGCGAGCAAGTATTGCTCTGATTTGTTGAATATTGATAGTTGAACCAATATTCCTTGATTTGAGCAAATATTGCTTATCTGATGAATTATTGGTACCGTGACCAAAATAAAATATTAATTAAAATACTGGTAGTTGAACCGAGTATAATTAATAAGAATAATGATCATGAGACCGTCATAAAATTATTAGTGTTTGAATCTTGAATTATGATCCTTGGACTCAGAAACCCTAATTTGATCAATTAATGGTTTATTTGAAAATTAACCATGGAATGAAGGAGGGACCGGCTTCGTGGGACCGTGGGTCGATCATGTATCTCCCGTATGCTCATGTGAGCAAATACCAAGGCCTCTTGAAGAGTTGGTGATTGGTTGATAAAAGAATGATTAAATGCTGGTTTAATCATTTATTCGAAAATACTCGTCTGAACCTTAGATGATAAAACCTAATTGATTATGAAGAGGTGAGTGACCGACCAAGGGGTCATGAAACCGGCCCTGGGTGGTCACGGGATCAAATATTGATCGTTTGAGCAATCCCTAGATTGGTTGAAACCCTAATTAGCGCCCTTTAGTAGAATCGATGTAGAATTCTCATGCGGACTTGTATTTTTATGGTTTGACCCACCATTATGTATGCAAAAGAGTTTCCTATCTCACAACGCGGGAATATTAAGGTTTTAAGCTCGTTCAGGAGGTGAAAACAGCCCGAGAGTGAAACTCATGAAGAATTCAAGGGGCCGGTCCCATGGTATTTTTCCTAATTTTATTATGTTTTCATGATTTTAGGGAAATATCATAAAACCAAGGAGTTTATTAAAACCAAGGAGTTTGTTGAAATCAAGTAGTTTCCATGAGAAACAAAATATTAATAACTAGGTATTACCCGGGCCTACGTCCCGGGCTCAACCTTTTCGATAATTTTTTGTTACATGGTTTGTTTATAATTAGCTTTTAACATTAACATTTGTGTAGTATATGATAACAAAAGTTCATTATCGGCGTGTAGATTAACCTGGGACTGTGGCTTCTTGTTTAATTTGACGGTCAAATCAGTCGCGGCCTTAGAAAATCTAGAGTAAAATGTAATCCACATATTGAAGTAAGTAGTGATAAGGTTAAAATATAGGAGGTTGAGCCTATGGGTGCAAATTTTACCTGGCATCCCAAGGCCCTGTACCGTCAGCCCTGTCCCATAGCATCCAATGAGTTCCCGCTTCCCTTTATGGGCTTGCCCGACCTATCCCATTTAAATATGAGGGCCGGCGCAGGCCACAAGTAAAATTTCCTTGCCCGACCCAATATCCGACCTATTAGACCTCCATTATTACCTGTCCTATTAGCTCGTAAATATTACCCATTTACCTTGCCTAAATGGTTGTTTTCATTTTCTCATCCTAGAATATACTCGGTATAGACACTTGATACTGCCAATCCCCATTGTTCAAATATGCATTTTTCAACTTTTATTTCACAGGATTTATATATGCTAACCATATATAAGGCATTTTCCTATCTACCGTGTGTCTCTTTGTGTTCGTTAACTTTTTTTGAATCACTAAAATAGTTTTTTTTTTCCTTCAAAGGTTTAGTTATTTGAATGAACTAATTTGATTGGAACGTCTTAAACATGACTAAACCTCATTGAATTGCTCATGACTTGTGTATTATTCCTTTCTTTTTATTTTTGAAATATATGTATTAATATTCAAAGGCCGTTCGGCCCTACCCGCCCGATACCAAATAATATAACAAGCTTGGGCAGGCCACGAGTAATTTATGTAGATAAATAGCCCTACCCGCCCGACCCTTGTAGTTTGTTGGGTAAGAAATGCACTTGCCCGCCCTATCCCGTACCATTTAATAATTAGGTCGGGCTACCCGACCTGGACGAATGGGCACTCCTAGTTGAGCCTATAAATTAGTCTGGGTCTGTGATCCCGATGTCTTGTTGACCGAGTTAAATGAGGGGTGGATTAGAAAATCTTAGGTCAAACATAGTCCTCATATAAAAGTGTTGAGCTAGGTGTGCTCGTCGGATTAAATTAACCGGGACCTATAGCCCTAGTCGCCATGCCAAATTATCCAGTCGCTTAAATTATATTGGAGTAACAAATAACAATAGCCATATTGATGCTTATTCGTTTTCGCACATTTTATTACTAAAAAGAAGAACCATTTTTTAGGGACCATGGTTTTTTTTTTTTTTTTTTTTGGGGGGGGGGGGCATGGTCTTATTAGGCCAACCTCCCTGTACTTATAAGGGATATCCTAAAGTTAGGTAAATACACATTTACCCTTTACTTTAATTTAAATTAAAACTAACCTAATAATTATATAAATTTAATCATATATATCTAATCTAAATGAATCTATTAACCAAAATCAAAATCAAAAAACAAAATTAGGGGGAATCAAAAATTTCTAGTTTCGAAAAATAAATAAATTATTCTCTTCTTCTTCTCTATTTCCTCGACGTTCCTCGTTCGATTGAAAAATGAGCATTAACCATCAAAATGAGTTGAAAATGGAAGTTCCGGAGAGAAGTTCGGCTAGGAATTATGTGAAAAAATTTGTGGAACTAACCGAACCTAATGGAAATGTTGAACATGAAGAACAATTTGGTTATTTTGCAAAAATAATTCCTAACTGAATAGCAATTCGGTTACGTCGCAGAAAATATTTCCTAACCGAACCCTAATAGTTCGGTTACGTTGCAAAAAACATTTTCCAACCGAACCTTAGTTCGGTTATTTCGCAAAATATTTTCTAACAGACATCAGTCCGGTTAAGATGCAAAAAATATTTCCTAACCGAACCCTAATAGTTCGGTTACGTTGCAAAAAACATTTCCCAACCGAACCTTAGTTCGGTTATTTAGAAAAATATTTCCCAACAGAAACATCAGTTCGGTTAAGTTGCAAAAAACATTTCCTAACTGAAACCTAATAGTTCGGTTACGTTGCAAAAAAACATTTTCGCAAAATATTTCCCAACAGAACATCAGTTCGGTTAAGTTGCAAAAAAACATTTCCTAACCGACCCTAATAGTTCGGTTATGTTGCGAAAAACATTTCCCAAGCAAACCTTAGTTCGGTTATTTCGCAAAATATTTCCCAACTGAACATCTGTTCGGTTACGTCGCAAAAGACATTTCCCAACCAAAATAATCACTCAATTATTTAGTTTAACAAAAAGATAACCTTCTTCTCTAAATTATTTAGTTTTTTTTATTTTATTTAATCTTACACTAATCACTAATTATGTTAACCTTGTTGTGATATAGAAGACAAAGAACAAGAGACACAAAATAGAGGGGAAGAAGAAGGTGTAAGTTCTATTCATTAGTGTGTTAGACAAACATTAGAGCCTCTATTTATAGGGCTAGACACAAGGGAATCCCAATAATAAACGAGATTCACCCTATATATTCTTAACATAATTACACGTTTATAATACTCCCCCTGATGACATTGTGTCTAATATAATTGCCTCGTTAAAACCTTGTCAAGAAATTCCAAAAGGACAAAACCTGGTCGAAGGGAAAAGAGTACAATTAACAAAACTTATAAAAAATTTGGACACGCAAATGTTGCCTTACTAAAACCTTGACAAGGAAAACCCAGTGGGAAAAACCTTGATGAAGGAAAAAGAGTACAACACAATAAGTCCAACAGAATGCACCTTATGCGATGGTGCTCCCCCCGATAAGTACTTCAGTAAATTCTTGGCTTGCAAATCTTTGAGACGAGACTTCCCAATTTAGGTGAACAAATTTCTTAAATGCTGAATATAGTAATGCGTTCGTGAGAATATTCCAGTTGATGAAGTCTTCATTTGTGTTAGTCTTCTAATGGTAGTGTTCTCGAGTCTTCATGCTTCTTTCAGATACATTAAGTACTTGTGTCTTGGATTGCTGATTTCTTAGAGATGATTTGCAGAAATAGTTGATGTGGTTTCTTCAACAAAGTGCCAAGATATGAATACCTTATCATACATGAACGAAAATCGTATTTGTTAGAAGGAAATCCAAAATCTTAGGAGATGATTAAGTTGATTTGGTTTAATCAAATGTGGGCATCCACTGAACAACCAAAATATATACAACTCCCCCATGGATGACCATCATGTTGAATTAAATTGCCTCACTAAAACCTTGCCAGTAAAACCCAATGGGAAAAAATATGGACGAAGGAAAAAGAGCACAAATATCAACATTAAATTTTTTTAAAACATCATAGATGTTTCTTCGCTAAAACCTTGTCAGGAAAACCACATGGGACAAAACCTGAAACGAAGGGAAAAGAGCACAACTTTTGACATATTTATCGATGCTAACTCAATTACATGAGTTTTTCAAGAAATAAGCATCAAAATAATAACTCTAGTATATCTTAAAGAAGAGTTTAATCTAGCATAATTCCAACTGCAGATTTAAGAAAGAAAAAAAATAGAATTTATGCTGCTAACGCGTGGATTTCTGTGTTTTTAAGGACTCCTCAAGAGACCTATATAATTGATATCATCAACTAATTAATCTGTATTCTTGATTTTGTATCGAATTTATAAAAAACACTTAGAGGATTGTTCAACCTGACATAATCAAATCAGATGGCTGTCTGAATATAAATAATTTGAATCCTCCAAGGATTACAAATTGAATATGTACTTCGATCACATTTCTTGTGTAAATACAATACGAGTCCCTCAAGGACTACCACGCCAAAAGCATCATATATGGAGAACAAAAATTTATTGAATCAATCCTAGGGTTTGAGAAAGAAAAAATGATGAAACCCTCAAATCGTTTTTACAACGATCACATTTCTCATATAACGCATAAAGATTACATCAACATGTAATTTTCAAAATTTATTCTTGCACGGTTAAGGTGTTAAGTTTTGGATCCAAATATTGCGTTATTCAAGAGATTTAAATCCAATATAATTTGGAATTTGTGCATACCAATCACATACGTCGATATTTTTTGGCAGAGGGGTTAAAAACCACTATATTTATTATTTCAGTAGCTACCATAAATGAATATTCGACAATAATTTAGCTTACTTTAATCCAACACAATTCTCAAGTGTATACATATATTGAAAAATTCAACCAATTAGTGGTACCAGTGCCTGCGGGCATTATATTCTCCTCATATTCAAGTGACAAGATATTATAATTGAGAATGTGAATTCGGTACACTCAATTGGAGCACTGCCTGTAGCCTCTTATAGAACACTACTTATCTGCTAGATGTGACTGGATTTCCTCTTAAGAGGCAAAAACTTAAATAAAAGCAAAATGAGAAATTTCACGCCAATCATATAATGACAACCTACATAAATTTGATTGTGATGGGAGAGAAATTGATATATCATTTAAGTTAATTACACAAGATTCTGATAGTGTATAGTCTCCCCCTGATTATGGCGAAAAATCTTTTTCATCTCATATACGAAAACTTCAAGTTTCGTAAAGTGTTATCCAATTAATTTGAAACATATACTTATAATATATTCTGGATTTTAAGAATAATACCAGTTAGACTGTAGATAATGACTTCAAAAGCCATAAAAAGAATTGTCCTTAAAAAATTTAGTCTACTTTACATACAAATATAACATCAACCATGGATATTAATGGTTACAACCAAAAGCATTAAAAAACAAATGCTAATAAATCTCCAAAAAATATAAAATAATTGTGACCTTTACGGACAATAAGATAATGATTCACAATGAGATTTTGGGTACTTCTTTTTCAAAAGAAATTAACTTCGAGATCAATTTAGTCACTACAAGGACTAATAATATAGGCTAACAAGCCGGGTGAACCCTTTGATCTTATGTGTCTTTCGGTGTTCCAACAAGTGGAATAATCCGAATTTTGGAGATTATCATGAGGAAAAAAATAATTGCTCAATATCCCTAAGGAATGCCGCAATTCCTCATTTTATTGGTATTTGTAAAAATAACGATTTTTTATGGCTACATCCCTTTAACATCGATAAGGAAAAACCAAACTTAATTGGCTAATTGATTTCTTTGAGAAAATATAGAAATCATTATCGTTATGATTTTTAGAGAAAATCCACTTTGTGTTTGATTAATGGTTTCTTGTAAAAAGAAAAGAAACAAACCATATGAGTAAATCACATGATCTTTGTCTATAGGACAAAAATACCAAAATTAATTGGCCGTAGGTTTTTCAACCATGCACGTGATTAATTACCATAAAGATAATTAAATTGGATTAAACCATATTTTAATGATTACAGTTTCATTAAAAGAATAAAAACTGTAAACCATCTTTTGATGGATTTATCCTTCTTTCTCTATGAAGAGAAAAAAATATTAGAGAAGAAAGGAAAATTAAACTTCCAAAGGTAACCATTGTGGCTTGTGTGATATCCGAAGATATAAGATCGGTAGACCACATATTAGAAAAATTACAAACTGTGGTAGTTCGACCAGGTGGATTCAAAAACTTGAATCCCGTTATTATTAGCGAGATAAAACAATAACGTGGATTCAAAAAAAATTCTTAGCAAAAAAAACAATCAATTAATTGATCATGTAAACATGATCTCAAGATTATGTACGCAAAACTACAGACAATATATATACCCTGGATATGATACCTGCACATTAGATACTTGGCGAGGTGTAAGACTTCTAAGCAAAGTTCAGAGCCATCACATCAATTTGTTTGATGATATATCCATGTTCTCCTGGCCACGTTAGAACAATCAAACATAAAGGTCAAAAATAGCATGAATATTAAATTAAACACAAATAGAATACCAAATAGAATATGATTAAAATATGGGAAAGAGAAAATATCCCTCTTGATCCTCTTTCGATTTTGAGAAAAATCGCTTGGCCGGTGTATTTGGAGTTGCTCGGTGATTAGAGTTACGCGCTGATGACGTGTTGTGTTATAGAAGACAAAGAACAAGAGACACAAAATAGAGGGGAAGAAGAAGGTATAAGTTCTATTCATTAGTGTGTTAAACAAACATTAGAGCATCTATTTATAGGGCTAGACACAAGGGCATCCCAATAATAAATAAGATTCACCATAGATATTCTTAACATAATTACACGTTTATAATAAACCTAATGATATAACTAATCATTACACTAACTTAATTGAAATGGGTAATTTTGATATTAATATAAATATTTAGATAAGGGGTGACCTAGATTTACTTCTAATGTCTTACCAAAAATAAAACAATGGTCCCAAAAAAAAAAAAAACTGGTCCCCAAAAAACCGTTCAAGAAGAACTGATTCTTCTGTAACGGGCGAGGTTGTGTTTAGTTCCTAGGCTCGGACCATTAGGAATGTCCAATTATTTCGTTTGTCATGTCATAGTAGTTCTGTTTTGTTAGTCAGACCTAGTGGTGAGCATTGGGCCCATAATCCGCGGGTTTAACCGGGACCAACCTTATATTTGCATATGGATGCCCTGACCATTCGTCAATGGATTGGATGTGGATGAGATTTTTGAAATCCAACGGATTACGGATTGGACCCAGATGCAACCTTGAAAATCCGTTCGATATCCATACCCATTAGATTAAGGGCGTTTGTATAGTTTCTAGAAAATATATATATAGTATTGGAATTTTTAAGGTGTTTGCTTGGAGTGTTGTCCATGACACTTCTATATTTATACAAATATATAAAATGTATAGGATCTATAAGAAGTCGTCTACAATGGCTTTATTTTTTTCATTACAAATTTTAACTAACACAAATCCAATGGATTATCGTACCCAATCCTTTCATCTGTGTATCCATTAGATGCAAATCCGCTGGATGTTGGATTGAATACGGATGCCAAATTTAAAATCCGTGGTGAATTGGATTGGATGCGGATGAGATAAAAAAACTGGTCCATACCAGCCCATGCTCACCCTGATAGTAGCCCGGGCCTGCCATTAGAGATGGGTATTTAGTTAGTTGTGTTATAATAACATATTTAGATAGTTGGGCCATAATAGCCGGGGCCGAAAGTCCTAGTATTTAGTTACTCGGTCATAGACTCATAATAGCTTGCTTAGTTTTTCGGGTCCCAATAGGCACGTCCATTAAGAACTGTCACCGTGTTTAGTTGGTCGGATTATTATTTGTTAATATTTTTTCTAATTTATTCAACTTTCAAGTCAACTTATAAATACCCGTACTCATTCCACATGCCGTGAAAAAACCTTTAGTATATTCATCTCTCTCACGTAGTCGAACTTTGCAATGGGGTTTTGTGATAATAATTCCAATATGAGGTACTGTCTGATAAAAGTTGATTTCATACTGCACATGGAAGTAGTCCAATGTAAGGCCTTAATTTTTAAGTCAAAGATGATAGCCTCCACTGTTTTCTTCTTCTCGGTGAAGCTTCTAGCATTCCTTTCTAGCCAGACATTCCAATAAATGCTCGCATGAAGGCTTTTTCAAATCTCCTTACAGTTATTAGAGTTAGTATACTTAATCCAATACTTGAAGAGGTCTAATAGGGAAGCAATGGACGGGAGAAGAGCATTAGCTTACCATAACTTGTAAAGACACAATCTCAAAACAGATAGTTACCACAACTTGAGATGTCTATATATGAGCTTACTGTTGTTAAGAGCTGGCCATCTGAAGCTCCAAGACATCTTTCTACCAATGCTCTAACCAATAGCCAAAAAAATCTTTGAATTCCATTTGACATCACAAAAATATTGTGTCGGGTCTGCATTTGTCTTCCCTTAAAGAACAACAAATGAGTTTGTCGTACTATTTCATTTCAGGATCAATATAACAACAACAAATGTATCACTATTTTCTGCACATAAATAAAGAACCCATTTCATGAGTTATGCATAAACTTTCCCATTTGTAAAAACCTACAAACTCATTCTGATTCTCCCCACTTAACGGTAGCATGAATTTGAATCTTTTCCAAACAAACCCAGCTTTCTCTCCAATATTTCTCAAACCCAAAGAAAAAAACTGATGATAAAAGAAATACGTCTCAACAAAAACAACTTGTATTGCTAATGCTTTACCCACGTACATTTTTAAATCTTCTAAAGATCTAAAGCTCCTAGCAATTCTATCCACGTACGTTTTTAAAGCTTCTAAGGCTCCATTAACTCTTCAAATTTTTGTTGGGACATTCCATTGGTGTTGCAGATATATCCCATTCCCGTAATGTGTATTAGACCTGTTAGTACATCTGAGGTATAACGACACACATTCACTTAATCCAATTGTTCGGAACAGCAGTGGCACGTAAAATGTTAATCCAACATAGTGACATTAACCTTTCTCACGCAATATAGGAAGCCCATGTTCAACCAATCCAAGATGTATTGTTGAAGACATAACATTACCAAAAAAGTAACATTCTAAATCACTTCATGTTGCTAACCTTGGTCACGGTCGGCGTAATTAGTTTCCTTTCTAGTGACACTGGTATATTTTTAGGCATGTCAATTTGCAATATTCTAAGGTATCCATACCATTAGAGGGTACATATACAGAAAATAATTGAATAGATTGGGCATACATTAGATAAATCTGACTCATCTGAGAGATCTTCTGAAACCATCTGAAAAGAAATAACAAATAAAGTTAAAGATTTCAGGATAGTCAAAGACTAAAAGTATATATGAGAACCCCAACCAAGAACATGAATCACAATATAAGAATCCATAGTAGCCTAGGACGAAACACGATGGTAGAATATAAAACCTTTTCGCATTCCCCAGCTTTTCTTTGTCCCCATCATAATTCTAAAGAAACAAAGATAAAAATTACAATTAGGAGAACAGTATGCTCCGATGCATATATTACCAACATCACTTGTGTTATAAACATTTATCTTAGGAGATCCATTTCGGAATAACCATACACGAAAGCAGACTTGTGAATGTTGCTTTGAAGAAGCTTTCTTCCCTCCTCAAATTCTACTTACATCAGTTACTATTTTTCTGCATGCACGGCAGTAGAAAAATGCTAAAAAATGTGTTCACAAACACCACATTTGGAGGAAGAATTGTAAGTGCATCTACATCATAACGACATGTACGTAAATAATAACCCGACCACTACACACATATAGGACGTAGAGGAACATACATTTACTTGTATAGAGCATATGCACTCGGAGGTAAAAGTTACCTAGATTGTGCAAAAATAGAAAATTGTTTGTTTTATTTTCTCTATGCACCAATTTTAAGTTTGGACCTGCTCGATTTATGTTAGACTGCTACCGTATGCCTAGACCACTATAGGCCTTCCTTATTTGTTTCAGAAGCCTAACTACGTAACAAATTGAAAAGACACAAAATAGGAAAAAGTTGAGAATCTAGATTACCTCCTAATACGACAACAAATAGCACAGCTACTCGAAAGACCTTTCCATTATCCATAGACCAAATGTGGCAGTCAGGGGGGTGGGGGTGGCGGATGCATGCCTTCAACTCCTGATACGACAAAAACTAACGTATCTACCTATAAGACCTTTCCATTCTGGTGAGGGGTGGCAGATGCATGCATTGAACTCTTTCTGATATCTCTCTCGTCACCCATTTTTTGACATTTGGTAACTGTGTTGTTCGCATATATACATGCCTATGAGATTCATTTAAGGGAGCACAAAAATCAGGTTAGAATTTATTGATTATACTTATCCGTTTTTTTGGCTGCCTATCACTGGTTAGAGGCATTCTTCCAACTGACATCAGTATTCACTAACCTTAAAATTCCAAAATCATAGAGTGAAGCATTGCATGAATTACAATTTATGAAGGGTTTATAACCAATGTCAAATAAATGATGCTACTGGGATACACTATTCCTGTTATTAAGCAAATAATTAATAAATACTTCTATGACGATTTTCAAATCCAAGGTCATGAAATTCATTGATGTAATTATCTTAAAGTTGTAAGAATGGATGTAGCTGAGAAACCAAACCAAAATTTATGGAATGATAACTCTTAGATCTATCCAAGACTTATAATTTCACGATACACTAAACAACTTCGCCCACAATTTGCAAAAATTATAAATGTAAGCGATTAAACCATTAATTTCAAGTATTCTTTTCTTTTACTTCGGAATGGTAAGAGGAAATTAAAACTTGCAAAATACCTTCACAGGTACTCAAACTTGGAAAAAACCTTCTGAGCAACGTTCTTCAACATTAACTAACAGTTGATGGTTTAGTAGAATACCTGCAACTCCAACGGCATTTCCTTGAAAAACTGAATGAAAATAAAGTGCACCATGAAGAACTCTTTAACAAAACTTTTGCTAGTTAAAGATGCGTTGATAGCAGTATCTTGCTTAAATTAAATTGCATCAGAGTATATCCAAGAGTTTATTCATCGTACAACAAATCCACCATCAGCAGCAAGCAACAACCACTGCCACCCCCATGACCAAACCCCCAAATTATTCAAGAAATTACATACCAACATGAAATCAAAACACATTAGTCAATATTTAAAGGGGAAATATGAACTTACACCAAGTCTACTGTTTTTTGGACAACCACTCCAAGAATTGCAATCAACCCATAACGTATATATATATATATATATATCAATCTTTATATATTATCAATCTTTATATTGAATTCCTTCTATATTCGGACTTGATTTGAATTTCTAAATCCTAAAAAATCCCAAGGATTTTTAGCGTTTGATCAATTAGATATACTAAGAATGAAAAAACCGAAATAGAAGCATAAAAAGCTTATGCTGATAAAACCCTAGGATTTCACGAATAGCTTTTAGATCAAATTTTTTGATCTTCAACCTCAAATAATATTCCAAAAATATTCCATAAAGTTTTATTTGATCTTCAACCTCAAATAATATTCCAAAAATAATCACGAATGGTTTATGTTGATTATGTCTCGTAATTTGGGTCTGAATAGGTTTCAGAAGTGAAAATTCAACAAAAGGGGCAAGGTGGCGTACACAAAAATTTTGTTTGCTTTTTGTGAACAAAATTCCGTGTTTACATGCCTCCCCAAAACTCAATCCGAATTTACCCGAAGTTTCATAGCCGTCCACTAAAAAACTCAATCCGGAATACCTCAACCGTAGGATGATGGTCCCCGTTAAACGACGTCTGTCTGATAGCCCTGGATATCATGGACACAAACCTCATACCTTTTTATAACAATGATAATAAAATAAGGGTGTGTGGGACCGGCTTGAGCATGGTTTTCCGGCTAGGGCCCGGTCCCGTGAGTTTTCCCTTATTTTATGTATTATTTCATGATTTGAACGGATTTTCATAATTTGAAGGAAATATCATGAAATCAAGGAGTTTCATGGGATGAAGGAAATCCTAAAAATAATAATAATAAAATAAAGGGATAGGTGGGACCGCCTGGGGCCCGGTCCCATGGGTTTCCCTAATTTTATATTATTTTTCATGTATTTTTTAAAAAATACCATGAGATGAAGGAATTTTCATAAAACTAGGGAAAAAATAATAAAATAATGAGGAATAACGAGGCATGGGGACGGCCGGGATCAAGGCATGGCCGGTTGGCCAATGATCACGGCTCCACAATGTTTTTCCTAATTTTATATTATTTCCTCCGTGCGAAGGAAGCACCACGGAATTGAGGAGTTTCCTCAAAATGAAGGATATTTGTTCAAATGAAAGGATTTTCATCATATCAAGGAAAATAATAAAAATATAATAAAATATAAAATTGGCATGGGATTGGCCATGGCACGGTCGGCCAGTCAGTAGCCCATGCTCCCAACGCCTTGGTCAATATTTTGATTATTTTTTCCCTATTTTGCATAGGTTCATCGTTTCGTCGTATTTTGAAATACTCGTTCGTGCGGTGATTGTTAATGCATCATCGTTGAATACACTTGCACCTTTTGAGACAGGCTTACTCAGAGGTAGCTCCGATGCCCGTGCGTTGAATATTTATTACTAACCCATGGATTTCTGCTGGGAAGAACCATGGTTTGCAGTAATGAAATATCTGCGAAAATATTTGAATATTTTCGGAAATTCTGTGGATGCATCCAAGAATTTAGGAATAATCAACTTATGGATCTATACTAGCAGAGCAAGCTGTCTAGGAGCATTAATTATTCCGATATGAGCTTGTTGGAGCTTCATATCCTTTATATAGTCTTCGTTGTTTGTATCCTGAAGACGTTATCGCTCTATACTAGCAGAGCAAGTTGTTTAGGAGCCGCCTATCTTGTGATACTATATAGAAATAATTACTGAAGTGTTCAGTATTCAAGAGATATGTTGTCGCCTAGCCATGAGACTACATATCTACATGTACTCTAAGAGAAAGTATTCTCAGTCAGAGGATTCGATGAGAGACCCGTGTCTCAATACAGATATGTCATTGTCCAGCCGAGGGACTACATATCTGCATATACTCTGAGAGAAAGTATTCTCAGTCAGAGATTCGATGAGAGACCCGTGCCTCAATACATATATGCCATTGTCTAGCCAAGAGACTACATATCTGCATGTACTCTGAGAGACAGTATTCTCAGTCAGAGGTTCGATGAGAGACCCGTGTCTCAATACTCGCATCTGATTGCTGGATCAGAAGTTCATATAATTATGGGTTTACGATTTAAGCCTTCGTTGAAAATACACCATCTACATATATGTTCCTGACCTGAACTTGTGCTTCAGTGGAAATAGGTAATGCCTATTTATACCAGTCGAAGTGAAACGTACTCTGGTCTCATTAAGAAATGGAAAACGGGTGAGTAAATGGGAGGAGGTGGTAATAGGTAACGTCTGGAATTGATGTTCCATAAAATAAAGCATTTCACCATTATTCCATGTATTTACTAAACGCCTCATCCTTATGACACTTTCTTATAACGGGCATAGTGTATGCCGCACGCTGTAAACCACCAAACCAATACCCAATGAGCATCCCTCAGTTTGTAAGATGCGTTGATGTCTCGAGTGTTTTCGTGGAAAATATGTAGCACGTTGTTGTTGTTGTCCGGCGAGTTGAGCTTGGGAGACTTGCCGGCTCGGTGGTGACCTTCAACGGTCGATATTTTGCATCTTAAGAGGAAAGATAGCCGTTGATTATTACAACCCTTCATTTGGTAGCCAGTGTCATGAAAGCATGATTAGTATGGTTTTAATATGGCTTAGTTTAGGCGTGGCCAAAAGTTAAGGTTTTGGCTTTGTTTAGGCGCGACTAAACTAAGGCCAAAGGTTTCCATGCGTTGGATGGTAACCTTGGACGGCTAAGATCTTCACCTTAGATGAAAAAGTGGTCGTTGATTGTTGCAGGCCTTCGTTTTGGTAGCCGCATAGGGAAGGCCGGCATGGTGGGGCCAAGGAAAAATGGCACAGATGGCTTGCCATGGTCAAGGGTTTGGCATGGACGGCTTGTCATGGTGGGGCCAAGGAAAGGTGTGATTTGCTTGTCATGGTGGGGACAAGGGTATCGCATGCCATTAGCGCATGGTGCGTCTAGAATGGTTGCATACCTTGGCGCGAAGATGTGGCTGGCATGGTTTGCCATTGGAAATGTGGTGCGGCTGGCATGGTTGGCATGCCTTGGCGCGGAGATGTGGCTGGCATGGTTTTCCATTGGCACAGTGGTGCGGCTGGCATGCCTTGGCGCGGAGATGTGGCTGGCATGGTTTTCCATTGGCACAGTGGTGCGGCTGGCATGGTTGGCATGCCTTGGCGCGGTAGCGTGAGAATTAGGGTTTGTCATAGATGATGTCGGTCAATGTTAAGGGTTCTGCCGTGGAACATGACCCATGTAAAAAAAAGGTACCCCTGTAATTCTTGCATAGGCATGCTGATTGATTCAATAAATGTGCTAATGGTCATAATGACGTCATGTCAGTTGTACTGTTTTACGATTTTAACCCTAAGCTAAAAACCACCATCAACACTTTTATACAAAGTTTAATGGTTAATAAATAAACCTCATATTGTATTCCTTAATACTATGTCTATCTAAAGTGTTCATGCTTCGCAGTTTTATGTTTTCAATATGCACGACTTAAAAGATATGTTAGGGAATGAAACAGTTCAAGTCAAATATCACTAACCTCAAGTGGAAGGATGATGTTGTGAATGTAGCTCCGTACTTTTTCACTTCTTCAAGTCTTCACAATACTTGTAATGTCTCATCCTAATACTTTCAAGTTAACCTATATGAAGTTGACTCTAGTACATTTAAATCAAGCGACTCTTAAATGAGTTTTGGCTCACTAAAATATGACAACCAAACTTGACATACCAACACTTGGTAGGTTCAACCGAGCTATGCTCTAACATAAAGGTTTTTATTATGAGATCTTCAAACTTTGGAGAAGAGATTCGATCTACCGACTTTAAATATGGGAATCGGGCTCCTGGCCAACCGAGCTTGCCCCTGTTAGTTATTTTACTTGATACTATCTTTCGTTTGCAAGGGTCATATATTAATTTATTTTATGATAAAAACAATACATTGAAAAATTATGGGTAGATCAAAATTTGTGTGAGAATGAGAGATCAAAATCGTACAACATTCGCCTAAACCAATAAATGGTCGTTCAAGTCTTGCTTCAGTCACAAAGTATTGAAGGGTTGATCTTAGGAACGAAAGAAGATAAAGTGTCGAGATCAGAGTGTGACGCTCTTTGTAGTACATTATATATGTATTACTCTATGTGAAAGACTCTTTATGTGAGATTGAGAGAAGGCTTTTGCGAAATCATATTTTAGAATTTCTCAGAAGTTATATCTCTGATTTATGAATAGGTTGAGTAACCTATTATAAAAATGCTCGGTTGAACCCACAAGTTTTGGAATCTCAAGCTTGTCGTTAATGTTAGTTACTAATTCAAGTCTCGGACTAGGTTGTAATTTGGTAGTTCAGTATCCGACATCACCCTCGAAAACTGAAGATCGACCAAGACAATCGGAGAACTTCATCAACAAGTTATGTGAAGATTGAACCATTCTATTTTACTCACTCTCTTACCATTTTATTTTATGAGACTATGTCGTATGACTTCTAGTAGATTTATTGGAAATAAGAAATTTCTAGTCAAGCTTATCTTGTTAAACAACTCGAAATATGATTCAAGCATTGGATGTTCAAAGGTCCTTAACAATATTAGTTCGAAACAATTTATTGTTCAAAAATTAATTTGTGGATTATTTGAAAATTTCCAAAGCATTAATTTTGTCATTCGGGAATGTTTCAAACTTCAAAAGACACAAATTCAGAACTTCTGTAATTTTGACTAAGGGTAGGTTGGAAAACCAGTTCACAAACCATGGATATATGAGTTTATGAAGTACAGGAAGGTTGGCGAACCAGTTCAAAAACCTTAAGTTCATAAGGGGACTGTTTACGAACTGTGGTGATCTGAATTTTTATGTTGGTAAAAAACGACTAATAATTGGAAAACCCGGTTCATGAACCATGTCCATTAGAGTTTACGAGCCAAGTAGGGTTGGCGAACTGGTTCACGAACCGTTGCACCCTAACTCGTGAACTGCTTATATGGTTCAAGAACTGTTTTACCAACGGTCCTATTAAAATTTAGCAGATGCTTAAAGACTTATTTTTTTTTTTAAATATGTTTAGCATTTCTATGAGTCTTATAACACCTATAAGACATCATTGATCACTAAAAAAAATTCAAAATATTGTTTATCAATTGTTTAAGGAATGCAACAAAGGTAGATATGTAGACGAGGATCTCTTTACAATCATTAAGAATATTCTTGAATTATTTCTACGTCTTGCAGTGATCATGAATGAAGAAAATTATTTGCATTGTTCCAACCCTATCAAGTTTTGTTTTCCGCGTGGACAAATTGGACTTGTCAAGAAATCATGCACAATCACTAAAAGGAAAACTGCTAATATTTTTACTTCCACTAACTGTCGTAAAACTCGTCTAATTTATCACTTCATTTACCGGAAGGGAACTGATGAACGGAAGACTTCAAGTGTGATCATGAATAATAACTCATTTGATTATGCTTCAGGGACAAGACACGATAACTATCGTTCTCATCATATGGTTCGTGAGCACTTTCTTGCTCGCCCAACTTCTTGTTAGCAAGAAATTGGAACCACCCCATCATGTATATAGCTTGAGATTGGGAAAGTAACAAATAAATAAATTTTTTTTTGTGTGTGTGTTTTGGTTTAATTGGGACTTTTCCGTTTGTACGTATTATTTGGTATTCTATTGTTCCAAGTTACTTCTTTTTCAAAAATGAAGTGACATAAAAAGACATCTCATATCATGTTGAGCTTTGGTCCATAATCCTAAAATGTCTCGATGATGGAATGTCATATGTTGTCATGATTTTTCTTCTTAGCACCTAATTGGTGTTTAAATTAATTATAAGTATTTTGGATAAATAAGTAGTTCTTTTCTTTTTGTATTTTGGTTTAATTTTGACTCTTCCGTTTATATTTCTTATATGATATTATGTTGTTCCAAGTACCTTATGTTTTAACATTGAAGAGACATAAAAATACATTTCATATCATGTCGAGCTTTGCTCCATAATCATTGTTGATGGTGGTTTTTAGTTCAGGGATAAAATTTTAAAAACCCTATATTTAATGCGCTGTCGTGATGCAAAGGGAAAGAGCCATTTAAAAGTAATGAGTGCTCAGGCCTCTCTACTTACATATGTATTAAGCAATTAAGTATATTTATATGAAATTTATTCATAATGGTGCATGTAGCAACAATCCCGAACATTCTATAAATTTTATTAATCTCTCGCCTGCATTATTCATTAATGTATGGCTTATTGAGTATTTTTCCTATGCTATGTTCCCCGGCTGAACCCTTAACATTGGTATGACATGACAATTAGTGTTCACTCACAGCTGAGTAGCATGAGTTTCCTGAAGTATCAAGATTAAGGTCTGCATGAATATACTCAATCAGAAGATGCGCTAACTGCTCTCTGAGAATAAAAGAATTTTGTGTTAACACATAAAATTTATTAAATTTGTTCAATTTTGTGATAGATCACAAGATTCAAATTTTTGCCTAACTAATTTGCAAAAAAAATAGTTTTTTGCGCCGTGCGTAATATCTCGAACCCTATTGATCGAGACCAAACCTAGGTAAGCTAGGAAATTAATCCTCCATGGAACTAGTAGGATCAAAGTCCTACCAGAAATCAGAAAACAAGAAACGAAGAGGAGCTGCGGCAAATAGGATTAGCAACAAGAGGAGGCGTGGCCGCCCACTTGACCGACAAATTTGCCTCAGCAGGCGCCACCTGTGGACGGATGGCCACACTCCATGTTGCTTCTTACCGGCCCCTTTCTCAATGACCAATCAGATCACTTTAAACCCGCCATACGCAATTTTAAATAAAGTTGGAAGTCGGTTGGTCGATGCGCCTAATTCCTTAAGGAATCTAATCTAGACTGCCCATGTCAGTCTCAAAAAACGATCACGGCCGCACGTTTTAGCCAGTCGATTTATCAAACTTAGTCGCCTCCTAACATGGTCGGACAAGTGCTATCATATACATCGGCGGGCCTGCTAATGCCTAGGCCAATTAGCATCTCTCCAACTCGCAAGCGGAACCACTAAACATTTACCAAAACAGTTGGCCACACGAGTTACAAAACCCTAATTTATATTAAGTGACTTTACATTACTGCCGCAAAACGATCTTGGCCGCTCAACTTCGCCAGCCGGATTGACCGACCTGGATTCGACCTTAATTAACGTGCAAGGATCAAATACGTTCACCAGTGGCCCATCTATTGTGCTAGCTAATCGAACAACTCCCAGCGCGCGCCAACACCAAAAATGTTGGCCACACAACTTTAATAAAACCTAAATTAAATCAACGGGATCCCTTAACTTTCGCATATCATCTCGGCCGCCCAACTTTTCCAGATGAATTGGCCGACCTAACTCCTATTTTAGGTGGCCAACAAGATGTGGCCATGATCAACGGTCTCTCCCATTTCATAAGCCGCGATCGGCCAAGACATGGCCTCCCCATATGGCTCCCAAACGATCGTTGAAAAAGGGATGGTCGAGCCGCTTACATGAATTTTAAGGCAGTCATTAACTGCCGCAAATCATCTCGGCCGTCCAACTTCGCCAGCCAAATTGAAGGACCAAGATTAAATCTTAGGCGACCAATAAGATGTCACCATAGTTGCCAACCGTCACTCTCCTATAGAGACCGACCGTCCTGCCTTTGGAGTGCATGAATGGCTCCTGACAGCTTCCTGAAAATGGCTAGTCATACTCCTTTTGATACATTAAGCTCCGCGAATGATTTAATCGATCTTTATACAATGATGCTTTACATGCATCGATTATTTTGAGTCGCTTGCTTAAAAGCGATGCTTTACATGCATTGAATACATACGATATTTTATCGGGCTTCACAAATAACTCAGTTATTTAACCTAATAGCGTCACATGTTATTCTTTGCGGCAAGTCTCATGACTTGGCTCGTTAGTCTTGCACACAAGACCCACTCAGCAACCTGTTGTATATTTTTCCATAAAAATAATAGAGACATCAAACATGTCACAAAATGGGAGATGTTCATCAGGGTATTGGTCTGGCGGCTTACAGCATGCGGCGTGCAACACCCCCATTATGATAAACAGATAAAGTGTCAGGAAAATGGCAGGCAGTTAATAGCAGCAAAAAAGTAGTGGGTGTAAGGATGACCAGTCTTCCCTCATGACGGAAACGCGATGGTCACCACCTTTTACACATCCCCACTTCTCCGTTACTTAATTATCTCCACTTCATACGAGATTAGGGTGCACTCAATCATGACTTGTATAAATAGGTTTTCAACCTATTTCGACACACAGACAAGTGTTATCAACACAAGTAACCAGAAAAACACCAAGAACTGATAGCTTACATTCTGCAAGCTAGTTCCATATTCTAATACAAGTTGTAAAATAGCCACACCTTCAGAGTTGACCATTTTGATCTCAACATCTTCTTCGCTTCCCTCCCTAAGATCAACCCTTCACCTTCACTTTGTGACCGAAGCAAGACTGGAATGACCATTTGTTTGTTTAGGCCAGGATTGTACATATTGGTCTCTCAAATCTTAAGTACTCCCGTGAAGTGCACTTGTTTAGGGTTTAGATTCGTTTCTCGGTGGCACACCCAAATTCACCAAAACCAGCAGAATCAGTTTTTACCCCAAAACAATCCTATAATGTTTCTATGTAGGAATGTCATATCTTTTTATGGTTTTTCTTCTTAGCACCTAGTTGGTGTTTAGAATATTCATAAGTATTTTGGATAACATAATTCATTTGGCAAGGTACATGTACTTATCGGATTATGTATCGGCTGCCAATCTTTGCACAATTACTGATTGAATTTATTTTTCATCAAGACTCATCCGTGAAGCTTAGCAGTAGTATCTAACAATTTTATTGCTAGATAACTATTTTTTGATAGTGGGTCAGGAGCCGACAAAGCTCGTAAAGGCCTTTATATGGCTTAAGGGTTCGCGGACCTCCCTTACTTTCGCGAATGGCAAAGGAAACCTAGGATTACAGACATTCTTTTTTACTTTGGTGCATTTTTTGTCTATAAATGAAGTTTATAGACAAAGACTTTCAAGGATTTGATGTTCTGCATATAGGGAATTTTGACTTTCATAGACCAAGAGATGAGAAGCTATCATGTGAAACTATATCAAATCAACTTAGTATGAGAAGTATTAGTTGGGAAAATTAAAATTTCCAACTGAGGATTTTCTATGGCCTTGAAAGTCTTTGGAAAGCTTGGAATCCCAAACTTATGTCATTCCACTATTGAACACAATCGTTGGAGTCGAGAATTTTCGGAATTGTTTTATTTTCTTGAAATTGAAGTTCAAGGTCTTGATGTGTGTAGTTGGATTATCCAACAAATGGCCACAATCCTCTATGAGAAAAAAAAGTTGGTATTTCCTTGTTTTGTTAAGAGAAATTGTGAATTCTATGACTTTGTTCCCATTGGAACATCAATTGGTACTCCCATTCCCATTCTCAAAACTTCCTTAAACCGTATGAGGAACAATGATCTCAAAAGAATAAAAAGTCCTTCTCTATCCTCAATCCGTACTTGTGATTCTACATCCTTAAAACTCTTACACAAAATTCTCAAGAAAGTTGAAAAGGTGGAAAACAAGGTAAATTGTGTAAGTGAACAAGTGTGCTTGATCGCCACAAAGTATCCCGAGATTAATGATGATATGGAGAAAATTCAAGCTTTTTGGTTTGAGTCAAAGAGTGCAGATGAAGAAAACGCTTAGCTCCTTCATTTATCTCTTTACTAGTTAACTCGTTGTAGGAATTTAGTCTTATTTTTTAAGGAGAACACTAGCTTTTTGTGTATTTTTTATGTATGAAATTAGTTATCCCAAATACAATCATCTTGCCTGTTTAAAATTTATTTATTTAAATTTAACTAGTAATACCTTATCTTCATGGATTATATATATGTATTGCTTATTTTATGAGATTTGTTATTTGCTATCGTATTCTGGTGATTAGCTAGAAAATATATATCATATGTTGTCATAGGTTAAACTCTTAACTCTTTTCATAAGAGGAGTAAACTATTTTAAGAATTACAGTATTGATCTCTCCACAATTACACAATGTGAATATACTGCTACATGATTCTGTAAGATGTTCTCTAGGAATCTACTTTCCTCCTTGATTGTATAACCTCCAGGGAATAAGTGGTGAACTTTAATCTCTACGTCCGTACATGGTTAGGAAGTTATAATTCTTATGTTGAGTCATATCGCATCAATTGTCCTCTTTGTTTGTAACTGGCTTAGAGAATAGTTTATGTCGATGATTATTTTTCTCAAAATTGTTTGTATCTTAGTGCCTCAAACATCGATATCGCTATTTTCAACTTCTTTGTTCGTAACTGGCAAGAAGAGAGAAAAATATTGGGATACAAACTTACTTTGTTCGTAACTGGGGAGTAAAATTTTTAATGTTAAATAAAATCATTCTCTTATGATTAGAGTAAAGGTAGCTCACGTTGTTCTTTCGGGGACATCAAATTGGGGAGATTTCTTTTGAACTTGTGCTTAGACTGATATCTTTGTGGAGAGAGCATATGTGGAATTATAGGAGATGCTTGTACCTATATATCTCTTTGATGAAATCGTCAATGTTTCTTGGTGAAATCATCTAAACTAAAACTTGGTATGTGTTCTCTAGTCTTGAAACTCTTTTATTTTTTTAATTCATTATGATCCTTATTTTTCACTTTGCCAATTTTGTTGACAAAAATGGGGAGAATTATTAAGTAGTATCTTACTACAAGATATGGCTTCTCGGAGCATTGTGTAAGGGGAAGTGGATTATGATATATAGGTTTTACCTATTTTGTAAAAGATATATGTATTGACTAAGAGGGAGAACATATCACTGTTGTATTGCTTTAAAGTTGTGGTGCAATTGAACTTTGGAGAAAATAACAATACTATGTTTTTGTATAACAACCATTGAGTAGAGTGATTTATACATTCTATAAATCACTTTTTTAAGTATTCTCATAAGTTGTTATCGCTACAAATCTTCAACAACAAAGGTGCTGAATGAACACATGTAGAACCATAGAAGAACTTGAAATACAAATAATTTAAGACGTTTGTTGAATAACCAAGGAAATCAAGCATAGTGTAATTTGAGCTGAAAGATCATTTTATTTTGAATCCATATGTATTCAATAGTTACGTCAGTAAAATTGACAAAGGGGAGATTGTTATACAAATGCTCGGTTGAAACCACAAGTTTTGCTATCTCAAGCTTGTTGCCAATGTTAGTTGAAAAATAATAATTAAATCTTGATTTCTAGTCTACTAAGTCAAGTCTCAGACTAGGTTGGAATTTGGTGGTTGAGTATGAGACATCACCCTCGAAGACTGAAGATCGACGAAGACATTTAGAGAACTGCATCAACAAGTTATGTGAAGACTAAACCATTTTATTTGGCTCACTATCTTTCCATTCTATCTTATGAGACTATGTCGTATGACTTCTATTAGATTTAGGTTTTGTCCATACAGGTAGCCGAATAAAAAAGTTAATGGTGTACTTGATACCTTTATTTTTCATAACCTATTTATAGCAGTAGTGGAGTGCAGAATGCGATGAAATTGTGCCTGCCTTGTCAGATAAGACTTAAATGTTACACATCCACTATTTTTTATACTCTTTTAGCCTTTCATACGGCCTAGTCACTTTCCGTTGTAGGTATATTTCTCAAATGTAGTGGACTGTCAGACCAAAACGCTAATAAATATTCTCCCGTGTGACATGTTTGAATAGGGCTGTCAATGGACATCCGAAGTCCGAGATCCGTTTCCGAATATTAGACATCCTATAGGATTTATTCCGAATTGTCGGATTTCGGATTCCGGAACCGGACGAGTTTCCGGATTTTATCCCTTAACCCTAACGGAACCGGATGAGGCTGAATCCGGGAGGTTAATATCCGACATCCGATAAGCCCAGGGTGTACTAGTAATTTCCTACCCTAGGCATTATCTGTCGAGGAACAAATACTCATTTATGTCTTCCTCTTTCACATTTTTCTAGTCTGTTCACGTGGAAACTCATTTATGTCTCCCTCTTTCACATTTTTCAAGTCAGTATTTGATTAGTATTATCCTCCTCCTTAGTTTAGTATTATCCTCATTTCAGTCCTCTTTGCTTCCATTTCCATACGAGTCCTCTCCAATTCCCTCATCACTTCCATCTTCATATTCTCTGTTTTCACAAACCCTTCACCAAATTTCCGTATCACCGATGCTAATTCCATTAACAACTCTCCACCTCTCCTACCCAATCCCCCATCACCACCAATACCATTTTCCTCCTCCTCCACCTCCTCTTCTTCCTCAACCTCTTCCTCTTCCACTAACAATCAGCGGTCTTCTCAAGATATGATTAATACTTCTGGAACGTATAACATTATTAAATCCGTAATTATCTTCATTATCATCATCAACCTCATCTTCTTCATCATCGTCCGTTGACTGATTTTGACCCGGAGCTGGTGGTGGAATTGAAGAAATCGGTTTCACCGTCAACGGGAAAATCCCACGTTCCATCTGATCCATTAAATCAAAATAAATCCAATTAGAAGCCACCGGTCTTTGTTTCTCATATCGGTAACGTTTGCGGAGTTTCTCCATTTTATGCCTGCACTGTGTAGATAATTTCGATGGTTCATCGAAACCGCAATTCGTTGCGATCGTATTAGCTACTTCTTCCCATTGTGCTGCTTTCAATTGCCCTCGTTTTAATGCTTTCATTGTGGATATTCGGAGTCTCTAAGGACTCAGGAGATTTAAGTACCCTGTTTTTTTTTGTTTTAAGTTTATTTCCCAGAATCCGGATTTTATCGGAAATAAATCCGACATCCGGTAACTAAGCCTAACGGAATCGGATTGAGATTTTTGAAATCCGTCGGATGTTATCGGATGTCGGAATTCCGATAAAAATTAACCTTAACCTTACCGGTATGGCAAAAATCCGACGGATTTGTGTCCGTTGACAGCCCTATGTTTGAAGTTACAAACATGCCTTAATTGGTCAATTAGTTGACTCATGACTTAGCATGTCTGACTTGACAAGACAGCTAAGCAGCTATGGGACTAGTAACACTTGTAGTAACCATTTTAAATAAACATGTATTAATTTAGTTTTTATATTCAATCTCTAAGAAGTTTAGATGAGAAATAAGATAGTGGTATCGTTATGTTAACGATACAAACCAGCGACCTTAATGAGGTACGCTGCCAAGAATAATTACATGTGAACATTGAAAGAACTTTATACTTTATATTTATGGCGTGTCAGTCTATTGGACAAACCAACTGGGTTTCATTGAATTGATATTCAATATTATCCAAATATTAGCTTATTTATTATTTTAAGCTTTCATATTAATTATTCTTTGAAATGGATTCCAAATTTCTTGTGTGACTACTAAATTTTGTTTAACTACACAAACGTTAATTCAAGCTATATAAATTCATAATCAGGTGCTTAAAAGTGTTAAGAAACAAAACCCTAAATTAATCCCTTTATGTATATGACTGAGTCAGCCTTCGTGTATAATGCGTTTCAGGTAGTTGATAGGTGTCTAAAACACCTAATTTTATATTGAGTATTTATGCTTTCTTTGCTATTTTTCGTGTGAATTATGCATCTTATGTTCGCTTTTGAGTTATTAGGTACTCTGGAGTCGCACAGACGAAAAGAAGGAGAAATCACCCAATTTGGTGAAGACGGGCAAAATTGTCATTTCACGTGATAAACACTATTTGGAGTCTAGTAAAGGTTAAGGGGCATACTCTACTTGGAGGAGTACTAAACAAAGACCAGCAATGGTTGAGGGGCTACCAATGTGGCTATCCCTTATCAGAGTGACCGGCTACCATTAACAATCCCAAACCCCCAACCCTAAATCGAGAAGAACGGCTGCTCTCCATTATTTCCTCTCCTCTCATTCACTCACGCCTGAAATTGATAAATTGAGAAAGAGAGGATTGAAATCGAGAAGAAGAACAAGTCGCTGATGGATGAATTGAAAATGGGTTCTCTGTGAATCAAATTCAGAGAAGAAGAAATTGAAGAAAATGGGTTTTGTGGCTGTGATTTTTAAGGGTTTGGTGGAATTTGTTCTTGAGATGTGAATCGAAGAAAGAATTTAGGGTTTGCTGTTGATCAATTGATTGAGAAAAGAAGTTTGATTCGAAATGGGTTTTACGGTACTGATTGAGTTTAGGGATGAAACTATGGTGAGGTGTTGACGTTAATGATGTTTGAGAGATTGAATCAGAGATGGAATATGAGAGTTTGGTGGTGTTTATTTCTGTGAAAGGAAGGGTTTCGATCGCAAGCTGTTGTTGTTCAAGCCAGAGTGAATGGTTCATGGGTGGAAGTCTGAAGTGTTATTGGTAGTGCTTTTGTGTTTGAAGAACAACAAGACTACATGAATGAAAGAAGAATTGCAGTCTGTGAAATCAAGACATGATAGAGATGGGTTCGATGCTGGTGGTGCTGTCAAATCTGGGTAGTGGTATGAGCAACTTAGGGAGGTGATTCAGCTGGGTAGCTGTTGTTGTTGTTTTGAATTGTATAGATGAATGCTTAGGCTTGCAGTAAATGGGTTCATGAGAAATGAGGAGGAATGGAATGTATGATGCTTGTTTGAGCTGCAAAACAAGAGTTGGGTTGGATGCTGCTGGGTTATGTGCAGAATGATCCTAGGTGATGTTGTGGATGGATAATTGGTGGTGATACTTGGTGCAGAGAAGCAACACGGATAATGCAGTGTCTAGGCAGGCAGCAGGTGGAGGTTATGGAGCGTATGCAGTAGTGATGGACAAATAACTGAGGTGCTGCTATGGAGCTGGTTGATGCAGTGGAATGCGCTGCAGGATGGAGTGTGATGTTTTGAGTCTCAGCTGAATTCTGAGATGCACAGCTGGAAGTTGGTTGCACAGCTGCATTTCAGGTGGACTTGTATTGCAGATGTAAACAAAATAACACTGGTGCTAGATTGGGTTGTGCAGTGATGAAGAGTCGCAGTGGGTCAGTGAGTGGAGACAAGAAGTGTTGCAGCTGAAGATTACAGGATGATGGTGAAGATGATCCAAATAGGTGTTTGGAAGAACTAATGGAAGAAATTGTTGTTTGAGAACAAGGGCTTAGATGGATTTTCGCAGGTGGAATTGAGGAATGCCATGGGTTTGTTGATGTTGGTTGTTGCTGAACAGAAATGGAGGTTTATGAACTGGTGGCAATGGTTAAGATGGCTGGACTGTACTGGTGATGAGGGTGCAGCACAGTTCTGGCTTGGCAAGATGGCCTGCAAAATGGCGAGACTATGACTTGTTAGACCAGTTAGTGATCTGACTCGGTTCTGACTCGTTCTGATTCGTTGCGACTCTCCTCCTATTTGACCTGGTTGACTAATGATGACCGTTGACTTTGACGGTCAGTGACGGAATATTCCGTTGACGAATATGAAGATTCCAGTGACCTGAGCTAATCGCCGGCGGCGACTATTCTTGCTGGATTCCGGCCAAAAACCCAGTTTTCCGACGACGAATTTTGGGACATATTTTCTACACGGGTTTTCACACATGGGCTTGGTGGACCACTTGGAGATGGACTTTGAGAAGACCTAATATTGGAAGGAGTATCCTTTATGGAAATTGAGAAACATATAAAAGAGAATAATCTAATCTTTGAAGAAGGATATCTTCTACTACTTTTGTTCTAGGGTTTAGAAACATGTTAGGGTTTCTCTTTCTTCTTGTTATGAACTCCATTAACATGAGTACTTAAATTTTATTATTGGTTATAATAGTTGGATTTCTCTTTCTTCTTGTTAGGGTTTCTCTTTCTTCTTGTTATGAATAGTTGGATTTCACAAAGCATGATTCTTTGATTCAATATATTAGTTTTGTCTCGTATTTATCGTTTACGATTCTCTGAAAATATAGTTACATGATTTGATTGATTTTTTTGTCAAGTTGCAAATTAGTAGAACTTCTAATCACATCTATTGCTAGTTTAGGGTTTATTATACGTAAAAGTGATATTCCTTGAATACAAGTAGCATAAACATGATTATAGTTTGTAGTGATATATTCTTATGATCATATGTGAATCGTAACCTTTGTTAAATTGAATTAGTGCGCTTTCCACGTTCGATTGCTTTGATTGGCCTGATTTCATAGAACTTAATGCATCTAGGGAATTAAACTTGATTAGTGATTTTACACGTTAGGTTGTTCTTTTAAATAGAACTCATACTCGCATCTTTTAATGTGTTTGTTGATGACAAAAGGAGATTAGCGGGATATTTTTGCGATCAAGATATTCTAGGGCTTTTGATAAAAGTTGAGATTAAATATCAATTCTACTTATTGTTTTGAAAGCATGTTAGTGAATGAAGATGAATCCTTAACCAATATTCTCAATACTTTGATTTGTTTACTTTTCTTTGTTTGCTTTTATTTTATATTAGTATATAAAAATAATAAAAATACTTGGTGTTTTATATAAGGAACCGAAAATATATTGACAACCTAGTCCTCTCTGTGGGATCGATCCTTTCTTTCCCTTGCTATATTTATATTTTGAGTAGTAAGAAAGTGTAAATTATTTTTGACGCATACGACAGCGACCAGTGGTAATTGAAAAAGCGGGGGTATAAAAACCACACCCATTATTTCTCTTAACGATCTATATGGAATAACTTCAATATACTTTTAAGAGAATCAACTAGACAGTCAGATTCAATCTTAATAAAAAAGTATATCAAAGAATTATATCTCAATTTCTCGATTCAATCCACCCTCAAACAAATAGGTTGCGAGCCTGATTGAATAAAAGAGAAATAACTTGAACGGTACCAAAGACCAATGTTCAAGGAACAATCAATTTCAATCAATAACCAAAGGTTGGATTTACCAATTGATCGGTTCAATGCACAACCTGTGATATTTCAATTATATAAAAAAATATAATGCTGAAAAGAAATAACACAGACACCATAAGTTTTGTTAACGACGAAATCGCAAATGCAGAAAAACCCTGGGACCTAGTCTAGATTTAAACACCATGATGTATTAAGCCGCTACCGATTTTATCCTACTACAAAGCTAACTTGGTATGGATTGTAGTTGAACCCTAATCAATCTCATACTGATTCAAGGTACAGTTGCGTTCCTTATGTCTCTGATCCTAGCAGGATACTACGCACTTGATTCCCTTAGCTGATCTCACCCACAATCAAGAGTTTCTATGACCCAAAGTCGAAGACTTGATAAACAAATCTGTCTCACACAGAAAAGTCTATTGGAAGATAAATCTATCTCCCACAGATAAACATGCGAGTTTTGTTCCGTATTTGAATAAATCAAGGTGAACAGGAACCAATCGATAACCTGGACTTATATTCCCGAAGAACAACCTAAAATTATCAATCACCTAATAATAATCTTAATCGATTAACGAAACAAGATATTACGGAATCACAAATGATGAGACGAAGAAGTTTGTGATTACTTTTCTATCTTTCCTATTAGAGATATCAATCTCAAGCCAATCTTATGATTGTACTTAATATGATAAAAACATCAATATCATATCACGCAACTACAGAGAAGATAGTTGGGTCTGGCTTCACAATCCCAATGAAGTATTTAAGTCGTTAAACTATAGGGTTTCGTAAAAAACCTAAGGTTTAAGGAAAATCGACTCTAGCTTATACAACTAGTATCACACATGAGGTGTGGGGATTAGGTTTCCCAGTTTCTAGAGTTCTACTTTATATAGTCTCCAAATCAGGGTTTGCAATCTAAGTTACCTTCGTAACAAAGCATTTAATATTCACCATTAGATAAAAAGCTGATTAGTTTCAAGCGGATATCTTTCAACCGTTAAATCAAACTTAGCTTGTTATACACAAATGAAACGCACTTTCATTTAGGTTTGGGTAACCGTACCTAAACATGTACACTTAGTTGGTTCAATAATAGTTAACCAATGGTTAGCCATATGAGCACTTTCATATCAACATTATTCATCTTCACCATAACTACTTTAAGTAACTCAAATGAACTAGTTAGAGAGTTGTTCAATTGCTTAGATCTCATAGAAGTATACAAGACACAATTGAAGCAAAATCGATTTTGATTCACCTGAATCAATTCATAAATATTATAGCCACGGTTTACAAAGATTGCATTCCTTATTTTATAAATGTTTTAGTTCATGAACAAACCGATTTTAGAAAGTAACCTACTTAAGTACGCAAATGGGTACACATACTTAAGTAACTGGATTGAGATTGTTTTTCACTTTCAAACTCCAGTAGAAATTCACGAACGTGAAATTTCCGCTAGTATACGTACGGGTACGCATACTCACCTGAATTTTCAACAACCGCCAGTACGCGTACGGGTACGCATACCTTGAGTTCCCCGTTTTGGAATTTTACACAAATGTGAGAACACACTATGTTTATATCCAAAGATGGTTACATGTTCTAAATTCTCATTTCAATCATTGAAACTTTCTTAGAGGATGTTATATAGTTGTTATTCACAAACTAATTTGCGTCAAAGCAATTTTCAAGTTTTGAAATAATCAACATGACTTTCGTCACTAGTGAAGATGAACTTGGCCAAAGAAAAAGCTTACCAACACATTTTTTGAGGCATAGATAAGTGAGTTAAACTCGGCTCGAAATAGCACATGTGTATAAATGAAGTATATATAGCAATACGACTTTTGTCTCAAAATAGGAAATATAATAGATAGACTTTTGAGTGATAGATAAGTTCAAGTCTCCATATACCTCTTTGTTGATGAAGTTCCACAAGTTCCCTTGAGTAGTTCTTCGTCTTCATTCGATGAACGTCGTGGAGTCTAAGGCTCAACTACACTTACTATCCTAATCCGAGACTTAGCTATAAGTAGACTAGAAATCAAGACTTATAGTTTTGGCAACTAAACTTGACAAACAAGATTGAGATAGCAACGCTTGTGAGTTCGACCGAGCAATGTTCTAACAATCTCCTCCTTTGTCAATTTTACTGACAAAACTATCAATACATATGAAATAAAAAATAAATAAACTTTATAGCTTCTCTTCCAAATGCTTGATCTCTTTGGTTCTTCAACATTACTCGAAATCATCGTCACTTCCAAGTACTCCAATGATTTCAAAGGTATTCAATTCAACATCATATTTGTTGAAGATCCGTATCCATAACAATGAGAAAATAATAGCTCTCAATTATTGTTATACAGTGTCATAGTATTATTACACAACATCAAAGTTCAATTGTATCACAAATTTGACAACAATATTATGGTGATATGTATCACTCCCCCTTAGTCAATACTCCATCTCACTTGAAAACCACTCCCCTTACATAATGATATGAGAACCATATGTATCTATAGTGCGAACTACACATTAATTCTCCCCCTTTCGTATGGGTTGTCGTAGACTTCATGACCACTAATTAAAATCATATGAAAATTGCTGATCCAAAAACCCTAATCAATATCACACTGATTCAAGGTACGGAAATTAGTGTAATCCTAATGAAATTTACATAGAGACACTTCATGAACAAAAGAAAAGCACATATCAACTTTTTTAGATGCAATCCTATAGCCGAAACTAAATGCATTATCAAGGAGTTTATAAACATATAACATAACCCCTATAATATTCCACAACCACACTCCCCACATATATTTGGCAATAAAACACAAGTTCATTTAAGAACTCCCCCCCATAAAATGTCACTCCCGAAAGAACAACAAGAGCGACCTTACTTTTACTAGAAAAGAAGGATTTCTTTGGACATTCAAATCATATGAGAACATGAATTTGTATCCAAAAATCACAATTGAATTAGCCATAAAATGAAGTGGCCATGCTCAACATAATAGAACTTACGAAGCAACATAGTGTATGCACAAAGATGTGGATCAGGGAAAGACCAATACTGCGAAATAAACAAAGATTCATTCTATTTTTCATTATTATCTGCACAATGACATATAATAGACTTAATCTTTGTAAACAAAAGTTCATCATTTCTTCCATCAATATTTGCATAATGACATAAAAGGATTAACTTTTGTATTCAAAAGTTCATTCTATCTTTTATCAATACTTTCATAGCAACATAATAGAGATAACTTTTGAACAAATATGGGACAGTCAAGGTTCACGGACGTAAACAACATATCCCATAACATTTTACAATATATGAAACCATAAAGATTAATACTGCAAAAATCAACTTCCAAATAACTTAGAATTTAAATAAATAAATCTAAAAACATTAAATATGAAAATGTTGGACATAGTTATGTGTACTCACAATAATGGATATTACAAACCCTAGTTATCTTTATTAAAAACACAAGAATAAATCTCTCATAAGAAGTTTCCTAGACATCGAGACCTCTGAAAAATTATTTATCGTCCCCGAACTCCTTGTCGTCAACAACCATGGGAACATATGGTTCGTGAAGAAAGGAGTCAATTCCAACAAACCTTCTAGGATGATGATGTCGAACACCTTCTGAATTTCAAGAGTTCCCATAAAAAAAAGCCGTTATTATTTGTTGAATCTCCTTTCTTGTTTCCTTCAACTCTTCAAGAACACCAGAAAACTTCTGAGAGTTTGAAGGAATAGCTCTTGGCTTCCTCACATTCCTTCTTTTTCTTTTCAAAGTTGGAGGTAACGGAGATCTTTCTTTTTCCTTCATGATTGATGGCTTAAAAATCATATTAACATATTTTCCATCGGAAGACATGATGCTTGGAGTATCCATATGCGTACATGTTTGTGAGAGGAATTCACAATTTAAACTGAACAAGAAGTCTTAAGATAAAAAGAGTTTCAGAGAAGGAAAAAAGGAATGTAGGGTTACGAAACCTTTAAACACAGGTTCGTGCACGCACAACTCATAACCTTAAGAAGGGTAGAATTGTTGAGAATAACCCTCTTTTATTGATTGTCCAGGGAAGTCCTTTCTAATATCAATTAGATATGAAAAAGGGACATGAATTCCATAATTAACCATGCTCACAAAGCAAAAGCACGAAGAAAAAAATCAAAGAGAATTTTCTTTTCCTAAAGCCTGAGGTGTGCAAAATCTTGTCTCTTTTTGATCAGGCACATGAGATAAGATACACAAACCAACAAACTTTAGGTTGTGCTAGGGTGAACAATGATCTGTCAACCATATCATTTTCGGAAGGAATTCATAGAGCCATGTTTCACATAGTATTTAGACCAAAAATTTCTTTCTAATGATCTAGTCCTTTCTTTCAAAACTAACTTCTTTGAAGAGGAGATGCGTTTACATACCTCAGTCAATTCCTGAACACTTTTGAGCTTT
Organism: Papaver bracteatum; assembly: GCA_023529315.1. Lineage (NCBI taxonomy): Eukaryota > Viridiplantae > Streptophyta > Magnoliopsida > Ranunculales > Papaveraceae > Papaver > Papaver bracteatum. The sequence continues at coordinate 3,046,238 of JAJJWX010003277.1, read as the reverse complement.
TTAGCTAATTGATTTGCTTTTCGTTGAAGTTTGTTGACATATCTTATCTTATGTTTGTACTTGAAACATTTTGATAACTCATGACCTCTGAGAGAAAAATAAGGACATGTTAACCTGGAGGAAGGTTTATACATCTCATCTGTGCATGCTGCTAGACATATGGTGGAACCTGCAAAATCAAAAAAAGAGTTTCCAGTAGAAATAAGTAGATCAATTTTTTCTTCCAGATTGGTGGGGATTAATTTCTTCTGAAAGAATATCAAGATTGATGTATGTATTGCTACAATTACCAAAATCAATATTTTCACAAAGAAGTGCAACACTTGACTTTTCGTCTTCATTAGAATCATAATTGTCAGACATTTCATCAAGATTTGCAGCAAGACCTTTGTTCCCAGTGTATTTTTTACGATTTAAACACTCATAAGAAAAATGGAAAAAACCTTTACACTTAATGCACTGAGGTATATCCTCGTCATCAGTTTCATCATTATCCCTATTTTTAGGAGGAACCCGATTATGGGGTTTAACTGATGACCTGGATTTATCTTCGGAGAACTGTTTACTTCACTTCAAAAGAAAGTTCCTAAACTGTCTTATGATCAAGGAGACTGACTTGTCAAGATCTTCATCTGATGAATCATCCTCAAAAAGATCATCTTCAGAGATGCAAACACTTTTACTTTTATCAAGTAATTTAGTGTTCTTTTGTTCTTTGAACGCAACATCCTTTCCGAATTTGGATGTATGCTCATGATCAAAGATCTTTAACTTCCCAACCAGAGTATTTCTGGAAAGAGTTGCGAGATTATTTCCTTCAACGATGGCATACTTCTTAGAATCGTATCTAGATGGCAGTGATCTGAGAATTTTCACCATAATGTCCTTTTCAGGAATAGTCTTACCCAATGCAAAAGATGCATTAACAATTTCAGACACTTTGTCATTAAACTCATCAAATGACTCTTCATCTTCCATACAAAGGTTTTCCTAATCAGAACATAGGTTTTGAAGCATGGCTTCCTTTTCAGAGGTATTCCCTTCAAATACAGTTTCTAAGATATCCCAAGCTTCTTTAGACTTCGTGCACGTAGTCACATGATGCTGAAGATCTGGGGTAATGGCATTTATGATAGCATTATAGCCATCAGAATTTTGCTTTGCAGAAAGAATTATTCTGGATTATATCTACCAATATCCTTAGGTATAAATACATCGCCTTATGTATTAACCGAAGGATCATAGCCATTAATAACATGTACCCACGTTTGAAAATCACGAGCTTGAAGAAATGAAAGCATAACGAATTTTCCACCACGAGTAGTTTGAGCCATCGAAAACTGGTGGTACATTCATAGAGATATAATTCCTGACCATAAAGTCATATCGCTACAAACACAGACTTATGAGGTCTTGAACGTGTTTTCCTGGCGGGGAATAACAACCACACCCAATATTTCGCTTTGCAATCTATATGGACTAACTTCAATATACTTTTAAAAGAATCAACTAGACAGTCAGATTCAATCTTAATAAAAAGTATATCAAAGAATTATATCTCAATTTCTCGATTCAATCCACCCTCAAACAAATAGGTTGCGAGCCTGATTGAATACAAGAGAAATGACTTGAGCGGTACCAAAGAACAATGTTTAAGGATCAATCAATTTCAATTAACAACCAAAGGTTGGATTTACCAATTGATTGATTTAACGCACAACCTGTGATATTTCAATTATATAACAAAATATAATGCAGAAAAGAAATAACACAGACACCAGAAGTTTTGTTAACGAGGAAACCACAAATACAGAAAAACCCCGAGACCTAGTGTTTAAGGATCAATCAATTTCAATTAACAACCAAGGGTTGGATTTACCAATTGATTGATTTAACGCACAACCTGTGATATTTCAATTATATAACAAAATATAATGCAGAAAAGAAATAACACAGACACCAGAAGTTTTGTTAACGAGGAAACCACAAATGCAGAAAAACCCCGAGACCTAGTGTTTAAGGATCAATCAATTTCAATTAACAACCAAAGTTTGGATTTACCAATTGATTGATTTAACGCACAACCTGTGATATTTCAATTATATAACAAAATATAATGCAGAAAAGAAATAACACAGACACCAGAAGTTTTGTTAACGACGAAACCACAAATGCAGAAAAACCCCGAGACCTAGTCCAGATTTGAACAACACACTTTATTAAGCCGCTACAGTTTCTAGCCTACTACAAATCTAACTTCAGTCTGGACTGTAGTTGAACCCTAATCAATCTCGCACTGATTTAAGGTACAGTTGCGTTCCTTACGTCTCTGATCCCAGCAAGATACTACACACTTGATTCCCTTAGCTGATCTCACCCACAACCAAGAGTTGCTACCACCCAAATTCGAAGACTTGATATACAAATCTGTCTCACACAGAAAAGTCTATTGGAATAGATAAATATGTCTCCTACAGATAAACCTACGAGTTTTGTTCCGTCTTTTGATAAATCAAGGTGAACATGAACCAATCGATAACCCGGACTTATATTCCCGAAGAACAACCTAGAATTATCAATCACCTCACAATAATCTTAATCGATTAACGAAACAAGATATTGTGGAATCACAAACGATGAGACGAAGATGTTTGTGATTATTATTCTATCTTTCCTATCGATGATAGAATCATCAAGATCAGATCACGCAACTACAGAGAAAATAGTTGGGTTTGGCTTCACAATCCCAATGAAGTCTTTAAGTCCTTAACCTATATGGTTTCGTGAAAACCTAAGGTTAAAGGAAAATCGACTCTAGCTTATACAACTAGTATCACACATGAGGTGTGTGGATTAGGTTTCCCAATTGCTAGAGTTCTCCTTTATACATTCTCCAAATCATGGTTTGCAATCTAAGTTACCTTGGTAACAAAGCATTCAATATTCACCGTTAAATGAAAACCTAATTAGATTCAAGCTAATATATTTCAACCGTTAGATTGAACTTAGCTTGTTATACACAAATGAAATGCACTTTCATTTAGGTTTGGGTAACCGTACCTAAATGTGTACACTTAGTTGGTTCAATAATAGGTAACCAATGGTTATCCATATGAGCACTTTCATATCAAAATTATTCATCTTCACCATAACTACTTTAAGTAACTCAAATGAACTAGTTAGAGAGTTGTTCAATTGCTTAGATCTCATAGAAGTATACAAGACACAATTGAAGAAAAATCGATTTTGATTCACCTGAATCAATTCATAAATATTATAGCCACGGTTTACAAAGATTGCATTCCTTATTTTATAAATGTTTTATTTCATGAACAAACCGATTTTAGAAAGTAACCTACTTAAGTGCGCAAACGGGTACACATACTTAAGTAACCGGATTGAGTTTGTTTTTCACTTTTAAACTCCAGTAGAAATTCGCGGACGTGAACTTTCCGCTAGTATACGTACGGGTACGCATACTCACCAGGATTTCCAACAACCGCCAGTACGCGTACAGGTACGCATACCTTGAGTTCCCGGTTTTGGATTTTTACACAAATGTGAGAACACCTTGAGTTCCAAAGATGGTTACATGTTCTAAACTTTATTAGAGGATGTTATATAGTTGTTATTCACAAACTATTTTTCATTAAAGCGATTTTCAAGTTATTGAAATAACCAACATGACTTTCGTCACTAGTAAAGATGAACTTGGCCAAACCGAAAGCTTACCAACACATATTTAGAGGCATAGATAAGTGATTTTAACTCGGCTCGAAATATCACATGTGTATAAAAGAAGTCTATATATCAATACGACTTTTGTCTCAAAATATGAGATATAATAGATAGACTTTTGAGTGATAGATAAGTTCAAGTCTCCACATACCTCTTTGTTGATGAAGTTCCACAAGTTCCCTTGAGTAGTTCTTCGTATTTATTCGATGAGCGTCATGGATTCTAAGGCTCAACTACAATTACTATCTTAATCCGAGACTTGGCTATAAGTAGACTAGAAATCAAGACTTATAGTTTTTTCAACTAAACTTGACAAACAAGCTTGAGATAGCAATACTTGCGAGTTCGACCGAGAAATGCTCTAACATTAATACTCTCTATAATCGGATATTTTACATTTTCATGTTGTGACTAGTCTGTGTCATATGGAGAGCATGAGATATCACGGGATAGCGATGTAGATATTGTGTGAAACACAGGATAAGTATAGGTTGTGCATCAACGACCTAATGAGGTCGAACATGAGAGGAAGAGACCAAATCCTTCTTTTGTAGGTTCATTTAGACAAGTTAAAGGGACATCCGCACCTCTTCTATGAAGCATATCTCTGGTAGGAAGTCTATTATGGCAAAAAGTCCATAAGAAAAATGAGATCTTCGGCGGAAGTTTAATTTTGATGCCAAATGATCTTGAAGATTGAGTTGATATTTGTTGGTGATGATTCAGAAAAGACTATCATAAGTTGACTTCATTGTGAAGTTCTTCTTTTAAGATAGAATTCATTCCTTAATATCGTCGACTGTTGTATCAAAATTAAAAGCATTCATCTCTATCTTTAAAGATCCTAAGTCTTCTCTGGATGTTGAATTTAATCTTCTATAAAGCAACAAATTCCAAACTAATATACCACCCTCTTCTTTACACACGTCAACAACATACTTATCCTTTTATCTGGCAGCAAAAAACAAAGAAGGGAACCTTGATTGCAATGTGGTATTAGAGAGCCAATTATCCAACCAAAACAACACCTGTACTCCGTTATTCTCCTTGAATCTGGTATGTTTCTTGAATATTTTTTTGCGAATTATTATACCTTTCCAGATAGATCTCCCATATGTGGACACAAGATATTTTGAAATCCATTATATTTTATCGACACCATATTTCTCACTGATAATATATCTCTCGGAAGGGCATTATTTTCGGTCGCAAATCTCCAAAACTACTTGGTTAATTGTGTGTTATTCATGCTCTTCATATTTTTGATTCCATGACTACCATTATTTTTCTTCCTAAACAAAATATTCCACTTCAACAGATATAGCTTCCTACCTCCATTTTTATTATCCCATAGAAAATCACGCACTAACTTTTCCAATTTCTCTTGAGAGCAGTGGATTCTTCTTCCATCCTTCAAGTTTGGCAATGAATTTTTCAATTACTCTATACCATTTAGCTACTGCACCACTCTATATCCTTGTGGCAAACCCAAACAAGTAGTTGGAAAATAACTATTTTAACAACCAAGAACAAAAGAGAACTAATTTATACCCCCTCAAAGCCGCCAACACTGTAAATACAACTTTTTGCAAAATTAATATTCAGACCAGTAAGTAGCTCAAACGAAAGAAGAATTAATCTTAGGTGCTTCACTTGTTCAATATCAGCATCCAGTGGCGGAACTAAAGGTGGGATAACCCCCTGGCTATAACACCCCGCCGCCCATTTTTCTTATAAAATCTACACTTTAGTAATTTACCCCTTGGCCAAAAAAAATATTTAGTTAGTCCACCAGGTCCATTAAGTTAGTCAACCGGATTCAGGGATTTAGTCCACCAAAGCTCAAATATCAACCTTCCAAAATTAATTGGGGTTTCATTTGTCCACCAAATAACTTGATATTCATACTCCATTTTGCTTCTTTTTTTGGTGATCATTAAAACAACATAATCAGTACTCCAAGCCCTTTCCTTTATAATTAATCCATTGTTCTTGATGTTGTTTTTTGTTTTCTTTGTTATTTTTTTGCATCGTTGCTGTTATTGTTCATTTGATACTGGGACGAGTTCATATTTGCTCACTAATTATGCGATCCCTTCCAAAAATAAATAAATATTGCGACCTTCGGCCTCCTCACTCACAATTATTTCCTTCTCTATAACGTTTTTTTAGCCCCCCGATCTTGAAATCCTGGCTCCGCCACTGTCAGCATCAATGAATAACAAGGTGTCATCTACAAATTGTAGATGACTAGTCTTCTTTCCTCCGATAACAGTTTGAAAACCAACGATTAGACATATTGAGCTAGAGTGAAGAAAGTCTATTCTATACTTTCTCATTTACCCCCACTTAGTCATGTCATCATTTTTTATGACCTTTACCCTTGTGTAGGAGATGAAAACTTGGTGGAAAAAGTCTTAGATCCTACTATCTTAAGACGTTCATCTCTTGCATTGAGATGTTCTAATTAGTAGGGAAATCTTACTCGTGACTAAGATGTTTTATTTTTTGGATGTTGCAAAGTATGATTTTAAAATGTTAAAATTTTTGTTCGTCAATTGAGATGCGTTTAATTTGGTATATATTTACATTTCGCATTATATTTATATGCATCTACTTTGGTGATACACATGAATTAAATTCAGCCATAACTGCTTTACTAAAAGACTAGTAAATGTTAAACATGATCTTATAAAATGGAACCGAGAAATTTATGGCAACATTAACATCAATATCCAATAAACTAAGGATAAACTGGATGTTAAACTAAGAACTTTCCTTCTAATATTAAGTCTAGGGAGCTCTCCAAGATTACTTTTGAGTTAACAAACTGGTACAAGGTCAAAAAATAATTCTGGAAAATTAAAAGCAAGGAGCAACATATAGCATTAGGATATAGAAATACGCAGTACTTCCATCACTCATCCATATTAAGATATAGAAGAAATATGATTAATACCCTAAGTGATGGCAATGGTAACTAGTTAAACTCTAAAAATTATATATCTGATTGCCTTAAAAATCACTTCCAGCATATATCAACCACCATTAACCCTACAATAGATGAAAACTTGATAGATTTAATTCATACTTGCATAAATGACAATGAAAATGCGTTGCTTGAAATTATACCCTCTTATACTGAAATTAAGAATACTCTCTTTAGCATGGAACCAAACAAGAGTCCTGGACCTGATGGTTTCCCACTTAGTGTTTTTCAAAAAAGCTGGGAAACCATAAGTAATGATTTAGTGCAAATAATTCAAACATTTTTCTCTACAGGTCATATGTTGAAAGAGATTAACTCTACTTTTATCTCGCTCATACCAAAAACTGTAAAACCCCTAATTTCCACTGAATTTAGACCAATAGCTCTATGCAACACATCCTATAAAATTATTTCTAAGCTCATAGCAAATAGAATGAAACCTCTTTTAAACCAAATCATTTCTCTTTACCAATCTGCCTTCATTCCTGGAAGGCAGATCTCTGACAATATAACAGTGGCAGATGAACTAATTCATAACATGAGAAATAGGAAAAACAAAAACAAAAATCTAATGGGCCTCAAAATTGACATTGTTAGAGCACTGCTCGGTCGAATTCGCAATCATTGCTATCTCAAGCTTGTTGTCAAGTTTAGTTTCCAAAACTATAAGTCTTGATTTTTAGTATACTTATAGCTAAGTCTCGGATTAGGATAGAAAGTGTAGTTGAGCATTAGACTTCACGGCGTTCATCGATTGAAGACAAAGAACTAGTAAGGGGAGCTTGTGGAATTTCATCAACAAAAGGTATGTGGGGACTTGAACTCATCTATTACTCAAAAGTCTATCTACTCTATCTCTTATTTGAGACAAAAGTCGTATAGTTATATAGACTTCATATTATACACATTTGATATTTCGAGCTGAGTTTAACTCGCTTACATATTTCTCGAAATATGTGCTGGTAAGCTTTCGTTTTAACCAAGTTCATATTATATTCTTGATGAAAGTCAAAAGATGATCATGTGAAAATTGCTTGGTAACATCTTACATGATTTGTGTGACACAATCATTTGATGTAGACTCGGAATATTTCGTATTGATCATTCGATCCCTTGAAAATTGCTTTGAAGCTAATAGTTTGTGTGAGACAACTATTGCCGTCTTCCAAGAATGTTTCAATGATTGAAATGGGAGTTTAGAATAAATAACCATGATTGAATATAGTAAAGTATGCGTACTTGTATGCTAACTGTTGCAACTTATTCCAAGTCATGGAACCATAGTATGAATACCATTATGCGTATTTGGTTTGTGAAAGTCCGGGAACTTAGTATGCATACCGGTATGCGTACTGGCGTAAGTTTCAAGTTTCGGGACTTAACTGAGTTTGGTGGTATGCGTACTCGTTCGCATACTGGCGAACCCAAACTTAGTCCGGCTACTTAGATATGCGTACCCTTTTGTATACTTGAGTAGGTTATGTTCTAAATCGGTTTTTTCATGAACTAATACATTTATATAATAAGGAATGCAATCTTTTGCAAACCGTGGCTATAATGTTCATGAATTGATTCGAGTGCATCAAAATCGATTTTGCATCAATTGTGTCTTGTATACTTCTATGAGAATACAAACAATTTAACAACTCTAGAACTAGTTTCATTTGAGTCATTTGAACTAGTTATGGTTAAGATGAATATGGTTGATATGAAAGTGTTCATATGTCTAACTTCATTTAACTATTGTTGAGCCAACAAAGGTGTACACATTTAGGTATGGTTACTCATATCTAAATGAAGTCACTTTTCATTTTTGTGTAACAAGTTAAGTTCGATCTAACGGTTGAAAGATATTAGCTTGAGTCTAATCAGGTTTACATCTAACGGTGAATATTGAATGCTTTGTTACCAAGGTAACATTGATTGAAAACCCTGATATGAAGACTATATAAAGGAGAACTCTCATGTGTGATAATAGTTGCAACTAGAGTCGATTCTCCTTTAACCTTAGGTTTTTACAAAATCCAGTAGGTTAACGACTTAAAGACTTCATTGGGATTGTGAAGCCAGACCCAACTATTTTATCTGTAGTTACGTGTTCTGATCTTGATATTTTCTATCGTGATTGAGTACTATCTTCTCTAAGATTTGCTTGATATTTAATCTCCAATAGGCAAGATAAAAAGTAGTCACAAACATCCTCATCTCATCATTTGTGATTCCATAATATCTTGTTTCGCTACCATACGGTTAAGATAATTGTGAGGTGGTTGATATTTTTAGGCTGTTCTTCGGGAATATAAGTCAGGTGTTCACCTTGATTTATCAAAAGATTGAACAAAACTCATAGGTTTATATGTGGGAGATAGATTTATCTATTGAATAGACTTTTCTGTGTGAGACATATTGGTTTATCAAGTCTTCGACTTTGGGTCATATCAACTCTTAGTTGTGGGTGAGATCATCTAAGGGAATCAAGTGCGTAGATTCCTGCTAGGATTCAGAGACGTAAGGAACATAACTGTACCTTGATCAGTGTGAGATTAGTTAAGGCTCAACTACATTCCAGTCCGAAGTTAACTTGGAGTAGGATAGTGTCTGTAGTGGCTTAATATAGTGTGGTGTTCAAATCTGGAATAGGTCTCGGGGGTTTTCTGCATTTGCAGTTTCCTTGTTAACAAAATTTCTAGTGTCTGTGTTATTTCTTTTCCGCACTATATTTTCTATATAATTGAAATATCACATGTTGTGCATATAAGTTCAATAAATTGTGAATCCAACCTTTGGTTGTTGATTAAATTGATAGACACTTGGATATTGGTTTTTGATATCGTCCAAGTTATTTCTTATATTCAATCGGGCTTGCAAATTCCTATTTGTTTGATTGAAAATTGAATAAAGAAATAGAGACATAACTCTTGGATATATTTCCATTGATTGAGTCTGACTGTCTAGTTGATTCTCTTGGAATTATATTGGAGTTTGTCCATACAGACTGCTAAGCGAAATATTGGGTGTGGTTGTTGTACCCCTGCTTTTTCAGACATGTCCAAGGACTTTTATAAGATATAGTGAAATTTCTTGATCAAAATAATGAGGAAAATTGGATTCTCCCCAAAATGGTGTAACACTATAAAACAGTGCATATCTACCACCAATTTGTCTATAATGTTAAATGGATCTCCTTGTGGATTCTTCAAACCTTCTAGAGGTCTTAGGCAGGGAGATCCGTTGTCTCCTTACCTATTTCTCTTTTGCATGGAAGCATTATCTAGAACTATTTCACATCCTGAAAACATCAATCTCATCCATGGTCACAAAATTGTCACACATGCTCCCTCTATCAGTCATCTATTATTTGCAAATGACTGCCTCCTTTTCTGCGATGCTACCACTGATGCAAGTGAAAACCTTATCAAAATGTTCAATGATTTTGGTGTAACTTCTGTCCAACTAATAAACCTAAGCAAGTCAGGTGTTTTCTTCAGCCCGCACATAAACCCAGACAAGGAAAGAGATATTATAGCCATCCTTAATGTTAAACCAATACCCCTAGATGACAAATATTTAGGATCAACTAATAGATCTAAAATTAAATGATTTAAACCAGTAGTGCAGAACATGAAAACTATACTAGTGGGATGGAAAAACATATAACTTAACCCTTCTGGTAAAACTACTTTGATAAAATATGTGACCTCCTATATGTCTATATATCAAATGAATTGTTTTAGGTTGCCGATTTTTTTTTTGCAAGGATATTAACAAAATCCAAAGGGACTTTCGGTGGGGAAAAGATATAGACATCCCTAAGGGTGTTTACCTCAAAGCTTGGGATTCCTTTAGTAAGTCTATTTTTGATGGAGGATTAGGCTTCCAAAATATTACTTATTTCAACTCTGCTATGATTTCGATAATGGTTTGGAGATTGAATGAAAATCTAACATCTCTTTGTACTACAGTTCTAAAGGCCAGGTATTTTCCAAACACTGATGTCATGCATTTAGATCTTAAACCTAAACAAACTGATAGTTGGATATGAAAAGGTATTAAATCAGGTATTGAAGAAATTCAAAATCACGTCCTTTGGGTTGTAAGCAAAGGTGATAAAATAAATATTTGGACTGAATTTTGGATACCAGACAAGAGACCTCGTCTTCTGAAACCATCAGCAGGAACCGACAACTTTAATCAGGTATGTGATCTAATCACCCAGGCCAAAACCTGGGACGAAACTAAACTCAATATCTGTTTTGATAGAGATACAATTATTAAGATAAAACATATTCAAATCCCTCTGGATGATAGAAAAGATACAATCACTTGGACTCTAAATAGAAACGGTAAGTTCATTGTAAACTCTCTGTATAATAATCTTAATAGTAACACAAATACCACCACCTGCTGGAAAAATATCTGGAATATGAAAATTTCTCCTTCTATTAAATTGTTACCTGGAAAATATCCCACTCTACACTTCCTTATAGTATGAGAGTGGATGTAGTCCTTCCACACATAAATACTAGATGTTTACTTTGCAATGAGCATGATGAATCCCTTACACATTTGTTCCTAGATTGCAACTTTGCATGTCAAGTATGGAATCATCTTAATTTCAATATGAATTATGTGGAAAATAACTTCTATACTTGTCATGAATGGATTAATAGCTGGTTTACGTCAATATATAGGAATGGTATCAAAACCGGTTAGGCATAATTATGTAGTATTGTAACCTGGCATATATGGAAAGCTAGATGTGACAAAAAAAAAATGAGAAAAAAGATCAAAACAGTAGAAATACTGTTATTCAAATAGTAAAACACATAAATGACTACCTCAATGTTTCGAATTTGAATTACAATCTGACTCAGACTCTCTAGTATGATCCAATGAAAGATGAAAACCTACAAATAACTAATTTAAACCCTTAGAACTATCTAGGATTCATGAGATATCGAACTAGCATTGACATATCAACGATTCCTGATGTTTGTGACTCTGCAATTGGTCTTACTCTTGTCGATGATGTAGGTTATTAGAGAAGCTAAAGGGCTGTCTTCGAGATGGAGAACAAGGGAACAACTTGAACTCAATGCTGCTGAAAATGCTTTCCAATGGGCTACAGAATTAACCGGACACAACATTGAATTTCAAAGTGACTCTGAACCAACTCTCCTAAAGCTTATGGAAATGTATGCTCAAGCTAAAGAGGAAAGATTCAAGAAGAGTGCCTCTTTTGGAAACACTTCCAAAACTCCAGCAAACTTTAAAACAATGACTTTCAATTTAGTCAGTAGATTTAATTAATTATGCCTGGTGCAATTTCCAGCTTATGTAACAAATCCATCATTAATGATAAGTGGATGAATGAAAGCCTCACAGATTTAATCAACCTCATTTATATGCGAATAGATCTAATATGGCCTCTGTATTATCACGACACTTAAACTCTTTCGAGTTTGCAAGTGTATTTTTCGTATTAAAAAAAAAAAAAAAAACTACTCAGATTAGGAGTCAAGCTATGCTCAGCAAATCTGCGGAGTACCAACTAAACCGAGTGAACCAAAATGGAATAATTAACTAAGATAAAATTATTAATATGATCTAGAAGGTCAATATGGGCTGGTTCTATACGTATGCAACTAAAAAAAGGTTTTGATGAAAGCAGGAACATAGGATCCTACCTGAAACAACTTTATTATACCAAGCAGACAAGATTAACGCATAAAGAATATAACTTAACTATAATTAGGCACACCATTAATTATGTTTCATCAACTATGATTAAGATCAATTGAATTAAAACACATTTTTGTTTGCTTCATATTTAGTCTCAACTCTCAATCCACAATTTACACTGACAATATTTTGGCCTAACCTGCTTAATTATACTTAGCTAGAAGTCCATTCATCCAATCTGGATTAGTAAGAATTTTAAGAGTTGGAAATAGAGAGAAAAGGGTCTTGACTAGAAAGAGAGCAAGAAGATACAATAATGGATTAAACTTACTGACTTTATCTCAAAAAGGAGGAACCAAAAAGTGCAAGTTGTTTTACTTTCTTCAAATGATATGCTGGCCTTTTTACTGTGGTTAGTTTGGTATTTGTTTTCTTGGGATGGTAAATGTTGGATCCATCTGTGCAAGAACAAGCGCTTTACATATAATAATTTATGCCTACCTACGATGAGGGCGATGGAATTTCATCTTAATCAACCATACTAATTAGATTATCCGTATGTGATCCGATCTCTCTCAAATTACTTAATCTGAGACTCAATATACAGGTGGATAAATAGAAAGTCGAAGATATAATCATATGCCAGCTTTACTCTCTTTATTTGGCTCATATAAACGAGGGTGGGACAAAAACAGAATTGTTACAGGTTAAACCCACCATCTGATTAGGCAAATGCGTTCTCAATCTCTTATAACAAATTAAGGCAAATCAAAATTCGGTGATCACTCGTGTTTCTCTTTCAAAAATCCCCAAAAGAGCGGACTATAGAAAAGCAAACATCTGACAGCCTGAGACGCTCCAATGAGATAACATAACTTGGCAATTAAATCGATAGCAAATTACCTAAACCATGATTAAGTTACACAGATAAAACAAAATCTAAACCCACTCCTACTTCACCAGCTATCCAAAATGATTAATCACTTCATTATTAGGCTAAAGTATGACTTAATTGTACCACATAAATAAAGCTTCTTTTACATGATTAGTAAATTAACCGACTCTGATCAATGAATCTCTTTATATACCGCTTTTCATAACACTAGCTAGTAGTGGGGACTGGGGAGCATATTAAACCTTAACACAGGATAATATAGGTGGGAAAAAAAAGTGAAGGTGGATCTAGGCATGTTGTCAAACTATCAATTGATTAATAAAATACTTTAAATTAATCATCAAACAACATAAAAGAAAAAACTTGCAAAACACATACATAATGTCTTAGTTGATTTTTCATTCAATTTCTTTTGTTGTTGTTTTTCGATATTTTCATTCATATTTCAAAAAGAAGAACAGTATATAACTATACGATCAATAATATCCACCGGACCGAACACCGTAGTCAAACTGATCTATGAAATCTCTTCTCTCGTATACCAGCATTAGCTGCATAACTATATACAATAAACAAAAAAACAGAAGGAAGAGTGTATAACCTCTTTCTCACTCCCCTCTCTCACAGACTCACTCTCTCTGGAGTTTCTACTCTCTCTCATACAAAAAGTAGTACGATTTATGGTGGTTGGTGAGAACCGTACTATGCAATGTCTCGACCAAAAGTACTGCACAGACCACCTCTAACAGCGTAAAAGTTTTGGCAGCTCTGCTCTGTTCATGTCTCCTTTTTACAGCATAGCATAACACTGCAGACATCAAAGTAGACCCGAAAAACCCAAAAAGGAATTTTGCAAAACACAAGCAAAACTAAAAACAAGAACCTGACGATCATGACAGATGATTATCTAGTAATTAATGGAGCGTGTTAGTAGAGCTAATATATTGACAAAAACTAGCCTACTTTGAGGGTTTGAGCATTTATGGGAAGAGATATACTGAGATACTGAATGAGTGAGTGAGTGAGAGGCTGAGTTCAAACAAAAGACATCCCCATGTGCATCAACAAGTGACAGAGGAAACAGAAAGAGGGTATCGGAATGTGTTTGCATACTGGAAAGAGAGAGTAGCACCATTAGGAAGTGGTTTACCATCATTAACAATGCAATCATCGTACCGGATACGCTTGAAGAGTCTAGGATTAATGAGACGAGCTGAACTAAACCAACCGCAACTGAGATGAATCCGAGAGATATCACAACCACTAACGCACACATTCATAATCTCAACTGTATATGTTGGTATACCATTTGGCAGTGGAGAAGTTGAACCTTGATTCACAATTATGTCTGATTTGGAACACTTCTCTCCCCATATTCTATTGGGCTCCACCATCTCTTCCTGTTCAGATGCTGGTGCTGCAGCTGATGAAACTGTCATAACATAACCATAAAAAAGAATCATCAGTAAAGCAACACATGTACTTGTAAGGGAAAACGCAAACAACCCAAACCCCACCAACAATGAAAACAAATTACACTTTCCTATATGCCTCTTAAGCTGATTATAGCCATTGCTGAATGATGATGAATACCAGTACTGAAAAGCAGAAGCAAAACTAAAGCATATAAGAACAAAAGTAGTATAATCTTAAAAGTATCTCATGATGCCTTGTTCTCTTCTACAACTTTCTTTTTACTCAATATATATGCACCAGTAGGATCAAGTTACTGTACAATCACGAAATCAAAAATCAAAACCACCCAATTGTTGAATGAACAGTCAAAACGCATTTCATACGACAAATTGCCAGATGTCATTTTATGATTGGGTAACACAATGATACATTAAAAGTCTATACGATGTTGTAGAATAATAAGTAACAAGGATGATGGGAGACAAATAGACCCCACATGAGTGCTAGGTCCGTACAATGTTTTTGTTGGTGGTGGTGTGAAGCAGAAAATCAAAACAGAAGAAATCACCAATCACGTACAGCGTATTGTAGCGATGACCCTCAAAGGAATTTTGTACTAGTACTAATACTTACAGTCTGTGTTGAGAAGTTTACGACTCCGAACAGCAGAAAATGGTTGAAGGAATTCTTCTGGTTTCTTCATCATCATCATCTGATCATTAGTTGAGTTTCTTCTGATGTTGTTGTTTTGATTCAATAAACCTGCAAAAACAAAATTAAAATTAAAAATTCAGAACAGAGAAAGTCCAAAAAGCAATATGAATGTCGGAGAAAGTCGAACCGTTACAACCAAACCCTAGAATTAAAAAATCGTAAAGAAAGAAAGAAATTCTAGAAAGTATTATCAGAAAAATTGGGATCTTAAAACAATAATAAGTAAAAAACCTGATTATTGATATTTACAGACCTGGATAAAATAGAGAAAATGCAAATATCACCGCCGCCATTATTGCTGCTGCCATTAACAACCGCCTTGAGATAATAATCACCATTTTCGCCATTGATGAAGTAAATCTTTCACAGAAACAGAACTCACGTGTGTAGTGTCTTTAATAAGAAGACTAAGGAAGTAATAATGACGATGAGAATCTCTGTAACTCTAAACTCCGGTTTCCTCCAACTTCATTGAAGATGAGAGAATAAGAGTAGTATTTATTATGAATCCTCTTTCAACACTTGAACTGATTGAAGATAAGTAGTAGAAATCCCTGAAAATGTAAGAAGTAAAAATAAGTTCACATGCTGAATGTATTACTTAAAATGGTGAAATCAATCTCTGCTACTTGACTACTGAAAAAGCAAAACCGACATACTACTTTTTTCTGTGTTTCTCTCTCTGAAGAGAATCAGAGACTTTCAGAACATATTTTGATTCACTTCATACGCAAACTAGTACTCAGAACATTAATGGTATGAAAAATTAGGGTTTATGAAACAACATTTGAATCGATCGATCTTACCTGTTCTAAATATATAAACTCAAATCTCTGAGGAGAAAGGAAGAAGATCAATCTTCTTCTTCTTCGTTGAAAATTGTGCAGAGACAAATTAGGGTTTTCAAAGTATCGACTCTTAAGATTTTCTTCTTTCTTAAGAGTGATTTTGAAATTAGTCTCACTCTCTCTCCTCTTCGTCTTCATTTTATCCTTGTCTCTGTATTTATAGTTGGACTCCTAACTGGTGTGGTTTTCACATAACTATGGTTAATAACGAGTTTGTGAACGGTTAACATTTTTAACTGGGGTTAGATTGCACGTGTCAGGGAGTATAAGGGCATAATTTGATTTGAAAATGTTGACAATACTCGAAGGACATTCTATTTTGGACCCACACGAATGGATGATATGATATGATGCCATGGACATTCTGTTTTTTCCGTCCCCAAGCGATGACTGTTGGGATTCAGCTGTATTGAACTGACAAGTTTGACGTGGGTCATCAAACCTCAGTTAACTAGCCAAAACCACTTCTTACGCTCCAAACCTGAGCTAAGAAAATCCCTAACCCGAAAGTAATACACTAGTAATTAGACAAATTGATTTCATACTAAATGGTGAATTTGAGTTTAATTTTTTTCTCTTCTAAATGATGAAATATATTACTCAAAAATGGTCAATTTACAAAAATGAGTCTAACAGACTAGGCCCATTATATAACAGAGCCAAGAGGCCCAATACTAAAAAGAAAATTCAAAGCAAATCTATCTTATAAAAATAAATAGTTTTGTAACTATCTAACGGTTGTAAAAGCGTCTTTTAGAGCCATCAACGGCTTTTATTCTTCTTAGAATGAAAAACATAAATCGTGGCTAAGAATCAAGCCCTCTTTTAAGACATCATCTGACGGCTTTTAGTAATTCAAGCATATATTTATTTTTCCGTTACGAAACAAAAATCACAATACAAAGCCATTAACCACTCATTATTCCTCATTCATTAGGAATCAATTCTTATGGTTTCTGAAACGCTCAATCAAATGTTTGAGTATAGAAACCACTCATTATTCCTCATTCCCACTCGAGTACAGCATCGATCCATCTCGACAGAAAGAAGTATTGATGTATTTTTTGTTGATCTGCCAGAAAGAAGTATTGATGTCGTTGTCGTTCTTCTTTCTTTTGCAAGTAAGTATCAGGTTCCTCCGAGTATCTGGCACATATATTGTTTTTGTACATTTTCACCATTTTATTAGTCGTTGTTAACCTTCAATCATGATTTAATCATGTCTGTCATGTTAATCCTCAACATATTTGGTTAATTGTCTGTGTTAGTGTAGATGTTTTTGTTTCTCTAACCCTCATTCGTATGTTTTTGTTGGTCTTTGCTTATATAGATGTAGCATAATATTTTTATTAAGTGATTGTTTGTGCACTGCAGTGTTTGATACAATTTTGAAAGATTTTTATAGTTTATATTGCTAGCAAAGAGGTATCAATTCATAGATCATTTTAGAAGTGCAATCTGTTAATCTCTCTCTCTTCTTTTATTTTATTTTTAATTTTAGCCAGTGTAAAATATGAAAAACTTTGCCTTTTTAATTGTGTGTATCAGCTACTTTTGTGGATTTGTCATTTGATTGTGGAGCTTAGGCGTGAACACTGCTCAATGTTATTTGAAAAACTCAATTTGCACAATTGTTCCTCAACTACAAGGGCTAGGGGGTGAGATCAGGTGGATGAACTGATGGAGCGCTATAGGATGTCATGTTCGGATATTTCGACATATAAGACTAGACAAGGGAATCCAAATTTCTCTGAACTGCAATGAAGCTTAATAACTTTGCAGTCCTAAGGGAGGATATATAAGATGGAATATGTACAGGAAACCAAATGTCTCTCAACTAGCATTCCAAGGTATTTCGGTATAAAGTTTAATTCTTTTCATTGTCAAGGTGTTGTTATATAATTGATTTTTAGTTTAGGCTATCTAATTATTTTGCTCTCATATTCATTTGTCAGTTTAAAATTCTAGGCATTCTATCAGTCTAAACCATGGCACTAAATTTGTTGGACGTTGGTGATGGATTTTGGTCAAATAGTGAACATATTCTCACATGTATAATATTTTTTTACATGTACTTGATTTTCCAAGTTATTGGCATGTATCCTAACATTGCTTTACCGTTTCGACTTTTGTACACATGTTGTAGGTATACAAATTCAGTGTCCTGGTGTTAGCCAGGCCTATCGAATGCATGAGCTCAAAGTTGAGAACCCTAGGTATAGGTCCTTCTCCATCACTCTCATATTCGTTTGTCGGTTTTACCACATATGCACGCTGCACACATGCCCTCACTATACAATGAATTCATGTGTAAGAAGTACCAAATTGAAGATTTTTCTGTGGAATTCTTCTCCAAATCCTGTCGGCAATGATCCAATTAGTACAGACTCCATCCAGTGCTGGTAGTGATTGTTGTTTGCTCCACTTCCTGTGAAGAACTTTCAAGGTAACTCACCTTCTCTTTTAAATTGTGGTTAGAGATTTAATTGTATAAGTTTTTATACAAACCATGTCGTGTTGTCTCCTAATTTATAACAAGTACAATTGGATACAAGCTCACGAAATACTAAAGATGGCCGCTTAGCACGTTTAATTCCTATGTTAACCAATTTGTCTATGTCATCTATCGTCTTGGATCACTAATCTTTTTCTCATATTTGTGAACCAACTTGCTGATGGATTAAACGCATTGTTTGACAGCATCCTCTATTTGCTGGCAAGTATTCCACATATCTCATTATTCATTATATTAATTTGTTCTGGCTAATAGTCTTACGTGACACGGTGTCTGCATGTATATTCTTAAATTTTTTACTATTTTGCCACTTCCATACTGCAGTTGGTAGTCAAGTGGCATCATGATTTTTTTATACAAATTTTAAATTGAACTGTAATTATTTTTTCTCAAGAAAATTTCTGTCTTATGGATTCACAGTTGTCTTTTACAGTCTTGACAGACTAAGTGGGTGCTCAATTTCTTGTTATTTTATTGTCTTGAGATTTCTTAATTTTAACTCATGCATGATCATCATTGTTGTTTGTAAAAAGCATAGGAATCTCTCAGTTTTGAATTGCATAAAATCTTTAGAGTAGCACAATTGTTTCTCTTTTCAGTAGTATTTGTGTCATGGATTTTCAGGTACAACTAAATGCACGCAGTATCATCACCAGATGCAAATTATGGTCACTTTATTTAAGCAAGCGGCCGTATTTGGTTCAGCGAAAACCTGAAGAGCTCTTTCCTTACAATACATGTTGTCCAAAAGTTGCCATATCTGCACCAATTCGAGCAACATGCAAGAGTTTGGAGGAACAAGATAGTTTTGGTGGAGGAAAAGTTGAAGGTTCGATACTTAGATTTGGTGGTCATCAACTACGAAAACGGAATGTTACACACAGTGCTCGAAAGTTCCAAATAGATAGTCAGAGAGAGTAGTTTCACTTCTTCGTGCTTTGACTATTTGAATACTTTTGCTCCCGTAGGTATAGTCTTTATTTATTTAATTTGTTTATATCCGCTTAGTTTTAATATGGTGTCTAGATATCGTTAAAGGAAACTGTAATCAAAATTTGGACAAGATGGTGATTCTTTTTTCAAAATTTGGATGTACAAATACACATCAGTTATTTCAGTATGAGATGTCATTTAAAATCCGAAATATTGTGCTGGCTCTTCTTCCTCAAAATAGAATGACTTGGCATATCCAAGAACTTCATGATAGTTTTGTTTTAGCCGTTTAGGTAAGTTGATCGATCGTGGATTGAAATTCATCCACATTCAGGTGTTTTATAGGTCTCGCAGCAGTCAAAGTGCTCAATATGATATCTAAACAGTGAAGACAAGTTCTTCAATCCTGGACAACTGGGTCCCTAACAAATTTATCTCACTGCCTACTATTATTTTATCCCCAATCACTATACATGTAAGAGAATGATCTTTCGTGGGAAGATGATATGTGAAAAATTTAGTGTTATCAATCTGGGAGAGGGAGAGTAACGTTGTATCTAAAAAGAACAGTGAGCAGGTGATGTGCTGCTGCGAAGATCCAGAACTTCAC
Source organism: Papaver bracteatum (assembly GCA_023529315.1). Taxonomy (NCBI): domain Eukaryota; kingdom Viridiplantae; phylum Streptophyta; class Magnoliopsida; order Ranunculales; family Papaveraceae; genus Papaver; species Papaver bracteatum. Next base: position 3,025,898 of record JAJJWX010003277.1, on the reverse strand, counting down.
TTTAAGTATCCAACATCATAATTGATTTTTGGTCTATATGCTTAATTTCACTTTCTTCAATGCATTAAGCTTCAAATGGGAATTGACAGTTATTTACTGATAGGTATGTAAAAACACCTCTCTAAGTATCGATTGGTTATGCTTTCTTAGCTAGTTTTCTTGCGAAATTGTATTATTAGCTCTTTTTTATATTTTATGGGAATTTTGGAGCTTATTCCCGAAAAGAACAAGAAATCGTCCAATTTGCCAAAAGAGAGACGAAATTATCATTGCATGGAAATTACTACGGCAGTCGCGTGGGCATATCAGACGCCTGAAGCTCGTGTAAGCTAAATGGGTTGGAGGTAGTCTGTTGTATACAACATGGCCTGGTGGTTGGGTTCCTGGGACTATTGAGAATGGAGCATCGGTTTGGCAGTGATAACGAGTTGATCTCGAGTTAGAAAATAGGGAAATAGTACGGCAGTGATGACCAGCGATTAATGATGATTGTATTATGGAGTTGACGCTGAGAAGAAGGTTGGAAAGAGGCAGAATACTTGATCATGGAAGTGATGCTTGATAGAAAATGGAGTTTGAAGATCGCAGTGAGAAGTGGTCGATGTCATTGAGAGATGTAAGGTAGAGCTCGAGATGTTGGTTAATGAACATCGACTGGCAGAGGTTGATGGAGATACAAAGGATAACGGTCGAGAGCATATGATCTTATCTCGAGTTTAAGGGACTGTTGAATATCGAGATTGAACTGCTGGTGATGATGGTTGTGACTGAGAACTGAACTCGAGGTTGAAGTCAGTGAAATAAGGAATGCGTTACTGCAAGTAATGGTAGTATTAATGATGAACGATAATGGCAGTATTAATGATGAAGAGAGTGGAGTTTGTTGTGGGTTTATTAATGCACGATGAGTCGAAGGTTGAGTTGTGGATACGGAGAAGATGAATGGTGGAGATAGAGAACTCGAGTTTGAAGCTGATAATAATGCCGATGATTATTTTTATAATGAAGATGGGTTTAACATGGGAGATGGTAACAATTGAGTCTAACAAGAGATAAACGGGTATAATGTTGAGTTAACGGTTAGTAGCGACGAAGGATTTCTTCATTATCTTTTTCTTATTATTCTTTTTATCCTTATTTTATATTTTCGCCGATTTAGATAACATATCAATTGCATTACTCTTCGTGGGAACGATCCTTACTACCGCTATATTATATTTAATTAGTGGGAAATATATTTTTATTTTGTTGAGTAAGACGCTCGCCAAAATTGGCACCGTGCTCGAAGTCCATCAATTAACTGCAGTAATATCATCTCAGCTTCCTCATTCGTTCACTCGTCATCACAGTTCAACTTCACAACAACCATTGTCTATTGTATCCCCATCTCAGATCATGGCAACATCACATTTTTGGCTGAAATTTGTGTCCAAACTACAACCCATATCTCCTCCATAACCAGCTAACTTCTCTGTCTCGGTGTTGCTTCCTGGACCCTTGATAAACACCACACACACGAGCTCCTGATTCATTCACTCGCTTTTGTGGTTGTGACTTACTGTGAGCCCATCCGTAAGCTCATAACAAAATCTTCATACAGTAAAGCTCAAAAACCACCTAGCTTATGGTTGTACTGCCCTGAACTCCGGTGCGTCTACGATGTGGTTTCCCATGCAACGATAATTTCGTCTCTCTTTTGGCAAATTGGACGATTTCTTGTTCTTTTCGGGAATAAGCTCCAAAATTCCCATAAAATATAAAAAAGAGCTAATAATACAATTTCGCAAGAAAACTAGCTAAGAAAGTATAACCAATCGATACTTAGAGAGGTGTTTTTACACACATATCATTTACCGTGTATCAACTATGTAGAGCATAAAAAATATGAGTATTTTATTTTAGTGTCTACACCTAATCCCCGTAAGGCTATTTTTTAATTGATTAGAATTTAGAACAAAACTAATACCTGGTCACCCGAATCAGTTGCGGTTGTGTCAAATAACTATAATGGCAAGGGTTTTGGTCGGTTAGATCAAATAATGCAACGAAAATTCCTTCCCGTCCAGTAGATTTATGTCATACAAGGACCTTATTCTTGTTACTTCTTATTTTGTATTCTTATTTTGGTAGTAGTAAACTCTTGGGTCGGGCCCGTAGTATTAGGTCTTTATTTTCACGGTTTGGATTGTGTTGTATTAACCGTCTGATTCCCTTGTATGGATTGGTCTAATAGCACACAATCCCTGTTTGTTTTGTTTTCATCGACTATTTTGAAAGCTTAAGCTTCTTCTTCCTCCTTCTCTTGTTGATTTCTTCCCTTGAGTTGTTTCTATACTAATTTTTAATGTAGATCGTTACAATTGGTATTAGAGCACTCGATCCGAGTGTCCTAAGCAAAAATGGTAAACCAAAAGGAGTTTGATGACTTTCACAAAAAATTCAATACTCTGATGTCGCGGCATGAAGAATTGATCAAAATTTTTGATGAATCTCAAGGTAGTATCAGTAAATCCATACATACAGAGATAGAAGGGATGGAGGACAGAATCGTTAATAAGCTGAGGACGGGTGATGGAGTATTACCACCTCCAAATGGTCCTGAGAAATCTGCATCTAGGAGCAACACTAGAAATAACAGACAACTATCACCTCAGTTTTCCAATCCACAAAAACCCAAGGTAGAGTTCCCTAAATTTGATGGCACTAACCCTCGATCTTGGATTAAGAAGTGTAGAATTTTTTTTCAGTTACACCTTATGGTTGAAGAACAAAAAGTTGTGCTAGCATCATTATACTTAGAAGGTAAAACTGATGTTTGGTTTCAAGATTATCATGTGGGAAAAGACCTCATTGTTTGGGAAGAGTTTTCCACTGACATTAATTATCGATTCCAAGATTTAGGTCATGATGATGTGGTGGGTGAGTTCAATAAACTGAGTCAAGAAGGTTCAATGATGGATTATCAAGAACTTTTTAAGGAATTGAAAGCCCTTATGTTGGATAAGAATAGGCACTTGAATGAGGAATACTTTACCTCCAGCTTTATTAGTGGACTCAAGGAAGAGTTGCGGTTAGCAGTACAAAGCCATGTACCTTGCTAGGATACAAGAAGCAATACTGGAGAAAGCTACTAGAAGACTTAGAACTATTCCTAAACTGCCTCCTCTTTCCATTTCTAGTAACAGCAGCAGTAGAGGTTTTGTCACTTCTCTAAAAACAACTTCTCCTTTACCTAAAAGCAGAAGTAATTCAAAACTACCTCCTATAAGGAAACTTACTTATGCTGAAATGAGACCAAGGAGAGAAAGAGGCTTGTGCTACAAATGTGATGAGGTGAGGAAGAACATGTTTGAAGAAGAATCCCCAGTCATGGTCATAAGTACTGCCTAAACAACAAAAGATTATTGGAAAAACTATTCATCCTGAGTTCCAATTTGACATGAGGTTATTAGCACTAGTGATGGGATTGATTCCAATGACATGGTTCCAATTTGACATGAGGTTATTAGCACTAGGGGGTTGTGACATGGTATTGAGGGTTGACTGGATGAGAGAAATCAGTCCTGTCAGATTTTACTTCAAAAAGATGACTATAAACTTTCAGAAAGGTGGAGAAGAAGTTACCTTGTTGGGTAATACTGAAGCTGCAAACATTTCCCTCATGTCAGGAAGTGCTTTTAAGAAGTAATTTAGTAAAAATAAACATGGAATTATGGGACAATTGTATTCAATATCTGCTCAAGATTCAACAAGTAAAACTCCTGAATGCCTTGAACCCATTATTCATCTTATTCAACTTTGTTTCAAGAACCTAAATCCTGCAACCCATCAGAACTCATGACCACCACATACCTTTACAACCATTATCTACACCTCCTAATCAAAGACCCTATAGGGTCCCTTATGTACATAAGGGAGTGATAGAGCAACTGATTCAAGAGATGCTCAGTACTGGAATTATCAATCCTAGCCACAGTCCTTTTTCATCTCCAGTTTTGTTGGTCAAGAAAAAAGATGGAGGATGGAGATTTTGTGTGGACTATAGAAAGATTAATGAGCTCACAGTTAAAGACAAATACCCAATTCCAGTAATAGAAGAGTTGTTGGATGAACTTAAGGGAGCAATTTTTTTTACAAAAATTAATTTGAGGGCAGGGTATCACCAGATCAGAGTGTACCCAGTTGATACTCATAAGACTGATTTCAAGACACATCAGGGACATTATGAGTTTCTTGTCATGCCCTTTGGGTTAACTAATGCCCCTGCCAGTTTCCAAGCATTGATGAATGCCATTTTTCAGCCATATCTCAGAAGATTCATTCTAGTGTTTTTTGATGACATACTTATATATAGTCCTGACATGGAGACACACAAGAAACACTTGGAATTGTCTCTATCCATTCTCAAGAAGCATTCACTTTTTTATCAAACTCATCAAATGTTCCTTTGGGCAGCCAAAGATTGATTACTTGGGGCATATCATCAATGAGAAATGTGTTTCTGCAGACCCATCAAAGATTGAATGTATGGTCAAATGACCAACACCAGGCACAATGAAGGACTTGAGGGGTTTCCTAGGCCTCACAGGTTACTATAGAAAATTTGTCAAGGGTTATGGATTGTTAGCCAAGCCACTCATTGAATTTCTCAAGAAGAACAAATTCCAATGGAATGAAGCTGCTCAAATAGCTTTTGAGGAACTCAAGAAGGCTGTCACTACTAATCCAGTGCTTGTACTGCCAGATTTCAACATACCTTTTGAGATAGCTACAAATGCTTTTGATACTGGAGTGGTGGTTGTACTGATGCAAAATGATAGACCCATAGCCTTTTTCAGTAAAGGAATGGGAGAAAGATACTTGGCCATGTCTACTTATGAAAAAGAGTTAATGGTTGTAGTCATGGTTGTCACCAAGTGGAGGTCTTATCTGATGGGGAACAAATTCACTATATATACTGACCACCAGAGCATTAAACACTTTATGGAACAAAGGATTCATACAATGCTTCAACAGAAGTGGCTAGCCAAATTATTGGGGTATGAATATGAGCTTAAATACAAAAAATGATCTGAGAATAAAGTTGCATATGCCCTGTCCAAGATAACTCTTTAGTACAATTGTCAGACAACTCTTCTTGCAATAGCTTAACTGAAATACTGCCTAACTGGATCAAGGAGATCCAAGATATTTATGAAGATGACCCCTTGGCTCAAGAGCTGATCCCTAAGATGCTAACTCAAGTCACTCTAGCAGAAGACTATACTTACAACCAAGGTATCTTGAGGTTCAAGGGAAGAAATTACATTGGTCACAGTGGTAATTTGAGATCAAGGATCATCACTTCAGTTCATTCATCTATAATTGGGGGACAGTCTGGAGCTCAAGCAAGCTATCAGAAGGCCAAATTATACTTTTTCTGGACTGGTATGCACAAACAGAGTGTGTAGTATGTGCAAGAATATGATGTGTGCCAGCAACATAAAGGCTTCACTTCCATTCCAGGAGGACTATTACAACCACTATCTATACCAGAACAAGCCTGAGAGCATATCATCATGGATTTCATCACAGGCTTACCCAAGTCTGTAGGGAGAGAAATCATTCTTGTAGTAGTGGAAAGTTTCTCCAAGTACAACCACTTTATATCCTTGAGCCACCCATATACATATGTATCAGTAGCAAAGGTATTCCTTGACTCCATCATTAAGTTGCATGGTCTTCCAAAGAGTATTGTGTCTGAAAGGGACAGTGTTTTTATAAGCAACTTCTGGCAAGCTCTTTTTACTAGATTAGGTACTGCATTACATCTGAGCACAACTTATCACCCTCAAACTGATGGGAAAACAGATAGGGTGAATGCTTGTGTGGAAACATACCTCAAATGCATGACCAGCTTCAAACCAAGTAAGTGGGTTTCTTGGCTAATATACTAGTTATCATACTAGCCTCAAGCTCACTCCATTTGAAGCACTCTATGGATACCCACCTCCCAAATTTGGTATTACATCAGCAACTCAAGGAATAAATGCATATGTGGATGATTATATAACATAAAGACAACATATGGGACAATTACTCAAAGGATCATTGGAAGAAGCTCATCATAGGATCAAACTGAAGGCTGACAAGAAAAGATGTGAGAGAGACTTTGAGGTTAGAGATTGGGTTTACCTCAGGTTGTAGCCTTACAGACAAACTTATGTTCAACTAAGAAGAAACATCAAGTTAGCTGCAAAATTTTATGGCCCTTATCAGGTTTTGGAGAAGATTGGCAAAGTTGCTTACAAACCGCAGTTACCAGTTGGGTCCAAAATTCATTCTATATTCCATGTCTCTTAGCTTAAACCAAAATTGGTAGATGAATTGCTGCCTCAAATTGAGTTACCAACTGTCACTAAAGAATGAGAGTTAAAGGTTAGGCCATTGCAGATGCTTGGCTCCAGAATGATTAAGAAGAACAAGCAGAGTGTTGCTCAAGTTCTCATTCAGTGGGAAGGATTGTTAGCTGATGAACCCACCTGGGAGGATAAGTAATTCATAAAGGTTCAATTCCAAAAATTCATCCTTGAGGACAAGGATTGAGAGAGAGGAGATGGGTTTGTCATACAAGGACCTAATTATTGTTACTAGGCTTATTTTGTATTCTTATTTTGGTAGTAGTAAACTCTTGGGCCGGGCCCATAGTATTAGGTCTTTATTTTCACGGTTTGGATTGTGTTGTATTAGACGTACGATTCCATTGTATGGATTGGTCTAATAGCACCCAATCCCTGTTTGTTTTGTTTTCATCGACTATTTTGAAAGCTTAAGATTCTTCTTCCTCCTTCTCCTGTTGGTTTCTTCCCTTGAGTTGTTTCTGTACTAATTTGTAACGTAGATCGTTACAATTTCACATCATTGTTTTGCATTGGATCGTTTGGGTCATTTTATGTTTAAAGTTGATGATCGCATTATTAGTTTTGTGCAAAAAGATTCAAACCCTTGCAGAGCTATTTTTTAGATAAGAACTTATAGGAGAAGTATTATCAAAATACTTCTAAAGCTTACAATACAACTGACTGCAAGGTTTTGACATGGACAAAAGTAGTTGTACTGGAAGGACGAATGCTATAAAATTCATATTTCCATATCCAGTGCGACTCCACAAGATTCAAATTTCTGATACATCCCTTGGCTATTAAAGAATGCTAAACAGTTAACAAATTTCAACAAAATACATTTTAGTTGTTGACAAGAGTAACAAAAAGTAAGATAATTCATTAAGCAAATTTACGGTAAAATTGGGAAATTGAATATTTTAAGATACAGATCCAGTAGTGTATTAAGGTAATAGACCGACTGTTACAGCATGGGTCATATTCTAGTTTTTAGAATATAAAAACTAAGTAAATCTGGAATACATATCCTTTTCATTCTCAAGTCTTCCAAGAAAAGTAGGATTTGTACCATGGTAAAGAACCACACCTCTGTTTAACCCTACACCCTTCTTTGCCATTGCATCAGCATAGAAGTTAACCTCTCTATAGGCATGACTCAATCCAAAATAGGGGATCTGTTGTATTATTCTTTCCCACCTACTTTGCACAATCCATGGCAGTTTATTACTTGAAACATCAGTTATAACAGCCTTTGAATCTAACTGAAAGCATACCCCCACAAGATGTTTACTAACATCCTACTCACCTGCAATTATTAAGGCCATAACTTCAGCCAAATAATTTTTTTCCACACCCAAACCCCCTAAAGCAGCTCCAATACATTCTCCATAACATGCTCTTGCAACAAAACCAAAACCTACAGCACTTGGATTTCCTTTGGAAGCTCCATCACAGCAGATTAAAACTTGGTTATGACTTGGTAGCTTAAATAAACATTGAATACCCTTGCAGATTTAGATTTAACACCTGAAATACCAAAAGTTAAGAGAATATGTAGGTCATATACTGTTCCCCATATTTCACCCCTCATTCTTAGTCTTCACTCCTTTGCAACTCTCATTATTCCGTGCATAAACTTCTCCACATCAGGAACTGCAGCATCATACATCACAGAGTTTCTTGTAAACCAAAGTTCAACCATTGTATTAAATGCACAATTGTACCAAACTTCTTTTATGGCAGAACTTTTTCCTTTAGCAACCTCCAAAACTTCAGCAAAACTTTTGGGGCAGATGCATTGAAAGATTCCACTCAACCAGAGCCAGATCTTTTCACTAAAGCAACAAGACCAAAATATGTGATCCATAGTATCTTGACTAATTCCACACAGATAACACTTAGAAATAGTTGAAAAGCCTTTCTTCCTGACAGATTCCTCAGTAGCACAAGACCCTCTCAATATCTTCCATAAATTACAAGAAGTATATGGATGTATACAAGGATGCCAAACATGTTTAGCCCAACTCACTTTTGCAAATTTCTTCCTTATCATCTGAGATGAACCAGACACTGTAAATGCACCAGTCATATCATTTTTGCAAATCTTCATGTCATGCCCCTGCTTCTGGATAGGTAAATCATTAACATCAAAAAACTGTAATACAGGTAATGGAATTTTCCACTGACCATTATGAATTAAATCTTTGACTTTTAACTCAGCATGTTGTTTTATATATTGGTCCTCTGCATGTTTATCAATTATAACATAGTCCTCGATCCATTTATCTTTCCAAACAGAGATTCTTTGTCCATCTCCCACAATCCATCTGCTACCTTTTTCCATCTCAGACATAACCCATTTAATATCAGGCCAAATTGATGATTGCTTATGATATTTAATCCACTCACCTTTTTTATCTTTATATTTTGCGCTCATAAAAATGGTCCATTCCTCATCTTCATTTTCTATCTTCCCCAAAAGTTTCAAAAGAAGGGATTTATTCATCACTTCTAGTCTTCTTAAACCCAAACCCCCTTCCTCCATAGGTGCATTTACTTCATCCGATTTAACTGTGATTTTTCTTCACATTTGGATCACCAAACCATGGAAAGTTTCTTATTATATTTTCACAGGCTTGGACAATAGACTTTGGCCACTTGTATACTGCCATTGTATAAATTGGTAAAATGCATAACACATGTTTAACAAGTGTTAATCTTGCTGCAAAGGCTAACATCTTGTCAATCCATCCTGCTAACATTTTTTGCATTAATTCAACCATACCCCATATATATTGAGTTTTAACTCTACCTGGATATAGTATAACTCCTAAATATTTATCTGGAAAGGAAGAGGGTTCCATTTGTAATGAAGTAGCTATCTTTTGTCTTATGATTTCAGTAACACCTCCCACAAAGCATTTACTTTTGCTTTTATTCTTATTGCCCTGAGTTAGCTTGATACTTCATCAGTAAATGCATCAAATTCTCCAGTGATCTTTTGTTACCATTGCAGAATATAAAGATATCATCTGCAAATATTAAATGAGTAGGTTGACAGCCTCCTTTGCTAACCATTAACTGCATTTTACTTTCCTGTACCAATTTGGTTATATTTCTACTCAACACTTCTTCTGCCAATACAAAAAGTATAGGAGAGAGGGGATCTCCCTGCATTAACCCTCTTATAACTTCAAAAAAAACCACAAGGACCCCCATTTACAAGAACTGAAATCCTAACTGATTCAAATATCTTCTTTAACCATAGAATTCCAAGTTCAGAAAAACCAAATCTTCTTAGAACTTCAAAAAGAAAATTCCAACTCAAGGAATCATAAGCATGTGCAATATTAATTTTTAGCCAAACATCTCCACCTCTCCTTTTGAAATCTAGTTCATTTATCAATTCAGATGCCAACACCACCTATTCATGTATATTTCTGCCCTTAATGAAAGCACCTTGCAGCTCAGAAATGAGTCTGCCAATGACCTGCCCAATTCTATCTATTATGATTCTAGTGATGATTTTGAAGCTAAAATTTGCAAGACCAATTGGTCTGAAGTGTTCAACCTTCTTAGCACCTTAAATTTTAGGAAGAAGAAATAAAAAAATTTAAATTGAATCCTTTAGGTATAAATCTGTTACTCCGGCAGTATTGAATAACTTCAACCAAATATAGCCCACCCATCTCCCAAGCAAATTTAAAGAAACTACCAGAAAAACCATATGGACCAGGGGAACTATTTGCATTCATGCTAAACGCTAGTCTTTGAATCTCCTCTTGAGAAGGAACGACATCAAGGATAAGATTGTCTTCATCAGTTAATATTTGTGGTATGACTTCAAATAATTCTTCATCAAAAGAGACTTGCTTCTCTTCAAACTTCTTATGATAATGAGTTACTAAAATACTAGAGATTTTATCATATTCAGTTATATTGTTACATGCATTTTCTTCCAATTCAGTACTATTATTCTGAGCTTTCTTTATTCTCATAGTAGAGTGAAAGAATGCAGTGTTTTCACCACCTTCCTTAACCCATTGAGCTCTTGAGTTTGTTCTCATTAATTCATTATATTGGTGAGAAGCTAAATCATGCTCACCTCTTGCAATTACCAACTTATTCAACAATTAAATATTCTCAGGGTCTGCATCTGAAGCAAATGAAGCTGAAAGAACTTTATCTTCTGTGGTTTTCACCTTAATTCTCATATCACCAAAAACTTCCCAATTCCATTTCCTTAAGATCATCTTCAGCCTTTTAAGCTTACTCATAAATTTAAATGCAGGATTACCATAACAATCTTTCATCCAAGAATCACTAACAACTTTCATAAAACCAGGATGAGTTGTCCAAACAGGTTGGTACTTAAAAGGAATATTCTTTGGCTTTTCATTAATCACTGATCCTCCCAACAAAGCTCCATGATCAGATGTTACTCTTACAGTTACCTTATAGCTCCACCCATCAAACCTCTCCATCCACTGCATGTTGAAAAAAACTCTGTCTAATCACGCAATATTCTCTTTCTGCCCACTCTATTATTACACCAAGAAAATTGTATCCCAGATTTTGGTGCTTATACCAAATTACAAGACTCAACACATTCTCTAAATTCCTGTATTGAAATTCTTAAAGGAAGTCTACCACTTTTTTTCTCCTCAAAACTCATTACCACATTAAAATCACCTATTATCAACCAAGGCAATTGTAGTTCCTTTAGTGAAAGAAACTCTTCCCATAACTCTCTTATGTCTATATTTAGACAAGCAGCATGAATACATGTAACCAGTACCTCCCCAACTTGCACAGTGATTTATCGTCTTGTAGTAGATATAACTAAAGGAGTTGATAATGATGCATGCCAGAAAAGCCATATATTCCCTTTTGACGTATTACTAGAATTATGTATTATCATTTTGTTCATACCTGGTAACTTTAATTGTCTCAAAAACTTCCAGAAGCTTTAACTTTTGGTTCCTTAACCCATAATAATGAAGGACAAAAATTACATACTAAACTTCGAATTTTGTCTTATGCTTGAATTCTCCTCAAGTCTCTAACATTCCAATATGCAACTCTCATTAAGAATGGAGGATTTGGGAATTACTAGAACCCCCTTTGTCCAAAATATTTTTAACTGAATTATTAGCTTGTTTTCTAGTAACTACATTAGGAATCCCTTTAGATGTCTTACCTTTCAAAGGTTTCTCAATCACTCTAGAAAATTGGTTATGTTTCTATGCTACCTCAATGTGAGTATTGAATTTACTAGGAGATGCCAAAGTCTCACCTCCATCATTATAAGTATTCAATTTTCTTGCTTTTGGAGCTTTGCCAGAAACTTCCTTCCATTCCTGTTATTTCTCAACTTCAGACTGAATAGATAATAAGACCTGAGAAGAATTTGTCAACTTCCAAATCCACCATTTGAGTAAATAGTAGTGGAGGAATACTCTGACCAACTTCGATAATTCTTTCCACTGCTAATTCTTGGAATTCATTTGGATACTCTAAAGCACCAGGAAATCCATTGCTATCTTGAGATTTGGAAGTTGATGCATCACTACTTTCAACTGGTTTTACTCTAAAATTTGGTGTTATATCATGTTGTTGAGGAGAGCAGATGTCAAAAACAACCGAAATTCTTGGTTGAGTCTTTCTAGGAATGTATCTCCATTTCTGCTGATGAGCATTACCATCACTTTGATTATTCTCTCTTCTTTTAATACGACATTCAACAACATAATGACCAATTACTATGCAATGATTACATAACTTGGGAAGGTTATTAACTCTAACTTCCTGTTCAAATTTTCCGTACTTCGACTCTACCCAAATTTTGTTAGGTATCACTTTAGTTAAATCTACCTCAACAAGTATACTGGCATAAATACATGTTTCCTTATTCAATGTAGTTTCATCAATACGAATGGCTCTCCCAATTCTATTTCCCATTGCCATGAGAATATTTTCTTTCCAGTATTCAATACACAATCCAGGAAACACAACCCAAACAAAAGCACTAGTTACTTTTTATAGTTCAGGTCTAAAATCCCTCTCCCAGTAACGAAGTTTCAAAGCCCGAGATTGAACCTCCCAATAACCCTCATAAATCATCTTCATATCATCACTATTATCCAACTAAACGATAAAAAAAACTTTACCAATTAGAATGAATTTACAGTTACCTTTAAGTGTCCACTGCTTCCTCAGATTTGATTCAGCAACTGTAAATTTAAGTTTAACTAAATCTAGTCTACCAATTAAGTTATAAAGCCATTCATTTAAACTTTTATATATTACCTCATCAGGAATAAAAACTGAAGTGCTAGCATTTGAATTACCAGAAAAATTTTCCGATCTGAGATTATTAAGAATCTCAAAATCAAAATGAAACTTGGAATTTTCCGACATCTTCTTCAATTCCTGGAATTAATCATCATGATTGATAAAACTATAATCACCTTAAGGAAATAATTGAATCAACAACGAAAATCACCTGAAAATCAATGCCAGTAATGAACTCCACACCAGATTCGAGAGAGAAAACTTCACTGAGTTGGTCGCCCGATTTGCAGAGCGTGACTCATCCCGATCTGGAAATTTTTTTTTGAGTTTAATTTAGTTCAAAAAAGGTTTAGTTTTTTTCTTCTTCAAACTACGCAAATGTCAAGTTGGTGTATATGGTGGTGATTATGGGATGATCTTCTCATCTTGTCTACATCAGATCAATGTTGGGCTTAACGTGGGGATAGGAAACCTCCGTCCAGTCCCCACATTTGAGCCTATACCTCAATAGATTCACACATAAGGTGTGACTCCATGTTTCCTAGATTCTTGTGGGTTTACTTATTATTTTTTATAGAAAAACTTGAAGGACCTAATGCACATATAAAAGGTTTGTGGGACTGCTGCCACCAGTCCTGCCCATATTGTTCTTAAAAGAAAGTGTCATATTAAAAGTTTCTAGATTTTGATATCTATGAATGACTTTAAGGCTAATTAAAACAAAATTAACTGGGTTGATTCTGGTAGTATTGTCTTCTTTTTCATATTTCATAACTTCATGAAAGTTCATATGAAATCTCCTTTTAACAGCATGATGATATAGTAACTTGAAACAGATTAGGATTTCTATGGACTCATCTTGTATTTCCACATTGGTATGCTGCATTTGTTTTGCCCATTTGAGAGCTAGATCTGTTCTTCCTGTTGCTCCCCCAATTCCAGAGTGGCGTGGGTGTCCTCTTGTTCCAATGAGGTTACCTGCAAAATATGTAGAAGTTAGAGCAGTATAATAGATTAGAGTGTCAGGATCTTGGAGGGTGCATATTTTGATGATTATGCCAAAATCTCCTCCAATGTAATTATCCAAGTTGTATGGATCAATGGTATAATCATCAGATGATTCATGTACCTCATAGTTTACGGAGAAAGTATTCATAATATGGCTTGGAAGCTTATGTATTCTGTTATGATTGGATAGATGCTTTATAATGCCATTTGATGTTTGTCTGGCATTTGTCTGGATATGCCTGAAAACCAGATCACACCCGGCCTTCCAGATGAACCAACAAACTGTAGCACAAATGCTGCAGTTTTTATTGGCATCTCCAGGTAGGTACCAGGAGTTCAGTCAATCTATGAAGATTGTTGTGTTATCAAATTCCGTATGAGTAGAGCCAATAGTTTCCTGCCAGACAGAGATGACAACAGGGAAATTTAGGAACACATGTGTCATTGTTTCCTACCCACTTTTGCATATTTGGAAAATAAGATCAATGTAATGCAGAATGCTAGCTGTTTTAGCATTGTGGGTAGGATTTCATGAGCACATTTCCAAATAAATATCTTAATCACTGGAGCAATATCCATATTCCATATTGTTCCCAGTTTCTTGTGATAATATCATTTCTGTAGAGGTTATCCATCTTGGCCTTGTATAGGGCTTTGACAGAAAATTTTCATGTGTCATTTAAATTTCACTGAATCTTGTCTTCCTCCCCTGGATGGGTATCCAGAGCAAGAGTAGCCTGAGCAGTATAACGATTGAAGTAAGTTTGGACCAGGGTGTTATCCCAGTGACCATTTGGTAAAAGGATATTTGAAACTTTCTCAATTAAGTGTGGGCAGTTAGCATGTTTGATAAGTTTTTCAGAGATTATTAGAATCCATATATCCTCCCAAATTCTAATATTCCTTCCATTGCCAATCCTACAAGCACAATGATGTTGAATTTTGTTAATGCCTTCTAAGATGCCTTTCCATATCCAAGAATCTCCATATTTTGGCTTGATGTCCATATTGAGAACATTCATGCCAAATAGATACTTAGCATCCATTAATTGAAACCATAGAAAGTTTTTATCATGTTCTAACCTCCAACCAATTTTAGTGATCATAGAGCTGTTGATTAACTCCATACTCATGAAGCCTAATCCTCCTAGCTCTTTTGGTTTGCAGACTGCAGTCCATGCCTTTGGATAGTAACCTTTTGGATTTTCTAAGCTTTCCCCCCAGAAGAAGTCTCTTTGAAGCTTGTTGAGATCTAGGCAGGTTTGCTTTGGTAGCCTGACCAGTTCATCTGATAAATGCTAGAAGTGGATGTGACAGATTTGATGAGAACTTCTCTCCCAGCTGGATTTATGGGAACATTTTTCCAACTAGAGAGTCAATTCCTTAGCTTGTCAACACCTGGCTTGAAAGAATTTATTTTGCTTATGTGAGTGAAAAAATGAGAGCCTACGTACTTGTCATCCAGCTGAAGCACTTGAACTCCCATAATATTGCTGATGCTAGGAATAAGATCAGGGTTGGTGTTTTTACAGAAGAAAACTCCATATTTGTTGAAGTTGATTAGCTAACCTGAGGTTTACCTAAATATGTTTAGAATGTCCATAATATTTTGGGCTTCAATCTTATTGGCTTTGCAGAATACCATGCAGTCATCAACAAAGAGAAGATGGCTGATAGAAGGTGCATTCTTGCAGATTTTTATTCCAGTGATAAGAACCAATTATTATGCATGAATGAGGGTTATAGAGAGAGATTCCATGCAGAACAGAAATATATATGGAGATAAGGGATCACCTTGTCTCAGGCCCCTAGAAGGTTTAAAAAAGGCATCAGGAGAGCCATTTATAAGGACAGCAGAAGTGGTGGTAGAGATGCACTGTTGGATTTTATTGCACCATTAATTATTAAACCCAATCTTCTTCATGTTGGTATTTAGAAATTACCATTC
Organism: Papaver bracteatum; assembly: GCA_023529315.1. NCBI lineage: Eukaryota > Viridiplantae > Streptophyta > Magnoliopsida > Ranunculales > Papaveraceae > Papaver > Papaver bracteatum. The sequence continues at coordinate 3,010,268 of JAJJWX010003277.1, read as the reverse complement.
CACTCTGTCAAAAGCTTTTGCTATATCTATTTTGATTCCCATACTTCCATTTTCACCCTTTTTACCTCTCTTAGTTCTCACAGTGTTAATTATCTCATGAGAAATTGTTATGTTGTCAGAGATTTTCCTTCCAGGTATGAAGGCATGTTGGTAAGGAGATATGATTTTATTTAGGTAAGGTTTCATTCTTTGGGCTATGAGCTTGGAGATGATTTTATAGGTTGTGTTGCAGAGGCTTATAGATCTAAAGTGGATTGGAGATGTTGGGTTATCAACTTTAGGGATGCGGGATATAAAGGTGGAGTTCATCTCTTTGAGCATGTGACCAGAAGTAAAGAAGTGTTGCACCATTTTGAAAATGTCATTCCCCAATATTTCCCAATTGGCTTGAAAGAAGTTTGGAAGGAAGCCATCAGGGCCTGGGGCTTTATCACTTTCCATACTGAACATGATGGCCTTAACTTCATTGTGATCAGGGATCATATTTAGCATGTTGTTGTCAATTGTGGTAATAGTGGTAGGTATAAGGTTGGTGATTTCTGGATTTATGTTTTTGGTTTCAGTAGTAGCCATTCTAGAGAAATGAGATGTGAAGAAATTTTTTACTTCTTGGTATTCTGTTAACCATTCCCCTACTTCATTTTGGATTGTATCAATCTTGTTTCTCATGTCTCTACTTTTAGTGGCTCTATGGAATTAGCTAGTATTTTGATATCCCAGTTTAATAACTTGATCTCTACTCTTGGTTTTCCAGAACTTCTCTTCAATGTCTTGCCAATTTTTGAGGATTTGTCTTGCATCAGCTAGAGCCTTCCCTCTATCCATCCCGAAGTAGTTGTTATGTAGCCAATGTAGATGTTGCTTGCATTATTCTATATTAATCTTGATGTTGCCACAGACCTCCTAATTCCACACCCTGATTTGAAGCTTGATATCCTTTAGTCTTCTGGAAATGATGTAAGCACTGGATCCAGAGTGAGTTTTGTTCCAACATTCCTCTATTATTTTCTTGCAGTCCTCCTAATCCAACCATGGACCAAAGAAATTGAAGGGGATGCTTCCATTCTTCCAATTGAGATTGGAATTAAGCAGTATAAGATGATGGTTAGACGCAATAGCCAACATGCTAGATATGGTAGTGTTAGGATAGAGGAGTAACCAACTTTCTATTTCCAGCCCTGTATCAAGTCTTTGTTCAATAGACCAAAGCCTTTTCTTTTGTTTGACCAAGTAAATGGAAAACCAGTGAAACCCAGATCCACTAAATCCAGATCAAGGATTTTGCTATTAAACAAAGTAGCTTCAGTAGAGTTTATGGGATAAGTACTGAATTTTTCAGAGTCATGAAGGATAAGATTGAAGTCACTAATGATCAACCAAGGAAGTTGATTGGTGGCTGCTATTTTATCCAACATTTTCCAAGAATCATTTTTACTAGTAGTATCATAAGGACTACCATAGTAGCCAGTGAAATTCCAAGGGGGGCTATTTACAATGTTGACTATAGAATTGATATGGTTTAAACAAAAATCAATGATGTCAATAGAGATACTACTTTTCCATATCAAGGAAAATCCTCCAGCATTGCCACTTTCCCCTCCTAGATTAACATACCAGAAGTTGTTAACATTAACCTCATGCATAAATTTTTTATGCCTTCCTATTTTTGCTTAGTTTCAAGATAAAAATAATATCAGGATTAAGTTTGTTTAGCATGTCATTCAAATATTTCTTAGCATCTCTATTTCCCAATCCTTGGAAATTCCAGGCCAGAGCAGTGAAGAATTGCCAAAAATAGGACACAGTAGGATACTTAGATGTTAGTCTTCTAGTGATGTTATCATAGAATATAGTGATGAGAGTCTTACAGTAATAGTTCAGGTAAATATAAGCTATAAAATTTAAGGAGAGTAAGTGGTAATTTACCATGCTAGCAGATAATGAGTTTCCCAAGGTACCATTAGCCAGAAGAAGAGTGTTATTGAGATTTGTAGAAGTTTCATCCAATTCCATGAATCTCTTGAGCTTTTCAGTGTCAGTGCTATTGAGGTTGTTCCCATCATCATTGTAGATTGGATTTTTTTTATCTTGGCATCAGGTAAAGTGATCAATAAGGGGTTTTAACTGATGTCCTCAAATATATGAGCTTTTTTCTTTTCTTTCCAGGCCTCTTTCTTTTTCTGAGCAATTTCAGCCTCCATTCTAGTCTTAATTTGAGCCAGAGTAGAGAGGGAATTGAAATGGAAAGATTTTAGAGGAGCAGTGGCAGGAAAGTAAGTATTAGCATTAGAAACAAATGGCTGTTGAGGATTGGGTGTAGAATTGGCGTTGTTGGCTTTTGCAACAGTTTTTATCCTTGGACGATTTTTCTTATTGGTGCTTGGATTTTTCTTAGTCAAAGCTAGTTTTTTGTTCATGATTTGACATGCAAGGACATTAATATGGGGGAATTTGTTTCATCAGCAGGGGAAGACTGAGCTCCAAAAGTAATAGGATTGATGGAGGAAGATGCAGTGTTTTCTATATCTTTCCCAAGTTCTAACTTCTTAGCATTCTTCATCTTTGCTTCAAATTCCGCTGCAACATCAACATCTGAGTAGGGTCTGTAAATAACATCTTTTCCAGCTTGAATAATTTTTTGTTGTGGGGTTCTTGGGGGTGGTGCTGGTTGGGGGGTTATTATGGATTGTTGTTGGGGGTGATTTTGGTTTGGTGGAGTAGCAAAAAGGGGTCCTGGGTGATCAAGGATTCTGCAACCTTTACAGAACTTAATACCATTCTGAGCATAAGTAATTTCCATCCACTGAGATAAGGTAGGTGTTTTAAATGCTTCAATACCAAACTTGAGTGGTCTAGTGACATTTAAAGTGAGTTTTACCTCCAAGTTTTTCTCAAATCTATCTCTTCTATATGGTTTTTTAGCATCCTGTTAAACACCTACTGGTTTGACTATGTTTCTGATATCAGGAATGATATGTGTTGGAATTCTCTTAATGAGTAACCAAACCATGACCTTTGAGAAAAGTTCTTCATCAATCGTCTCAGGGATATATACCAGCAGGGACACCCACTAAAACCATAAGCTTATCAAAGAACCCTCTAGTGCCTCCTTTCCTCAGAGTGAGATAATCTTCCTCATGGGTAAGCCTGAGGATGTAGTAATTTCTTCTTCTGTTCTATATATCAATTTCAACTCTACTCAGTAATTCCCAGTTAGCATTTATGAAATTACTAACTCTAGAGGTTTGAAAGCATATATTGCTGAAAAGTTTTCCAATGAAACACCATTTCCAATTTAGGGGCTGTTTGGTTTTGACAATGTCAGGGTTGAGGAAGACTTTTGGAAATAAATATTCAGGGATATTGAGAGAAGAGTTCATTTTATTGGCAAGATTATCAATACTATTTGGGTTAGAGCTAGAAAAGGAGACCATGAGGATGAAGTAGAGATGGATGAGAAGGTAGTAGTGAAGGGAGAGATGTTCACTGGGAATAAAAAAAGGTAATGGGAAGTTTTTCAAGAGAGAGGAAAATGAGGCAGGCTTTAATTTGAAAAAAAATCACGGGTGCGTGTTGATGTTTATTGTACTCAGAATAGATATCAATAATTGTGGTTTTTGTGGTCAGATAGTCTAAGTGACTGAGATGCTTGAAAGGCTGTAGAAACAAGTATCCAATATGAGTGCCTTTGGTGTGTTGGACTTGTCTTTTGTTGGCTAATGGTACCTTGGATAAGGACCTGTCAAGAAAAAGCAAGCTATATGATGTGTTGTTAGCATAGTTGTAAACAAAGATAGATGAGTGAGATATTACCAGGTTACACTTTGGATTATTAGTGTTAGCATTAGGAGTATAAATAAGTTGAGTTTATTGTTGCTCGGATTCAGTTTTCTGGTTTAACCGTTGATCCATTCTCTCGAGTCTATCTAAGGTGTTTGTGTGGCCCTTATCCAATTCAGCTTACCAGTCAGCATGCCTCCGAATTTTAGTCAGCTTGCACTACAAAAACAGGTGCTATTAGTGAGGTTTTTTTTTTGGGCGTCACAAATAGTCACTATTTGTGAGGGTCTGTTGACCAACCGTAGGAAATACTAGGATTAGTCAAATGAGTAGTTTTCGTCCATCGGTTTCGTGTTTCCGACAAAGCAAATCATTTTTCGGCAGATTAATGGCTGCGGATTCCCAGGCGTCACAAATATTTTTTGAGAATTGGCTCCATTTTTTGGCCTCTCCCGCGTGTATATAGACCAAAATTTCACAAATTTTTTTTTTATTTGTTTTTCTCAACCTTATCTTCTTAACTCAAACAGATCTGGTTTTATTTCATCTCATCTTTTCCCCTTTTTTTCTCCGCTGAGGAACCCATTTTTTCCCCGTTGAAAAACTGAGGATTGCTCTCGCCGATGAAGAACTGGGGTTTGGTCTCTCCTATTCTATGTTACCATCTCGTTCAATTCGTCATTTCTCTGTTATTATTCTCTTATGTCTCTTTTCTGTCTCATTCATCTCTTAATTCGTTGTTGCTTTCTTTTGTAGAAAAAAAGAAAAGTTTTAAGGAACTAACTGTTAAGGTGAAAGTTGAGGAACCAGGAGGTGAATCCATTAATGGGTTTTTTGTTATTTTGCTAAATTTTAAATTTAATTTTAATTATTTGTTTCTCTTTTTACATGAACTAATTGAGGAAACTTTGAGGAACCAGGAGTCTTAAGGTAAAAATTTGAATCTTAAAAGAAAATTTCACTTTTTTAATTTCTAGGTTTTTTTTCTTTCTTTGTTAGTTTTAATTTCTTGTTTCTTTTTTATGCATGATCTAAAGGAGGAAGCTTAAAGACCTACCAGAGTGTTTTAAGGTAAAGATTTTGATTGAGAAGAAATTTAACTTGATGTATTTTTTGTAGTTTCAAGTAATTTATTTTTTGTTTGATTTTTAGCTGTAGCAATCCTGCTTTTAAATTGTTATAGCATTCACTTAAGTTATTAATGTTGCAATACAAAAACTTGGAGCCTCTTTTGTATTTTGGACAAATATGGCTTATGTTGGACTGGTTAGTGATTTTTTCTCCATCTAATTCCTTGTTTGACTCCATGGTATTAAGTTATTGCTAATGTTTGTATTCAATATCCCTGAATTCCCATAAAGAGTCATGTAGTTGTTGCAGCAGATGGCATCTCTACACATAGCTATTTACTAGTGAGCAGTAGAAATTCCCATAAAGATTAACATATTCTCATATACTAGTGCTTCTATACTCAGTTGGGTGAGTTTCTATCACATTGTATATATTTTGTCAGATACCCAGTTAATTTAGTTGGTAATATCCTGTGTCAATCGCACGTGTAGAATTCCATTCATCAAGTTTTGCCGAATTTTTTCCTCTGCCAAGTGTGATGAGATTACAATACCAATTGCCATTTGTCCTACTAGATGAAGCAGCAGTTAAGTTAGTGTTAGACTTCAGAACAATTATAGGAGGTAGGCAATAAGGAGATAGTTTATGGGAAACTGAAAAGACAATGTGGGTTGAGTAACAATGGGAGATGGAAGATATTTTTCTTCGGGAATCGCTGCCAATTAATGGCAAAACAACCGCAAACCAACCCAATATGCCCTTTAAAAGAACCCAATTAACCTCCGGAGAAGCATTTTTATTCAATTCCTCCCTTTCATCTTCTATCTTTCTCAGAAAAGATTTAGGAATCCCTGGTTATTCTTCATCATGGATGATAATGCTAAAGCAATGGATCGAAAGGGTAAGAAGAAGGTGCAGGATGTGGATATTGAGCCTCGCATCCACTGGTATCCTCATGAGTGTTGTGTTGATTGTTTTCCGTATGGGATTGCATTTCCTCTGGGATGCGAATCTCCGGAGTTTGAAGAGAGTTTTGCGTGGTATTTGGACGATCTGCAGCATAACGTGAATGTGAAGGTGGGGGAATGTTTGCAGCATGAAGGTCCCCCCCCCCGGAGTGGTTCATGAATTGTTGGTTGACTCTCCTGTTGAAAGATTGAGGCAGTTCATCAATCATCCCAAACCCGCTCCAATCAATCAAGATACTAAGAACCCCTTTGAGGTTCAAGGTGAAGGAAAGGCTCAAGGAGGCGGTAGTGGTAGGGGTGGAACTTGGGTTGGTTGGTCGGGTTAGAAGGCTTGGCCGAGGCAGACCCGAGGTAGAAATCCTTTGCCCAGATTGCCCATGGAACCCGTGGAACCCATGGAGGTGCTGCCCAAGTCCCGCCCAAGTTATATTCCTCGGGTTGACCCATGCTAATACTATACAACACAAAAATTATGGACAGTTGCAGGGGTTCAGTTAACTATCCACCAACAACGTTTTCATTTTTACTTTTTTTTGTACAATAGCACTCAACTCAATATATTCTATTCTAGTTTTTTAAAGAAATATTATCAAAACATTCAGATAAACAAACTCTTTGGGATTTTTATTCATTCAAACTAATAAGGGAGACATGATGTTTCGTATGATAACAAAAACTACATACTAAAATGGTATTCTCGGTGAAAATGGGTTAGTTAGTAGACTCATATATATACACACATACAAACCCTAATGACCTTAATTTAAGTCTTAATTTTTTTTTATTAGTGCGATAATAACAAATTTTAGTAATTATAAGATTTAATCATTGTATTTAGCTTAAATTTCCAAATAACTTATGATTATTGACAATAATATAAAATTTTCTCATAATGAATTAATAATGATATGGATATGATTTATATTTTTACTATTAGGTTTAAATATAATGGCTATAATTGCTCTTAATAGATAATACTACCAATTATAAAAATAGTTTATATAATTATATTATAGTTCCTCGGGTTGGGTGGGTTGCTCGGGTTAGAAATATTTGTGCCCATACTTGCCCAAGTTTAACTCGGATTTATTAAAATTGTGCCAGAGCTTGCCCAAAATTTTAAAATGCATTGGCCATGCCCGCCCAACGTTCGGGTTGGGCATGGGTAGGTAGTGGTCATGATGGGAAAGGAAGTGCTGATATTGATATTGACATGCCCGATGTGGATGGTTTTGACAAACAATCTCCGGCTACTAAAACTCGAAGCCTTGGATCTGATGACAATGATTGGGTTTTGTATGCTTATCACCCACGATATGGGTCTTTTCAAGTGCATGAGGGTATGGATGTTATCGCTGATCGTCTGGGTTGAGCATGATTGGTTATCAGTATATTACTCTTGCTACTAAGGAGAGATTCATGGTCCGTCAACTGGCTGCACGCCCATGGCGATATGATGAACCCATGAATTTTCCAGTGATGGATGCTCTTTGCCCCATAACCGGACAGATCGGTCGTGCCATATTTGTCGGAGCTTCCAACCCGCTACCGATCCGATTCCCGATCCACTCTATCCAGCTGTTGATCCTGCAGGAGTTGAGCCATTTACCGATGCAGCAGAGCCATCTCGTGATGAAGGTGAAGCTGAGGTTGGTCAGGATAAAGATGAGGCTGACCCCAGTACCAAAACATCATACTACAACCCCTTCTGTTCGAATGACTTGGAGCCGGACTCATAGCGTCAGTCATGGGACTCAGAGCAAGGCTTGTCAGAGGCAGAAGTAAGTACCAATGGAATTCATTTATCTCCATCACCTGCAGAATATGATGATTTTTTTTTTGAAAGAAATTGCTAGATTGAGAGGGGAGATGTTTAACAGTGGGTTTTTATTGATATTTTGATGATTGGTTGAATGTCGTTTAAACTTGTAAGGATATTTATGTTGTTTGGTTATGGATTTTATGATATTTAGTGGTTTAAAAAGGTTATGGATGAATTGTAGGTGTGATTGATGGTAAGGATAGAAATATTGATTAGACTGAACATGTTTATAGTTGAATAAGGCATATCCAGAATTAGAGAGGGGATAAAGTGAGTAGTACAAATTGACATGGATTTGGGTTTCCTGTTCTTCTTCAACAAAGATCTGAACTTACAGTTTTTAAATCTAAACTTGAAATTTGGGATTTCAGTATAACTAGAGTTGATGGTGGTTCTAGGGATTTCAACTGAGTCTAAGATATCTGTGTTGACTATGATACCTGCGATTCTTGTGATGCTGTGGATTCCTATGAAATTTGTGATTGCTGTGAGAGCTGCATTTCATGTTATTTCTTGTTGTTGCATAGTGATTGTAGAAATTGAGTAATTGAGGCAGTTGAAGTTACTAAGTTGATCAAGTTTAGTAATTTCCATAGGGGAGAATCAATAGGATGTAGAAATCATGAAAATAGATCAGAAACTTAAGCAACAATGATGGAAAACATAGGAAGCAGGGATCAATAGAGAAATTTCGGTTAAAAACTGGTGAGAAAAGACCGTTAGACCACTAGAGGACAGAAAAAACGGCTAGAACAGACCGAAGGAGGAGAACTTCAAATGGGTTTCAGATTAGAGGTGAGAGAAGGAGTCGTACGGATGAGAGAGAACATCATACTCAACCGAAAATAACCAGCCCTGTGAAGGGTTTACTTCAGCCAGGGGCAGAGCCACATTGAGATGTGGGTGTGCAATTGCACCCCCTCAAATGTGATCTCCTAAGCCTAATTTGAATGAATTTATCTAATTTTTAGTCATTTTACCTTTTTGCACCCCCTAAATTATGTGTTGATTGGTAACTTGCCCACCCATTTCTCGAATCCTGGCTCCGCCCCTGACTTCAGCGAAGGGTTTATTTTTTGGGCAAAATGGGAATATTTTGTATTATGTACGCTTCGGAGACAAGTTAGAATAAGTGCCCAACTAGAACGTAGCAAGCAACTAACGGGTACTAGATGGCATAAAATAACCCTCACCAGAAATGTTTTATACTAAAAATAACCCGTGTCGTAACGGCACGGCATGAGATTGAATAATTTTTGGTCATAATATTATCAATGACTACTGAAATTTTGATGAATCGTGTTCGTGAATCTTATGGGCTGTGAACTTATGTCAGTTCACCATACCATTTTTTTTTATGCATCTGATATGGTGCCTATCTCTAAATAAATAAAAACACCCATGCAATTCTAAAATGTAGTTTCTTCAACTGGTATATATAAGAAATAACCCGTGTCGTAACAGCACTGCTTACGACTGATGTAATTTTTTTTTCCGATTTTTTAATCGTTCAATTTTGAGAGGATTCTCTATTTTGTTTCAAAACAGAATAATGTCCATGTGAGCCTAATAAAATTATTCATATACATCACCAAAAATCCAACAACCCAATTATTCAAGTAATAGTGTAAATATGTATATCATTTCTCATCATATTCACCTTGCCACCACAAAATCCTACTAATGCATATATTTTAATATTGTGGAAATTTCAGAGGAACCCATGTTTGGTTCCTCTCTCTTCTAGAAACCCGTCATTAAAATACTACCTCCGTTTCAGGAAAAGTGTTACTTTCACTTTTTCAATTTGGCCTATTTTTAGGCTAAAATGAAAAAGTGAAAGTAACAATTTTCATGAAACGGAGGGAGTAGTATATATCTGTAGCCCAAACCATAAGATCTACGGTTCAAATTAATAGTGTAGATTAAATTTAAATTTTAACATTTTTAACATGACTAAATTAACCTTATTTAATTAATTAATATTGGAAAAAATATTTTTAAAAGATATTGTTGATAATTGATAAATTAAGCGTTTTTTGGGGCATTTTTAATGAAGAATTAATTGGGGGATATGGAAACTAATTGGGGATATAGCTACAGGACAAAAACGGTGTCCCAATAGCAATTCTGGGTGACCCCCTATGTATTTTTTTTTTAATTCCTAATCTAGCCCTCACTAATCATGTTTAGTAGTTAATAATAATTAGTATATGCTTAAGTATTTGGGGGATAGTTTAGTGTGTGTTTTGATTTTAATTTGTGTGAGTGAGGAGTAGAAGGAGAGGAAAAAAAATAAGTGGAATTTTTTTTTTGAAAATGGAAGATGATTGTGATGAGAGAATTCTTTCTAAGAGGTTGAAAATTTGATTTGTTTCCTTTGAATTCACCATTGTTGCAGCTGAAAAAGCTCGGTGCCGGCATGGTATTCAACCAAAAAACCATGCCGGCATTTGTCGGAAATTTTCAAAAATTGTTTGCCACTATCCAGGGTTTTTTTTTTTCTAGTTTTGATCTTCATAATGTTGATTTTTTTCTGGGTTTGAACAAGTGCACCGGTATGGTAATCTAGTTTTCGAGCATCTTGGTTTTTGTTCCGATAGTATTTTGCTTACATTTCTATCCGGGAACAAGATGAAAAGTACATAGAATGTTGATTTTTTCTTCACTTGACTACCGGCATTGACAAGAAATTATCGAGCATGCTTTGATATCATGTTCCGGCATAGTATTTTGCTTAAATTTCTATGCCGGAACAGGATGAAAAGTATCCAGAATGTTCATTTTTTTTCACTTGAATACCGACATTGATAGGAAATTCTCGAGAATGCCGGTATCATGTTCCGGCATATGGTCTTCATCAATTCCGGCATGGTCTTCATCACTTCCGTTTTGAATTTTTCGGTTTTAGTCACTCCACTTCCGGCATGGTCGGTTGATATGAAGACCATGCGTATTGTTTTCCGGCATAGAAAATAAAGCAACATGCTATCTTGGAAAGCAATACCGTCATGGTCTTCATATCAACTAACCATGCTTGACGATGAAGTGATTAAAACCGAGAAAAAATTCAAAAAGGAAGTAATGAAAACCATGCCGGAATTGATGAAGACCATATGCTTGGAACATGATACCCGGCATGCTCGAGAATCAATTCCTAAGCATGGTCATCATCACTTTCAGCATGATCTTCATCACTTCCGAATAAAATAAAAATTCGTTTCCAAAGTGAAGAGAAGAGAATTTGATGTAGAGTGAGGAGAGTTTAGAATTTTAAAGGGAATGGAGAATATTTAGGTTTCAAAGCTCTACCCCTAAATAAGATTAATAAGAAGTGGAGATGGAAATGGGGGATATGATTTTGTTTTTTGATTTTAAGTTTTTGATTTTAATTTTGTGGAAAGGGTATTTTAGTATTTTCATAACCAAAAATAACCCCTTAACATATACCATGGGTTGGGGGAAGTAATTCATATCCCCCAATTAATTCTCATATCCCCAATTAATTGTTCTTTTTAATGGTCAAAGATCTACAGCTAATTACGTTCCACCAAAACAAGTAATTAATAGCTATCTATATTCCGCCAAAACAGGCAGGTACGATGCGAAGAGTTTGAGTTCCAATATCTCTTATACCCTTCTCTTTCGTCTCTTTCTTCTCTTGGCTGCTTTACTCTAGGTTTTTTGCTTGTCCGTTTCAATTATTACTTATTTTTTCGAGAGAAAACTTTTGATTTCACCAGTACTCAATAACTTTTTCTGATCAGAGAAGGCTAAAGTTGCTTATTGTACGCTGGGTGGCATGTGGAATTTTTTTAGTGCAGAACCACTCGAAAATATGGAAGATGTTAACCCATCAGATCTTCTCTAAACATTAGTACTCCGTCACATGTACCATTTCGTGATCAATAGAAACTTTAATTCAAATAACTTTTTTTTGCCGTGAGATGTAGTTCGCAATCCGCTAATCTTACGAACTAATTTGGCAGCTCTCAACTTGATATAGACCTCCTTTGTTAGTCCATAACCGGAAATTGCAATTATCACTAAATTAGCATGTGATAATTGCCATTTTTACAAGTGCAGTTGATTTTTAACAAATGAATATTGCGTTTATCACTAAATTGTGAAAATTAGAATTTCGATAATGGGTGATAATTGCGATTTTATGCAAAAGGACCGATTCCAATACGTGAAAATTATGATTATCATTTGCAATAATCTGGTGATAACTGTAGTTATCAACTCAATATTTGAAAATTATGATTATCATTTGGGATAACGGTAATTATCCTCTCGCTCCCATGTAAAAAAATTATAATTATCACTAGTCGTGAAGTCTGAAATTCTCACATTCAAAGTTTTGATGATGTTTACGAAAAAGAATTGGTATAAAGAGGAGAAATATGCAAATATTTTAGGGATTTTTTTGAGAGATTTTTTAGGATCATTTGTATCCGTTTTTTTTTTGTTAACAAGTAGGTGACCTTAATTTTTGGGATTTTCCCAAACCTTGGTTTTTGACTTTTTTTTTTTTTTTTTTTCACAATAGACCAAATTCAAATTTGGACAATTACTAATATAAAAAATAAGATAATTACTCAAGTAAAAGGTCAGTATAGTAAAACTAGTAGTGATAAAAGTTAAAACTAATTTTGGGTTTCTAATATAGGGTATCTTAACTACGGGTTTCTAATATAAGAAAAATAATAATTGGGCTACAAAAAAAATTCCCCTTTTAATATTTTATACTTTAAACCATTAAACTCTACTTATTTTTTAGAATTTAATAATTCAATTAACATTTTGAGTTATGATGTGATCAATCAATTAAAGGTTAATAAATTTAGGTTCATAATGGAAGGAGGTTACAAACACCACGACCGCTATATGTTTTTGGTTAGGATGAGACTGGGATAGTCGGATGCAATGTTTGTCTCCTAAAATGTTATCCGTCCGTCCAAGCTCAAAAATTCATTGTGTTTTGTATTATAGACTAGACCTTAACCCGTGCCGCAATGGCACGGGCCTTATGATTTAATATGTGTTTGTCATAAAAATATTTGGTATTTTCCTCTCTTTTTTTGTTTGTTTTTTCCTTTAATATTTTACCGCTGGAGATTTGCTCAAACGAAAGAAATATAATCTTAACTTCCAGACTCTTTTTTATTTAGGTTCATTGCTAATAATGAGATAATGCTCTACATGAACATAGTAGTTTAAATACTTTTTGGAAATATGTCGTCGTAGTAGCGCTCATCTCGGTGAAATCAACTAATCAATATCGTCCATAAAAGTCTCCACATGCTCCTATTTCGCTCCAGCTGACTCATCTATCATGGTCATGTTGTCGATACTCCAAATAGGCAGAGAATAGTATTTTTTTTGCATCAAACGAACGATACAAACTATCCAATGTGACATGATTCTTCTGTAATTTTTCAACACCCATTAGATGACAATGTTTAAAATGTGTACCCATTACCTTTTCGAAGGGATTGTATATATGCGAACCTCTGCCATTAAATCTTCAACAAAGTATTGTGCCCAGCAATTCGTCTTAACGAAGGCTTTGGTAACTTCAAAAGTCTTTGACATTTTTTCACTTCCGTATGTTCCTACCTTCACTTGGAATACAATCTGGCGACATATTACCTCATAAAGAACCTTGAACACATATTGTACTCCCTGATCCTATTTCAAATTAATAGGTTGTCAATAGATCCTTTACCAAAAGTTGACATATTCTACGTTGAATATTTATAATTTTTTTTATGGTATTGTGGATCGTTGCTTTCTAAGATTATAGTTTTCAAAATTGGCCTCTTCAAGTCCCACGACTTTCTAAGTTTACATATCTTGTTTGTTTTTAATATTTTAGTTAGCCATATTATGTTTGTTACTAACTTTAAACTTGATGTCATCTTCTCTCGAACTTTATGTGATTTCTAATCAAAATAGTTATACCTCTTTCATTCGTATCAAGTAATCTGTTGTATATCCCAACAATTCTTCTACAATAATTCCTTTCTTTTGCCGTTTCCGGACCATCAGTAGCCATTATTGTCAAAAGCAATCTGTCTAATTTTTGTTGATGTTATGTATTTGCAATGTTCATTTTTCTTAAATAAATAGATTGTGGAAAAATTAAGAAGAAAAAAAACATAAGTATTACATCGGTTCTAAGTTACTATATCCAAAATACTCCGGACACTGCTTCTGGTGCCTTGTTTCCTCAAATTCCTCTTTGCATTCTAAACAGTACATGCAATACCAATCATTTGCGAAGTGAGCTATTTGCGCAAGTGTGGTCAATGTATCCCTTGCCTGTAATAATAATAACAACACGTCAATGTTTTTCAAGGCATCCAGTTGTAAATGGTATGAATCTAATAGATTTGAATTATACCTCAATCTTAGATATCACCTTCTTCTCACATAACATAGCAATTGAGGAAGGACAAATCTTGACCACTCTATACATAAGCAGAGTTAGCCAAACTATTTTTTGAAATTGTCTTACGTGAAAACTATTATCAATCCATATTTTAGTCAGCTCCTATCGAACCCGATCTAATTAGTCCTATAGAAAGTTAATCTTAAATTTTTGACCTTATCTCTTGACCAAATTATTAAAGTATTCTCAGTCATGTTCTGCTTTGTGCAATGTACCCATCTGTGTCTACTCTACCTTCTAACCCAGTGAATGAAACCTATACATATTGATCCGTAATTTGATATTGTTGATTTGTCATCAAGAGGTCGCATGATTTGAGAATGTAAAATATAAAAAATATTCTATAAACATCGGAGGAGAAATTTAGATTCATGATTTAAAGTTTTTTATGATGATTTTGATGAACAAACATAATTTTCAAACAAATATTTTAGAATGCAAATACATTTTCTCGGTCAATAAGGTTTTATATCGGGAATTGAGTGAAAGTTGTTGTCTTTGTAAGTAGTTGTCGCAAAACAACTCGACATTGATGGTCTTTTAGGAAAAAGAATGTAATAATACTTGAGAGATCGATAATGTTCTCTTACGCGGGTACACCAATTTCCTTTATATAATACGGGTAATCGAACAATCATGATCATCTTTGTCTTATACGTTCCGGTATCATCCTCGAAATATTTGGTTTTTGTCCTCAATCGTGCTAAAAACAACCAATTACATCTTTCACAATACAATGTTGCATGTTTTGTGAATTTTTTTTTTTTACTTGGTCAATAAAACTCACTAAAAAGCAAAAACTATTATTATACACTACTATTACCAACACCCACCATCATAAAAACCATCCACCGCCACTATTTCTTCCACTAATAGTAATGTTACCGCCTCCACCATTCACAAACACCCGCCACCGCTTATACTAACCCTACTTCCACTACCACCATTAGAATTAATATAGTTTTTAGTAAAATTATTTATAAATAAAATTATGTATTTATGTTAGATTATTAAAGGGACATTTATCATAGAAATTTAATTAATCATTATGAACAATCAATGAGACACTAATTAATAAAATATTTAAAAACGGTTAAGTTGAACAAATCCAACGGTAAATTTATCTTTGCCAAGGAAAAATCCTGACCACTCTTTACATAAACAAATCGATAATAAATAATTTCATATGTTCTGATCTTGATTCATGTCGTTCGTTTAGTTATTACATAACATGGCAATTGATTGCACTAGTTTTTTAAAATGGACGTGTTTTTTCGAGATTATTTTAACATTAGAATGATCAACCACGTTTTATACTTTATAATATAATGTTACACATTTCGTGGCGTTACGAAATTAGTATAATATGTTTTTGTTCACCAATACCATACCACCATAAAAAACCATATAAATCCACTTTTTTATCCACCACCACCTAGTGGCGGAGCCAAGGGTTGACTAACCTGGCTCTAACCCCTTAAATTTTTAATAACTACATAATTTTTTTAGTTTATTTTGTAAATAGTACTTTGTCCATATATACTATTTATGGTTTATTCCACCAAAGTTTACATGTTTTTTTTTCTTAATTTAAAATAGGCCTCCTCAGTGTCAATTTTTGACTCCACTGCCACCATCACTGCGCCCATCCCATGCAGGTTGTTGGACGCAATTCTAATTTTCAATCACAAATGCCATGTATGAGGTTTAGATTGAACAAGATTTCGTCAATTGATTAGTTTCATTTTTTTTTCCGTGTATATATTCTTTTTTGTATTGCAATCAATTTTATTTTAACATTAAAAAATCATGATTTATACGATATAATACCAAAGATAACAGGGGTACCATTTGGGTGATCCAACTACGATCATGAAAATATTTTCTTGTATTATATCATCCCTGAAATTTATGGTACCTTCCTTTATCAAAAGTGTTAAAAATAACCAACCACATCTTCCACACTACGATGTTATCGATGTTGTGACGACAACATAAAATTAATATTTTCTATCACTACTCACCAACATTCATAGTCACTACTTCTTCTCCCAAAAACCAAGGTCAGAGCTAGGATTTTGAGGAGAGAGGGAGAAAAAATTCTTGGAAAGTTGGATACATGTGAAAAATGTACTTTTTATCCCATTTTACAATAAAAGAACAAAAAATAAATATAATTGTGCTTGGCTCCGCCCTTAACCACCACTAATCTTTTGGCCTCCACCTCTTCTACTATTCATTGTCGCTAAAAATGTCTATTAATATTATTTATCAAAATTACTTATTAATAGAAATAAATATTATAATTAATTAAGAAAACATTTATAATTAAAAAATGATTAGTCATTTATTATGAGCAATTAGTGAAACACTAATTAATAAAACACTTTATAATGAATATATTATTTATTATGTGCAATTAGTGAAACGCTAATTAATAAAGCAATTATGGTATTTAAGTTGAACAAACCACCACTATTGATTTATCTTTTCTATCAATTCCAACCAAGGTGGAACACTGGTTAGAGGCCATTCTTATGACACAATAGGTCATGAGTTCGAACCTCCACATTATAATTTTTGAAATTCCATATCTTGACTTGAGTATTCATTTTTCATTCATATTCATAATATTTGACATTGTAAGGAACGCCACACGTGCGAGTTGTAAGGGGTGGTGTGAGGAACCACATCCCTTGATTTATTTTTTCCACGGACAAATCCTGACCACCACTAACAAAGGCACGGACAAATCCTGACCACCACTAACAAAGGCAAACTTAGCCTAGCTTTGTTTTGTATTCTTGATAAACTCCAATTAAACATGAAAATGAAAAAAAATCTCTAATGGATAATACAGATATCAACACATTTGACGATGAAATTTGTTTTTCAATTGTAGAGGGGTATTTCAGCAAATTTTTCGTTTACCAGGTGGGCTGAGATTTCTTCCTTTCAGAATCGAAAACCTTATCCCGCAGCTCCTGTATAGTATTAGATGCATTGTTCGAGCAAAGAAAGAAACATCAGTGAAAAGGGTGAAGGACATATTTTTACATTAGGCATGAACAAAATGTTTCCGGTATGATGGTTCTAATTGTAAAGAATTTTCTCTACTCACCTTGATTTTGTTCGGCAAGTTTTCTTCTGCAGCATCTCGTCGACTCCTTCCCTCGGAAAATATTTCGATAAATGCCTTTTGCTCAACGCCTCCAACTTATCATTTGATTCTTTCAACTGATTATTCGCAAACATAAAATAAGGTATACTAATGTTGTTATGGTTAAAATAAGTGTACCAGAGGACTTACTTGAGCTTCTAAGGATCGACATTTCTCATTTTTTTATTCTGAGGCATGCAGGTGCTGTTGGGAGATATATATATTTAAAAACATAGTTTTGTAATATTATATCAAACTTAGAGAAATAGTGTGGTGGTATAATTTTGGGCTCCCACACTATAGATTTGGGTTCAAGTTTCACCCCGTGCATTTGACTAGGTATATTTATATATCTATATTATTTATTAAAATCCGGGAGAGCGGGGCCTTGGGGGTCTTGGGAGGTCTGCTGATCCAGAAACTTATTTTTTGCTGTTTTTAACTCTTGATTTCCAAAACGTTTTTCAACTTAATATTCCCTAATAAATTCTATTAACTTTTGGTAATTATAATGTTACCTTTTTATTACTGTTATGGAGGATTTTTAGTGGGCAGTTATTACAAAATTGATTTGCATTAAAACGTATTGATTTCCTTTGAGTTATAAAAGAAAAGTTTCTAGAGAAGATGAAATAAGTGTTTTTCATCTATTTTTGTGATTCTGAGCAAGTGTTAGAAAGAGTATTGTGATTCGATTTCTCATAGTGCAGAGAAATCGAACAAGAGAGAGTTATTAGCTGTTTTATCCCATAGGGTTTTCGACAAGTATTGACTGGTAGCACACAATCAAGAGGCAGAGTCGCGAAACACCTTAAAGATAGCGACCTAGTCCGCGACTCAGCTGTTTGAGATTTATTTTTGTGTGAATCTTTGCATTGTTTCCAACAGGTGCTTTTCCACGAGTTTCTTTTATCATGAGATATGTAATTAAAAAGTTACTTCACAAAATCATCTACATGGTTGTCATACGAAAACAGAAAATCATCACGTGTTTCTTAATTCACGATTCTCTACTTGCAACTGATGTAAAAGAGCAGCATCTGCTCGAGGAGGTTCATTTTATTGATCTTCGGGCGGTCTAGCTCTATCTCGTTTACTCTTCAAATCACTCGATAACGTTTTATTCGTAAGCTAACTAGGTCTCAATCCGTGCCGTAACGACACGGGCAAGGATGTGTTTCAAATGTATCCATCGATTCATACATGTCGCAATTGTCTGAGAATAATCGAACCGATCGATCCAGGTCTAAATGTTTTGAGCAGTTGGTTAATAAACATGTCATTATCCTCGAATCTTTTAATATTGTGTATGTAAGTCATACAACCCTTTGGGATAAACATAGTTAATCGTTAGAGCAAATCTTATGGGCAGAAGAACATTACTTCGTTCATTACTTCAAAAAAAAATCATCAAAGGTCATTCACCAAACTTGTGACAAAACTAAAAACACTAAAATTACTTTAAAATCAATTAGATTAATCTTGCAAAATCTGTTAGCATTAGAATTTAATTTTTCTCTTGAATATAAATTGTAGGGTTCCCAATTTACATAGATTTGTGTTTATTCATTTTCCTAAAATTTATAATAATATTTAATTCTTGAACCATTTCTTTTCTTGTCTCTTTAACTATTATCATGAACTATTTCTCAAGCATGCATAATTACATGAAGTTGGGGAGAAATGACAAAAACAGAAATCATGACAATAAAGGGGAATAAAGAGAGATGTGAGAAACTGAATCGATGACAATTAATTCACGCGTAAGCTTGCATAATCCCATGAAGTAGGGGAGAAATAATGACAGAAACAGAAACCATGAAAAAAAAGTAACGCGTAATTGGGGGATATAGCTACAAGACAAAATAGGAGTCCCAATAGCAATTCTGGGTCACCCCTTATGTAATTATTTTTTTAATTCCTAATCTACCCCTCACTAATTAAGTTTAGTGGTTAATAATAATTAGTAAAAATCTTAAGTATTTGGGGGATAGATTAGTGTGTATTTTTATTTGTGTTTGGGTGAGAGTAGAAGGAGGGAAAAAAATATTTGAGAGGAATTTCTTTTTTTGAAAATGGAAGATAATTGTGATGAGAGAATTACTGCTAATAAGAGGTTGAAATATTGATTTTTTTTTCTTTGAATCCACCATTGTTGCAGCTGAAAAAGCTTGGTGCCGGCATGGTATTCAACCAAAAACCCATGCCGGCAATTGTTGGAAATGTTCATAAATTGTTTGCCACCATCCGGGGGGTTCGGGGGGGGCGTAGCCCCAACGATTTTTTTTCTGGTTTTGATCTTCATAATGTTGATTTTTTTATGATTTTGAACAGGTACCGGCATGGTAATCTAGTTTTCGAGCATGCCGGTACCTGTTCCGGCATAGTATTTTGCTTAAATTTCTATGCCGGAACAGGATGAAAAGTATCCAGAATGTTGATTTTTTTTTTTCACTTGACTACCGGCATTGATAGGAAATTCTCGAACATGCCGGTATCATGTTCCGGCATATGGTCTTCATCAATTCCGGCATGGTCTTCATCACTTCCGTTTTGAATTTTTTCTGGTTTTAATCACTCTACTGCCGGCATGGTCAGTTGATATGAAGACCATACCGGTATTGTTTTTCGGCATAGCATGTTGCTTTATTTTCTATGCCGGAAAACAATACCGGCATGGTCTTCATATCAACTGACCATGCCGGCAGTGGAGTGATTAAAACCAGAAAAAAATCAAAACGGAAGTGATGAAGAACATGCCGGAATTGATGAAGACCATATGCCGGAACAGGATACCGGCATGGTATTCATCAATTCCGGCATGGTCATCATCACTTTCAGCATGATCTTCATCACTTCCAAAGTGAGGAGAAGAGAATTTGATATAGAGTGGGGAGAGTTTAGAATTTGAAAGGGAATGAAAAATATTTGGGTTTCAAAGCTCTACCCCTAAATAAGATTAATAAGAAGTGGAGATGGAAATGGGGGATATGATTTTGTTTTTTGATTTTAAGTTTTTGATTTTTATTTTGTGGGAAGGGTATTTTAGTATTTTCATAACAAAAAATAACCCCTTAACACATACCATGGGTTGGGGGAAGTAATTCATATCCCCCAATTAATTTTCATATCCCCAATTGCGCGTTCCAAAAAAGGGGAATAAAGAGGGCCTATCCTCATGGAAATCCACGGGTTCGGGTCAAGTCTCCCATCCCGACAAGGTTTCAGTCAAACCTTATTGACGGACTTAGTCAAACGGGTCCGTTCTAGTTGGGAGTGATTCATGCCAGGATTACGTTGTTATCCTTTTATCAGTTAACTTAAAGTTAGATGAGTGGAGTAAAAAACTCATACCCGTTCATCTGAACTCGATCTTTAACCAATTTTTTCACGTTTCCTCAGCCTTTTCGTTTTTCTGTTTTTCCTAAGGAGGAGGAGAGATAAGTTCAATGCAAATCCTTCCTTCTGATCCTAAATTAATTGTGGTTAATTTTTTCATTTAAATCTATAACTTCAACCTTCATATCTCAAATCCAGACCCCATTTTTAATACTTCTTCGCTAATACCTAATTTCTCAAATCTCAAACAATTTCAAAACTAAAATTGGATGGTTTGATGATAGTGGTAGTTTTGGCGGTAATGGTGGAGATGATGATGACGGAGATGGAGGAGAAAATAATAATGGGTTTTTCCCAAATTGGTTGAATTTGACTTTAAGTGATCCAATAATTATTTTGTCGTGTTTGTTGTTTCAATTGCATTTAGATCATTCATTGCTGGACCTAGATTCATTCCTTCTATATCAATATATATCGTACTTTTGATGTTTGTGTTATAATTGTTGTTGAACAGGTTTTATACTAGGACTTTAGAAAACTATCTATAATGAGTTGTTTACATGGAGAGTGGAAAAAATTCAGTTGGATTATTCACCAGAGTTCATTCCTTGTGTGTCGATGGAGCAAACAAAAGAGCTGTTGTTGCCAAGATGAATGGAGGCAAGGACGAAGGTGGTATATTTCTTAAATGGGTAATTGCAGGTGACGATTGAGCTGCTGGAGTTGAATATTTCCTGATTTTATTAGGGCCGCTAAATGGAGAGTTGGACGTGACTGAGAAGGTAGTAGTAGCGAGAATGGATATGGATCGAACTGCCGATACTCGAATGGCAAATGGCTGCAGAAGAAGAAGTCTGTGTTGATGAACGAGAACAAAGGATTTGTTTTATCTATCTTGAGCTTGGCAGTAAGGATGCGAGGTTGATTGGATAAACTCGTCAGTTTTTTGTCGAGGGTATTTGGCAGTTGTTAAATTGGAAGGAACGAAAGAACAAAGATAGGAAGTTTTTGCTGTGTGTTGGCAAAGTTGAGTTGATGTGATATTTTTGAGTCATCTTTGCAGCGACCAAATAAGCTGTTGTTGATTTCTATAGAGAATGACGGCATGAGCAGTGGTTAAACCCACTTGGGAAAATAAGAAAATGGAGGAACTAATGTCTTTTATTGATTTGATTTTGGGTCATACATGACCTGAACTGTGTGCCGAAAAACCAGCTGTGTCATTGGTTATCCATGTACTTGACAGTGGGGATTGAAGTAATTTTCATCCAGGTTCTATCCATGAGATCGACTGGTGATTAACTGCCATCATGTTGGGATTTGCGCGAGAAGGTATATATGCTGCTGATGATGGATTCGATCTACCGGTATCGAGATATTACTCCTCTATCTATATTACAAGCTAATGGTCGTGAATTCATATCATGGAGTCTCGGCATTTGGTTGATGAACACAGAAGGCAATGGATTTTGGGGGACTTGATTATTAATGCAGCTACTCAGAGAACAGACGGATAAATTTTTTGGTCAGTCTGGGATATACGTGTATGAATGGAGATTCAACTGCATGTAGTCGATGTTTGAGATGACTGCATTCGGTAGATGAGTGGTTGGCATTCTTCAGTTGTCACTTAATAAAGACTTGTAACTTTTTTGTCAACAACAATGGTTCATATTTCTTAAGGCGTTGCACTATAATGATAGAAACTAGCACCACTTGATACATTAGATACAGGTGTAAAGAAGGTACTACAAAGCAGAAAAATATTCTTATCCTTACTTGTAACACGATGCAGGTGTAAAGAAGGCAATATTATTTTCAGAATTACTGGGTCTGCTACGGGTTATTTCGTCGGTTGCCATAATCACCCGAAATGCAAGTTAGTATCTTATAATATCATCCATTTTTTTTTTGTGTACCAGTCCATTACCTTTACTCTATGTGACTGTCACTATATGGTGAAGATAGAAATGTTATAGGAACTAATTCTTGATCTCTTTATACATCACTAAAATATCATTTTGATTATGGTTAGATTACTATCCATATCAAAAGTGAGTTGGTCTGATGAATTTTATATGGACTAATAAGTAATTCCTAAAATCCTTAAGTGCATTAACTTCAGAAATTCATTGTTACAGTTCCTAAATTTCTTTTGCCATTCTGTTGAACCTCTTTAGAAATCTTTTTAACGGAAACTGATTTCTTTCAAAAACCATTCCAGAGTTTGGTACATTTAAAGAATTAAAGACATGGTTAAAGACTAAAATAAAATTGTTTCACATTTAATTTTCCATGATATCGTTATCTCATTTCTTCCTTTTCTTGTTTCTTGTTTCTTCGTTTATCACTTTCTGTTTCTTCCCATTCTTATTATATTGTACCATTGAGAACTTCTTTTGATTTAAAATGGATCACCACAACCCAATGATTTTTGAAAGCATGATTGCTGACAAATAGATGCATATGAAGCACTGTTGCAAACTCAAGGATTTGCAACTTGATTATTCCATGTCATGGATGCGATGTATCTCTGACTCACACAACCAAAGATTGTCTCAATGTACTCAAGGATTTTTCTATCTTCTTCTTTTGCAGTGGCTTAATTGTTGCAAACTCTTGCATTCAGTTGGAATTCACTAACTTGCAGGAATTAGTTAGATTGAGATAATCTAACTCACTTTCCCATTTTAATTTATAGGACCAAATGAACCAGTTACCCATACTAATTTATACGCATGTCCCACCAGAAAACCTAATTTATTTTATACGACTGTCTTGGTGAGGCATCCAATTTATTTTATACGACCGTCTGGAAAAATAAAAATGAGTGAGAACAACAAGTAGTCAGAAAATTAAAGTCGAACTCTGCAGAATATCTGAAATTGTTTTCATAGCATTAGCTCTAGGAGCTTCTGACATATTTGAAACATGCTTCTTTCATTGGGATCTACCGATCTTAGTGCTCTCTTGATTTCATATCGCAAGACCCATTGTTTTCTCATTGGATGCTGAAGGTGAGGCTGGTATAAGAAAGGTACTCTACTCTAGAGTGTAGATGCTTCACGATGCATTTGAGTTGACAATGACCATGAGTGGATGTCAATCCAGTGCCAAAATCTTTTATGCGGTCATTTAACTTCCACTAAACCAATGAACTTGATTTGTTTGTGCGCAAATAAACCATTCTCCATATTGATAGTCAAAAAAAAAAGACTGATTAAGAATGGAATTACAGAGAAATCAACGAACTTGCAAAAAAAAAAAATTAAATAAAATTAAATAAAAAGCAAGAGATTGAACCCAAGAAAGCAAATTACTCACGGTGATTGTAGCCGGAGAAGAAAAGGTAAAAGATTGAAAGTGGTTACTGACATAATCGTGGGTTTAGGGCGGTGATTGTAGCCGGAGAAGAAAAGGTAAAAGATTGAAAGTGGTTATTGACATAATCGTGGGTTTAGGGTGACTATATATATCAGTTAGGTTTTGGATTACTATCTTCTAGGTATAGTGATAAACAAAGAAACAAGAAAACATATGAGGATGAGAATGAGAGCTCATATACCCTAAGTAGACAAAACAAACGCAAGTTGAAGTGAAAAAACTTAACTTATATATGTAGTACCCATATTCGATGCGGGTTATAAAAACTATTCGTATAAAACGGGATTTAAAAGGTAACTACAGCTGTCTTCTATTAACTAGGGTTAAAGGATAAAATTGGAATAGAAAAACAAAACTTAAAAAATATTGACGGACAACCGATTTGGTCCGTCAACAAAGGTTGACTGAAATTTTGTCCTTCTATGAAGCTTGACCAAATCCTTTGGATTTCAATGATGTTAGCCCAATAAAGAGAGATGTGAGAAACTGAACTGATTACAATTGATTGCGCGTAGCCTTGTGTTTGGTCAATTTTTTTATAGGTTTCATTTTTCTTCCTGCCCCCTACCCGGAAAATCTTAAAATCACAACATCTTTTTTTTTTTGGAAAATCTGGACTTTAAAAAAAATAAAAAAATTTAAAAAAAATAAAAAAAATTGAAAACTAAAATCAAATTAAAACAAAACAAAGAAAAATTAACCAAGGGTGACTCAATAATTTAGCTATCTTAGGACACCTTTTATCACCCTACTACCACTACTTCTTCCACCACCACATTATGGTCACCACTCCACCAGTCTCACCAATACCCACCACCATTATCCCCACGGCCAATCCACCACCACCACCCACCATCACAACCACCATTAGTGCTTAATTTACCCATCTCAGGACCCATTTTCTCACCCTATTGCCACTACTTCTTCCACCACCACATTATCGTCACCACTCCACTAGTCTCACCAATACCCACCACTGCCCACCATCACAACCACCATTAATGCTTATGTATCAACAAAAACATATTCATTTGATTAATTAAAGAAACATTTATTATGAAATATCAATTGAACGTTTATTATTAAATTTAATTAAACGTGATCATTTATAACGGTAGATTTACGTTCTGCAAGTATAAATTTGATCGTTCTTTATCTAGCCTAACTTGTCCAAACTTTGTTTTGTATTATGGAAATGTAATCAATTTTATTTTAATATTAAAAACCGTGATTTATTCGATCGGGTACTATAAATAACTGGGATCCCATTTGGGTGATCCAACATTCATGATCATATTGTCTTATATGATTTAGTATCCTCCTCAAAATATTTGTGTTTTGTCCTTACCAGTTGTGCTAAAAACAACCAACTACATCTATCACAATAAAATTTTGCCCATTTTGTAAAGACACAAAACTATTATTGTCCACTGCTATTCACTAACATCCACCACCGTACGTAAAAACCAGCCACACCCACTATTTTTTCCACCACCAGTAATGTTACCACCTCCACCACTCACAAATACCCGCCACTGTTTCCACCACCCACTGTTTCTTTCACTACCAACATTAAAAATTATTAATAAAAAATTTAACCGGGGTCACTGTAGTACAATGGTAAAGCCATTGGGTGATGATACAAATTACCTGAGTTCGAAACTCGTCAGCACCAAATTCTTTACCGATCAATATATATATATATATTTATAGTTTTTAATAAACTTATTTATTAATAAAAATATGTATTTATTAGATTCATTAAATGAACATTTATCATGAAAAATTAATTAATCATTCATCATAAGAAATTAATAGGACACTAATTAATAAAGTATTTATAATGGTTAGTTGAAAAAACCACGGTCGTAAATTTATCCCTCCTAGACAAATCTCGGCCACTTTTTATCTAGCCTAACTTAACCAAGCTTTGTTTTGTATTCTAGATTCTTGAAGTCAAAGGTCATGGATATAATTTAGTTTGCAGGTAGGCATATGGAAGATAAAAGGTTTAATTCTGCCTGACACATAATTAGCGAAATCAGGAGTTGGGCCTGTTCTTTCATTTATTCTCAGAAGTTGTACCCGAATTAGCTACTTTCTCATTTCTATTTAAAACTAATTTTTGATCAATTGGATTCTCCTTAAAATTTGTTGGAAATTTTGGGTATAAAACAGAGGATGATAACACTAAAAGAAATTGTTGTTGTACTCAAAAGCTTTCAAGGCTCGGGTGATTTCTTTTAGACGATTATTTCTACCCTCCCAATATAAATTGGCGATTGCAACAGGTATGCGAAATAATGCCTTCAGGATACAATGAAAGCCCTACAACAGGAAATTGGATTCAAGGTTTGCACCCCTTGACCCAACCAAGAACACATAAGAGAGATTTCTGATGATGCTTTAGATGGAGAGAAAACAAGTTTAATTCATATTCAAGAATGGGAGAATTCCTTCACTACTTATAGGGTTATTCATGCCTATTGGAGATGCCTCTTCACTTCCAAAAGACACATAAGGTGTCTGTTGGGAATGGTTGTGTCCTTTATGAACCATCACACCTATTAGAGGTGTCCCTTCATCTCCAACTAACATCCATTGTGTTTATCCAACACAGAACACTTCCCCATCATAGTGACAAACCAAAAACGAAAATGCTTTTATTTTCTAAGTTATTGAAAATATCCAACAATCTCCCCCTATTTTCAAAAACCAAAAACATAAAATAAAATAAAACTTATAAAACCGGAGTGGCTGCATCACTCAAGTGACTGCCTACGTACCCGAGTGGGATCAAGCCAACGTAGTTCAAGCACACCAATACATAAATGATAGGTACCTTCTGGGTTTGAACCTTCACTTAGTGTAAGAAACTCAAAGCTTTATCGATATTCTATGGTGAAACTAGTCTTGAACCAAGAATCCCTTATGACAAAGCCGGAGTCTCCACACATATTGATTCCATAAGACATGTGTTCTGTAGCCAAGCACTATAAAGGCCTTGTGCTTATATCCTTATTCATGAGTCTTCTTTAGAGAACGGTCTTCTTCTCTTAGGAAACGGCCCACATTTCCATACTCATATAGGTAAGTCTCGAAGGTGTTTCTGCGAGACACCTTTTACTAATCACAGACTCATTAAGGATTTACATCCATCCTATTTTCTTGCGAAAAACCAAAGACTAACTTGAAATGGGAAGTTTTATGTTAGTGCTCCATAATCTACAGCCATAACTTGTTGGTACCACATTGAACCTTGTTTATCTTTTTCAAAACATAGGTTGGGTTTCGCTATGGGAGATCAACCTTCCTCCACACACCTTAGTCCCATTTCTATATACTTCATTGAAATTAATTCCTTTGGGAGACTCTTCATAAGTAGGTCTACCAAGCTTTTCTCCGTTTCAATGGTTAACTGCAATTACTCCTTTCTTGAGTAATTGACTTACCGTTCCTTGTCTAAGACTTGTATGTCTTGACTTTTCATTATAAGTCTTGTTAAAGACGTTATAGATCATATCCTGATTCACAATTAATCAAGACCTCCTGAGATGGCTTCTTCCAAAATAGGATCTCTACAAGTTAGGTTTTAAGCCATTTCTTCTCATTAATTGCATCTACTAATGCAATCAATTCTGAAAACATTACTAAAAAATGTTCCTCTTTGATTTTACAAAATAATTGTAACTTTTCTAGTGATCCTAATTAACATTTACGGTTAATTCACAAGAAGTCATTATAGACTTGCATACACTAGAGGCATAGAAAATTTGTAGGCAACTTATATATTTGCTATCTCAACAAATATAATACCTTGATGAGTAACTCTTTTACTCATGCCCAATCCCCTACAAATTCAT
Source organism: Papaver bracteatum (assembly GCA_023529315.1). Lineage (NCBI taxonomy): Eukaryota > Viridiplantae > Streptophyta > Magnoliopsida > Ranunculales > Papaveraceae > Papaver > Papaver bracteatum. The sequence continues at coordinate 2,982,424 of JAJJWX010003277.1, read as the reverse complement.
ACCCAAAAAACATAGACAATGTCTATTTAACATTCTACATTATGTAATGCAAATGTTCATAATTTATGCATCTGTAATATCGTAACACCTCATCGTTGGATATTTGGTCGTCGCCCAATCTTCCAATATGTTACATATTGACCGGTATTCCATTTTTCCCTTTCGATGTCATTTAAGACCTGCCAATTTCCAAATTTGGAACCTATAATTCTTATCGCAAGAATTATGTTCATGCCATACCATTGTTGTCTCAACAATTATGACGATTTTGGTTTTAAAATAATCCACCAACTAGAAAAATTTTATACGACATTTTCTTATAAATTCTCCCCCTATTTCATGATAATTCTCAAATGACAAAATGCAACTCAATATCATGAAATACCATTTGTGTCAAACATGTACCCCATAATTTCTAAATAGAAATTAAAACCTCAAATCCAATATACCTAATCGGTACCATCATTATGGATCTGGCTTTCCTTTGCAAACATTCTAAACAAAGCCTCATTCAACTGCCACATGCGGGTAAATTGAACAGTCAATTTAAACCACGTACATCCAACCGTTATGCACCCTTAAAGGATTCCGAACTTCTAATACATTTATTAGATATCTCATGCTATCATAAAATATATATATATATATATGGCATTACTAACCCCAATCAAGAGGACTAAGCATTATCAGAAAACCAATCATGTCACAGATGAATATGTGAATGTAAAAATCACAGTTGCAAATTTATGATATGCTTTACGAACATAACAGAGCATTAACAAAGGCTAGACGATAATATGCACAGATTGTGATTATAATGGCTCATCCACAAAACATACACATGCCGTAACTATTTCTAAGAAACCGAGATACTAAGGATGTATTAGTCTTTAAGATTGTTGGAAATATTATACTTATCTGATTTCATGGAAGTTTCCCTTGACCACAACCCTTGAGAGTTTGCGCGCCAATGATTGAATCAAATTCCCATAAACAACATCATGTTCCCGAACACGGTTTCCACTATAAATTTGAAGCTTGTTTTCCAACTTCCCTTATTCTCGCTTTCCTCTTGTCTTGTCAAATTTAATCGTCTAAAACCTGGAAATTTTGGGTATAAAAACAGAGGATGATAACACTAAAAGAAATTGTTGTTGTACTCAAAAAGCTTTCAAGGCTCGGGTGATTTCTTTTAGACGATTATTTCTACCCTCCCAATATAAATTGGCAATTGCAACAGTATGCGAAATAATGCCTTCGGGATACAATGAAAGCCCTACAACAGAAATTGGATTCAAGGTTTGCACCCCTTGACCCAACCAAGAACACATAAGAGATTTCGATGATGCTTTAGATGGAGAGAAAACAAGTTTAATTCATATTCAAGAATGGGAGAATTCCTTCACTACTTATAGGGTTATTCATGCCTATTGGAGATGCCTCTTCACTTCCAAAAGACACATAAGGTGTCATTGGGAATGGTTGTGTCATCTTTATGAACCATCACACCTATTAGAGGTGTCCCTTCATCTCCAACTAACATCCATTGTGTTTATCCAACACAGAACACTTCCCCATCATAGTGACAAACCAAAAACGAAAACAGTTTTATTTTCTAAGTTATTGAAAATATCCAACAAAATTAACACCTAAAAATTTCCGTTCTCGACACTCATTCTGAATGCTTGTCTTCCCCTGTTTTGAACAGATCCTAGTGTTTCACTTTCAGTACTGTCTGAATGAGTGAGAGTTAAACTTCTCCATAACTGGCATTAGAATCTCCTGGGCCAGGGATTTGGAATTCGAGATGGGCGAGTGATTTTCATCTAAAGATAGACAACAAGCAAGAATCATAAAATTCAATACAGATGGTATTTGCATGTAGTAGTACTGTTCCTATTCAAAACAACCATTTTAATGCACAGTACCTTGAATCAATATTTTTGAAGGGGGCTTTTGTTTCCTTTCCAGTCAACATAACCAATAACTCTTTGTTGTTATTCCTGGTTAATCAGTGAAAAGTATTTAATAAACGTTGGTAAGGTCTTGAGAATGACAAAACAGAAGGGAGGTAAAGGATATATCAATCATCAAACCAGTACTGTATTTGTAAATAAAGCACAATTGTTTTCTCATAAGACCGCACCTGTTCACAGGGACGGAAAAAGCTATATACAAGGCCAACTTTTCATGGACCAAGGTTTATGAATACAGACCAAAAAGTGAGGTTTTTTTAAGAAAAAGGAACCTTTAGTTTGACATTTTCTTTCTTTATTTTTACATATACAGGGCCGATCTCCACCGATTTTCACCAAGCCACCACCGGAATCTTGTAGAGTTACAGGTGGTGTTTGGTGTTTTCTGCATCGAGTATTATAAAGGTGAGCATCCAATATAAGATAATGCTTTAGAATGGGGTTCTTCTAATTGAGGTGATTGAGAAGGCAGAGGTCCAATTGTTGAGCAGGAGGAGAAAAGGGTGTCTTTAATATCCGGTGATGGTTACTGAGGAGGAGGTGGGGGAGAATTTCCCGATGGGTTTATGTTTAAATTGATATGGGCATTTAAACCCTGGTACTTGGGATTTTTCATAGCTTTAATGGAAGAACAGACTAGAAACCATTGAAGAAAAATATGAAATTAATGTTACACTTCCATTTCATAATTAACAACTATATATACTGTTTCAAATAAAAATTAGTTTAGGAGGATAAAATCTCAGAACCAAAACCCATAGGGTAGGGGCAAGGTCATCAGTACCCATGTAATAAAATCGTGCAAACTATCAAATTAAACCCAAAGATCAAATCGTCAACCTCTTCATTTCACGATATCTTAAAGTAATCTTCCCTTGGCCAATGAGAATGTTCTCTTTGAAAAACCAAATACCCTCAACTCTGATACTCGATGATAATCCCATGCCCAGGAAAAATTGCTAAGATTTGAACTATGGGTTTGATGTTCTTATTGTTCAGAAGGAGCTTCCAAAGATCTTGATCATCAAATAATCATCATTCAAGAAAATAATGTTTTCTTCTGTACACAGAAGATTGAGGGCCAATAATTTTAATTTTGATCAGGAAGTAAGGGTCTTAAAAGTTTCACATCACTCGATCTGAAATGTCACCTTCAATACTCATTGTTCATTTTCCTTTATCATAGAGAGGAAGAAAGAATGTGTATCCAGAAAGTTGAGCAGGAAAAAGTCCCTGCGAAGAAGAGGAATCGGAGGATGAAAATAGAGTGATGGTGGACGGCGGTTGCTTTTCACTTTTTTCGGCCCTGATAATTTAGTGCGGCAGAGACGTGTGTATATCAATTACAAACCAAACCTCTTCTATTTTGGCCCTGTGTCAAAGTCGGTCGTGTAGATAAGATGATGGCCCTGTGAATATCTGGGGTCTTCTCATAATCTTGTTTATCATGTGCTGGTTTGACAAAGTTAGCCTCAATGCACCTGATCGTAACAGATATTACACTATAAATAGTGAACCACATGGTCCACATCACAACCGAATAACAGAAGAAAGTACTAAAATACTCCATCTGTTCCACTATTAGATGACTTATTTACAGCATGTTTGTTTTTTCCTCTATATTGATAGAGGGTTCTACATAGAGGTATACCTCTACCTATATATAAAAACTACTATATAGTATCTTAAATTTTTGTTTGTTTTACCACTATATAATAACTCTACAGCACTGTCTATCGAAGTTTAGAGACAGTGCTTCGCAACCTGCGCATGTGGCTGTGTAGCAGGTGTTTGTTTTTACATGCTTGGTCGAAGCCGTGTAAGGGAAGACATGGTGTTGTGCATGACTGTATTCTAGGGCCATCCAATGGAGTGGGAGTCTTAATTCACGGACTGGACAAGCCAGGAAACGTTCATTTGGAGAATTTTTCAGATGGTGTTCACTCGCCGAGGACTCTTCTGTTGCGCGGTTATAGAGCCTTTATCCACGGACTTCTTTGAATCTTTTTTTTTTTCGAGCGTCGGTTTACTTACGGTTTCCGCATTCCCAACAAGTGCGGGTTGGCTTTCTCGAGGGCTCTAAAAGGATGTCTTGATAGGATTCTGGCGAACCCGTCTGTCTTTGTCTCATTGGCTGCGGTTGTTACTTCCGCTTTGTTTGCACTTTGTCATTGTTTCTTCCTAAGTGTCTTCTTGAGAGGAAGTCGAGTAATCGCAAGCGTTCTGGCGACTGCTATTCTCCAAGCTCTTGTTGAGTGGAATGAACCTAATGGGTGTTTTTCGTTGGTCAATAAACTACTCCAAATCTTGGGATCGGTGGAGTTCTGGTTGATGGGAGGAAGGGTGTTGAGAAGCGGACACATATCAAACAACATCGCAGCTTGTAGACGGAAGTTAAACGCCGGACATTTTGCTTTGCCGCGATTGGTGTTTGTCCTCTTCGGGTGTTGCTCCTTATGAAGACAACACTTATGTGGATTTGCTTGGCAAGCATCCTTTGCCCCTCCCCGAGGTTCCCTTGAGGATTTTTCCACGGATTCTATTTTTGTTGCTCATAAAGCTGTCCTGGGAGCAATCAAAAGTTTCCCCAAAGGTACGTCGTGTGGTCGTGATGGTCTTCGTGCGCGCACTTGGTTGATATTTTTAGTGGTGCGGCGGCCGTAATGGCGGATGACTTGCTTTCGTCATTTCCTCGGGTTGTCAATCTTTGGTTGGCGGCAAATGTCCCATTGAATTAGGCGAATATATTGCTAGCGCACCATTGACGCCTTTGCTTAAACCTCGGTGGGGGTCTCATGCCAATTGCTGTTGGTACGGTGTGGCGCTGATTGGTTTCAAAGTGGCAGCCTTCGCGTTGGGAAAGACATGACATCTTATTTAGAGATTACCAATTCGGGGTTGGTGTTCCTGGGTGGTGAAGGTATTTTACATGCCAGAATCGCCTTTTGGAGATGAAGGGTCATTCGGATAAAATGTCAATGTTGTTAATTGACTTTTGTAATGCCTTTAATATGGTGAGCAGATCTCAGCTCATCAAGGAGGTCCGCCTACATTGCCCAGGTATTTCCCGTTGGGTAGAATTTTGCTACCTTAGTCCGGCTAAGCTTTATTATGGCCAATATATTTTGTCTTCTGCACCGGAGTGCAACAAGGTGATCCCCTCGGTCCCTTGCTTTTTGCTCTTACCCTTCACCCTTTAGTGAAGTCTATTGCTTCTCGGTGCACTCTTGATTTACATGCTTGGTATTTGGATGATGGTACAATTGTGGGTGACACTCTAGAGGTGGCTAAGGCCTTGCGCATAATTGAAACAGAAGGCCCAAGTAGGGGTTGCATCTAAATATAAAGAAAACGGAAGTATTTTGGCCTTCCGTTGATGCTAGAAGAACAATAGATGGTGTTTTTCCGGAAATTGGTAGACCTTCTAAGGGTGTTAAACTTTGGGTGGTCTGTGAGTTTGGATATGGAATTTATTAGCGACATGTTATTGAACAGGGTGCATAAAACTGTTCAATTAATGGAATCGATCAAAAAACTCGGGGATCCACAAAGTGAGATGCTTTTCTTCGCAACAATCTGACCGGGGTTTCTAGACTTTATTTTGCAATACGCACCACCAATCCTGCTGCTCTTCAACTTCTTTGTCGATCTTTTTGATGAGAAGCTTTTTCAAGATTTGAGGCTTCTTATTACTGGTGATCTTGCGGGCTTTTGGTCCTCTACGAAGAGATTGGCTACCTTTCCTATCAAGGATGGTGGTCTTGGTATTTATACTATGGTCGACACTCGTGCTTATTGTTTTCTTGCTTCTCGGTGTCGACTACATCTCGTGGAAAGTGATCTTTGGTGATTTATTTTCAACAGACAGAGGTTCAAATGTATCTATCGGTTGGCTCTTGGACCTTCACCCGGTATGTAGATTACCGTCTACTTACCGTGTCGATGATTCTGCCCCCTTCCATGCATTCCCCTGGAAGTAGTTTATTTGATGCGATCAAGAAGCAAGTCCCGGACCAATTTCATATGTCGGAAAGAGACTCCGTTCTTTGGCAATGTAACAAGTGTCAAGCATGCCCAAGATTATCTCTTGGCGGTTCCCATTGGTGGGCTCAACCAATGCCTTGGGCCTCGACAATTTAGAGTTTGTGTTTTGCTATCGTCTTGGTATTCCTCTTGTTTGTTGATAATAGTCTTTGCCCAAGTTGCAATAAATCTATGGACATTTTTGGAGATCACGCGCTTGCATTGTGCTAAGGATATTGGTTATAAGTTTCGTCATGATGTTGTTCGTGACGTCGTTTTTGATATATGCTACAAAGCCAATGTGCACACACACAGGAGGTTCCTCTCGGCCTTCGCTCGGATGATGGTAAAGACCTTAAGCCCTTGATATCCTTGTCCTTAACTCGGGAAAATGGGAAAGATGTTTGTATGGATGTTACGGTGTTTCTCCCTTCACTTGGTGATGGTGTGCGCTCTTTGTCCTTCGGCAAGGCTATTTACAGTGATGTTTCGCGTAAACATACCAAGTATATGGACAAGTGTGCTTCGCATGGATATGGGTTGGGGGTCTTGGCCTTTACTACCTTAGGCGAACTCGGTGAGGATACTTTAGCCTTTTTCAAGCGTCTAAAGAATTGTTTCTTTAGTAATGACGCTAGTCATGGATTAGGTAAGTTTATTTTTTATAGATTAGGCGTTGCTATTCAGAAAGGAGTTGGGGCTCAGCTTGTAGCCAGGCTTCCAACCAAAAGCTTTGTATGAGAAATAATATTTATATCTACATTATGTAATCAATATTTTATTTTTCTCATTTTACCCCCATGAAGTTTAAAAAATCCATGAAGATTCATTCCTGCCAAACATCTACAAAATTAAAAAATACAAATATTTGAAATAAAAATATAACCATCTTCCAAAATTTAAAAATACAGTTTGAAACAAAAATGTAAAAATGTAACCGTTCAAAGTTTGAAATGAAAAATACAAACACCAAACTCAACCCTACACTATGAAGCAGTCTGTATGTGTATTCTCTGGTGATCCAAAAGTACCTTCTTGCTGTAACCTGCGCCTCCTTTTTATAGCTTCTCGCCTCTGCAATATAAACTTGGATAGACATCACACAAGTCTCCATATTCACAAACCCTACAGGCTCCAAATCTCAGCCCTCCAATAACCTAAACTATCAGACATAATCTTATTCTCAGGCTGTTGTTACGGGCTCCAGACTAGCTGGTACCCAAATCTCCTGTCCCCGTAAGCTTCTAAACTAATTCAGAACACTTCAATGACGTTCGCAATTCCCTGGCAACAGTTCTCATTATTTCAGTTGTACAGCAACAACATCTTCCTTCTCATACGACTCGTACTGCTAGCTTCTTCCATCCAGTGGCAGTAGCACTTCGTCATCTCAAGAACTTGACCCATATCTCCTCCAAATTGAACCAATACAGTCGTGTGTTCTTCTCCATCTCAGTTTCGACAACATCTTCCTAGTCTGTTTAGAACACCAGCATACCTGACCACAACCCTCATCGAGCCATGATTAATAGCTCCACCAAAACCAAGACAGAATTGCCTTTTCCTGTCTACTTTCTCCACTATTTCTTCAATCGAAAACCAACTGCAACCCCACTGAAATCCTTGTATCTTCATCTCTTCCATCCATGAATCAAACACCGGCAACAACTCAATTTCAGTCCCTTGTTTCCCATGACTTCATACTACATGTTTCTTGTTCTTGTCATAACTTTCCCGCCAAACCATTTCATGGCAGCAACATCATCTTTGTACGCATACTCAACTAGCAATGGATGAGCTTGAAGTAATGACACGGACCCATACTTCCACCACCAGTTCAAGCCATCTCTGCCATCCATACAAATCCAGTGTAAAACCCATTCAATCATTCACAAAATCAGACTAGAAAATTTGATTCTCTTCCTCTTTTTCAGCATCCCAAATCTGTTGAAAACCATCATAAATTTGCACCAAAACTCTCCATGAACTCTAGCCGTCTTCCCTGCAAGCCGTCTTCCCTGCCAGAAACCATCCCTAAAACGCCAGCAAATCCACTCCATTCTTCTTTCTTCATCTCAGCTTCAGATAAGCCTCTGGAGTCTGGACGCTTGATGAAACTACTGACCAATTTCTTTCTCTGTCAACTTGTTCGAATTCAACACCTTTATCGGGTATCCGATTTTTGCTTCGAGCTGTTTGAAAATGAGCTAGTGTAATCCAAATTTGACCACGAACCCATCTCCTTAACAATTATGGAATTACCAGTAAGCTTGTTAAATCCCTCTTTCATTCCTTGGCATATGAATACACACTGTATGCTACCCCATGGTGCCAAAACTATGTACTGAAAATACCACCAAGATCTAATAAATCCAAAGAAGGAATAAATATCATCAAGAATAAAGTATACTCCCTCTGTTCCAATTTAGATGATGTTTTAGGAGTGTTCAATCAGATTAAGAAATGGTGAGAGATATAAAAAAAATTCTATCTATGCCCTTGAGAAAAAGTCTTACAACATTAATTATTATTAGTGTATTTAAAAATAAATTTATGGTTCCAAGACAAATTATGAGGGTATTGTTGGTAGTTTTGTGGGAAAAATATGAAAACTATAAAGTAATATGCAACAAAAAAATAACCCTAAACACTCATCTAAAGTGGAACGGAGGGAGTATAAATTATATTCCTTAACGGATGCATCTCCGATTTAAAGACTGCAGAAGTGGGAAATTAATTATCCAGTTAATAAACAATTAAATATCAGCAAGAATACAGAATCACCATGTAATGCCATAATCTCTTGGGCATTTTGTCAAACAGTTTCCATACTCAAATTTTGATACTGAAATTTAAAAAATATAAAGACTAGATTACAAAAACAAAAAATTGACTCTTAGGAATCCAAATTTAATTTCAGTCTAGTAAGACTAATATCGAAACTATAAACAACATTCAGTGGAGATTAAAATCGAGACAAACCCAAATTATTAAACCCTAGAGTTAAGAAGATTACAAAATAAAGATCAAGAGGATAATTTAGTGGAACGAAGTGAAGAACAGGAAAAAAAAATCAAAAGATTACACATTTGATCGAAAACGATGAAGCTTTATCCTTTTCCGATTGAGAAGCGAAGCTTTTTTCAGATGTGGAAGAGAACCAGAGTAGGGAAGGGAGGAGATTTTGGTTTTGTTACTGAGGACAAAAAATTATGAATTTTCATATTTGTTTAAGGACTGATTCGACATTTTGCATATTAAATAGAGGTTGGCTCAAAGATAGCACCTTGTTGGTGCTATCTGATTTCCTCTAGATACATAGAGAATTGCCTCTATATCAGTAGAGGTAGTGGAAAAAACAAATATTAATAAAAAGTGGGGCCCACCACTATATAGAGGTAGGTAAAGGTTAGCCTCTACAGAGGAAAAAATAAACATGCTGTTAGTTTAAAATTTTGTCTCACTATTAGTTGACATATTTCATTAAACAAGGGGATATTTCTAAATTTATCCTTTTGATTGATTATGGCAGTATAAGAAATATGTATAATTTGATATCCATGTTTATATTCGTTACGTATGTGTTTTAAAATGCTTTTCAATGATATAAAAATTACGAAAATCCATAGTATAGTTTGAGAGATAAATCAATTCTAAATTTTACAAATTATTATCATAAGGGTATAATTGTAAAAAATATCTCATTTCATTCATTGCCTTAAGAATTATGCAAACTTAAACTAGGTCATCTAATAGTGGGACGGAGGGAGTAGATTTTGTTAATACTATAAGTGATGAACATACCTACAACCCAATGACCCCCACTTGACAGAATATTCCGAACTCCCCAGAATGCCTGACAAGTGACAAATTTGTGTGAAAATTGGACAACTATAGAGAAAAAGAAAGAGAACTGTGATCTATAACAAATATCAAACCTTAATTAGTCTGTTCCTGGCTGTGATACACATTAAACCCTTGGAAGTCAAGGTGTGCTTTTGCATCCTTACAACCCCATTTTCCCTACTGCTCCCATCTAAGCAGTCAACAGATGGCGAGATAAAGGCATAATCAATCATCAAATGCTTATAAGATAAGTAATCTCGAAAGACACGGGAACACCTGGAAGAAACATTTATAGACTTTTACATTTGCACGATCAAGGCCAGTTGGTTTATATCTAATATATCTTCTGGCAGAAATATATCGTCCAAAATTTCATGGTGTAGAATATCTTGACTGTGTAAAGTTATCTGAAATTTTGGTGAATGCTTAAGATATAGAATGGAAGAATAACTCCGTGTTTAATAAAAAGAAAACATGTCACAATTGAACATCACATGAATCAAATCAACAATCTAGCATATAAGAAAAGGCTGAGTAAAAAGGTAAAAACCATATCAGCAAACAGAAAAATATTTGGTACTACATAAATTCAAAACAAGGGAATTAACTTTAATGAATTTGTGTAAGTCAAAAAGTGAATAGAATTAGGATAAGGGCTATTTAATGTTTGGTACTTGGCAAATGACCAACACATTGCTTTGGTAGTTGGTACCCAACATTTAAAATATTAACCGTTGGTACCTGAAGTCGTTATTGACCGTCAAGTCAATCCATTGACCAATTTTTTTTTATAATTTCTTCAACATAATATGTGTTAATACCTTATTGTCCCTAAAAATTGTAACAATGACCCGAAAAGTCCAAACAGATGGTTAGTTAAGATACATGTATACCAGCCTATCCCATTTCGTCTTCATTGTTGGAAAACAAAATTGGTTGCCATTTTCATTTCACCTTCTTACTGTAATAACATAGAGAACCAAATATGGTTGTTGGTGCAAAAATAATCACTCCAACGATCTTCGAGATGCGGGAAGGTTGATCCAATCACTGCCGTGGGTAATGAATCTCTAAAAGATTGATCAAAGAGGTGGGGGTACCTGCAAAAACACTCCGATGCTAAAATCAGCGGATGTTGTATGCAAGTATTTTGTGGTGAAAAGAATAGTATTTTGTACCTTTTGTGCTGAGATTTAGCCTCTATATATATGCAGAAATAGATGTAGCTTTAGGGTTTTGATAGTTATCCTAATAACTTCCCTCATCTGTATAAATCCCAAATAACATCCAGATTCATGATAAACCCTAATATTTATCATAATCCTCATTTATCTTGGATAACTATTATCTTGAATAATAATTATAACTACTTAAGATAATTATCTCTTTTCTCATCAGGATTTTTATCTTAAATAATATTTAATAATTATTCCATGAAAATCTTTTTACCCATGGACCTTTGGGCTTTAACAATAAGCCAAGCGGGTTTCTTTCATAAACCGATTTGGGATTCTATAATAAGCCAGATGGGTCTCCATAATAAACCCTCCGGTTTCCACAATAAACCGAATCCAGGCTTCCATAATAAGCCCTGTGGGTTTCCAAAATAAACCCTTCGGTTTCCTTGATAAACCGGATTTAAGCTTCCATTATAAGCCACGTGTGATCCGCACGTACGCTATATTGGATAGGGTACAAACATCGCCCCCTTCTTAACTCTCGACTCATTCGAAGGGTTAAGAATATTTAAATCCACACGCTATGGCGGTATGTAACAAATTGCACGAATGAACCATGTCCCATTGTAGTTCAAATCCGGCATGAACTTTCCGCATGTCAAGTCTGTGTATGTCCTTGGTCAACTTCAACCCAAAATGGTTGTGGGATTCCAATTTTCCCTTGTAACTTTAAATCCTTAATACTCACGACCTAAGCCCACATGTTTCCATCTTAAAGAGAATACCTCCTCTCCAGGTTTCTCTTTTTGCCACTTCTCTAATAAGTGTCCAGCCTTTCAAATGAAGTCATTGCCTTATCTTTATAACGTACAACTCATATCTCGGCTTCATTACTGACCAAAGATTTAAAGACAATATCCCGTTGACGGCCACCGTTGCCATGAAGAATATCACTCCATATAGAAATAGTGAATTTGAATGTCCTTGGAACTCTAAAGACGCTCGTTTCCCTTTAAATTCTCAGCCTGTATAACACAAGAAATCTGGCCTCAATATTTCTACACTGCATGCCTATAGCTGGCAGGAATCTGATCTCCGTTCAAACCAAGAGTTTGGTTTCTTTCGAAATTCATTAGTCTACCCTTATCTTCCAGTATAAATAAGGATGAATAATCATCTTGAAATCGCAATTGCAGCTATCTTTCTTCCTTGCTAGCTCCCTTGGGTAAGTGAGGCTTTGTCTTTATTTTTATTTTTATTTTGTTCTGGCACATTAGCTTTCGAACTTGCAGAGCCAACTTAAATTTTCTTGCTTTGTTCAACAATGCATGGTGCATAGATACAAGAACTAACCCCTTATTTGGTTGCTTCTTCCCTTTCTAGTGTCGATGATTATTAATTGATCATCTCTTGATTCTTTCGCCTCTATTAAAACACTTGCAGTCTCCTAAAGAATCAACGTCTAGTCCATTGAATTCCAGTAGTATGACTTCCCCCAAACGATCTACCAACCGCAAGGGAAATTCGACAGTCGTCGTTCTTACTCATAAGAAAGCTAAAGCTCTAGGAGAAGGCCACAAACGATACGCCACCAAATGCCTGTCAGATGTTAGGTATTGGCATCTCAACTTCCTCGGAGCTACCAAGGCGAATATGGCTTCTATTCCTAATGTTGATGCTGGTACTGGAGAGATGTGGGAAACTAAAAACCTCTCTTAGTGGCCATAAGTGATGATAAGCTTGGCTGCCTCGTACCATCTCGAGCGCGAAAATGAAAGATTGAAGTGCCAGATCTAGGACCCCCATGCAAAATGATGTGAGGATGAAAATGCCTTGGAGCTGATGCGCATGCAACGCGATCGTCCCAACTTCAAAGTTAAAGGACTCATAGGTTATGCTGCTGCTCCTCCAGATGCTGAAAAAGTCATTGACGGTGTTGACGATGAATTCTACGACCCAGAAGAGGAATGAAGAGTAGTTGTTTATGCTTTCCAGAAATTCTCCTGACATTTTCCTTAGGCTAGTATATGAATCTAGACATCCAGTCTGATGCTTCAATTTTGTGCTCCTTATTAGCTTTGTTTATTTCCCTTTATGTAAATGTGCACCAATGAACATTTTATTACTTTCGTAAGGACCTAGTGACCAGTTGTCACTCTTAATTTATTTTCCTTCTTTAATGGAATGTCTGCTTGCCTTTTCTAACTTTCCACTTCGATTAGAGAATTCCATGTCGTCGTTTATCCATCTTTCGTCATTTGACACTTTGAAATTTAACTTAGCGCAAAGTAATATTTCCTGGAAAGACACCTTGTTCGAATGCAGGCACTCCTGACAATGTTGCTTATACCTTAAGCTTGAAATCTTACACTGGCGCAATGATCATTATTCACTTCAACTCTTGGAAAGTATACTTCAATTATAGGAAAAGAGTTTATTAATGAAATGCGGTCTACATTAATACGAAATTAAATCTACATTAATGAAAATATTTTTTGAGGTTGAAAGAGTTCCATGGCTGGGGCTCTTCCCTCCCATTCATGTTCCTTAACTAGTAAGCACCACCACTAGCAGGTCTATCAATTAAGAAGAGTCATTCCCAATTCTCCCCTAGCTTATCATTGCCTCCATCTAACGACTTAGGTCTTGTCCTTCTCAAAACTTGCTCTCCAGGAAGAAAAGTCTGTTCTCGTACCTTTTTGTTGTACTGTTGCTTCATAGATTGCTGGTATACTGCTAACCTTCTCGAAGCTTCATCCCTGACCTCTTCCAACAACTCCTTGTCTCTTGAAAGGATTTTCGTGTTTTGACCCGACCGCTCCGCCAATGTCTTGGTGGTTGGAACCAAAAGTTCCACAGGAAGTACTGCTTCCGTACCATATGCTAGTGTAAATGGAGAGAATCCTGTCGATCGTCTTGGTGTGGTTCTGTACGCCCATAGAACCCTATGCAAGAATTATGCCCATCTTCCTTTAGCTTTGTCCAAGGTCTTCTTCAGGTTATCCAAGATAACTATATTAGTTGCCTCGTCCTATCCATTGCTTTGTGCATAATATGAAGTTGAAAAATTGTGTTTGATGTGTAGCCCTTCACACAATGATTTTATCGACTCACAATCAAACTGTTTTCTATTATCGGAAACGATCATTGCCGGCACGCCGAACATACAAATGATATTCTCCCAGATGAATCTGCGGACATGAACCGCTTCCGTTATCACCAGAGCCACTGCTTTTACCCACTTTGTGAAATAATCAGTTGCCACCAACAAATACTTGATGCCCCCAGGTGTCGTGGGGAATGAACCTATAATATCCAAACCCCATTTATCAAATGTTCATGGGCTCATAACTGGATGCAACTCATTTGCTGGTCTCTTTGTTAGAGGTCCATGCAGCTGACAAGCCACGCACTTTTGGGTAAATTCCTTTGCGTCATTTTTCATATAAGGCCAAAAATATACTTTAGATAGCAACCGGTGCGCCAGAATCCTTCCTCCAAAATGGTTCCCGCAGCACCCCTCATGTGCTTATGCTAACAATTGCTTCCCCATCTCGGGTTATACACCGTAGGAATGGCTCCATTGATATTGGCTTCTTGTAAAGCTATCCTTCAATAAGAGCGTATCTCCAAGCTGTCTTTGATATCTTCCCGGCCAAATTCTTATCACGTGGAAAATCTTGCATTTGCAGGTATCGAACATAAGGTTGCCTCCAATCCTCATCTATATCTAAAGAATCATTCTGGGTTTTGGATGAGGAGGAATTACTCATACCGACGTAAACTTTGTGTGCAACGTTGACGGTGTTGTAAATGCTAAGAAGTTCTTAGAAATCGACTACAATATACCGTGTTGTTTCTGATACTACGGCTGCTAACACTAAGCAAGAGCGTCCACATGCCTATTTTCTATCCTTGGCTTTTGCTCGATATCAAACACCTCGAATTCATTTGCTAGTTCATGTATGTATTCCAAGTAAGATGCTAACCTTTCATTCCTGGCTTTATTTGTGCTATTGTAATGGCTGGCAACCAGTCTTGAATCCGTTGTCAGCTTAACCTTCTGCGCCCCTGATGAGTGCCAAATATTGCATATTCATACACCTTTTCATTGGCACTTAACTCATCTTTCGCGCTTCAAAGTCATATATTATCCCAAATTCTGCATTCTTACCATCTTCAAGATTAAATATTTGTATTAATTAATTTTGTGTTTTTAAGTACTAAATAAAGCTTGGAAGAATTGAGAAGACAAAAGAGAAGAAAGTTGGAAGCATTGCAACCCGCTCACAAGATCGGTGGCAACTTTGTTTACAAATTCATGGGATTAAATAACCCATGATCCAAAACCCAAGACCCAAATCCATTTCCACCTCACCCCCATTGGATTCTTTCCAAAACATCCACCTCACTCCCATTGTATTCCATTCTATCCATCAATTAAGAAAACATGTTTTGTTTAATTGTTGAGTGGTTGCTACAGTAAATTTCGAATCCCAAGTGTGAGAGAATTTTTGTGTATAAATAGAGAGGGTTGTTGTGTTGAAAACTCATCCAAGAATATCTTGTTCATGTTAGTTTATCAAATTTCAATTTTGTTGTAATGTTCTTCATGTTCTAATTTCATTTACTAGGGTTTAGATGAAGTCCTAATCTCATTGGTATGTATTCATATCTTGTATCTTGTTCTTGAAAGTTTAGAATTGTTTAAAGATATAATTTAATCCAAGTTTTTCAACATCTTGCTCTCACAATGTATGCCATGTATCCATTGTAGTTAGAATATCTCTATGTTGATTATGCTAAAACTCATGCTTAACCAAATATTGATCTTTAGATTAGTTGTGCTTAATTAGACAATTAATGCTTTGGATAAATACTTTAGTTGTGATTAAATTATCCATTGGAGAAACACCTTAGTTATACGGTAGACTTGAATCTACTATAAGGACAAGAATAATATTACAAGTTGAATGCATATCATAGGTTATTGGTGGATTTGAATACCCTAGTATCCATATTATCATTGTTTACATATCTTGTTATTTGCATCTTTTACTTTTATTATTTCAGTCACTTGAAAATCATATCGTCGTATCGACAAAATCAATCCCCTTTTGGTTACTCTCTGAATCAGGATTTAGAATCAACTTCTACACTCTCCAAGTCTCTGTGGTTCGACATGTGCTTGCCCTGTGTTGCTTGTCGACACTGTGCACTTGTAGTATACACAATAGTAGGTATCTTTCCGAGCCTACCAAGTTTTTGGCGCCATTTCCGGGGACTCGGTAGCGGTGTAGTTGAAGTTTCTATCTACTGGAACTGTAGCATAAGTACTGTTCATAAATTTTCTCATGGAACTGTAGCATAAGTACTGTTCATAAATTTTCTCCTGGAACTGTAGCATAAGTATTGTTCATATTTCACTGTACATATTGGGGTATCTCATCACAGTCAATTTTACACTTATTTTTGATATATATATATATATTTTTTTCTTAATTTTGCTTTTTCTTTAAAACTTCGAAACCCTAACTACCTCTTTTGAGCTCAACAGGTGCCTGAGTAGCTGTTGTAAAGGCGAAGGAAAGGAAGCGAAAGAAAGCGGAAGAAGTTTTTATTTTAATAAAAAAAAAGAGTTTATTTTAATTATCTATTTTTAGTTTGTATTAGGATTCCTCTACTCTTGTAATTTTCTTTTTCTTTTACATTTTTTATTTTTGGACTTTGGAGTTTGGACATTCTATTTTTATTTTTAAACCCTACGGAAGGGTAATATTAAATATCAAACTGTTTGCAGAGAAGGACGGTGATTACAATATCACCTCGGCCCCTCGGGTTCGTTCATGACATAGGAGTCGTGGCCCGAGTCGACAACAACGGTTCATCCCCCGTCTGGAACGGGAGGTAAGTTTGTCGAAACACTCGCGAATCCCTTGTTAGCAAGTTACTGTATTCCTTCGGTTGCATATATGTCGAGGACTTGAATACGGCTGCTTTTATTTTCCTAGTAAAGGGAAAGAACTGGCCATACAAGATAAGGGATTCGGATTTCATCACCGTTCTCTTCTTGCCCTCCTTAGGAAAACGTTACCAAACGCGAACCTAAGCTTTAAAATTTGGAATAGAACGAGACATATAGGGTAACGAGCTTAGTAGGAAAGTCTTTTGAAAAATATTGGTTACTCTTTAAGCATACTTCGAAGTTCATGACGGTTTCTGTAAATTGAATGCGTGACTGCACCGCCTTGTATTGCGGTGAGGCCTTGGGTATCAAAGCTCCTGTAGCTTCCCTCGCCTCTATTCAATTTATTTAAACTCGTATTGATTCCAGAGAGGTTTACTCGTTGTAACGAATTCCCTTTCGAAGGATTAGAAGTCTGGTCTAGAAAACAATCTAAGTGGAGCCATCATGCTTTTTGTTTGCTAGAAATCAGTAGGTTTACTGTGGTGGAGTCATCCTTGTTTGCGATTGCATAGAACTTCCCTTCCGTTTATTTCTTCTTTTATTTTGTTTTTCTAATGTATGCCCGAGGTCATTAGAGAACTTGAAAAAAAAAAAAAAAAAAAAAACAAATAATGAAAAAAATATTGGTCTGTTTTTAGTGTGTACCTCCAAATCTCTGCAACAAGCCTAGTGCTAGTTAGAGATCATGTCAGGATTTTGGTCTGCATGTGAGGATGAAAACAAATTCATTAGAGAGCTTGCTTACATGCATGATTCATATTATGAGCCTCCAACAGACCATGATGTCAATAGTTATAGGGATTTTTATGGACATTTTCACATCCTGAGCATCAATACATGGACCCTAATAACTATTCAAACATGTATCATCCACCACAGGGGTGAAAATGAACATCTTGACAATGCCCAACCCTCACAGTCATCATTTTTGGATCAGTTAGAAGCTAAAATCACAGCTTTAGAAATGCAATCTGAAATCTATGCTTGTACCTTATGTGGAGGCTTAGGCCATCCTGCTGAGAATTGCTATATTTTGCATGATTTTAGGCAATCTAGAGAATATCATGAAAATCCAAAATATGAAATGCCAACAGATTACAAAGCTGATAGTCATTGGGACCATAATCAACCTTTCGAAGGTTGCGATCAGTATTTTATAGACCCTAATGACCATGCACACATGTATCATCCACCACAATGGGAATTTGAACAATTTTGTACTTCTCAATATGTGGAGGAAAATCTCAAAAGCTTCGAACAAAATAATGCTAGGAGTGTATTGCATGATAAACCATATAGCATTGATTATGAATTTCCTCTTGTTGAAGACTCTCCTTCCATTGAACAACTTAATGCATTTTTAAAAATGAATTTGATTCATTTACAAAATGTAGGAAAGGAGGAATTTCAGGATGAAATATTTGTTTGTCCTAATGAAATAAAATGTGAAAATAGTATGCCTAGTCTTACTTGTGTAGCTGATATTGCATATGAACCTATTTTAAATGAAGGGACTAGAAATACTACGATTTTAAATAAGGAAATGCATTTCTATGATGATGATGATGTTATGTTAGAAGAATATGTTTTTACTGAAAATATTGTCGAACCTTTGGGTTCAGAGACATTAGGCTTATCTGCCTCGACCTTAATGGATGAAGTTTCTTCTAATGTTCCATTTACATGTGATGTGGTTACTAATCTTAAGCATGTGCAGTTTTCCTGTGAAAGAGAGCATGCTACACAACTTGTTTGTGACTTAGAAAATGTTGAATCTTCTGTAGACACTAATGATACTATACATGAAAATAACTTTGATGTGTCTGATTCTCTGTCTAAGTCACAGTGTGAAAATAATTGTGATATTCCTATGCATGAAACTGAAGTTCTAGGGGATGATTGTGAACTGGGGCTTATTGATTTGTTTTATGAGCATGAGCATGATGTTGTACTTGTGTCTGACATAGGTAATGTTGAATCTCCTGTCAACACTAATGATCTTATGCATAAAAACATAATTGACGTGTCAGATTCTCTTCCTGGGTCACATTGTGATGTCTCTTTGGATTTGTCTATGCATGAGAATAAAACTTTGGATGAGCATGATACTTATTTGGGTCTTGATGGATTGTTCTATGAATGTGAGCATGCTACGACACTGGAAAATGATTTAGGAGTTATAGATGTGCCTAATAATGATGTGCCTACCTCCCTTCCCATGTCACAAACTGGTAATCTTGCACCCAACCTAGATTTGGTTTGTAAAGTTATTGTTAAACCTACTTTTCTAAGAGTACCTAATCTAGGATTGGAACTGTGTGCCTCTCAAGTCCTCTTGGACTATTTTGCAGTTAAATATAATACCTTTGATGAGCCACAATTAGAGTTCACTCATGTCTCTCCATCCATCCCTGACAAAATCCACTTTGAACTAGATCTTGTGCATGGTGCACCCCTGAAATTGTTAGATTTTGTACCCAAAAATATATCTATTGAAAAATCTAGGTTTGGGGGTAACTCATTCACATATGCAGTCTCACTTGCATTGCTGTCCTGTTATAATTGTGTAAGGTCATTGATGTTTCCGCACTACGTCTTTTGGGTTGATCCTCAACTTTTTAGATTATTGGTACATGGTGAGTCATCATTGTATAATCTAGTAGGTAAAATTTTGAATCTTGTTGATATATTTGTGTGCTAACCAAACTTTTTGTCTTGCGCTCATATTATTTGCTTTCAAAGCATTCATTCAATTATGGTTAGCACCACCCTTTTTGGCATCTGGTAATCTCTTTCCTTTGAATCTGTTTTGTTCTCATGTTTTGTTGTTTCTGTTATCTTTTGAAACATTGAGGACAATGTTAGATTTAGGTTTGGGGGAGTATTGCAATTTTTGTTGTGTCTTTTATGACCAGCTGTGGAGCGGGTCTTTTATAGGGTCTTTTATAGTCTTTTGCATTTTTTTTGTGACCAGCTGTGGAGCGGGTCTTTTGTAGGGTCTTTTATAGTCTTTTGCATTTTATTTTTGGTTGTCTTTGTCAAGACCAGCTGTGTAGCGGGTCTTTTGTAGGATCTTTTGTAATCTTTTGCATTTTTTTATGACCAGCTGTGTAGCGGGTCTTTTGTAGTGTGTTATCTGATGACCAGCTGTGTAGCGGGTCACTAAATTAAAAAAAAAAATTGATGATCAGCTGTGTAGCGGGTCTTAAAAAAAAAATATATTGGTTACAAATTTTCATGGTTCTACGAAATTCCGAAGTTCATCATCTACAGTTGAAGACCGAAGACGAAGACATTTCTATGGATGCTCTGAAATTGGAGAAGGTTTTGTGGGTACATCTTTGGTAGGCCCTCACGAGACTACAACTCGTCCACTAGGGACACCTAGGGGTTTAAAGGCTTGATGCATACGCTAAATGCATTCGAGAGACCAGCGACAGTGGTATAGTTAGGATTTCTGGATTTCTATTTCACTTGAGGACAAGTAAAATTCAGGTTTGGGGGTATTTGATGAGTGCAAAATATTGCATATTCATACACCTTTTCATTGGCACTTAACTCATCTTTCGCGCTTCAAAGTCATATATTATCCCAAATTCTGCATTCTTACCATCTTCAAGATTAAATATTTGTATTAATTAATTTTGTGTTTTTAAGTACTAAATAAAGCTTGGAAGAATTGAGAAGACAAAAGAGAAGAAAGTTGGAAGAATTGCAACCCGCTCAAGATCGGTGGCAACTTTGTTTACAAATTCATGGGATTAAACAACCCATGATCCAAAACCCAAGACCCAAATCCATTTCCACCTCACCCCCATTGGATTCTTTCCAAAACATCTACCTCACTCCCATTGGATTCTTTCCAAAACATCCACCTCACCCCCATTGTATTCCATTCTATCCATCAATTAAGAAAACATGTTTTGTTTAATTGTTGAGTGGTTGCTACAGTAAATTTCGAATCCCAAGTGTGAGAGAATTTTTGTGTATAAATAGAGAGGGTTGTTGTGTTGAAAACTCATCCAAGAATAGCTTGTTCATGTTAGTTTATCAAATTTCAATTTTGTTGTAATGTTCTTCATGTTCTAATTTCATTTACTAGGGTTTAGATGAAGCCCTAATCTCATTGGTATGTATTCATATTTTGTATCTTGTTCTTGAAAGTTTAGAATTGTTTAAAGATATAATTTAATCCAAGTTTTTCAACATCTTGCTCTCACAATGTATGCCATGTATCCATTGTAGTTAGAATATCTATATGTTGATTATGCTACAACTCATGCTTAACCAAATATTGATCTTTAGATTAGTTGTGCTTAATTAGACAATTAATGCTTTGGAGAAATACTTTAGTTGTGATTAAATTATCCATTGGAGAAACACCTTAGTTATACGGTAGACTTGAATCTACTATAAGGACAAGAATAATATTACAAGTTGAATGCATATCATAGGTTATTGGTGGATTTGAATACCCTAGTATCCATATTATCATTGTTTACATATCTTGTTATTTGCATCTTTTACTTTTATTATTTCAGTCACTTGAAAATCATATCGTCGTATCGACAAAATCAAACCCCTTTTGATTACTCTCTGAATCAGGATTTAGAATCAACTTCTACACTCTCCAAGTCTCTGTGGTTCGACCTGTGCTTGCCCTGTGTTGCTTGTCGACACTGTGCACTTGCAGTATACACAATAGTAGGTATCTTTCCGAGCCTACCAGCCCACAAGAGAAAAGCCGTCTTCAATCCTAAAATTACAGCCTCGTATTCATCTTGGTTGTTTGAGGATGTAAATCCCAATCGGACAACCTTTTCAATCCGTAATCCTTCGGGGGAAATCAGCACACACACAATACCTGCCCAGTCGGTGTTTTTGGATCCGTCTGTGTAGACCTGCCACATTCCACTATCACCTTCATGCGACATTACTGAGTCATTGTTACTCACTTGCTCCTTTGCTGCTTTTAAAGATTTCTTACTAACGTTTATGATTTCCCATGGCAGCGAGATGGGTCATATACCATCGTTATCATGCAAGACCTCCTCCTCGAGCATGAATTCTGAAACTGGAATATCATCCACTGGGAAGTCCGCCATCAACGATACTATTGCATGCCCCTTCTTGGCCGTTCTTGGATCATAATCAATGGTGTATGCGCCAAGATAAGTATCCCATGTGGCCAGCCTGCTGGAGTCATCAGTTCTCCCTAATACCTTTTTTAACGGGTACTCAGTATAGATTACAAGTCGCCGTCCTTCGAAATATGGCTTTAAACGCCTTGCTGCATACATAAGATCTAACGCCATTTTCTCTATCTTCGAGTACCTGGTCTCAGCGTCTGTTAGGGATTTGCTAACGAAATAGACGGGTCTCTCCTCCGGTTCTCTAACAAACAATACTTCACTAACAGCGTAATCACTTGCCGCCAAAAAAATGTAGACGATTTGGCCAGTCATCGGGCTTGTGAGGACTGGTGGTGAAGTTAAGCATCGTTTTATCTCATCTAAAGCATGCTCGCATTCCTCGTCCCAAACAAACTTCCCCGCCTTCTTCAAAATCAGGAAAAAAGGTTTATATATATCCGAAGATCGAGAGATGAATCTGTTCAACGCATCCAATCTCCCCGTAAGCCTTTGTTCTTCCTTTTTGTTTCTTGGCGATGGCATTTCCAATATTGATCTAATTTTCTATGGATTGGCTTCGATCCCTTTCTGTGTCATCATATACCCAAGAAACTTGCCAGACGTAAGTTCGAAGGAACATTTTGCTGGGATTAACTTCATTCCATATCGTCGTAACCGATCAAAGGTTCTTTTCAAGTCCATAAGGTGAGACTCCTTCTTTTTAGACTTGACCACCATATCATCGATATAGACCTCCATGGTATTCCCGATCATATCCTTGAACATTTCATCCACAAAATGTTGATAAGTTGCTCCTGCATTTTTCAAACCAAATGGCATGACCAGATAACAATATATCCCTTTGTCTGTTATGAACGGCGTATGTTCCTGATCTTCCTCATATATCGGAATTTGATTATAGCCGCAGAAACCATCCATAAATGACAATCTATAGAAACCGGCAGTAGCATCCACTAATTCCACAATCCTAGGTATTGGGTAAGGATCACTTGGGCATGCTTTATTTAAATTTGTAAAATCGATACATACCCGAATTTTCCCGTTTTTCTTCGGAACTGCTACAATATTTTCCAACCACTTTGGATACTTGACAGGTATTATTATTCTCACCTCTAACATCCTGTCAATCTCCTCAGCAACCTTTGCCTTCCGTTCTGGTACCATTTTTCGCGGATTTTGCCTTATTGGTTTAAATCCTTCACTGATATTCAACCGATGGCACGCGATGTCAGGGTCAATGCCTGGCATATCCCTGAGACTCCATGCGAAGACATATTTATTATTATTTAACAAGGTGATCAAGCTTTCACTTTCTCCTAATGGTAGTTCTGCCCCGATAAACGTTGTTTGCTCCTTTTAATCCCCAACTTGTACCTCCACCAACTCCTCAATAGTTGATGGTCCTTCCTTTCCTCTTCCTTGATAAGAGGTCAGGAAGTACTATGATTGCTGCAATTTCTTTTTCACCTAAAGTATTTCTGAACCCTTTAGTTCTGACTTTCTGTACTCTTCCATTACGCTTTCGTGGCATTTATGAGATGCCACCTGGTCGAGTCTGACTTTCATCACTCCTGCTGGAACAATGAATTTCAAGCATTGGTGAATAGTAGAAGTTATCGCATCCAATTGCATCCTAAGATAGCATTGTAAGGTGCGCGGCAATCAAGCAACGAGAAATATCGCATAACTGTCCTTCTTCCCACTAACGTAAGTAGATTAATTCTTCCCATTGTTGTTATCGTCTCCCCACTAAATCCGATGATAAGACTATCATCTGCTTTAACCTGGCTCTCACTCAAACTCATTGAAGAGTACGCTCCCGAGAATATGACGTTAATTGAACTCTCTGTATCGACCAGAACTCGACGTACTTTGTACATTCCAATGAGAGTTAGAATCATAATTGCATCATTATGTGGTTGATATACTCCAGCAAGATCAGTGTTTGAACAAGTTATCTCAGTCTTTCCTTCTTCCAAAGTCTCTGTTCCAATATGACTGGCATAGTCGACCTTATTATATATTCGCCATTCATTGATATGACGCAACTTCAACTGTGTAGCATTCTCCTGAGCCTTTCTCAAGGTTGTATTAATCCTTGCATGGCACACTCTGATTTCACATAAATCTAGAGTGTTGGTCAATGTATTGACCTGTGCTGGATTCTTCTTCACATATTGCTGCAGCTTTCCTTCTTCAATCATCTTTTGGACTTCCGTTGCGAGTGCACGGCAAGCATCCATATTGTTCCCATGATCCTTGTGATGAGAAAAATATTTATTCTTATCCCTCTTATCCCTTGTTTCCACGGGTAGTGGCTCTGGAATAGGCAACGACTCTTTAATCTTCTTGAAAAGTTCCCCAAGTCCAATGTTCAGCTTGGGAAACCTTACCCTCTGCTTTTCTTTTGATTTATGAGACTCATCTTCATTCCTCACCTTCCTTGTAGGACCTTCATGGCTTTTGTTTTTGGAATTACTTTCAAACTGTTGCTTCGGCCTTGCAGATCCTTCAGCCGTTGACTTTTTCGATGTTCGCGACAACTTTGCTTTCTTTTCATTTTCTTCTTTTGCATACCTATCGTCCCCGTCATACATCTCTCTGAGGTTTCCCACTGGCTCCACTACTAATGAATTATAAATTCCAAACTCATCATACTCCATCGTATTTTTATATGCTTATATTATGAACCCTTCATCCACCTTTCCAATTTCACTAACTTCCTGACGAAATCTCCTATTGAAATCAAAAGGTTTTCGCCAATCTCTCTATGTAAGAAAAACAAGTGACTGCTCTCTTTTTTTATCCCAAGATTAATCTTGTATTGCTCGAAAAAAAAAATCCGACAACATTCCAAAATCCTTGATTGAATTAGGCTCTAACTGAGAGAACCAAGTCAGAGCCTTACCCGTTAAAGTCACTGGAAAAGTCCTGCAAAGTAGTTCGTCATTGTATCCCCACAAACTCATCGAAGCTTGAAAACGCTGGACGTGTTCCACCGGGTTTCCATTTCCTCCGTCAAAGAAATCCTTGAACTGAGGCTGGTTGAAATTCTAAGGAGGACGATACCGCCTTATATTTGTGACGAACGGAGAATCCATTGAATTTTTCATGGACAAAATCTGTTGCTCTTCGTATCTGGATTGTTTTTGTGTTAACAATTCGCCGATCATGGCGCTAAGGCTTTTTTTGCTGAGCATTTCCTCCTTTTTAGAGTCACTTTCTGTCTCTCTTCGAATTCGTTCATTCCTGGCAGGGTCTGTCCTCCTTTTCGAATGATTCTTATCACGCCTTGATCTCCTTGAGTGTCCATTATTAGTTCGATCTACTCTCCGTCCATGCCTCATACGACTTGTCCCTGCTTGATTATCTCTTTCGACTCCATAATAATAATCATCGTTAGGAGTACGAATATCATAAAGTTCGTTACCACGACGACCACGACTCTGGTTATGGTCCCTTTCCTCCTCAATTCTTCTTCCGTCATCCCATCTCCGCCAACGATCATCAACAACTCCGTCTCTTCTTCGTGGATTATTTGTATCTTGGTGATTTGTCCTTCCACTTCCATAATAAGAGATAGCTAGTGTTTCCAGCTCCCTTCTCTTCTCCAACGCGACCTTGAGTCATTTTTTCTCTCTCTTTCCCGTTGTTGCAGTCGCTCACGGATTGTTAAATCGATAGGCGTCACATGTGGGATGTTCCTATGTACGACTTGTGGGTTATGCTGAGCAGCAGGTGCTTGAGGTTTGTTAACTTGAGTAACCGATTGGAGATTGATTTGAACTATAAGTGGGATGTTGGTCTGTACAGCAGGTAGTACGTTAGTTCGTACAGCTGGTGTGGCATTATCATGACCAACATGTGGATTATTAGCTCGAGCCCGCACGCTTCTGCTAGAAATATCCTCTTCTCGAAGGCCCTAGCTTCTTGGATGTCGACCTGAATACTCCCCTTGATGTCAGACTCTCCTGCTAGTGGTCGGAGGTGGGGATCTATTTACCAACACATAATTCACCCTTGGAGTAGTCCCCTAAGAACGCGAACGAGAAGCTGATGATGTTGATGACACCAACGTCGATCTCCTATCCCTTTCGTCGAAGTTTTGGACAACAACGCTTCTAAAAGTTTGAGTATTTGCTTGCTGATTCGATTGATTCCAAGTGGGTATATCTACATCCATCTCAGGTCGATATGCATCTGATGCCTCCATTCGTCTCTCTTTTCTTCCAGACTTTTATTTTACAACTTTGGAAGAACCTTCTGCGACTTTTTGGATCTTCCCCCAACTTTTTGAAAAAGTTCTGAATCTTTCAGCAACTTTCTCAAAGTGTTCTGAAGCTTCTACAACTTTCCGGTACGTTGTTGGATCTTACTGTAACTTTCAAAAAAGTTGCGAACTGAACGTGACTGCAACTTTCAGAAAAGTTGTGATCTGATTTGCTTTCTTTTCAAACATCTTCGAAACCCTAGTTTACAAAAACACTTGAAAAAAATAATTTTCGCAATTTTAGGGAGCGCGGTCTTTTCTTCGGTTCCCCTTAGTCGGCGTCAAAAGATGTTGGTGCAAAAATAATCACTCCAACGATCTTAGAGATGCGGGAAGGTTGATCCAATCATTTCCGTTGGTAATGAATCTCCAAAATATTGATCAAAGAGGTGGGGGTACCTGCAAAAACACTCCGATGCTAAAATCAGCGGATGTTGTATGCAAGTATTTTGTGGTGAAAAGAATAGTATTTTGTACCTTTTGTGCTAAGATTTAGCTTTTATATATAGGCAAAAATAGATGTAGCTTTAGGGTTTTGATAGTTATCCTAATAACTCCCCTCATCTGTATAAATCCCAAATAACATCCAGATTCATGATAAACCCTAATATGTATCATAATCCTCATTTATCTTGGATAACTATTATCTTGAATAATAATTATAACTACTTAAGATAATTATTCCTTTTCTGATTAGGATTTATCTTAAATAACATTTAATAATTATTCCATGAAAATCTTTTTACCCATGGACCTTTGGGCTTCAACAATAAGCCAAGCGGGTTTCTTTCATAAACCTATTTGGGCTTCTATAATAAGCCAGATGCGTCTCCATAATAAACCCTCCGGTTTCCACAATAAACCGAATTCAGGCTTCCATAATAAGCCCTGCGGTTTCCAAAATAAACCCTCCGGTTTCCTTGATAAACCGACCGGTTTCTACGATAAACCGGATTTAAACTTCCATTATAAGCCTCGTGTGATCCGCACGTACGCTATTTTGGATAGGGTACAAACAATGGTTAATCCTCCCTTTCCACGTTTCTATCCAAGTTCTCACATAATTTTATTCTCATACTTAGATCTTTAATTTTAAATTAGGAAAAAGAAGAAAATGAATGGCAAAAATTATCACATTCTAAGGGTTTAATGAAGGAAGAAATCAGGTTTTGGATTATTTAAATGATTGATTGTATCTAGTCGTTTTTGTTTGATGGTTTAGTAGTGATGGGCTTTTAAATTAGGTATGATTTTTGAAATTGGGTATATAGTAAAATTCAAATCAGTGAAGATTTATATTGATATATATCTAATGATACACCAGCTGAAACCAAGTTATTTACATTCTTCATGTGACGATTTGATAATGGCGGTGAGGATATTGATAAACGGAATGGGAATTTGATATAATTGGTATTGAAATTCAAAGATGTTGCTTAAATGGGTGTGAGGATATGATGAAATAATTGAAGAACATATGAAGAACTAGGTGTTTCCATATGGATGGATAGCTATGACCTATGATTATGAGTATTTTAGAGTCATGTATGATTATGAAACTTGGGTTTTTATCAGAACTCGATTTGCAGGTAGAAGAGATGTAAAAGAGTTAAATATATAGCAGCAAATTCGAATCCAGAAAGACACACCGGCGGTATTCGACAAAAGTCCTGAACGAGCAGAACACCGGCTAACTCAAGGTCAAATCGTAGCCACTAAATCAATCCATTTGTAACTATAAGATCAAATTGATTTGATCACTCTTTTTTCTTAAATGTCACGTGATAACAACGACTAAATGGCGTTAAATAAATCATGTTTATTACTTTGAAATGGAGGGAGAAATTATTTTAATTATTTAGGTAACAGATAGTTTAGTCAACCATTTTACTTGACAGTGAACCTTAATTCTAGATACTAACCCTTAATATTTTAAATGTTGGGTACCAGAGCAATATGTTGGACATTTACCGGGTACCAAACATTAAATAGCCCTTAGGATAATCTTTTGCCAATTGTATCTTTTTTTCATCTTGGTTGACACCTCTAATTTGAATGTCCTGCCATTGCAAAAACCAGCGATTTTGATGAATCATGAACACAAACTACATGTACGCAAACTAAGACCAATTTAATACAAACAACTTAGTGTAAGAGACAACACACATGGATATCAGGGCCAAACTCAATCTCTAGAGCACATTCCTAGTCTTCCCAAACATTGTTTATGATTATTCTAGTACCTTGATCTTTAATAAAATTGAACTGCACAATATCATTGGTTCATTATAGGAAATATGTTTCATTGAAATATTAGAAAATCTAATAAGATAGAAGGCATACCTGCTTCTACATTCTTATAAGATCTTTATC
Source organism: Papaver bracteatum (assembly GCA_023529315.1). NCBI lineage: Eukaryota > Viridiplantae > Streptophyta > Magnoliopsida > Ranunculales > Papaveraceae > Papaver > Papaver bracteatum. Next base: position 2,953,637 of record JAJJWX010003277.1, on the reverse strand, counting down.
TTCATACTTAACATATCCTTACCATGGGAAATGCTCCATCATATATTCTCATTATGGCGTATTACATAAGAAGACCATTGCACTACTGTTTCTACATTCTTATTCCAAACGACTTCTTTCTCCAACCTTTCCCAATTTTCTCATAAGCAAGATTATAAATTCATCAACCCCAAACGAGAAATAAGTTTTACAAGTCTTATATGGGAATTTTATACTAGCTACAACAATTATCACTTGCAAACAGAGGAACACAGAATACATATACAATCATACTTAACATATCCTTACCATGGGAAATGTTAACGAATATAATGCTCCATCATATATTCTCATTATAGCGTATTATTCTCCAGCATATATTCTCATGAAGGCATATTATATGTTTCCTTATTAGCTAGTATTCTAGGCTTTTTTGTTCTCTATTTTTGGTAATCTCTGTGTATATAATCCTTTGTAGTCATATCTTATTATTAAATGAATTCAACCATTCTATCTCACATGGAATCAGATCCTGTGTTGTGAGTTTTTTTTTTTTTATTATTTGGAGTTGTGAAAGTTTGTCAGAAACAGTAAAATGTTCCTTTGAGGCTCGTGTTTCTTCTCTTCAGTCTCTTTGTTTCAGCATCGTGAGGAACTTCAGTTGGTTGTTGGTTTCAACAGTGGTATTCTTTTCTCTCTATTTCTGATCATTTGATTAGTGCTATTTGTGATGATATCTAATGAAAAAGATGATTCTCTGCAATTGATTAATGTTCGTTTGAATGGTACCAACTAACATATTGGGCATATGTTATGAAAAAAAAAATCTTGGAAAAGATGTTTGGGGATATGTTTCTGGTGATATTACTAAACCTGATAATCAAACTGCTGCAAATTATAATACCTTGATTGCTACCTGGAATCGAAATAATGTTAAAATAATCACTTGGATTAACAATTCTGTTGATTTAAATATTGGTATGCATTTGGCAAAATTCGAAACTTGTAATGAAGTTTGGGATTATTTGACGAAGTTGTTTTCGCAATCGAATTTCGCCAAGCGGTACCAATTAGAGAGTGATATTAGGTCTGCCAGACAAGGAGATAAAGATATCCAGCAATTTTACTCTTTAAAGACTAGTTATTGGGATCAATCAGCCTTAACTGAACCTGTTGATCTTCGTACTCATAATTCTTATATAAAATATAGAGAAGAACAACGTTTAGTTCAGTTTTTGATGGCACTGCGTGATGATTTTGAAGATCTTAGAGGTTCTATTCTGTATCATTCTACATTGCCTTCCGTGGATTCAGTAGTTAGTGAACTATTGGCTAAAGAATTACATTAAATTTCCATGTCGGGAAAGGGATTCTTCCTCTCCCTTCGGAAAGTGTTTTGGCTGTCTCCTCAAAACCCCACTCGGCTTCTAATGGACGACCACCTTATAAGACTTCTAATGATGAATGTAATTTCTGCAAGAAAAAGGGTCATTGGAAATCCCAGTGCCCTATACTTCTGAAGAAATAACAGCAAGGGAGTTTCTTCAAACCGCCACATACTGCGGCTACTACTTTTCCTGTAACTGATGGCCAAACCGCATCCTATCTTATTGAGCATCTACAAAAGCTTATCGTGTCCCAAAAGTCGCATGCCATGACCACAACGATGTCTCCTTCTGTAGGTTCGTATACTTTTGCGACATCAGGTATATCTCAATCTATTTGGATATTTGACTCTGGAGCTTCTCATCACATGACGAAAGATATTTCTTGTTTCACTTCTTTGTCCCCTATTTCTTGTTCTCAAACTGTTAAGACCTCCGATGGTACTAATATTTCTCTGGCTGGTAGTGGTTCAATTAAAACTCCTCATTTATCTCTTTCTGATGTTTATTGTATTCCTCAGTTGACTATGAACTTAATTTCTATAAGTCAGTTATCTGATTATGGCTATCATATTCACTTTACTCCAACTTCGTGTTATGTGCAGGATCCACAATCGAGGAAGCTGCTTGGAAATTCACAACATTTCTGATCTTTATTTACCTGATACAACAGCATCTTCCGTTGATTTATCATCATTTCATTTGAACTCTAATTTTTGTTCAAGAAGAAAGAGGAAAGAGAGGAAGAAGAAAGAGAGTTCTTTTTTCTTATGGCATAATCGTTTAAGACATATTTCTGGTTCTCGTCTTAAGTATTTAGTGTCAACTGGTCATCTCGGACTACTGAAATCTCACAACATTTCTGATTGTAGTGGTTGTAAGCTTGCAAAATTCTCTTTCTTACCTTTCAATAAGAGCATTTCCGTATCTACAGTTATTTTTGATTTAGTCCAGCTTCTGATGTTTGGGGACCTATATCCATTCCAACAAAAGGTGGCTCTAGATATTATGTTTGTTTTATTGATGATTATTCTCGATATTTTTTTGATTTTTCTTATGAAGCATTGGTATTTACCAGTCCTTTCGTAACATAGTAAAAAACTATTTTTCCGCCGTCATAAAATGCTTTCGATGTGAGTTCTTTTTCTTATGGTTGACACCTAGTGAGAAGGGAATTCAACTACCAAACGATAAGTTCTAGGCCATAAAAAATGGGGGTTGTATCATTGTATGTATTGAAGGATCTTTATTTACCTGATACAACAGCATCTTCCGTTGATTTATCATCATTTCATTTGAACTCTAATTCAAGTTCTTTTTTCTTATGGCATAATCGTTTAAGACATATTTCTGGTTCTCGTCTTAAGTATTTAGTGTCAACTGGTCATCTCGGACTACTGAAATCTCACAACATTTCTGATTGTAGTGGTTGTAAGCTTGCAAAATTCTCTTTCTTACCTTTCAATAAGAGCATTTCCGTATCTACAGTTATTTTTGATTTAGTCCATTCTGATGTTTGGGGACCTATATCCATTCCAACAAAAGGTGGCTCTAGATATTATGTTTGTTTTATTGATGATTATTCTCGATATTTTTGGATTTTTCTTATGAAGCATTGGTATTTACCAGTCCTTTCGTAACATAGTAAAAAACTCATTTTTCCGCCGTCATAAAATGCTTTCGATGTGATTTAGCTGGTGAATACAAACAGAATGAGTTTCTTACACTTCTTCCTTTGATGGGAAGGTATATCAAACATCTTGTACTGATAAAACAGAACAGAATGGAGTGGCTGAACGTAAACATAGGCACCTTTTAGAAACTGCTCGCTCTCTCTTATTATCTTCTCACGTCCCTTCTTTATTTTGGAGGGAAGCCGTTCTGACTGCAAATTATGTCATTAATCGTATACCAACTATGCTTACTGATGGTATTTCTCCTTCTGAATGATTGTATTCCAAAACACCTAATTATTCATCTCTAAAAGTCTTTGGTTGTGCCTGTTTTGTTCTAAAACCTCATCATGAAATTACTTCCAAGTTAGCGTCTAAATCTGCTTTGTGTGTTTTTCTTGGATATGGTGATAGTCAAAAAGGTTATCGTTGTTATGACCCTAGTACTCAAAAATTGTATGTCTCTAGTCATGTAGTATTCCTCGAGCACATTCCTTTCTTTTCCATTCCATATAATTCGTATAGAGTTAAAGAATCTGATCTGTTGCATATTGATCCTTTTGGTGACATAGAAAATCCTACTTCTGATTCATTGTTAAATATTCCTTCCTCGACTGTTTCTACTGATGCTTGCAGGAACGAACAAATTTCGCCAGATAACACCCATTCCCCTTCTTCTTCTACGACCGTGTCCTCGTCATCTTCCGAGATTGGTGATCCTGGACCTCCTCGTTATCCTTCTTGACAATGTAATCTTCCAAATAGGTTTGGTTATTCTCATAGTGATTTTGGTATTTCATGTTATTCCACTAAATTCTCTTCCTTTCTTTATTCTATTCATTTTTTACACGAACCTACCTCCTATAAGGAGGCTGTTTGTGACCCACTGTGGCATAAGGCTATGGATGAAGAACTTTCCGCATTGTTCAAAATGGGGACATGGGAATTGGTTCCTCTCCCACCAGGAAAACATGAAGTAGGCTCTAGATGGGTATACAAGATCAAGACCAAGTCATACGGCTCTGTTGAGCGCTACAAAGCTCGCTTTGTAGCGAAAGGTTTCACCCAAGAATATGGAATTGACTATGATGATACTTTTGCTCCCTTGGAAAAAATAACTTCTGTTCGTGCTCTTATTGCAGTAGCATTTATACGAAAATGGAAATTATCTCAAATGGATGGGAAAAATGCTTTTCTAAATGGAGATCTTTCCGAAGAAGTTTATATGGTTCCTCCTGGTGTTCCACACAAACAAGGAGAAGTTTGTAGACTTCGAAAGGATTTATATGGACTCAAACAAACACCCCGAGCATGGTTTGAAAAATTCTCTTGAGTTATCGTTGCTCTTGGTTTTCAATCTAGTGCGTATCACTCGGCGTTGTTTGTTCGTAATAGTTCTGCTGGTCGTATACTATTGCTGCTTTATATTGACGATATGATAATTACTGGGGATGATTTGGTTGGCATTGAACATCTAAAACAACAATTATATAACAAATTCGAAATGAAGGATTTGGGACCCTTACGAAATTTTTTGAGCATCGAAGTTGCTAGTTCTTCAAAAGGTTATCTACTTTATCTATTCAAGTATGTGGCAGATATTCTAAAAAAGGCTCGTATTTCAGATACGAGTATTGTTGAAACTCCTATAGAAATCAATGCTCGCTACACATGTTCAGATGGTATTTGTTTAGATGATCCCACTTTGTACTGTACTATTGTTGGTAGTCTTGTTTATCTCACTATTACCCGACCCGATATTGCATATGATGTTCATATAGTCAGTCAATTTGTTTCCTCTCATACTACTGTCCATTGGGCAGCAGTGATACATATATTGAGGTACCTTAGAGGAACTCAATATCAGAGTTTATTGTTTCCTTATTCTTGTTCGTCGAATGTCTCTCTCAGAGGTTTCTCCGATGCTGGATGGGCTGGTGATCGTGATGATCAAAAATCTACTACTGGTTATTGTGTCTTGCTTGGTGATTCTCTTATTTATTGGAGGAGTAAGAAATAATTTATTCCTTCTCAGTCATCAACGGAAGCTGAATATCGGTCTATGGTAGACACCACTGCGGAAATCGTTTGGCTACGTTGGTTAATTGGAGATATGGGCGTTGTTATATCAAGTCCAACGCCAATAAACTGTGATAACACATCTGCCATATATATTGCTCGCAACACGGTATTTCATGAACGTACCAAGCACATTGAAGTTGATTTCCATTTCATTCGACACCATTATTTGCACGGTACAATTTCTCTTCCATACGTGCCTTCCACTATGCAGGTTGCAGATTTCTTCACAAAATCACATTCCGTTGTGCGCTTTCGTTTTCTAGTTGAAAAACTCTCGATGATTAACGCTTTACCATCGTGAGTTTGAAAGGGGGTGTTAGCGAATATAATGCTCCAACATATATTCTCATTATGGCGCATTATTCTCCAGCATATATTCTCATGAAGGCGTATTATATGTTTCCTTATTGGCTTGTATTCTAGGCTTTTCTGTTCTCTATTTTTGGTAATCTCTGTGTATATAATCCTTTGTAGTCACATATTATTATTAAATGAATTCAACCATTCTCTCACACAGGAACTACAAAATCCTCCTTGCCAATCCAATGCTTTGAGTAGCGCTACCACAAAAGAACTGACAAATTATTCTTTCGATACGAAAACCAGCAACGAGAACATAATTCCATAACATGGATCAAAAGAATAAATTACGATAAGAAAAATCCCCCTAACCTTCTTCTACTTTTTCCAGAACAGCATGAATACCCAATGACATCATCTCCAACACTCATTGTACTAGTCTTGAAACCATCTCCATCTATGGAATAAAAATGAAAACATAACTAACTACATACAATTGAGTATAGTGAGATGAGAAAACAGTTCACATTGACTGATAGTATTCGCTAACTTACTTTTCTCAGAGTACCCAAGAGACATACAGTGTGGCATTCTTCCTGAAGACATACCACTACCATTATCTGTAATAGAAAACAAACATCAAAAATTTTCAAGATACATATACGGCAATGACAATTGCAAGGTCATAAGTTATAAAAATTTAGTATAGAGAGTAACAGAGGCAGAGAGGCTATACTACATAGATCTTATTACCTTCAACCAGCAACATCCTGGAACCATCTTTCTTATTTGTAAGCATGTCTATATAACAATATGTAGCTCCATTGTTCACCTGACATGGAAGTATAATGTTGAAGATTATTAGATTAGCATTCATAATTCAAAATCTTGCCTGAGTAACAATAATGCATCGGATTTGTATGATGCATGGGTTAATAGTGGTTAAAATTGCTTACCTGTACTGTTACACCTAGGACTGTCCTTATTGGTTGCTTTTATCTCTTTCTTTGTGTGACATCTGTTATGTCTCTATTGGCCAGTCATGTATCTTTCGGTTATGCTACTGGTTTATATGCAGAGTCTCTTGTCTGCCTGTCTATAACTTTTATCAATTCAATAATATCTTCTACCTTTGTATCATATGTCAAAAACTCGATGCAAGTTTTTCTACTCTATCAATGGAGATTTTTCCAACTTAACTTCTCAGATCCCCTTTTGATTATCATTGAATCACTTATCTTCTTTCAATTTTTCCTGTTTTTCATCTCTTTATTTTACTTTCTGTGATTCAATCTACATCTGAGAAATATTTTTCAATCTTACAATGGTTACTTCAACATCTTTTTTCGAAACTTCCCTTAAATCAATTGATTGGTATTATTCAATTGAAACTTACTGAAGATAACTATCTCACTTGGCGATCTTTAATTTTAGATTTATTCAACAAATTTCGAATCACTGGTTACTTGGATGGAACTACTGTTTATCCTGTCAAATACACTTCAAGACCTAATGAAACCAACAACGTTGTAAATCAATCTTACATCAACTGTCAGGATGAAGATTCAACCATTATACTACTCCTCAATTCTACCTTTTCTGACTCAGTAGTTCCTTATCTGGTTGGAGCTACATCTGCACAGGAACTTTGGCGCAATATTGATGCTCGGTTCTCTCAGGCTTCTGCTACACATATCATTCAATTGAGAACCAAACTTCAGTCACTTTGCCTTGGTAATGACTTTATCACAACTTATTTGAACTCAATTAGAAAAATCTGTGATCAATTGGCTGCTTCCGGTTCAGTTGTGACCGACCGTGAATGTGTTGTTACAACTCTGGCTGGTTTAACCTCTGCATATGATTCGTTTGCAACTTCCATTCACATTCGTATTCCCCCTGTTACCAGTGTTGAATTGCATAATTTATTGCTCAGTGAAGAAATTGTACTGAATGCTAGATCTAAGACTATTGCTGCTGATTCTGAAAATAAAGCATTCTTCACTCCTTATAGACCACCTATGTCTAGTAACAACAATCGTTTTCCATCACAAATGCATAGAGGAGGTCATAGTCCTAATTATAGAGGTCGCAGACCATATAATTCACAAAATAGAGGTGGTTATACATCTGGTAGCTATCCATCTCACTTTCAGATACCAACATGTGCTTTTCATTCAGCACCTCCACCACCAACTTACTTTTCAAGACCTAATAGTGCCTTCACTTCAGCACCTCCACCATCTTCTATGACTGGTGATAACATTTCATGTCAAATCTGTCTTGGCAAGGATAATCAAGCCAATGAGTGCACCAATCGTCTAAACTTTGCTTATCAAGGGAGGCAGCCACCACAGAATCTACATGCTATGCTAGCTACTGCTAGTATTTTTGGAGAAAACCCTTGGTTTGCTGTCAGTGATGCAAATCAATATATCTCACTTACTAATGCACCCTTTGAAGATTATACTTCTTATGATGGCTATGAATACATACAAACTTCAAGTGGTGAAGGTATGCCTATTTCTTCTATTGGTAATTTTGTTTTAAATACTCCATCAGTACAATTCTATCTACAAAATATTCTCCATGTTCCTAGTGATTCCTCTAGGCTCCTGTCTGTTCATAGATTTACCACAGATAATCACTGCACTATAACCTTTTTATCTGTTGGTTATTCTATGCAGGATCTTCATAGTGGGAAGATTCTGCTGCAGGGCCCTCAGATTAATGGACTCTATCCAATTCACTTCTCCCCTACTCATAAAGACAATAAAGCGTTTCACATCAAGTCTATATCCTCTGATATCTGGCACAAGAGACTTGCTCATTCTTCTTTTCAAACACTTCAGAGAGTGTGTAATTCTTTAGATAACAAGTTTATAATAAAACAACCTTTATTTTGTGAGACTTGTCAATTGGGTAGATCTCATAAACTGCCATTTACTCTTTCTTCTAGTATTAGCTCTAGACCCTTAGAACTCTTGCATATGGATATATGGGGTCCCTCTCCCATTTTATCTAATAGTGGTTATCTATATTATGTCAACATTATAGATGATTTTACTAAATTCTGCTGGCTTTTTCCTTTATATGCTAAATCTGATTTCAAGACTGTGTTCTACACTTTTAAAGCCCAAATTGAAAAAATGTTATCTCTGAATATTAGTACCATCAGGTCTAATGGAGGTGGGGAGTTTATCAACTCTGAACTTGCTAGTTTCACTGCACTTCATGGCATTTAGCATGAGATAACTTGTCCCCACACTTCTGAACAAAATGGAGTTGCAGAAGCCAAACATAGACATTTTCTAGATATTAGTAGAACATTTTTAATTCAAGCACATCTTCCTGAATCTTTTTGGGTTGATGCCTTTCTTACTGCCAATTTCATTATAAATAGATTACCTGCAAAGTCTATCAATTTTCAATCTCCTTTTGAAAAACTCTTTCACAAAAAGCCAAACTATAATAATCTCAAGTGTTTTGGGTGCTCATGCTTTCCTTGGTTAAAACCATATACACCTAACAAACTAGCACCAAGAAGCCTACATTGTGTATTTCTTGGTTACAGTGATAAGCAAAAAGGCTTCAGATGTCTAGAACAAATTTCAAGTAGAGTTTATGTTTCTAGACATGTAGTCTTCAATGAACATGTCTTTCCTTATTCTACTCTTATCACTAGTTCATCATCCACTTATTTCACTCTCAGTCAAGATCAATTTAATTCAGAAAACTCTCTTGCTATATCCACTATATCACCCTCCCTCTCAATAATCAATACTCCTCTAGCTACTATTTTTGCACCTGTTTTATCTCCTCCTATTGTCAATGATCACAACATGATAACTAGGGGTAAATTAGGTATCTTCAAACCCAAAGTATTCTTAGACACTAATCATCCTATCTCCCCTGCTATCCTTCAAAAGCACTTACCACTCACACCTACTTGCTTTACTCAAGCTAACAAAGAACCAAACTGGAGAACAACATTGGTCACTGAACACACAACACTTAAACATGCTGGTACTTGGACTCTAGAAGCTCCATCTCCCAATCAGAATGTTGTTGGCTGCAAATGGGTTTTCAGAGTGAAACAAAGAGCAGATGGCACTATTGAAAAATTTAAATCTAGACTTGTGGCTAAGGGATTTCACCAACAAGAGGATCTGGATTACAATGAGACATTTAGTCTTGTGGCAAAACCTACCACAATCAGATTACTTCTTGCTTTAGCAGTTCACTACAACTCGAAAATCACTCAGCTAGATGTCAGCAATGCTTTCTTGCATGGTGACCTTCAAGAAGATGTATTTATGCAACAACCACCTAGCAAGGACCATCCAGACTATATATTTGAAGGCTACACAAATCTATCTATAGCCTTAAACAGGCACCTAGAGCCTGGTATGACAAACTGCAAGATGCACTTTTAGCTCTTGGCTTCGAAGCATCATCTGCAGACACTTCTATGTTTGTTCAAATATCTGGAAAGGTAATCACTGTTATTCTCATTTATGTGGATGACATTCTTGTCACTGGGAACTGTGCTTCAAGTTGTGCAACTCTAATTACCTCACTCAACAAACAGTTTCCCATCAAATATTTGGGTGATTTACACTTTTTCTTGGGTCTTGAGGTAAAAAGAAATTCTTATGGTCTCTTTCTAAGCCAAACCAAGTATGCAATAGATCTTTTACATAAATTCAACATGGTTGGTGCCAAGATCTGTTCCACACTTGCCTTTTCCACTCAAAAATTAAGTGCACATAATGGTGAAATTTTGGGCAATCCTAAAGACTATAGATCATTGGTAGGTGCTCTTCAATATCTTACTTGGACTAGGCCTGAGTTGTGCTTTGCAGTCAACCAAGTCTGTCAGTATATGCATAAGCTAACTTCCACTCATATGATTGCAGCAAAAAGAATACTAAGGTTTGTTAAGGGCACTTTGGATCATGGCTTATTATTCTCCAAAGGACTACAGGTGCTACAGAGATATAGTGATGTTGATTGGGCTGGCTCTATTGATGACAGAAGGTCTACTTCTGGTTTCTGTCTTTTCTTTGGAAACAATCCCATCTCCTGGTCTTCAAAGAAATAAGCTACAGTTGCAAGATCTTCAACTGAAGCTGAATACAGGGCACTAGCTCAAGCTGCCGCAGAATTGGTATGGATTTGTCAGCTACTACAAGACTTACACATTTTTCTTACTGTGCCCCCCCAATATTTCATGTGACAACATCATCTCATTGTCTTTGGCTGCCAATCCAATCTTCCACAGTAAAATGAAGCACATGGCCTTAGACTTTCACTTTGTCAGAGAACTAGTGCAGGACAAGACTTTGAAGGTATCCTATATCTCAACCATAGAGAAAATTGCAGATATCTTTACAAAGGGATTGCTTGGCCCTAGATTTGCTCTATTGAAAAACAAGCTGAATGTTCTGAGTCTCAAACAGCTCATCTTGAGGGGGGTAATAGTGGTTAAAATGGTTAAAATTGCTTACTTGTACTGTTACACCTAGAATTGTCCTTATTGGTTGTTTTCTCTCTTTCTTTGTGTGACATCTGTTATGTCTCTATTGGTCAGTCATGTATCTTTCGGTTATGCTATTGGTTTATATGCAGACTCTCTTGTTTGCCTGAACCCTGAATCCTGAACCCTGAACTCTCTTGTTTGCCTGTCTGTAGTACAGTGGTAAAGTCACTGGGTGATGATACCAATGACCGGAGTTCGAAACTCGCCAGCATTAAATTCTTTACCGATCAAAAAAAAAAAAATCTTCTACCTTGGTTGACTCGATCCCACAACAACAACACATTCAAAGTTAAACAATGCCATTTAAACATGTAGTAAACCACAACCAATAATGGCAGTATGTTGATTCTTTTTCGGATACGATCAATTATTTTTAAATCCAACATGGTATATTTTGTCCATCCAGAATCAAAATTGGGAACATTTTACCGCATAATAAATATTGGGATTACATTAAAATAAGCAGCAGAAAAGATATTTTCTCATTTGGTTCAGAAAAATACCCTACCAGAAACCAGAGCTTCAAACTTTACCTATTTAAGTTTGCTCCACTAAAGTAATATTTTGGAGGTGAAGCTCTCATGAGGCAGTGCAGCCTAGAATATTGCAATGCTTCATATTAGTATATTAATAGTATTCATTAAGAATGTCTTTAGGCAGAAAGAAGAAAAACACACTGATTATTGTGTGATTATTGATAGCATTCCAACATCACTAAAGGAAAATATTTTCAGTTGCAACGGCTGTTAAAATTCATAGCGGAATGGTTTTACAAAAATTACACCTGTCTATATGTAGGTGTAAGTTACCACTACTGCTATCCTTTTACAACGATGTAAGTTGAAAAGTTCTCTATATACGCAGAAGTTTTTATTCATATTCCAATATCATTGTCATCTCCCTGTAAGAATACGACAAAAAATGCACCAATAACTTATACAGTATATAAATGAAATGAAATATGCTTATACCTCGTCAAGAGAATTGTCAAGCAACTCCGCTAAAGCTGCGAGTTAACAAGCAAAGATGTTAAGGTGATACGGGCAAAAACTTATTGATATATAAATGTACGTCCAGAACAAAAGACAAAGTTTAATGTAAAGGGCAAAAACCTTTCAGAACCCACTTATAATCGGTTGCATGTGAATGTAGAAATCTCGGATGCAGCCTCACATGATCCATGCCATCTACATACATTTCCATATCGAAAGTTAAAGCGTCAGCGTTGAATAAACTACTGATAAGATATTACTCCAGGCATGACATAGAGAGCAAGGGTTTGTTTCTGCCGTCTCCCTAACGTAGCAATAAAGACTAACTAGTCTTTCTCTTAAAGGCCTTGACAAATAAAGTTCTCACATTAAACGGTGATGAAACCCTCGTTTCCTATTGGCCTAGAAAGACATTTTCTAATGTAGAAGTTATGGTGAGGACACTTAGCATAACTATATTGGTTGTAATAATTAAAATTTGGTTACAATTTGGATACATCAATTACTTAACTGTCCGTTAGTAACGGTGTTGAAAAAAAGTAGGAGGACAAAACTTATGTTAGAATTTAAACTTGATTATTTAATTACACCGTGTATACACCTATACTTAACTCTTACTTTAGTAAGGGTGGACAAAGTTCACGTCCAAACCATTAAATAAAATTAATTTAAAAAAAGAAGAAGAAAAAAACGTGAAACTCTTGAAAAAAAATCCTTAACACACCAAAAAAAGGAAACAGTTAAATAATAATAATAATAATAATAATAAAAAGGGAATATAAAATAAAAAGAGAAATCGTGCGTTTAACTAAGGAATGATATTAGGATTAGACATCAAAATCAGTTAGGATTTCGACTCAAAATCGTGACCTGCCATATCAAATTAACAGTTGGATTTCTTGGGATTTTTTCTTTTAAAGAAGAAAAGGAGAAGCATGGCCAGTGCCATCTCTAACCTTTTAGAGGCTCGGGGCGAGCAATCAAAAAACTCCCTTTTTTTTATATATACTAGTAAGACCACATGTGCGATGCACATGCTTGATTTTGATTACTTTAACAACACCAAATTTGATGGTAATGGAAAAAGTCTTAATAATTATTATTTTTAATATTCTTATTTGTACTCATTACGTAGATAATTCAAAGAGCTTTCCGAATATACTAATTTTGTAAAAATCCGATATGTATTTTGTAAGATATCAAGTTTTAAATTTTTTATATCTAATTTTAAAACAATGACATTCATGTAAATATATAATCATTAGTTTAATATACATTCTTACACTTGAATATATGCATAGTAATGATTGATATTTAAGGTCATATTAGTAATATCAAGGTGACACCAAACTATTTTGTTTTTTTGTGACCAAAAAAAGGCTTCACCAAAAGGGGTCTTTTCTTTATTATAGTAAGATATACACGTCTTTCTTTTCTCTCCCTCCCCTTCTTTTTATTTTACATAATTCTTCACCTGCACACGGTTTAAACGAACACAAACTTGCAATTAGTAATGTAATATATAGACAGCTCACAGTTACAAACAACCATTGAAACACAGTTATATCTAATAAATTATGATCACATTTACTTTAGCAATCTTAATGCCCTTTGATATCTACTAATTTGTCCAACCAGTTGCTTAATTACTTATTTATATTATTCTACCTAATGATCAACAAGATTATTGCATCTTCATGAACGTGACAGTTTAGCTAAATTGTGAGAGAGTATACTTGAGTTCTTAAAGAAAATTGGGCGTCCATAATTTTGCTTGAATGAGCGAGCCCCTTGACTTAGATGATTTTTAAAACCCTTATCGGCTTCAGAATCAGCCGTTTTGGCTGCCTCAGCTGTGCACACCCAAAAATAACCATCTAATTTGTATGTAAAGATAAGAGACAGATCAACACATTTCATGTTTTAAGTTTCAGATTTGTCAAAAAGATATGATCATGTCTAATTTCTTAAAACTACTCTAATTTCTTAAAAAAGATATGATCATGTCTAATTTCTTAGAATTGATTGGAAATTAATGTTTTTGAATTTTCAACACACTTTTGAGGGTAAATGGAAAAATATTTCAATTAAGTCCAAGTTTGATGTAAAAGGCGGCATCAACTATTCAATTAAACTTGGAAAAGATCAAATTGAGATAAACTTACCTGCAAGGCTGAAACCTCAATAATCGAGAGGGAATTTTGTGCCCTAACGGAAATGTTCATGAAATCTTGCTGAGATTTTCTTCCCTCTTATATGTCACGACCACAGGTTGTGAGAAAATATTTTGGGCCCCTAAGATTATTGGGCCTAATGCGGTCGGACCGTTTCACCCCATGCCAAAGACGACCTCGAGCATGGCGAAAAGAAGCAAAAGTAGAGGCACAAATCTCAAAATTCATCAGTTCAACTTCAGAACTAGAGTAGAAGATTAGATTTATGTAATGTAATGTACTTCTACAAACTTTTATTCAAACCATAATGTGTATTTATTTATTTTTTAGATTCGTACATGGTTAATCATAGCAGCTATAAGGTACTTTTGATTCTCTTATTATTTGATTCTATTACTTTTCAGTTCTCTCCATTTTTTTGGTTCTCTTATGTTTGTATCTGAACAACAGATACTTAAGATGGTGTACCATTGTGCTTTACCAACTTAGATAAGCTACTTAGATTTTGCTGGTTTTTTCTCATAAAGAAGGTGTTGGATCTCACAGGAAGAGATACAGTTAGGATTTGAAGCTGGTGTACGACCTTGATGTTGTCTGTTAGTGAAAGCGACTCCTTTAACATTTTGGAATGCTGATTTTTAATCATCTTTGTAGTTCATTGATTATTTATTTTTGCATACTTAAAGGGCAATGAGCTACGTTTTGATGCTCCAAATACTTACAGGGTGGTGAGCTGCGTTCTCATATGGATTGACCATTCCATCTGCTAGATATGTAGCTACATATGGTGTCACTTAATTCAAAAGGTACCAAGTTGGAAAGGCAGTCGAACGTAAACAAAACCAAGGGAAGATATTTTGGAATTTATCAATGCTGCTATGACATTGTTGGTTAATATGAAACAGTGGGACCTGAATTTGAGGTTGTTAAAAGCTTAGACTGAACTGTTCATCGGAGATTAAGGTATGAAGTATTTATTTTGATTTTGCTACGTATCTCATAGGAACAATGTTATGAAAGAGGTGTCCCGGGTTTGAGTTTACGGTAAAGCTACAACTTAAATACAAACAAACTCGGTAAAAAAAATATTATACCATATCTTTCTAACAAAGGGAACCTTGCCTATACTGCTTTGTAAAGTTAAATCCACTGCTTTGTGTGTTTTGTTCCACATGCTGGACCCGAAATTAATGAACAAAAGTGGTCATTTTTCGTAGATGTACAATGGACAAAATCAACACAATTGATAATATCTAAAGACTCAAAGGCCGAGATAATTATAAAGTTTCCATGTTGAACGATGAGGAAACCTTGGTTTCTTATTGGCCGAAATAAGTTTTTTTTGAATTCTATAAAACGAGCTTTTCGGTGAGGACATTTCGCAACGTATGCTTGATTTAAAAATTGCAAACTCAAAAGAAAACTTAACTTACCGTGTTTGAAATTTTACGGAAGTCAAATTTTAATTTGAAAGAGAGTAACTACCATATTGAGACTCTTTTTTCAACTTATACAGAAACGGAAAAAAAAAAATCCGCACAAATTTCCTATCTTTTTTCCACATATTAATGCATCGAGGCGGGACGGGTGACACCAAATCAAAAATATATCCTCACGGGGTAAGGTGAAGCCCTGCACACGCCAAGTCGTAAAAGAAAAAAATGGCCCGTGCGTAGTCCAGGAAAATGTAACATAACTTTAAAGCGCAAACCCTTTAAAGTAATGTATTTGCCCGCCACACCAAAACAAAAATATATCACCACGGGGCGGGGTGAATCCCCACGCACACCAAATAAAAAATGTATTGCCACAGGCGCCACACCAAAACAAAAATACATCACCACGGGATGGTGGGCGGGGAAGCCCCGCGCACAACAAATCAAAAATACATTACTACGGGGAGGTGAAGTCCCGCGCACACCAGGTTAAATGAAAAAATATGCCCGATGCGTAGCACGGGCACAAATCTAGTAAAGAAAATAATGTGAGACAAATTTTACTAGTCTAAGGTATGAGTCAGAATTCAACATTCAAGTATGCCAGAGTCAAATGCAAGACCAATTTATAATTCAGACATCGGTCCCAAATTATATTGAGAAATTTATTCTTATGACCCTAAAAATTATGGGTCTTACTTTTTTAGCCCCAAGGTTATTTAATAAAATTTGCAAATTATTCTAATAGCCTTGGAATATTATAACCAGTGTGCATATTGTATGCACATAAAATCAGTGTGCATATTGTCTGCACACTATAAAATATGAAGAAAAATTAAAAAATTGTTTACAAAAATCAGTGTGCATATTTCCTTCACACTATAAAATATGAAGAAAATTTAAAAAATTGTTTACAAAAATCAGTGTGCATATTTTATGCACATAAAATCAGTGTGCATATTGTCTGCATACTATAAAATATGAAGAAAATTCAAAAAATTACTTAAAGAATAAAAAAAATTATATGAAATGAAAATTTGATAGTTGTATTTACTCTCGTTGTGTAGATCTTTCAAAAAACTTTCTAAAATATAAAATTTGTCGAATTCTTACGTATGATTCGTGAGACATGTTATGTTTAAGTTGTCATGGCGATTATACCATTAAAAGATACAGTTTATCATTTGATAATATCATCAAACATCTTTATCCAAATGCCCCTCCTTCTTTTTTGTGGGTCATTTTAGTAAAATAGGTTAATTTTTTAAAATTGAGTTTTAAGCCAAAGGTCATTTAAGTAAGAGAGAGTGAGGAGAGGGTTAAATAATTAATTCCCACAATTATATACCAGCAATATAGGTCAGTTGACAAGCTTGACCAGATGGACCACCGATTAACTTAAGAACTTTGCGCTCTTCAGCCAAATTAGTCAGGCACACATGAGTTTGTGAAAAACATACACCAAATTTATCTTTAACTACAGTGACTTTTGAATGTGAAACTAGAAATGAGAACAATTTAGTGGTGAAAAACATACCAATTAACGTGGTGTCGCCTCCAACACAGGGACGGGCCTAGCAAGGGGCTGAAGGAGGCTATAGCCCGTCCCTAATTTTTGGGTAAATTTTTTTTTTGTATAGAAACTTAGGTCTAATTTTATGTTTAGCCCACATATTAGTTGTATTTAGCTAATTGTATGTGATTTTTAGCCCATACTATGAAGTGATCAAAATTTAAATCATGTTTAAAGTAAATAATCTTCTTCCACTCATTACCTTTTTACTCCTACTTTCTTCTATTTTGGTAATCACTTTGTTTTTCTGTTATTTGTGTTCGTTTTAACTTTTATTCCCCTAGCTATTTAGTATTGTACGGGTGGATCACTCTTTGGCCACTAATTATGTGATGTATTCCAATAAAAATTGCCGCGGCCTTCGGCCGCATTATCGGCTGTTACAATCCAGCCCTACCCAAGGGAAAATCCTGGGTTCGTCCCCGCTCCAACACGTCCGGACGAACTATCATAAATCCCTGCCTTTTTACAATATGGAACACCAATGATAATTGAGTATTATTCACGGGTTGAAGGAATCCAACGGGTAATCAATTCCCGTTTTAGTCTTTTTATTAGAGGTTCTTCATTGGTCCGAGTTCTTTTTTCAGTATTCAGTCCAGAAGAAAAGAGGAAGAAGTTGAATCAGAAATTGCAGGAGTGATATGGCGAAGGATTTTGTTTAGGAAGATTTGATCAGTTTCTGGTTTGATAAATGGATTTTCCTTTGCGAAAGAAAATACTAGGTTTAAGGATTATTTTTTTTAAGCAAGAGGCGAAGAAATTGGGGGGAAATCCAGAGAGGGAAGTAATCGATTGGAGGGGAAATTTATTTATCAAAAATTCCAAGGCTGTTAATGGGGGCGCCAACCTGCTTGGGGGTGTACCAACCCAAAGGCAAACGGTTGTTTTGTCTTATATGTAATATGGTATACTCCCAAGCAATTTGGTACCCCTATTAGTAATCTTGAAAAATTCTCCACTACCGCTAACAGACATCACTAAATATACTTTAAAAAAGAAAAAAGAAACAACACAGCAACATTGAAACAACATGCCGTTTTTAAGTGCGACTTTGAAAAGAATTAGGGTGATTAATAAGACAAAAAAGGGTCACCCAAATCTAAAATGAAGCCACTTCTCATCTTGGATTTTTCGAAATGGCTAATATGCATTTTATAATCTCGATAGTTAACCTCGATAAATGAATAACTTCGTCAAATGAATAATTTTTTTCGGTCCGATCAACATTATTAATATTAGAAGTCATTTATTTTCAAATCATGCATTTTAAGTTGATTTTTTTCTTTCTGCCAAAACAAAAATGCATCTCATCCTTAATTTTTAGCGATGCATGCACAAAGTATAAAATACTTTGTTTGTGTTGTAGCAAAATATTTTTCATGACGATTACTGCTTGAGATACCTCTTTTGCCGACACATTTGGTATGCCGCTACTATAATCTAGTTCATGATCACACTCATCATTTATTACTGACTCGAAAATTTCTTTGTCCGTATGCGATTCCATAATTGTGTCATTCTCGTTAGTATAGTTCAAAAGCGACATCCATCACATTTCTACAGTAAAAGTTAGAAATGACATCATATAATTCTTGAATCTTTTCTTAATTGTCCAACTTCTGATTCAGAAACGTCAAAATCATACTCTATGTAAAAAAACTAAAAATACACTCTAAATAAATAAATGAATAACCTTGCAAAACGAATATATTTTCCCTGTCCCAAAGACATTTATTTATCGAGGTTGGCTAATTTTTTTTCTTTTTCTTTTGTTATAGATAAAGTTTACACAAACAAACAAAATAGACTAATAAAACTTACAACATCTCCAATGGGACATCCTTAACTTCCTATTAACTAGGCCACATAGGATTTATACTGTTTTTAATCAAAATCTTTCTCCAATGGGAATTTAAGGACTAAATGTGAAGATGATATGGAAGGTAGTTACACTAACATCCTCAAACTCATCCTCTAGTTTTAGAGGTTCTTTTTGAGGATGTTTACATCCTAGTCAGTAAAATCTATGGTGGTTAACATATGGATCAAATATTTACTTTTAACATCAAGGGTTTAAGAAGTTCTAACCAATGCAGAAATATTTATGGTTGGAGACTATCTTTCTAAAATTCCTAAAATTATGGAAATATTAGACTTTAAGTGTTCAAAGGATGTCTTTATACATGAACCACGTAGGAAGCACACCACAACCCGTTGGAGATGCTCTTATAGTGTCAACTTTTTTTTTTTAATCTTATTAGGTAACAGTTTGAATCAAACTAACCGCATGCAAATAACACCCGTTGATTTAAATTTTATTTCCTATAATAAAGTGATAGCGCATGCATGCTATTTATTAAATCAAACTTACCAAAAGAAAATAAAGCATCTTGTTTTGGCATGTATACTTAACCAAAATAATTTTTTCCATCATAACGCAAGAAAATACTCTAAATTATTATAAGTTATGTATACAAGTTTAATGTCATTGAATGGGGAGATTCAAGGACGTTGGATGAGGGCTTAGAAAGGGTATGCATTCTCAGAAACTTATATGAGAAAAAACATTAAAGTCACCCATTGTAAGAGGAAATCTATAAATTATAGAACCAAACTGAAACTTGAAAGTAGAAAAGTGATCCAAAGAAAAAGATCCAGATAGAAACGAAGCCTTTGAGTTAGTAGGAAATGATGAGAAACTATGTTGTTATGAATATGGTGGTGTAGATACAGTTAAACCTAAAGTCAAGTTATGGAAATCTCATCTTTAAATTGGCGGTGGTATTGATGCACACTTGCCCAAAAATGAACAGTTAGGACAATACATGTTCATGGGGATCGCCTTAACCAACAAAAATGAACAATGAGAAACCCAAAAGGAATCAAATTAAAACATAAGAAACCAAGGTCTTAATTTCTAACTTGAGCAGCCACTCTACTAAATGAAAAATGAGAAACCCCTCCTTCCATCGCTGCCACTTTGCTGAGGATTTCATTATCAAACAAATCGAACATAGAGTTTCTAAGAGAATATGTAATATGAACTTTGGGAGTAAAATGTATTTACATACATAAGTAATTCTTCTTTGCTGGGTATAGGTAAGATGCAACAATTTTATGTGGGATGCAGTTAATTTATCCAGCCATTGTTTTTGAGTTCTGTTACTTTTTGGCTTCAAAATCTGTATATCCAAATGGCGACATCCGCGTTAGTTTAGTGGTTTGTCAACACGCACCAAAATAACAAAAATGAACTGTAAATCAATAAATATAAAAAAAATTGCGATTCATAAATCTAGGACTTACCATTTGATAGCGAAAATCAAAAGCCCAAATTGAGAGAAAGATATAAGAACCTTAATTCGAGATACACTAAATGAGTCGATCTTTTGGATAAGTTTGTTTTTATAACATTTCATTCCTCTAAAAAAAACGAACAATGTTTCTGGGAGCTTATAAGCTTCGATATAATCTATTGGAAGAACATGAAACAGGTGTGACTTTGATATCCATTTTATCCCTTTTTATATTCTATTGATTGAGGAATAAAGGACATTGAATGTGAGAAATTAGGGCGAGAGAGTGGAAATGTGCGGTTTTCCTACATGGATATCTTGGTGTTGTTAATGGGTATCTTGTGTTTTCGTAACAGCTGAATCAAATAGATTGAAATGGTGTTGTTAATGGGGTGTACTTTTGTGTAATGGATAATCAATCGAAGAAGGAGGAAAATAAGCTGAAGAAAAGCCTAATTTATGGCGAGAAGAGATCACAAAATCCTAATTTAAGATACATGGGATTCAATAGATCGTTTGAAAAGATTCTTCATGCATCTGAGTTTAATTCCATGCAAAGAAGAAAAACGCTTGGTGTGTGAAATTCAAGGCTGAGTTCAATTTCATTGAATGACGACGAATCAAAACGGTTCAGACTTTTTGTTCTTGTGTGCGTTTTTTTCTTCCCAGTTTTCAATGAGGGAATAATGACCGAGTTTAATAAGGTCAGACTGTATCTGCACCATTGGATCAAGGCATAAAAGTGGGAAGGATTTTCAGCCACGATTTATCTCCTACATTTCCTAGCACTTCCAAAGAAATTAAAGCCGTTGATTGACTTGAAATACCCATTCAGAACCATCGGATTTGTGAAAACATATTTATTTTTGTAAGATAGATACTTAACCAAAATAATTTTTTCCATCATAACGCAAGAAAATACTCTAAATTATTATTAATGATGTTTCTATTTTTTTTTTATTCAAATGCACTCCCTGGCAGTTGTTTATTTTGATGCAGTCAAGAATCGAATCCCTATCCAGTTTACTTTATCTGCAAGAGGTTCAATGTTACGGCAATGTAACCAGATCAAGCATGCTCAGGATTATCTTTTGGATGTCCCTATTAGTGGACTTGGTCAGTGCCTTGTCCCCCGACAGTTCAGGGATGTAGTTTGTTATCGTCTTGGTATCCCTTTGTTTGTTGAAGGCGGGTTATGCTCTTGTTGCAATAAACCTATGGATATTTTCGGAGATCATGCGTTTCAATGTGCTAATGACGTTGGGATTAAGTTTCTTCATGACTTAGTTCGTGATTTAGCTACCGACATTTGTTACAAAGCTTGTGTACCTGCACGCAAGGAAGCGAACCTGGGTATTTTATCAGACGAAAACAAGAACTTACGCCCAACTTATATCCTTGTGCTCAATTGATAAAACGGCCAAGATGTGTGTATGGATGTCACAGGTGTCTCACCCTTCACTTGTGATGGTGTTCATGCCTTTATTCCGGGTCAGGCTATTTCGAGAGCAATTTCACGCAAGCATACTAAATATTTGTATGATTGTGTTGCTCATGGTTACGGGTTGGGTGTCTTAGCTTTTACTACGTTAAGAGAGCTTAGTGAGGATTTTATTTGTTTTTTCAAGCGTCTGAAAAAATTGTTTAGTTTGCAATGACGCTGGTAGTGGTTTAAGCAGTTTTATTTTTCATAGACTGGGTGTTGTTATTCAGAAAGGGGTTGGTGCTCAGCTTGTTGCTCGGCTACCAACCAAAAGTTCCGCAGTGTAGTATAAGTTCTGTATTAAACAAGAAAATTCTTTTAATTTTGCTAGCATTGATTAGGCAGGTAAATAAGGATAACTCCTCTAATTTTGCATTATCATATGTATGCAATTAGTACAAATCAATAGATTTCCTATTTTATCTTTATAAACTTAAATACAAATATATATATATATATATATATATATATATTACTTACCTATTAATTAATGTAAAAGATGTGCACACATATTTTCATAAAAGACAAATCATTAAATTGCCAAAATAGTTCAAACCTTTCATTCTTAATTTTCTTATATGTTTTTATTTTTATTATGGCAAACATAAGTATACTGATAATTAAATATTTGTTATTTACAAATTAAGTTTTAGATTAAAACTACAAATAAATAATATGGATCGTGTTTTAGCATGAAAATCATATTAAGGAAATTACGGTGTTTTACAGGGATGGTAGATCGGTTATGCAACAACCGGAGTGGTTAGCGGAGTTACACGACTACAAAGTTGAGAAAGGATGATAAAGTGGTTCGTATTTTCTTGGAACATCCATTGATGATCCAATTGGAACAATGCTTTCATTAAATTTCGTTGATAGATGCTACTTATAAGACAAACAAATATAACATGTCGTTGTTGAACATTGCTTGCCACACTTCGGACAAAATGGATCATGAGAACGATGTGATTTTCATTTGGATGTTACAAACATTGAGGTCAATTTATAACGACGAGCGTTTTCCAAGGGTTATTGTAACGGATAACAATCAAGTCTTAATGAATGCAATAGCGGTAGTATTTTCGGAATCCCAAAACTTGCTCTATTCGTGGCACATTCAATTCAACCTCACATCCAATTGCAGACATCATATCCAAGCTAACACAAATAAAAAAAAAAGGTGCTAAGAGGTCAAAGGAAGAGAATGAACGCATTAGTAAATTAACCATGGAAGAACGAGAAGATAAGAAAAGGTTTTTTGAAGAAAAGCGGAAATATGATGAAATAAAGTGGAAATTATTTATGAAAGCATGGGACAAGATCGTTTGGTCGATAACCGAGGAAATTTATGAGGTTAACTTGAAGAAATTTGAGGATGAATGAGGCATGAACTATCCAAAACCCGCTGAGTATTATAAAACATAATGGTTGTCATCGCATAAGGATAGGTTTGTGTTTGCATGGACATATGAATATCAAAACTTCGAGAACGAGGCAGCAAGCTTTGATGGTGGATTTTTGACAAAGGCTAAAATCGTAAAATAATAACCTTGCATATTCCTGATCCGGTAATCAGACGAATATTGAGACTCATGTCTCTCATTTAAGCATGAAAATTCATGCCACGATGGTCTCTTATTGAGTGTATTGCCTCTCATATCATTTGTAAGAATCTCTGACTGAGTGTATTACCTCTCAAAGCATATATGAATATGCAGTCTCTCAACTGAGACCACAATATATTTCATTAAGACTGAGCAATTTCAGTAATTACTTTTATATAGAATCAAACAATTGGACGGCTCCTAGACATATTTCCTGCTAGTATAGAGCGATAACGTCTTCAGGATGTAACAATGTTTTCCCTAACTATATAAAAGACATGTGTATAGAATCTTAATGATTTGACGGCTCCTAGACAGCTTGCCTGCTAGTATAGAGAGATAATGTCTTCAGGATGCAACAATGTTTTCCCTGACTATACATAATAAATATGACGCTTCAACTAGCTCATATCTCTCAATTCTCTAATAATGCTCCTAGACAACGTGCTAGTTTAGAGCCATCAATTAATTATTTCTAGTCGCGAGATTCATAAATTGAATTCCTAGAAAATATTCTACGTTCTTCATAATATTTCATTACTTCAATTCATGGTTATTCCCAGCAGAATTCCATGAGTTAGTAATAAATATTCAACGTACGGGTATCTAAGCTACCACCGAGTAAGACCCAAGGAAATGGTGCAAGTGTGCTTAGGAATAATGCACAAACGAGCATTCAAAAATACGAACGAATGAGGAAATCTATGCAAAATAGGGAAGAAAAATAATAATAAAATATTAAAAGAGGCGTCTAAGGGGACCCATCGGCCGGCCGGTCATGCCGTCGTGGGCGGGCTGGTCCCACGCCTCTTCCTTTATTTTATCGAATTTTATTATTTTTCGTTGATCTCATGAAAATTCCTTCATTTTAGCAAAACTCCTCAGTTTCATCATATTTCCTTCGCATGATGAAAATAATATAAAATTAGGAAAGGTGTCGCGGGACCAAGCCTACTAGTCGGCCGACCAGGCCCTAGCCATGGCCAGTCCCACACCTTGTAATTCCTTATTTTATTATGATTATTTCCTTCATCTCATGGAAACTCCTTGGTTTCAACAAACTCTTAAGTCTCATGATATTTCCTTCACATCATAGAAATAATATAAAATTAGGAAAGGTGTCGCGGGATCGGGCCTACTAGCCGGCCGACCATGCCATATCCATGGAAAGGGTAATATGGTCATTTTCACAGTCTGTAAGAATTAATTTACCTATTTTCGGTAGTATGGTCATTTTCACAGTCTCCATAATATTTATTGCACTTTTTTCCAATAAAGGTAATATGGTCATTTTCACAGTCTGTAATATTTATTGCACTTTTTCCAATAAGTGTAGTTTGGTCATTTTTACTGTCTCCATAATATTTATTCCACTTATTTCCAATAAGGGTATTATGGTCATTTTCATAGTCTCCATAATATTTATTGCACTTTTTTCCAATAAGGGTAATATGGTCATTTTCACAATCGGTAACATTTACTTTACTTATTTCCGATAAGGGTAGTATGGTCATTTTCACTGTCTCCGTAATATTCATTCCACTTTTTTCCATTAAGGGTAATAGGGTTATTTTCGCAATCTGTAATATTTACTTTATTTATTTTCGATAACAGTAGTCTGGTCATTTTTCACAGTCTCCATAATATTTATTGGACTTTTTTCCAATAAGGGTAATATGGTCATTTTCAAAGTCTGTAGTATTTATTGCACTTTTTCCATTAAGGGTAGTTTGGTCATTTTCACAGTCTCCATAATATTTATTGCACTTATTTCCAATAAGGGTAATATGGTCATTTTCATATTTTGTAATATTTATTTTCAATAAGGGTAGTTTGGTCATTTTCATAGTCTTCGTAATATTTATTACACTTATTTTAATAAGGGTAATTTGGTCATTTTCACAGTCTGTAAGAATTACTTTATTTATTTACTATAAGGGTAGTATGGTCATTTTTATAGTCTCCATAATATTTATCGCACTTTTTTCTAATAAGGGTAATATGGTCATTTTCACAGTCTGTAATATTTACTTATTTATTTTCACTAAGGGTAGTTTGGTCATTTTCACAGTCTCTATAATATTTATTTCACTTTTTTCCAATAAGGGTAATATGGTCATTTTCACAGTCTATCACATTTCCTTTACTTATTTCTTATAAGGGTAGTATGGTCATTTTCATAGTCTCCATGATATATTTCGTCTCCAGTTCATCCGAAAGAGAAACTTAGGTCTAACTCTGATAATCTTTGAACTTGTGATGTTCAATTCTGATATATTTCGTCTCCAGTTCATCCGAATCAGAAACTCAGGTCTAACTCTGGTAATCTTTGAACCTGTGATGTTCAATTCATTGTTATTCCCAGCAGAATTCCATGAGTTAGTAATAAACATTCAACGTACGGGTATCTTAGCTACCACCGAGTAAGACCCAAGGAAATGGTGCAAGTGTGCTTAGCAATAATGCACAAACGAGCATCCAAAAATACGAACGAATGAGGAAACCTATGCAAAATAGGGAAGAAAAAAAAAAAAAATATTAAAAGAGGCGTCTAAGGGGACCGGGCCCATCGTCTGGCCGGTCATGCCGTCGTGGACGGACTGGTCCCACGCCTCTTCCTTTATTTTATCGAATTTTATTATTTTTCCTTGATCTCATGAAAATTCCTTCATTTGAGCAAATTCCTTCATTTTAGCAAAACTCCTCAGTTTCATCATATTTCCTTCGCATGATGAAAATAATATAAAATTAGGAAAGGTGTCGCGGGACCAGGCCTACTAGCCGGCCGACCATGCCCTAGCCGTGGCCGGTCCCACACCTTGTAATTCCTTATTTTATTATTATTATTTCCTTCATCCATGGAAACTCCTTGGTTTCAACAAACTCCTTAGTTTCATGATATTTCCTTCACAACATGGAAATAATATAAAATTAGGAAAGGTATCGCGGGACCGGGCCTACTAGCCGGCCGACCATGCCCTATCCATGGCCGGTCCCACACCTTGTAATTCCTTATATTATTATTATTATTATTATTATTTCCTTCATCTCATGGAAACTCCTTAGTTTCAACAAACTCCTGAGTTTCATTAGATCTCCTCCGAATCATGGAAATAATATAAAATTAGGAAAGGTGTCCCGGGACCGGGCCTACTAGCCGACCGACCATGCCCTAGTCGTGGACGGTTCCACACCTAGTAATTCCTTATTTTATTATTATTATTTTCTTCATCTCATGAAAACTCCTTAGTTATAACTAACTCCCCAGTTTCATGAGATTTCCTCCGCATCATGGAAATAATATAAAATTAGGAATGGGGTCGCGGGACCGGACTTATTAGCTGCCGGCTATTCCCTAGCCGTTGCCGGTCCCACACCTTGTAATTCCTTATTTTATTAATATTATTTCCTTCATCTTATAAAGTTCCTCAGTTTGAGCAAAACCCTGATTTCTTGGCATTTTATCTTGACCGACCAGGGTCAGCCCTTTGGCTTGCATGAAGCTGGTCCCACATATTTTCATAATTTGACCTAATTTGCTCATATTAGGTTCAAACTCTTCCAAACAACTTGGACTTTCATCAAACGATCGTCAGTCAGTCCTACGACCACCAGGGTCGGTCCCTCACTTCTCCATAATTAGGTTTTATTACCTAATACTTAGACGAGCACTATTTTAGTAAATGATTAAACCAACATTTAATCTTCCTTTCACCAACTAATCTTCAAGAGGCTTTGGTATTTGCTCACTCGAGCATCTGGGTACTACATGGTCATCCCATGATCCCATGTAGTCGGTCCCTCTCCCACTCAATGGTTGATTTTCAATAAATCATCAATTGATCAAAATTAGGGTTTCGAATCCAAGGCTCTGCAAGGTTCAAACATTAATAATTTTACATTGATCCTGCAATCAACATTTTAATAGATTATACTCGGTCTAGTTGCCAGTATCTTAAATTAATATTTTATTTGGTCTCGCTATCAATAATTCATCAAATGAGCAATATTTGCTCAAACTAAGGAATATTTGTTCAACTACCAATATTCAATAATTCATCAAACGAGCAATATTCGCTCAATTTAACTATCAACATTCATTCGCCAATTATTACATTTTTCTCAATAGACATGTTTTATTGATGAATTCTAGAACATTCGTAAATCATGTTCGACTCAGCAATACAAAGACTCATCGTCTCATCAAGTCAACAACTGACTAACTAAATACACTTTTGCACTGCAGACTGCACAATCACGAAACATCAATCGTGTCACATTGGGGGGGGGGGGATATTTACTAGGGTTTTGGTTTGGTTTCCTACGACACGTGTGTTCATCCACGATGGGAATGTGACTAAGTCGTGCAAGCGGTTGTAGGAGTTAACAAAGTAGTGGGTGTACAATCAACCAAGTCTTCGCACGATGATCAACTGGTTTTAACACGATTTCCCACTTTCCCACTCTTTGATTCCAACTACCGTCACACTTACTGGGATCAATGTGTCTGTTATATAAATAAGTCTCTGAACCCATGATTGAAACAAGAAGAACAATGAGAACCAGAACTCAACGTTTGAGCAATCACTACACCAAAACCAGGATTTTCTCACAGTGTAACCTGTCACAGTTTACTTTTCAGTCACTGATACACCTGTGATAAGTCCTGCAACAATTATAACTGTTGCTAAATTTTGTAATCGTGATATTGAATTAGAATATTTAACTTTTTTACTAGTCACAATTATATTTGTTGACAATTATCCAGACAATCACAATTATAATCTAAAATGATGTTTCCACCCAAAAATTCCACCACATCTAAAACAACCCCGAATTAATCACTCTTAGAATTTTGGTTGTCACTACTTTCACTACTTGAAGTGTCCAAAGCTCTGCGTATTATTGAAAATGAAGGCCCAAGTAGAGGTTTGCATCTCAATGTTAAGGAAACGGAAGTATTTTGGCCTTCCGTCGATCCCAGAAGTGTTGATGATGGTGTTTTCCCTCCTGAGATTGGTAGACCGTCTAATGGTGTTAAACTTTTGGGAGGTCCTGTGAGTTTGGACTTGAACTTTATTAGTGATATGATGCTGAGTCGAGTGGACAAGACTCTTCAACTTATGACTGCCATCAAAAAGCTCAAGGACCCCCAAAGTGAGATGCTATTACTTCGTAATTGTACGGGTGTTTCTAGATTATATTTTGCATTACGTACTACCAATCCTGCTGCCCTTCAGCAAGCTACTGAGATCTTTGACGAGCATTTGTTCAAGTATTTGAGGCTCCTTATCACCGGTGATGGCCCTGGATTTGGGCCTTTACAACAGAGATTATCTACTTTGCCTATCAAGGATGGTGGCTTCGGCATATACACCATGGCAGACACCCGGGCCTACTGTTATATCGCATCTCAATGTCAGACGGCTTCTGTGCAAAAGGCGATCCTTGGTGACCTTTTCCATACCAACAAAGGTAATGTTTATCGGTTGGATCTGCATAATTTTATTCAGGTATGTCGATTGCCTTCTTCTTATTGCGTTGATGATATTGCCCCCTCCTCCATGCATTCCTTGGCAGTTACTTACTTTGATGCAATTAAGAAGAAGATCCTGACCCGATTTTCTATGTCTCTAGAGATTCCATTTTATGGCGGTCTAACCAAGTTAAGCATGCTCAAGATTATTTATTGGCGATTCCTATCAATGGGCTTAACCAATGCCTTGGGCCGAGGCGGTTTAGAGCTGTCCTTTGCTACCGATTGGGTATCCCTTTGTTTGTTGAGAATGGGTCATGCTCTAGTCGTAACAAGCATATGGATATTTATGGAGATCATGCACTCCACTGTGCTAAAGATGTTGGGTATAAGTTCGGACATGACTTTGTGCGTGATATAGTTGCGACATTTGCTACAAAGCTAATGTACCTGCGCACAAGGAAGTTTCTCTTGGGCTTCAGACGGATGACGGCAAAGATCTAAGACCAGCTGATATCCTCGTTCTTAAGTGGGAAAATGGTAAGGATGTTTGCATGGATGTTACAGGGGTTTCTCCATTCGCAAGTGATGGCACTCGCTCTTTTGCTCTGGGCAAAGCCATTTCTAATGTTGTTGCTCGAAAACACACTAAGTATTTGGATAAGTGTGTTTCACTTGGTTATGGTCTGGGTGTTTTAGCTTTCTCTACCTTAGGAGAACTAGGTGAGGATACTTTATGTTTTTTTAAGCGTCTGAAGAACTGCTTAGTTAATAATGACGCTAGTAGTGGTGTTGGTAGCTTTATTTTCCATAGATTAGGTATCGCTATTCAAAAAGGTGTTGGGTCCCAGCTTGTCGCTAGGCTGCCAACCAAAAGTATGTAATTTTACCTTAATTCTATCAATGGCCCAAATGTGAAATGAAAATAACAATTTTATTTAATTTCTAAAATATCAAAATTTATTTTAATTTTAATTTTTAATTTTCTTAATATTAGAAAATAGGATCAAGACTAAGTCAACAAGTCATGACTTGGACAAATACCAACCTTTTCTCTCGATTTTCTTGACAAAACCACAACAAAAAATTCTGCTTCTTCTGAACGCTATGAAAATGACCATACTACCCTTATCGGAATAAGTGCAATAAAAATTCAGAAGACCGTGAAAATGACCATATTACCCTTACTGGAAATAAATGCAATAAATATTATAGAGACTGTGAAAATGACCAGAATACCCTTATTGAAAAAATTATAATAAATATTACGGATTGTGAAAATAACCATATTACCCTTATTGTAATAAATGCAATAAATATTATGGAGACTGTGAAAATGGCCATACTACCCTTATCGGAAATAAGTAAACTAATTCTTCCAGACTGTGAAAATAACCATATTACCCTTATTGGAAATAAGTGCCATATATATTATTGAGATTGTGAAAAGGACCAGACTACCCTTATCGAAAGTAAGTAAAGTAATTCGTACAAAACTGTGAAAATGACCATATTACCCTTATTGGAAAAAGTGCAATAAATATTATGGAGACTGTGAAAATGACCAAACTACCCTTATTGAAAATAAATATAGTAAATATTACAGATTGTGAAAATGACCATATTACCCTTACTGGAAAAAATGCAATAAATATTATGGAGACTGTGAAAATGACCAATATACCATTATCGGAAATAAATAAAGTAATTCGTACAGACTGTGAAAATGACCATATTACCCTTATTGGAAAAAGTGCAATAAATATTATGGAGATTGTGAAAATGACCAGACTACCCTTATCGAAAATAAGTAAAGTAAATATTACAAACTGTGAAAATGACCATATTACCCTTATTGGAAATACGTGCAATAAATATTATGGAGACTGGGTAAAAGACCAAACTACCCTTATTGAAAATAAATAAAGTAAATATTACAAAATATGAAAATGACCATATTACCCTTATTGGAAATAAGTGCAATAAATATTATGGAGACTGTGAAAATGACCATACTACCCTTATCGAAAATAAGTAAAGTAATATTACAGACTGTGAAAATGACCATATTACCCTTATTGGAAATAAGTGCAATAAATATTATGGAGACTATGAAAATGACCAAACTACAATTATTGGTAAAAAAGTGCAATAAATATTATGGAGACTGTGAAAATGGCCATACTACCCTTATCGAAAATAAGTAAAATAAATGTTACAAACTGTGAAAATGACCATATTACCCTTATTGGAAATAAGTGCAATAAATATTATGGAGACTATGAAAATGACCAAACTACCCTTATTGGAAAAGTGCAATTAATATACAAACTATGAAAATAACCATTAAGGGTAATATGGCCATTTTCGCAATCGGTAATATTTACTTTACATATTTCCGATAAGGGTAGTCTGGTCTTTTTCAGAGTCTTCTTAATATGAATTGGACTTTTTTCCAATAAGGGTAATATGGTCATTTTCACAGTCTGTAAGAATTACTTTACTTATTTCCGATAAGGGTAGTATGGTAATTTTCACAGTCTCCATAATATTTATTGCACTTTTTTACAATAAGTGCAATATGGTTATTTTCACAGTCGGTAAAATTTACTTTACTTATTTCCGATAAGGGTAGTATGGTGATTTTCACAGTCTCCATAATATTTATTGCACTTTTTTTTTCCAATAAGGCTAATATGGTCATTTTCACAATCGGTAATATTTACTTTATTTATTTCCGTTAAGGGTAGTTTGGTCATTTTAACTGTCTCCATAATATTTATTCCACTTATTTCCAACAAGGGTAATATGGTCATTTTCACAGTCTGTAAGAATTAATTTACCTATTTTCGGTAGTATGGTCATTTTCACAGTCTACATAATATTTATTGCACTTTTTCCAATAAAGGTAATATGGTCATTTTCACAGTCTGTAATATTTATTGCACTTTTTTCAATAAGGGTAGTTTGTCATTTTTACTATCTCCATAATATTTATTTCACTTATTTCCAATAGGAGTAATATGGTCATTTTCACAGTCTGTAAGAATTACTTTACTTATTTCCGATAAGGGTAGTATGGTCATTTTCACAGTCTCCATAATATTTATTGCACTTTTTTCCAATAAGGGTAATATGGTCATTTTCACAATCGGTAACATTTACTTTACTTATTTCCGATAAGGGTAGTATGGTCATTTTCACTGTCTCCGTAATATTCATTCCACTTTTTTCCATTAAGGGTAATATGGTCATTTTCGCAGTCTGTAATATTTACTTTATTTATTTTCGATAATAGTAGTCTGGTCATTTTTCACAGTCTCCATAATATTTATTGGACTTTTTTCTAATAAGGGTGATATGGTCATTTTCAAATCCTGTAATATTTATTGCACTTTTTCCAATAAGGGTAGTTTGGTCATTTTCACAGTCTCCATAATATTTATTGCACTTATTTCTAAAAAGGGTAATATGGTCATTTTCATATTTTGTAATATTTATTTTCAATAAGGGTAGTATGGTCATTTTTACAGTCTCCATAATATTTAACGCACTTTTTTTCAATAAGGGTAATATGGTCATTTTCACTGTCTGTATTATTTACTTACTTATTTTCACTAAGGGTAGTTTGGTCATTTTCACAGTCTCCATAATATTTATTTCACTTTTTTCCAATAAGGGTAATATGGTCATTTTCACAATCTGTCACATTTCCTTCACTTATTTCTGATAAGGGTAGTATGGTCATTTTCATAGTCTCCATGATATTTCGTCTCCAGTTCATCCGAAAGAGAAACTCAGGTCTAACTCTGATAATCTTTGAACCTGTGATGTTCAATTCTGATATATTTCGTCTCCAGTTCATCCGAATCAGAAACTCAGGTCTAACTCTGGTAATCTGTGAACCTGTGATGTTCAATTCGGATATATTTAAATCTCGAGTTCATCCAATCGAAACTCGAGTCTAACTCGTAGTCTTTGAACCTCAGATGTTCAATTTCGATATATTTCGTTTCCAGTTCATCTAATCGAAAACTCGAGTCTAACTACGGTAATCTTTGAACTTGTGATGTTCAATTTCGATATATTTCGTCTCGATTCATCCGAATCGAAACTCGGGTCTCACTGGTAATCTTTGAACTTTGTGATGTTCAATTCGATGTATTTCGTCTCAGTTCATCCGAATCGAAACTCCGGGTCTAACTCTGGTAATTTTTGAACCTGTGATGTTCAATTCTGATATATTTCGTCTCCAGTTCATCCGAATCAGAAACTCAGGTCTAACTCTGGTAAACTTTGAACCCGTGATGTTCAATTCTAATATATTTCGTCTCCAGTTCATCTGAATCAGAAACTCAGGTCTAACTCTGGTAGTCTTTGAGCCTGTGATGTTCAATTCTGATATATTTCGTCTCCAGTTTATCCGAATCAAAAACTCAGGTCTAACTCAGGTAATCTTTGAACGTGTGATGTTCAATTCGGATATGTTTCGTCAACAGTTCATCCGAATCACAAACACATGTCTAACTCTGGTAATCTTTGAACCTGTGATGTTCAATTCTGATATATTTCTCTCTAGTTCATCCGAATCAGAAACTCAGGTCTAACTCTGGTAATATTTGAATCTGTGATGTTCAATTCTAATATATTTCGTCTCCAGTTCATCGAATCGAAACTTCGAGTCTAACTCTGGTAATCTTTGAGCCTGTGATGTTCAATTCTGATATATTTCGTCTCCAGTTCATCCGAATCCGAAACTCAGGTCTAACTCAGGTAATCTTTGAACGTGTGATGTTCAATTCGGATATGTTTCATCTCTAGTTCATCCGAATCACAAACTCAGGTCTAACTCTGGTAATCTTTGAACGTGTGATGTTCAATTCGGATATGTTTCGTCTCCAGTTCATCCGAATCACAAACACAGGTCTAACTCTGGTAATCTTTGAACATGTGATGTTCAATTCTAATATATTTCGTCTCCAGTTCATCCGAATCACAAACACAGGTCTAACTCTGGTAATCTTTGAACCTGTGATGTTCAATTCTAATATATTTCGTCTCCAGTTCATCCGAATCACAAACACAGGTCTAACTCTGGTAATCTTTGAACATGTGATGTTCAATTCCGATATGTTTCGTCTCCAGTTCATCCGAATCACAAACACAGGTCTAACTCTGGTAATCTTCGAACCTATGATGTTCAATTCTAATATATTTCGTCTCCAGTTCATCCGATTTTAGCCTTTAGTCTGCTAACTATGATACTACCTCCGTTTTTGGAAAATATATATTTTCAGTTTTTCATTTTAGCCTAAAAAACCTAGCATTTTTAGGGGCGACACAAAAATACAAAATAGGTTGAAAATACTTATATGCCCCGTCATTATCGGTAGTCCTCATTTTTTGGGAAACTATATATTCGGTAGTTATATGAACTATTTTGACCACCGATTATAGGCTCAACCAAATTAGAAAAATAGTGGATTTTTGCAAAATCTCATTTTGGGGCAACTCTATATTCGGTAGTTATATGAACTATCTTTGACTCCCGATTATGCTAGGATTTCGGTAAAGAGGTCCAATGTATAATCGGAAGTCAGGATATCTTCATTTACTACCGATTATAGGCTCAACTAATGTAGTTGAAAAATCTCGGTGCGGGCATGGGCGTGGTATGAATACAATGCCGGTACGCTATACAGGGGGTCTGGAGTCGCCCCTAATTCTTTTGGAGTCCCCCCTAATAATGCTAGGTAAAAAACACCAAATTGATAAATGATAGTAACACTTTTCAGGAGCGAGGGAGTATATGTTACGGGTGTATATAGTGTTTTCTCTAATCATTATTTTATATAAGCAGAGTATTTTACGGTTAGATGTTCCTTGGTTTTTACGTACGGCTAGAGATGAAGCAATTTCTTTGTACTTAGAGATAAGATTTAGTCTTTTATATGGACGAATAGAGATCAGATTTAGTCTTCTATATAGACGGCTGGAGATGAACATCCCACCCCGTTCTTATCAGCTATATCCTCATCGTTTTTCATTATTCACTCATGTTTCATTTTTCTTTTTCAGAGAACAAACCAAAACCTAGCATTTTCTCTCACAAGAAATTTTTTCCCACCATGATTCGATCTCAATCTTTGCATATTTACTTCGATCTGTAACTAATTTCTTCGATATATAAGTATTTTATTTCTTTAATCTCAACTGTGAGCCAACTTTTTCTTGAATCTTAAACTGTAACTTTTTGTATTTCGTCTTGTAATAGCAGAAAAAAGATGAAAACCCTTTTTT
The DNA here is from genome assembly GCA_023529315.1 of Papaver bracteatum. NCBI lineage: Eukaryota > Viridiplantae > Streptophyta > Magnoliopsida > Ranunculales > Papaveraceae > Papaver > Papaver bracteatum. Next base: position 2,918,339 of record JAJJWX010003277.1, on the reverse strand, counting down.
TTTCCTCATCAGTAAAGAAGAATAAGACAGAAATCAACAATGAAGAAGTTTTGAATCTCCTTTTATTTCATCATCAGTAGTATTATCGGTGGATTTCTCTGTGGTCAGAAACATGAAGTGAAATCCCTAGTTTTCTTAGTTTCAGTTTTTTTTCCTTTAGATCCAAATTTATGAATCGAGGGTTTCAGATTTCATTTATTTTTTGGCACAACCCAGATGATGTTTAGGATTGATGAGTTGATGCTTTGAGATTTGGGTTTATTTTTTTTCTTGTTTATTTTTGTTATGTGAAATTTAGGGTTTTCAATTTTCCTTTAGGGTTTATGTTTTCCATCTCCTACATATTCAGATAAGTGAATCTAATAACTTAGATTTATGTTTCAGTTGCTTTTTTAATTCGATTATGAGTTGTTTTTTGAGATAGTAATTATAATTATTTGTTTTTGTTTAATTTCATCAGGTCTTTTGAGAAGAATGGGAAGAGGAGAACCCCTAAATTCATCAACAAGAACAGAAGAATTCCTTGCTTCTATTTTCAAATAATAAATGGGTTAATACTTAGTGAAGCTACTCGCTATCACTTATCTTTCCTCTCTTTGATTCTTTTATATGCATAAAAGATTTGTGGTTTGGGTAATAATGAGGGTTTTATGATTTAGGATTTGGTTTCTGTAGATTGTTTTGAAGGTTATACAGTAGAACCTCCATATATTAATACTCTTGGGCAAGCACAAAATTATTAATATACGGAGGTTATTAATATATAGAATACGGAGGTTATTAATATATAGAGGTTGATTCAATTAAGATTTCACAAATCGTGACTATGATTTATATCAATATGTAGAGGTTATTATTATATAGAGTATTAATGTATGGAGGTTCTACTGTATATGGATAGTTTGGGTAGAGAAGAAAGACAAATCTTTATTTGGATGGGTTTTTCATGTAAAACAAGATGTGTTTATTTTTGACTGATTCCTGTGCAAGTGTATGATAAGCAGTAGCCTCCCTTAAATGTCATGTTCTTTTTGATGAATAGTAGTTACAATTGTGAATAACACCATCTTTCTGGACCGAATGGCTTAAATCCTTGGTGACATATTCTGAAATTCTGAGGCTTTTTGGTTTTAATTTCGTTGTTTACTTTCTTATTTTATTGATAACCAGTAACAAATTGCTTTGTATTCGCTTATTTCGATGGTTTACCTCAAAATTCTGGCTGAATTTTTAACTATTGAATTTGAATTTGTGTTAGATTATGAGTACATGTTTTTGTTTTAGTCTATGAAAATGTCTATGATTAGCAAATATCTATGAAGATGAAAGGGTAAAAATGGTTGAATTTCTTGATATGATCCATCATTGATAAACTAGACCATGTATGTTAGATATTTTATTCAGTTATGTGATTGAATTAATTATGAATTCGGCTGTGATATTCATTACACAGCTTTTATGCCAGTTCTGCTTCAGAAATTTCTTGATAGAGAGGGCTGAAATTTGTTTATCTTTTTATAGATGTGTGTATGGAATATAAGATTAATGATTGATAGGATCCGGAGATGTCTATATGTAATAACCGCAATCGCACGGTGTCTAACAAGTAGACAGAGGCAAGTACGGGTCGTTCCCACGAAGAGCGGTGGAAATACTGTAATCAATATCTCAGTTAACAGTAACCAATAATAATATTTTTGAATTTTTATAATGAGAATGAAATAATAAAATTAAACTAAACTAATAAAAGAAATCCAATGGAAGAGTCGGTAACCAGGGTATTACGATATCCACTACTATCTCTATTTAATTACTGAAATGAAACATAATTATGAATAAGTGTTTATTGTTCGTTCTATCGACATCACCTATTATATGTAATAGAATCGCAAATATCACTGGGACACCCTAAGCATGGCATATCAAAAGACTAAACTCAAGCAAGCACCATCAAATTGTGTTAGCGAGAAAGTTACACGAAACTAAATATAGGATCACAAATATTATTTGGCTTTTCTAAGTATAACCTATCAAAGAAATTAACCAAGCATGGATCATCAAATAATAAGACAAGCCTATTTGTAAAACTATCAATTAAGCGCATAGGTTTTTAAAACCGGTGAAGCAACAACATATTTTTTCGATTAATCAATAAAAATTATTCAAGAATTAATCTATTCAAATCATAATGGTCTATTACTTCATAATTCAATTCAACTAAAAGTAGCCTAAAATCCCAAGTAGCTTCAATCACAAACCCTAGTTACAAATATCTAATGAAACATGGCTTTCTCAAAAGCCATAAACAAATGCATATATTAGAGATTCACTAGCTAATTCAAATGGAATTGGAAAAACGACAGAACGCAAACCCAATCGCAAATACCTTGACGTCTCTCCTTCACGGCTCTGTAGAACAGTTCTGCAGCCGCCGTCCTCCCAGAACCAGAACTCCCCCTTTTTTTTTTTTTTTTTTTTTGGCTATTCTTTCTTCCTGTTGCGGCTCCAGTAGCCGGTGTCCGAACCCCCAAACAGTACCCAAACCAGCCGACCTTTCCCTTGTTGTCAATCCCAGTTTGTATAGGTCGTTAGAAACCACCCTTCCTTCTTTCTACACTTCATGCCACATCAATACCCAATTAAGTCATGCCATGTGTCGCATTTTAAACAAACCACCCAATAGGAATTTACCACGTCATCCTTTACACCACTTCAAATCTTCACGCCACCATGCACTCTATCCATTCAAGAAGGAAATGATACTCTTTCCATTCTTTATACCGCATGCTTCTGGCATTTTTAAACCCATGACAACACTTTCCCTAGTAATGCATATAAAGACGGAAAGTTAATTATGCTAGTAGTGACAAAACAATTGCATGCATATTAGATTATACTCAATCCGTACCACATATATAGTCGGAAAGATAATTCTCTTAGTTTAAGAAAATTACATAGGATTTATAATTTTATATGTTTTTTCTTGTTTTACCCTTCGTCTTATCTTCAATACAATTACCTATGTACAATAAATATGAGTATATATGGAAAAATTCATCTTGAAAAGCAAAGTCCGCCTATTTAGTGGGACAAACAAAAACCAAAATTCCGACTATATAATAGGGACGGAGGGAGTATACTACTAGCTAATGCCATGCGACGCTTTGACTTCTTTTTGCTGCAAGACCGTGGACCCCACATTAATGATAAATAAGAAACCAATTGAAAGAGATTGATCTCCGCATATTCCTCTACTGACCACCGTATCCTACCGACCATCTTGAACGAACACTATTAGACCGATTCTTAAAGCCCAAATTCCAAGACTTCTGTCCGTAACTCCAAATAAAATTGAGTTACCACCACAATTAATTAAGGTCCAATTTCTTTTGAGCAACATCACATTTCAGGTGTATTTGCCGCAAACTCCATTTTTGCTTCTATTTTAGACGTTTATTCCTCGAATAATAGATCTTCTTGTAATTCCTCAAAATGGTCTAAAACAATATTATTAGCCAAAATAATGAGTCCTAGCTAATGTTAATATGGGTATAATTATGTTGCACTTGCGTGCTTATCAATGATCAGTGTGTTAATTGAGATTCCTATGATGATGTTATCCAATTAGTTGAGGTGTAGTGGAACTGAGACCCTGTTTACAGGGAGAACCCCTTGGAGAAACTATATTTGCATGACAATAATGGATCTAACTGAGGCACTATGGAATTTTCACCCTGATTTGGCCTGGCCCGTAGTACTTCTTTTTTGCTTAGTTTATGCTACATCTTGGTAATTGTTTAGTTTGCTCTTGTAGCACGTTTTGAGTTTCAACTTATTGTCTTGCTAAGAGGTTTCCGATTTGTGTACCTGATTTTGTGCTTAATGATTTCTTTTGTTCGTTGTTATTGCTTTTCTTGTGAGCTGGATGGTTGAAGTTTTTTTGTAATGTTTTTCCATTTGGTTGCAGAGCTTGTAACCATCTCCTTGCTTCTGTTATTCATTTTGTTTTGTATTAATGTTTCTTCCTCGATTTATAACGTCTTGCACATATAAGACAAACTTGTGTGCTTGAAATAGGGTATTCGAGTAAGCACATGGAGGTCAATTTAGCTGCTGAAAACCCATGTAACTTTGGAAACCTGTATGAGGCACTAACTTTGCAAATAATGATATATGAGGGCCGAGGGGTTAGCTTTTAGTTGTGGGTCTGCACCCAGTGATGCAAGCCTGCTTGCTCTTGGAATGTACTGGGAGTCTGCAGGAAGATCCAAGTACGGTTTGATTTTTGATTTTTGTTTTTGATTTTTATATATATCATGTGGGTTTTCTCAATATTTCTATGTGAACTTATCTCTCCCACCATTTTTTTGTAGGAATCATGAAGCTATGTGAACTGATCTCTCCCACCGTTTTTTTAGAGGAATCATGAAGAGAAGAATGAAGTCTCAGGAGTATGAAGCTTGTAATATTGTTGAGCTGGTGTCAAGGTATACTTGCTTACTTTTAATAGTTTTTTTATATGTTGGGCTAATAATACTGTTGATTTCATTGTCACTGTTAACTTCTTGGATAATAATCGTCAGATTGATCTTGGTATTTACTCCATACGTTTCACCATTCTAGAACACAGGGATACCTTACAGGGTAGTTAGGAATAGCTTTCAGGGTAGTACTGTTGGAATCAAATGAATAATTTTCATACGTTTTGATTGCGCAGACATATAATTCACATTCCACCCTTGCTAGCAAGATTATGGTGTCATGAAATTCTGGATTTACTTCTTCTCTTTGCACTGTTCTGAATCATTTATCAGGGTTTATGTATAGATACATGGTTTATGTCAAATACACTCAAATGAATGAAGATATGTTTCCGCTTGCTGTATGTTCCCTAGTATAGTCTATAATGAAGCAGTTAAAGTAAACCCAGAATGTGTTAAAACTAATATTCTCATTGAGAAAAATATTACATGTACCATCCTGTTTAGCTAGGTGGTGACAGCAAGCCTATAAATATGCAAATATGGGATACAGTAGATTCCATATTCTTCTTAGGTGGTTTTCTGTTTGAGATTTTCCCTGGTCTGTTTTCTGTTACTTTCCCTTATTGTGTGTTTGGGGTATTGTTATAGGCACGTTGCTCTTAAAGTCTTAGAAAATACAATCTAGCTTTAATCATGATTGGGTGTTTACTAATCTTGTCATGAATCTATGCCTATTCCATATTCTTCTTAGGTCTTGGGCATGGTTTTCTGTTTGAGATTTTCCCGCAAGGACAGTCGTTCTTCAACAGTACAACGACACTACTTTGTGGGTCGCGAGGTTCAAGCTTTCCTTCCTCAGAATTTTTGCACAAAAACGTTTCCCTTTTCACTTTGTTTTCATATATTTTCATTCTTTGTAAACACATTTTGAGCAATGAAAAACCATTTGGAGTGTGTCTACAACATGAGAAGCTAGAACCCAACATTGGGACTTTCATACATGGGTAATTTTAATTAATTCTTTATATGACTTTTGCATTATTTTTAATTGAATTATGATTTGATTAAATTGGTTGTGATTCAATTAGATAGGTTATGCTTTGTTTAGATAATCTATGCTTAGGGGATACAACCAATATTTTGAGAATTTATCTTGGCAAAATCAGAGTCATTGTTGTTTTGTTTATTGAGCTTTAATTGTTGAGAAGAAATAAATTGAACCTTTTGTTATGAGTTTGACGGAATCCTTAGTCCCAGCACATCTCTCCATCCGGTGACAAATTTGTATATATTTATATCTTATTTTAGTTTTATTAAGTCTAGAACTCCTTTGCCTTCACAAGTTCAACGAACTCTTTACTACAACTATCATTGATATATACTATCAATTTTTGGCGCCGTCGACACGGAGCTTGTCTTTAGGCTAGAGTTTTTAGACTTTTTTTTGTTTTTATTTTTTTTGTTCTTCTTTACGTTTTTGGGTTGTTGTCTTTTCCATACAGAATTTGGAATTCAGAGCAAAAGAAAATTGTGCCAAAGCTTTTGGTGAATATTTAAAGACTTGGAGTAAAAGGCAAAGCGAAAGGAAGAAGAAGAAGATTTTTTTATTTATTATAAAAAAGAGAAAAAAAAAAAGAGAGAGTTTTTTTTTTTTTTTTTTTTAGATTGTATTAGGATTTCTCTATTTTTGTAATTTTATTTTTATTTTTGCACTTTACTTTTTAGACTTTGGACTTGAACATTCTTTTATTTTTAAACCCTACGGAAGGGTTGGGTTAAATATAAACTGCATAGGGAAGGACGACGAAAATATCCTCGTCTACTCTCGAGGTTGTAGCATGACATTGAAGTTGGCCCGGTTTATGATTCATCCCCGAACGGAGGTAAGAATTCCACTAGCCGGGTTTCCGTTTGCATATATGTTGAGGTTTTGAAAACTACGTTTTTAAATTCCTAGTAAAGGGCAAGGATATACAAGATAAGTCGTTCTTCTTGCCGTTAGGAAAACGATACCAAACGCGAACCTAAGCTTAAAATTTGGAATAGAACGATTCCGATAGGGTAACGAGCTTAATAGGAAAATCGTTCAAATATTGGTTACTCTTTTGAGCATGCTTTGAAGTTCATGAGGTTTCTGTCTTATCAAAGAAATTCATTACTAAACACGGATTGATTCCGTCAGGGTTTGCTCAAACTTTGTTTTGGATTATCTGGAGCCGTCATGCTTTTTGTTTGCTAGAAATCGGGTTTGTTGTGGTTTGTTTGTGTTTGTGTAAATTCCCTTGCATTTCTTATCCGACTAATTTTCAAAATGGACATTTCAACTTTGACCGAGTATGAATAGTGGTTGGGAGCATCCACCTTTTCAAAGTTATGGTTTGTACCATGATGAGCCCAATTACTATTCGCATACTCACCAGTCATATGAGCAAAACAATCCTTCTATTTCTCTAGAAGATGCTTTAAAGAGTCATTCCTTATTTGTGAAGGAAACCTTAAATATTCGAGATGAGTCCCAGACTGGAATGTCTTTAGAAGAGACTCTTAAGCAATTTAATGAAAGCTCAGATAGGATTGTTGAAGAACTTGCTCGAAATAATCTTAATTTCCAATACAGTGTCTCCAATAATACCCTTGAAAATGAAGATAGTTATTTTCATAATCAAGATATGACGAGGTTAGAATTGGTAACACTACTTTAGATGAGGTTCAACCATTTTCATATTTTTATAATGATGATTATGATAATGTTGATGAAGAATTTGAAATGAGTAGGCATAGTGATCAAGAATTTGTTACTCCAATTGAGCTTAATAATGATAATGTTTCTAGTTCAAATCCAAATAATTTTAATAATTATTCACCTATTCAAAAGGACGAGGATTTGACTAGAGATACCTTTTTTTTACGATGTAATATTTCCTTACGATTACGAAGCCAATGATGGTTTAGAGGAGCAGTATATTTTAGTCTAGCGATTTAGAAACAACGAGACTTAGAAAAACAAGATGAACTAAATAGAGATGAGTGAGGATGTACGACTTAGAAGAATCAATTGACCATTTTCCTGGAATCAGATAGCCTTGAAATTAGGGAAGTTGTGACTAGTCTTTCTAGAGACACTAAAAACTCTAAGTTTGGGGGTGATTATCATTCTCCATGTGCCTTAACTCTTAAAAAGGTCCCTAACTTGGGACTTGACATTTGTGACTCAACCATTTTAAAAGATTATCTTCATACACTTTTTCCTGAACCTAGTTGTGTCCATAAAGAAGTTCAGTTGTTAGAAACCCATCCTATGGTTGATGTGGTTAACCTAGGCTATGATACCACGATTGACTTTGTTTTCCCACCAAAAAATTTCCTTCCAGTTGTGGGAACATATGAATTTCAGATGTGTCAGTTATTAAGTTTTGAGACTAAACCTAATTACTTTAGAAAATTAGGGTCGACACATTTGCTTAAGAATGACCTCTACTATGATCAAATTTTGACTTAGAGGATCCTCGATTATTTAGGTTATTATTGTGCGCTTCTAAGATCATATTTGAGTTTTCCAGACTCCCTAGGACCTAATGATTCGGATCCCACCTATGAAGAAACGCAGCCAATGAAAATTTTATTTAGACCCTTTCATAGAACCCGAACCCTGAACCACAATTAGATATAAATTTCTTAATCGAAACTAAGTAAGGGCTTGCTATTCTTGTTCATTTTCTTGGTTCATTGCGTTTTCTTTGGTCAACTCTATTTAGTTTTGAAGATCCACCATTATTTCGACTGTTACTTTATGGTTCGAGTTGACTAATCTTTCCTAAGTCTTTGAAGACTTTAAATTGCTTACTTCTTACTTTCCCTTATTGTGTGTTTGGGGTATTGTTATATCATGTAATTTGCTTGCGCTTGGATCCAAAGTAATATATTCGAATAAATTTGGACTATTGTTTGCGCGGAACACAAAGTTGCGCGGAACACACCGGAGGACATTTGATATTCGGACTCCCACTTTGGATGAGGGTAACTTGCTCTTAAAGTCTTAGAAAATACAATCTAGCTTTAATCATGATTGGACTGCTATGGAAATAATATATCCCGTAATATTATTCTTTCTAATCTTGTCATGAATCTATGCCTAAAGACATCACATGTATGCCTATCTCGATAACTGGTTAATCATCTAGTAAATGTTTTATCCTTGGTCTATTGGAAGCTTTGAATTTACAAAATTTTGTGAGTAGCATAATCTATGCTTGGGGAGATTACTTGCATTCTTTAATTGTTGAGAAGAAATAAATTGAACCTTTTGTTATGAGTTTGAATCCTTAGTCAAAACAAAATTCTCAAAGGTTGGGTCAATCTGGTGTTTCATATTGTGAGGATGGATGCTTTTAAAGGGACCGGATCTGGTGAGGGAATGATCAATTTTCACATTATGGAGCAAGGGAAGAGGTCATAGATCTTGAGATCAAGTAAGTTGACTTCATGTTCCTTTTACAATTTTTTTTTCCATTCATTTTTTACTTTTTGTGATATGCAGCTAATACCACACGGCAACCTTTATAGATTAACAACAGTATTGTTATTTTTTTGTACTGGAATGCATTTTACTTTGTTTTACTATTTTCTAGTATGATAGATTTTTGTTATGGTTCAGTTTTGTCAAGTTAGACGCCCGATTAGTTGTTGTGTTATTAGATTTTCATATTGAAATTTTGTTAAATTATAATTTGCGGCGACAATTGCTGAAAGTGCATTAATCTTATTATAGGGTTCCTACCCTTCCATATTTTTAGACACCTGATTATTCTTCCACGTTTTACAGGCTCATGTCTTTCTGTCTAACAAGAGAAAAGTAATTATGGAAGAATATTTCCCTTGTGAAGGGAAGGGCCAGTGTAAATATGAACATGAACCTGAAGGTCCTGAACTTCTTCCTTGATCAACTTCCCACTTGCGCTCTTATTTATTGAGAAGTTGAGCTTGTTTTTATTTGGTTGCTAAGAATGTCGTCGTTTTTAGTACTTCCAGGATTATCTTGAGTAAGAGTTTTCTGTATTTGCCACTGCTTACCAACTATAACTTTATGTGTTTCTTATAGGGAAATAAGATACTTGTACAATTTTTTTTAAGTAGAAACTCCTCGGGAGTCGGGTGAAAATCTCTTTTCATTTGGCTTGCTTCGTTGGATTGTTATGTTGCTGCCATTTTCATATTTGTTCTAATTTTCTGCAACTGTCCACATTTTTGTAGGTGCTGACGGCAATAAAGGTGGTGATGTTCGTCAAGGTACTAACAAGGGAGGAAAGACCCCTGCAAGTGGAGGCAAGTCAAACAAATCTCTAAAATCTACTGGGTCAGTTTCATGCGATTCTTGTACCAAGTAAGATACTATCTTTGAATTTAATTTTTTTACTTAAATCTTTGTGATGTCCATATATTGGTTGTCCTCTAATCGTCCAGTTGTTTCTGCATTTGTTCTCATACTGATTTGGTCATTATGTTCATATGTGTAGGGAATTCGGTACAGTTCACAGTGAACTGCAATAGGTTGTTGGTGTCTATTAGTTTGTTCATACACTTATTTTTTTGGTGCCTAGGAAGTTTGTTTTTGCAATCATATTTGTTTCTTTTGTTCATAATGAATAAAATGATTTTTGGTAAATGTGTATGTATGAATTGTAATATAGTTTGAAGTTTGCAAATTGAGAATGTTTGACGGATTGAAAATTACAAGATTGTAGGCATATGTTTCAGGTTTAATTGTGCAGGCCTGTAAACTGGAAGGCCAGGTCCGTGAGAATGACATGGACTATCCATTTTTTTTAATTGTAATTGAAAGAATTGTCACAGATTTAACTGTGACCAAAACTGTGAAGAAAAACAACACGTGTCATCATCTTAATACTGTTACAAATGAGAGTAACAGTTTAAATGTTACAGTAATAGTGACAAAAAAATGACATGTGTCCATAGAGAATTTGTTGCAAAAAGTATGCAACACTTATATGTGTTATTGTAATTGTTAGAAAAAGTGACACGTGGCAAAACCAAATTGTTGCCTACGTGGCGGTGTAAGACACGTGTCATCACCTAGTTGTGGAAAAAATAAAATAACAATTAAATCTGTTATAATTACTGTGACAAATGAGCCACGTGTCGCTATTCTAAAATTAGGTTAACTGTTACTATTAATTATTGTAACAGTTTATAAATGTGACTGTAATCAAATTTTGTCACCATAAAAACTGTTACAAAAAAGATAACAACTAATATCACAACGTTTCTCTAACGGCCTATATGTGTTACAACTTTTTTTTTAGTAACAGATATGCCCTGTGACAAAATCCAGGATTTGGTGTAGTGAATCACTCTCAACAGAGCAAATTCAATCATTAGAACTTATTTCTTTACGCAGAATATACAACACATTCGCAATCCTTGATCATCATTGATCTTACACACTTCTCAGCTTCCCTCCTACAGATCGACACATCCTCTCTTTACGCAGAATATACAACACATTCGCAATTGTCTTGGTTTAGGTCGGAATCTTACATATTGATCTCTCGAATTTAAGCACTCTCTTTGCAGTGCATCTGTTTGCAAAAGGTTAAAGCAATTTGCTCGGTTCGAGGAGTTTTCTCCGCACGTTAGTCTCCTCACTTCCTAAAAAACCAGTAAATCATTTTCTCCCATAAACAGATTGGCGACCACAGTGGGATATTAATCTCTCGGTTGAAATCTTAATACATCAAGATGGTTGATCTTAGGTCAGGTTCAGTTACAAACCTTAACCCAAACAATGCTATCACTAGCAACAATAGTGGTGGTACTCCAGTGGCTCCCATTTCCAACAATGATGCTACTGATACCACCCATCCTCAAACCAATATCCTAAGTAATCCTCTCTTTGGACGGTCTCCCGAAAAAATAATAGAAAATCCTCCTACCATAGCTGATCTTATGAAGGTTCAGGAAGTTATCGCTAAGAATCAGACTGACATGTCCGTGATACATAAGGAGTTATGCAATTATCTCAAAACTCTAACAGACAAAACGTCAGAGAAAACTCGGGACAGTTCAGAGAAAGGAAAATCCAACTAAGCATCCCAGACCGCTGATCATGGGATCTCTCAAATCCACGTGGTGGATGATGATGAAGTCCACAAAACTATAGACAACCCACCGGAGAAGTAACTGTCCAATTTCATTGCTCAAGAATACTTGGAATGCCTATTAGAAAATCGTGGAAAAGATAAGACGTCCTCTATCAACCGTCACCAACCTCCGTACCCTGCTGTTACACAAAGGATTCATGTACCAAAAGGTTATACCTCTCCAACGTTCACCCTTTATGACAGAACAGGCAATGCTCGAGAGCATATTTCTCGGTTTCTGGAATCGCTGGGTGAACATGAGGATAACCATGTTGTTAGAGCATTGCTTGGTCGAACTCGCATGCATTGCTATCTCAAGCATATTTGACAATGTTAGTGACCAAAACTATAAGTTTTGATTTCTAGTCTACTATAGCTAAGGTATCATACTAGGATAGAAAATATAGTTGAGCTCAAGAACTCCATGGTAATCATCATACAAGACAAAGGCCTACTCAAGGAACTGGTGGATCTTCATCGACTAAAAGGTATGTAGAGACTTGAACTTATCTATCACTCAAAAGTCTATTTATCTCCTATCTTGAGACAAAAGTCTTTTTGCTGTATAGACTAAGATTATACACATTTGGTATTTCGAGCCGAGTTTACCTCGCCTATCTATTTCTCAAAATATGTGTTGGTAAAGCTTTTTCTTTATCCAAGTTCATCTTTACATAGTGACGAAAGTCATGTTAAATTTCAATCACTTTGAAAATTGCTCTGACGAAAAATGGTTTTTGTAAAACAACTATATAACGTCCTCTGAGAATGTTTTAATTATTGAAATGAGAGTTTAGACAATATAAACAATGGAGGATATAAGCATTGTTGTGGAAACACATATATGTATAAGTCCTTATTCCTTGAACCAAAGTTTGCGAACTTTGTTGATCAAAAGAACCGGAGAAGTGCGTGAGCTTCAGTCTATGAAATGGCGGAAGTTCTCGACCCGAGAATTTCTGCTGAAATTTGTGAACTCCATCTGGGAACTTAAGTCCGCGAACTTGAATAGGTTATGTCTAAAAACGATGTTTGTGAACTTATCTTTATAAACTAAGGGATGCTATTGCAAACCGTGGCTATATAGTTCATGAACCGATTCGAGTGAATCAAATCGTTTTTGCTTCAATTGTGTCTTATGTAGTACATGAGATATCCTTGCAATTGAACAACTCTCTAACTATTTCATTAGAGTCATTTGAACTAGTTATGGTGAATAAGAATATGGTTGATATGAAAGTTATCATATGGCTAACCATTTGGTTAATTATTGTTGAACCAACTAATGTACAAGTTTGGGTACGATTACACAATCCTAGAAACGTGCATTACATGTGTGTATAACAAGCTATGTTTTCGATCTAACGGTTGATAAATATTAGCTTGAAACTTCTACAAGAAACTACTCTACAATAGGAAAAGATTAGCACTCTTGAGGAATTTGTTAAAAAGGACTCCATTAGAGAAAAACTTTTGATCGAGACTCATTCATTAGATCTCAACAGACTTCGTGCTGAAAAAGAGAAACTTTGAGCATCTCTTACTCTAGCCCATGAACAGTGTAAATCCTTGGAAAAGGAAAACTCTGTCCTAAGGAGAAATTCTTTTGTGACTAACTCTCAGGAATTACCATTTCCAATGAAATGTTCTCCAGAAGAAGATTGTGTCAAGAAAAGTTTGCATAACTTTCAATCTTCTCGTATGGCTATGAAGTTTAAACATGTGCCAATCACTGCTTCTCCTCTACGAACCTGTACTTTTTGTGGGAAATAGAATCACTATGCTATCTATTGTTTTGCAAGAAGAAAACAAATTTCTAAGCTTCGTAATTTGCTTTACTTTACTGTCAATGGAACCGATAGTCAGTTGACTAAACCAGTGAATCGTAGGCCCACAAGAAATCAGAAACCTTATGAGAACGATCTCTATTCTAGATATCATCACAGGGATAAATTTCTTTCTGGAAATTCTTTTTACAGTATTAATAAGAACATTTCATGTACTTATAATGATGTTTCTGATAAATCTAAATTTAGAAAATGGATTCCTATCTATTCGGATCCTCTTAAACCTATTGCTAAAGGTCCTAGATTTAGTTCTCAGAGAAAATCATCTGACGAATTCGTGAAAAGTGCCAAGCCCTATTCTTCAGGGACATAGGTTAACCAAAGAAAGGCGAAGAGCACAAAAATCAAACAGCTATGTACAACACCTTTCTCAACTATCGCAGTGGAACTTGTTTCCACCCAATCACCTGATTCTAGATATTTGGTTCCTTGTTTCTAACTTAAGAGGTACAAGGAAAATGGTTGTGAAATACTCAAGTATGTTGTATATTGTTTCAGTTTGATTAAATTTCTGTGTCTAGCAGTCCGTGAACTCCCGTAACCTCCGTCCCTGAACTCTTAGGGTTTGCAAAATTTGGTTTCCCCACCCCGGTTTGCGAACGTATATATACTTGTTATATATATTGTACCTTGTTCTCTGAACTGATATGGAGAACGCTGCAAGAACTCAAGAAATTGTGTGTCTTAATATGGAGGACAGCAATCGGGAACATAAGTCAATTCAAGAGTTGGTTCTAAAGAAGATGCTTGAAAGAAAGGATCATAACTCCTGGATTGATGATTCTGTCAAGGATTTAACTTGTTTTTAGAACGATTTAAAGGTTGAGTTTGCAAATCTTCAATTGTAGATAAATCAACTTCTAGATGGTCAGGCCATAATTCTTGCTAATCAGAACATTCTGATACGGAATCAAAAAAAGCTTATCATGGACTTTTCGAAAGCTAGACAGCTTGCTCAGGTGGTTGATCGCAAAGTTAGTGTTCTAACTCACGAACATGGTGTGTCTACGTTCAAGAGAATAAAGGAAATCAGCGATACCTTCTTTGATGGCTTCATTGAAAGATACGAGGTTCTTAATGAACTATGATTTCTTTTAATGTCTAGTAAATCTTCTATGTTTTATGTTTTATTTAGAAGAATAACTAGTGTTTTGGAATAACCATGATTGTGATTATACATAGCTATATCCAATGATTTCATCTTCTTGTTTTAAGATTTATTGGTTTAAATTCTAAAGTTGTTTGGAAGATGATGGTTGCAGTATTAATCTTTTTGATTTTATATATTGCAATATTTTGATGGGATTTGTATGTTCGTCTGTGAACTTGATTATCCCATATTTTGTCAAAAGTAAAGTCGTTCATGTATTGGTATGCAAATATTGATAAAGGAATGAATGGACTTTTGGAGAAACACAAAAGTTAAGCCTATATTGTCAACTATTGATGTAAGATAGGTTAAAATCATTTGTGATTCAAGGATAAAGTCTATTATCACTACACCAAATTCAGTAATTTGTAACACTGAATTGTTACACTAATTAGTGTGATAGTAAATGTCACACAAATTTGTGTGACATTACCGGAAAGTGTAACAATAAACCCGAATTTTATTTCATTTATTTTTTTATTTATTATGTCACACTAAATTGTGTAACAAATCTAAATATTAATATAATATTGAAAAAATAACAGAAATAATATAAAAAAATTATTTTCCTGAACAATAAATAAAATGTCAAATCTTCCCACTACCCACGAATATGTAGTGGATTCTCCCTTATCTATGTAACCATATTTCCTTGTGTTCTTATTATCAAAACCTAAAAAAAAAACTGAATTGCAGAAAAACGCAGAAAGTCATCTTTTCCTTTACCGTGAAGCTCCTCTAGAAAAGTTATGAATGATAAATATTGTCTCATGTTAGATTTGATTTTATGGGTTTCTATAGATTTGTTTTTAGGGGTTTCTGTAGATTGATTATCCTATTTATGATGGAGATTCGTTTACTATTATTCTTCTTTTGCAATTTTATTTATTTTTTCCCTAATTTCTATTTTCAGATTAACAAACATTTGGTACAATTCCAAGGATTTTGGTATCACATCATGTGCAATACGATTTCGTGCTATGTTCATACTCTTTTTGGTGTTTTAATTTATACGATATAGAGTAATTTAACTTTTTTGTGGACAAGTTGCTTGATGAATCGCAACAAGGATTCAGATTTACTTGATACATTTGTGTGTTTTCTTAGTGACTATGCTATTGAAACACTTCATCATATATTGCCATCTAGGTGAACTAGGGAGTGAAATACAGTATCATAGGATGCTCGTCCTGTAACATTTGATATTCATGGCCGTATGGGTATGCTTTGATATGTAATTAATATATTTTGATAATTCATTTGCCCCATACTTTTCTATATCAATTTATCTAACAGTGTTCATAATATACTCGTTGAATCTGCTTCCCCTACTTGATACTTCACTTGATCAAGAGAATGATACTAGCTAGCATTAAGATTGTGTAATAGTTTTTTACAGTTGACTAGTGGTGCTTATGGTGTAGCCTAACATTGTCATGACTTGTCTTTTGTAGTTCTTAGATGGTAGATCCATTTGATGACACATAAACTCACACCATATTGCACACAAAAGCATGCTAAGCAAGAATCACTCACATCTGCTCTTTGGGATTCCATAGTTAACAAAGGAAACTCTTCCGTAGTCGGATTAATAAGGTAACTAACATCTCCTATGATTTTATGATTATCACCTTATTTTTTCTACTGTCATTGTTGCATTAAATTTTGCGAACTTTTAACTATCTCATTGGTCTTGCTTTAGTACTGATTTAAAAAACGAAAATGACGTTGATGCGTGCCTAACCTAAAAGTCAAATGAGAAGTGAATTGCATGGCTTGGGATTGTTGTAGATTGGGTTTTTCTAATCTGACTCCCATGTAGATCATAACTAGTTGGACCAGAAATCGTTACTTATTTTTTCATTATATACTATCCTTCAAATAAGTCTCGATTATGGGTGAGAAAGTTTGTATCCAATGAGAATTGACCGATTAGACTAGATTTTGTTGACAAAAGAACTCATTTTTCTTTTCCAATTAGAAAGTTGTTTTATCTCTATTAGGAAGTGTATTTTTTTCCAACAAGTTTCTACGACCTGTACTCATGATCATTAGTCTAGGAATTTATTTTGAGGATATGTTGTTGTCTTTTAATTGGAGGATATTTATGATTGTTTAAGTTGCTATAGTGGAGGTAGTCTTGGTTTTTGGTACCTTGAATGGATTTTATTTTATGCAAGAATTACCGACACTTATCAAAATTAACTTGTCAATGGAGTTACATAAAAAATATGGCATGTTTCATTTCATGTTTCTTTAATTATCATAAACCTGATAATTAAATATTGAAATTCCCTTGGTCAAGTACATTATTTCTGAGTTCCATCTGTAGGTTAGCTGAATCATAAAGTGTACCTTTCAGTTTTGCAATTGGAATAGACATGCATGGTTTTGTTAAGTAAAACATTTGCGGATGTTTTCTTTTTACAGTTTCGATCGTGCTTGCTTTAGTTGTGCATCTGACTTCGCCTCTTTGCTAAATTCACTTATTTCTTCTTCTTTTTTTCATTTGTTTAACATGCATTTTTCGAAATCATGCAAGAGTTAAACCTAAGAAAATTGGACAAGAAGATGTACTTCTATTATGCAAATAAGCAGACACTAAAAGTTGCTTACAAGTTGAATTTGTTTTTGTTAGTATTAAAATTTCGGTTAAATTATATGATTTGACCAACATATCATAATCCTTTAGTATTAATGGTTGGTCGTTTCAGATTCTCAATGTCTTCAATTTGGGTAACCGGAATCGAGCTAATGAGAATCGAGCAAGTAATGATTGATAAGGTTTGTTCTCCTTGTTGCGTGTTTAGTAAATTTCTTCTCTTAAAATTTGCAGTTACGAGCTACTGCGCGCTTTACTTGTATTCCATTTCTTTTTTTTGTTGTTGTGAATGTGATCTCGCAATTCGTAACTTACTTGGGAACATTATCAACATTATTACAGCAAATGAGGATCCGAGCTTGGAAAAGAAAGGCTACAATGTGACTTAGGCCCAGGTCAGTTTTTTTTTTTTTTTTTGGTAAAAACTTGATTCTCATCTGATGTAGCATTAAGCATGATGCGTCCCCAGTTTATACTCGTTTACTTTTTACGTCCTTGTACTTGTATGCTACATGCAGGAATACTTTCATTAGCATATGCATCTACAAAGCCCTCTGCTACATTACATCCTAAATCAAATATGGAGGTATAATTGATCTGCTTTGCTAAGCAGGAAAAAGAAACAAGGCAAGGATATAGTCGAATTCACTGATGGGCTAGTTCATTATTAAGTTAAATTGCTAGGTTAGTGTTATGAAATAATGGTGTAAACTGCACTGATACGGTGTCATTGCTGTCAATTATAATACACAATGTTTTTTCATTGCAGTCAATTATAATACACAATTTTTGGCAAAACTGTAAATTTGTAGCATATATGCACCTTTTAAATGTAACTTGTACACAATTTAATGCAATATAATGGTTAGATTTCTATTTGCATGTGAATGGAGATTTAGACAGTATGTTTCTATTCTGCGGATGGGAAGGTGCAGGAATCCCGAACTAGGGAATGATAAAATTTATATTTTTTTTATTACTTTTCCCAGAGATTTGTCACACCAATATGTGTAACTCCTTGGTAACACATTTAAGTGTGACTTAAATTAATTTAAGTCACAATTATTAGTGATACTAGAAGAGTGTAACAAAAGAATAACACCATATTTATTACACTTATATGTGTGACATTAAATAGGAAGTCACACATATTTGTGTAACAAAATGGCTAATTTGGTGTAGTGTATGTCACTTTGTGATGGAAAAATAGAATAGGTCATTATTGTGATTACACATAGCTATGTCCAACGTTTTCATCTTCATGTTTTTAGGTTTATTTGTTTAAATTCTAAAACTGTTTAGAAGATGATTATTGTAGTATTAATCTTTATGGTTTTTTATATTGCAATATTTATATGGGATATGTGTGTTTGCGTCTGTGAATTGTCCCATACCTTGTCAAAATTAAAGTCGATCATGAGTTGATATGCTTAAAGGAATGAATTGACTTTTGACAAATACAAAAGTTAAGCCTATTATGTCAATTTTTGATGAAAGATAGATTAAAATCTTTTGTTTTCAAGGATTATGTCTATTATATGTCATTGTGCAAATGGTGATGGAAAATATAATGAATCCATGTGTATTCCGCGGTAATTGATCTTCCCTGATACATATTTTGTGTATTACTGTGAGGCTCCGTAATGTGTCTCATATTGAGCACTAAATAGCCAAAGTTGATTATTTTTATGATTATCTTAGTTGTTGTTCCGTAAGATACTTTATGTCGAGCATATTGAACTAAATTAATCATCTTGTTTGGTTATTTAGTTATGACTCCATAAGTTTTTCTTATGTCGAGTATGAACAATTAAATTGATTACTTTTGTGATTAGTTTATTTGTGTATTCCGGTTAGATTAATTATGGTTTATCTTGTGATTAATCTAATTGAGTTTCTTAAGTCTCCATAAGTTTACTTATGTTGAGCATATTTGGTTAAATTAATCATAGGTTCACATTCGGTTAATTTAATTGAATATTTTTTGGATTCAAATTCATACTTGTATGTAATTTGTTATGTCCAAAGAAATCCTTCTTTCCTTTTTGAAATTAAGGTCGCTCTTGTTGTTCTTTCGGGAATGACATATTATGGGGGAGAGTTCTTAATTGAACTTGTGCTTAATTGCCAAATCTTTATGGGGAGTGCGGTTGTGGAATATTATAGGGGTTATCTTGTATCTTTATAGACTCCTTGATGAATGCATTTAGCTTCGGCTTTATGATTGCATCTAAATAAGATGATATATACTTACTTTTGGTCATGAAATGTCTCTTACGGAAATTTCACTAGGATCCCATTCTTGTACCTTTGCCAATTTTATTGACAAAAAGGGGGAGAATTAATATGTAGTTCATACTACAAATACATATGGTTTTCGGATCATTATGTAAGGGGGAGTGGTTTCCATGTAAGATGGAGTATTGACTAAGGGGGAGTGACATATTGTTAGAGCAATGCTCGGTCAAACTCGCATGCGTTGCTATCTCAAGCATGTTTGTCAATCTTAGTGATCAAAACTATATAGTCTTGATTTCTAGTCTACCATAGCTAAGGTCGCGGACTAGGATAGACTGTGTAGTTGATCTCAAGAACTCCATGGCGATCATCATACAAGACGAAGGACTACTCAAGGAACCAGTGGATATTCATCGACTAAAAGGTATGTGGAGACTTGAACTTATCTATCACTCAAAAGTATATCTACTCTATCTCCTATCTTGAGACAAAAGTCGCTTATCTATATAGACTAAAGATATGCACATGTGACATTTTGAGCTGAGTATATCTCACTTATTTATTTCTCGAAATATATGTTGGTAAATCTTTCGCTTTATCCAAGTTCATCTTTTCCTAGAGACGAAAGTCATGTTATGTTTCAATCACTTTGGAAATCGCTCTGACGAAAAATAGTTTGTGAATAACAAATATATAACACCCTCTGAGAATGTTTCAATGATTGAAATGAGAGTTTAGACTATATAACCATTGGGGGATATAAACATTGTTGTGGCAACACATATATGTATAAGCCCTTAACACTTGAACCGAAGTTTGCGAACTTTGTTGATCAAGTGGAACCGGAACGTGAGCATCAACTCAGTCCGCGAACTGGCGTAGTTCTCGAACCCGAGAATTTCTGCTGAAGTTGTAGCTCATGTGTAGTCTGTGAACCTAGTACGCGAACTGACGGAAGCTCTCAAACCCGAGAATTTCTGCTGGAGTTTATAACTTCAACCGGTTAGCTTGAGTCCGCGAACTCAGTCCGCGAACTCAAGAGGTTATGTCTGAAAACGTTGTTCGTGAACTTATTCTTAAATTACTAAGGGATGCTTTTGCAAACCGTGGCTTTATAGTTCATGATTAATGATTCCAGTGAATCACATCGTTTTTGATTCAATTGTGTCTCTTGTAGTACTTGAGATCTCATAGCAATTGAACAACTCTATAACTAGTTCATTTGAGTAATTTGGACTAGTTATGGTGAAGAAGAATATGATTGATATGAAAGTTATCATTTGGATAACCATTTGGTTGACTAATATTGAACCAACCATTATACACGTTTGGGTACGGTTACACAAACCCAAAAATTTCAAGTACATGTGTGTATGACAAGCTAAGTTTTCGATCTAACGGTTGAGAGATATTAGCTTGAATCTAATCAGGTTTTCATCTAACGGTGAATATTGAATGCTTTGTTAGCAAGATAACATTGATTTCAAACCCTGATTTGAAAGACTGTATAAGGGGAACTCTAGCTATTGGAAAAACTAATCCCCACACACCTTTCTTGTGTGATACTAGTTTTCTTTAAGCTAGAGTCGATCTCCATTAACCCTTGAGTTTTTTCTCTAAATTCGGGTTAAAGACTTCATTAGGATTGTGAAGCCAGACCGATACTACTTATCTTGTAGTTGTGTGATCTGATCTTGCTATTTTTATCGTACGAGTACAATTGTAATAATTGGCTTGAGGTTTCTATCTCCAATAGGCAAGATAAAAGTAGTCACAAACATCTTCGTCTCATTGTTTGTGATTCCTCAATAATCTTCTTCGCTGCGTCGATTAAGTTTATTATGAAGTGATTGATGAAACTGAGATGTTCTTCGGGAATATAAGTCTGGTTTTATCGATTGGTTCCTGTTCACCTTGATTTATCAAAAGACGGAACAAAACTTGTAGGTTTATTCGTGGGAGACAAATTTATCTATTACCTATAGACTTTTCTGTGTGAGACAGATTTGTTTGCTAAAGTCTTTGACTTTGGGTCGTAGCAACTCTTGGTTGTGGGTGAGATCAGCTGGTAGGCTCGAAAACCTACAATAAATACTGCAAGTGCACAGTGTCTAACTAGTAGAACAATAGCAGTACAGGTCGTCCCCACGAGGAGTGTGAAAGACTCTACTACCTAATACCAAAAACTAAGTAATCAACAAGATAATGTTTTAACGAGAGTTTTCAGAAATTCGGACAAAATGAAATAATAAATAACAAAGACATAACCAAAATAGGTAATGTGTTGTTAGGGTTTTCGATATCCACCAATTCAATCATATAAAACTCTACTAATCTCTATTTATTACTCAAGACAAATTTCGAAATCAATCTCATGTCCCGGAAGATGTTATATTAAATTCTAAAATATAGTTTCTCCGCTGTAACTTCCTTCGCTTCGTATGTAGTGATCCTAAAGCATTACTTATCTATCCTTGCATACCACGTCTAGGGATTTAACCGAAACACGAAATATCAATTCAAAAGCATAAATAATCAAGAAAATCACATGAACGATAAAACATCAAGCTATATGAAGAGAAATCACTAATCAATGAATCATTCTTAGAAATATCATTGTAGAGTTTATATAATTCAATGGCTTCTATCTAAACCCTAACATGGATTAGCTAGACATGACTTTCTTAAAAGCCATAAATCAATAGAAATAAAATCCTAGCTAATCGAAACAAAAATGGGAGAAAAACTTCAAACCCTATCCCCTTCGGCTCGTAGCCGCAGCCTCCTGCTTCTTTGAGTTTCTGTTCGTGCTCCTATAAAACCTAGCGAATTTGCAAGAGCCCAAATTGGACCATACAAGCACTGTCCACACAAATGCCCGAAGGCCCATCTCAACCAACACCGGACCTCCACGTTCAGATCAACTACGACTCCACCTATAAAAAAGCTACGGCAATAGCCCCGCTTTGATCTGCTGTTGCCTTTGCTTCTTCGTCCAGACCCAACCTCCTTCCACTGATTACAATCAGCCACACCGACGAGATTTAGCTTTGCTGCAACAAACACTATGAGCAAAGTACCGAAGAGAACCCATCATTTCCTTTGTAAATCGTTGCTGCCAATTAATCTTCATTCTCGGCTCTTTGTAGGTCCGACAGATGCACTCCAGTCGACCACAAGAACCCATTATTCTTCCCTGAATTCTCTCCATGAAATCAATGGAAGCAGTCAGCTCCATCTCTACCTAGAGAAACTCTGACAACAACCACTCGTCTATTGACTGCCGTTTAACTCAACTTCATCGACTGCTCTCGGCTCCACGATCAACACCCATCAGCGACATATGCAGAAAAATTCCATCCAAGCCAACACCTTTTTTTTTTTTTTGCGCCAAACCCATTTCAGCTTCCTACTCGATTCACAAACCAGCTTCGATCCAAATTAAGGCCATGTCCAGACTCGGTCCTTCCAACTTCCGTTAACGCCAGCAGCTGTTCCCACCATCAGGACTCCATCTTCATTTCCATTGATCGACAGTGGAGTCTACCACCATCAATCACTGTTGCCAACCACCAGTAAATCCATTGCTGGCAACACAAATTTCAGCTTCTCAACTCCGAGCAGCACCAACCTGTTCTGGCCAAAAACGCATCTTCACTTCCACCGGATGCCACAACTCAACACCTCTTTGATTTCTTCATAGTCATAGCTCCTCAACTGAGCTTATACAACTTCCGAGTACACCCCATGCACGACCACCGTCTGCAACAAGCTACTTCCATTCTCGCTGCCAATGATTATTCTTTACGATTCTCTAGCCAACTAACTTCTCACCACAGAGGACTGTTGTTGTTGCTGCAAAATGGTTCAGCTTCGTTCACTGCCTACTTCTGTCCACGGCATTATTTACTTTCTCCCTGTGCATGTCACTCGAGCCACCAACAGTTAGAAGCAAAACTTGTTGCCATCTTCTTCCTCTCCTTTGAACATGCTGCCATCTCCCTTCATGCATCAACTAGTGGATTGCCCGTGACATAATGGCACGGGGACGGAAGGGGTGCTGGCGATCTATCTGAGGCCAAGTTTATTTTTAAAACTGTAATCTTTATATTACTCGATCTGTATGTAATTTCCTTTTTTTAGTTAATCTACAAAGTTATGTGCCAATATATTCAACATTACAATTAGCTAAGAATAGACACTGTTAATAAGAGCAATAGAATCAAATTTTGAAAATGAATTTATGATAGCACTTCTGGATACAAAACATTTGTTGTTTCGTGTCCAGTACTGTTATTTGGAAGTAACACATGGATCCTACCGGCGCTTGTGCATCTGGACAAAGGCAACATAGAGTTGTCCATGGCTGAATACGGGCTCCTCAAGTCTATCCCCACGTATTTCAAATGATCGACCACGAGATTTATTTATGGTCATCGCATAAGCCAACCTGATTGGGAACTGTCTCCTGGTCATTCGAATGAGGACATGCGATGATGATGGTGTTAGTGATATGCGTGGAATAAAAACCACTTCCCCAGCTTTATCTCCTGTTAAAATTGTTGCCACAATAACATGTTGCTCGCAGATCTCTACCCTCAACCTGATAACACAACAAATCATGCCACTATTAAACATTCCTAGATGCAAGTCTAGGGATCTACATATAAACAACACGATGAGAATGGATGAGGTGAATCGACATGTGATAATCTGGATAAAGCGCATACCTAGTACCGTTGCATAGTCCACTTCTAGGAGCTAGATTACGTAACAACATAATTGGACAACCGACTTTGAGCTCTAACTTGAAAGGTGGTAATCCTGGCGGATTTTGTTGGTTTAATGTTTCACTCGTATAGGTGGTACCTGTTGATGATTCACCAGCAACCTGCTCTTGTTTGTCTGCTGCGAGAAAGGTGTGAGATTCACCTTTGTACATCTCTAACACAATTTTATTTATTTCTGAAACCTCGTCATTCCTAGGAGACAATATTGTTCTCTCAGTCATATATTCTGCAGTGGGTTTGCTCATTTCTTCAATTCCCGGATATATCTTTGAAATCAACTCATGTAGACCGGCACATTTTGACATAGCAGATGGTAAGTTAACTTTTGGCTCGGATTCTCCCCACCTGCAAAATGACATGTGTATATCGGAGGAGTTAATATCGCAAACCACAATTCGAAACACTACTAATAGAAACACTTGGGGTATATAATCAACTGTGAAATTTGAAGCATGATTTAAATGTCAGAAACTTGAAGCATCTGATCATCTAGCCTTGGTTTTGTAAGTCTAGCGCATGCATCAACGAAACCGCTAACCGATTTGCAAAATCCAGGTTTAAACATTCAACTACAAACAATCTTGCATATCATGCTTGTTACTGGTATCACACAACAATCTTGCATATCATACTTATTACAGGTATATCACACATAATATCGATTATCTCATCAAGTGTATAAGTATTCTCCACCTATTGGAAATTAGAGGCTTTTCAATTACGTAACAAGATATTCCTAATTAAGAAACATATATTAGGAGCATGATATATAGTGAACTATGTTTCATATATTAGAAGACATACCTGAAGTAAGTACTCCGCGAATGCAATGCTATCAGTATCTTGACTCTCAAGCCGCATGTTTTGTGTGAGCTTAAGCACATTCACGTCTCTCCACAAAACAGAGCTTCTAATCGAGGCGTCTATGATTTGTTCTCTATGACCCTTTTGTACTACCGGCAAAGTTTGCTTAAAGTCTCCTCCAAGCACGACGGTGATCCCTCCGAATGGTTCGTCACTTGATCTCACATCTCTTAGAGTACGATCAACCGCTTCAATACAAAACCGGTGTTGCATTGCCACCTCATCCCATATGATCAACTTGGTAGCTCGAAACAATTCCGCCTCGATCGAATCAAAATCAACATTACACTTGGAATCAAATTGTGGCTCGAAAGGTATCTTAAAGGTAGAATGTGATGTCCTTCCACCAGTTAGAAGCAATGCAGAGACGCCGCAAGAAGAGATTGTTAACACGACGTCACCCTTACTTCTACGTGTTGCTTCCAATGTGTTGTACACAAAAGTCTTCCCCGTCCCAGCACTACCATTTAAGAAGAATGTTCTACCAAGATTATTCACTACGGAATCTGTAATTGTTTCAAACGCATTTCTTTGTTCTGTATTGAATTTATCCACATTCGAATCCACCACTGATTCTTGAATCTCAAACTGCATTTCTCTTTGCTCCCATAGTAATCGATTTCCAACAATTCGGCTCCAGTCACCAGTATGTTGGGGCATTCCAAGATCCTTCATTTCCTTCCCTTCCTCCTGAACTATTTTCTCCATGAGGTAAAGACCGTAATCAAGAACCTGCTCCTCCGTTGGATTTTCAATTTCGTATTGTCTTTTGATCCTAAATGGTAAATCATCACATATATCTTTCCCATACCTCTCCCATAGAACTTCTGGCCGTGTAGGACTGCACTTGGTTAGTATTATACCAAACAATTGTCGCAGCTGATGCCCAGTTTTGATTACAACGGATTCTTTCAAGCATTTATCACATTCTCCGTCATCTTCCAACAAATTTAGTGCAATACAGGCAGACTTGAAAGTTCGGTGGACCTCTTGAACACCACTCTTCATCGTAGGTCTTAGGTGCTTGAAGGACCTTGCCCCCGCTACTACCGTAAGCAACTGACAAAATACATTCTCCTAATTGCAAAGCCTTTCTGTCGAGGAGACCACTTCTTATCTGAAAAAATGACATGATTCTCAGAACATGTTTATTTTCAGAAATATAATTCAAGTGGATACTCAAAAACATGCAAATAAGAACATGTAATGATGATCATTTCATTAACAATTACTACAATCAAACTATAACCGTTCATCATTTCAGTAACTAATAGCAATGTAACTGAAGAATGAAATGGATATGTAAACTGAAGACCATATCTTACCCGACCATACAAACTTCTAAGGGAAGTCTTGGTAGATATATGCCTCGTCTTCTGGATTTAACCTGTATTTTTCAGAAACTAAAGTTGTGAATGAAGAGAAACTGAACAGGAGCTAATACAACATGACACAAAAATGAGGAAGAAAGACATAAGACGTGATAAAAATTCATAAAATGATGTCAAATGGATCTTCTTAATGATGAAGAAAGTATAAAACTTCTATACGCAAAGCCTTGACAATTTACTAAAGGTAATTTATCATCAAAAAACATAACTATACAAAAATCTGGTGATTACACAATAAAAATGTTGATATCATGAAATGGGATAAAGAATAATACCCTTCAAACATGGTTTGAGGTGAAGCCTCAAAAAATCGTGGTTGTGCTAATAAATATGTTTATCTGGCACATGTACATGATTCCTACATCCCAATACATTGAAGAGCTTAAATAAAGGGAATTTCTAAAAGAAATCCACCCTATTAGGAATTGTCTTCCCGAGCATTGTAATGGTACATTTCGA
The DNA here is from genome assembly GCA_023529315.1 of Papaver bracteatum. NCBI lineage: Eukaryota > Viridiplantae > Streptophyta > Magnoliopsida > Ranunculales > Papaveraceae > Papaver > Papaver bracteatum. The sequence continues at coordinate 2,891,357 of JAJJWX010003277.1, read as the reverse complement.
AAAGAAATCCACCAAAGGAAGAAAGACAAAAATTGTAAAAATATGCATTAGAAAGACAAATTTGAAACTAACCTGTTGTAGTCAAAATACCCCATCAGAGTGGTTACTACATTTTATGCCTTGTCCTGAATTACTTCGACTGGATCATCTGGATCGTAAATAACTCGTTGCTTTCCGGGAAGATGTACCGCTAGCCGCTGTACTTTGGGCTTCTCTTTGTGTAGACGGTTTCCAAGTAATCTCCAAGCTGCCTCGGGTGCTCCAATATACCTTGCATTCAGATATTGAAGAATCTCGTTGGGTCCACCACCAGCAACCATAATCGTCAAGTCATATCCCTTGTAGATATACTTGTGTATATACTTCACGGCAAGGACGCCGAGCAGAGACTTCGACATTGATATGGCAGTCAAACATCCTGCTAAGATGTGGATTGTAAGGGACCACATCCATATTAGTGTATGACTGATTGCGATAATGGAAAACCCGGCCATCATTGCGTCGGCGATACACTGGATACCCATCCTCGCTAATTGAAGTTGACTCTGCGTACTGTTTCGGATAGTTTTTGGTGCACCTGCCGCCATCCATGCAACTTGCATTAGGTTTCCTAGCACCACACGGTCCATGAACCATGCATCTCTGTATAGTTTGAAAAAGTTCTGGATCCTCTTTTTCATCTGGGAATTCGGCACATACCATCTTATCCACTTGCTCCGGGGTGTGTATTTTATCTGCCTTGTACAGAAAAATCAACATGTGCATATGTGGCAAACCCCTCTTTTGAAACTCTATTGTGTAAACATATCCAACCACCCTGCCAAACACTTTATTATCTTCTATTTCTTTTATTAGCGCCTTACGTTTGAGCTCAAACACCCTAGCCACCAAATCAGGCCTATTGTGTGGTTGTTGGTTTTCTAACAGAGCACTTGTAATTTCTTCCCAGCGCGGATTTGCTGTCATGGTGAGGAATATATCTGGATGATGGTTTTACCTTAGCAAGAAACATAATTTTTTATTAGCAATTTTTAACATTCCATTTCTATTCAGATTTGAAGAAATAACAACAATGATCCATAAGTCTCAAGCACACAACAATAATGCAGATACATCAAAAACCAACTCAATATGGTCTCACTAAAGCAATACTAAGGCCAGAACATTAGACAGATACTGCGCAAGAAAATTCTACAACCATATTCCCATATAAACTACTTGTTCTAGACATGATAAGAATTTGGAGCAATTTTCTCGGCCAAGTTACCAACTAATAAACAACTAAATAAATAACTGGCTCCGAATGCACACACAAAAACGAACCAAGTTATGAAATGAAACTAACTGATTACTTGATTATAACTCAAACAACTTATAATATGTGAGGTTTGTCGTGCATTTATGAGCCTGGAGTAGTACAGAACCAATCCACAAAATCAGATCATCCCTACAGAGATATAACTAATTGTGACTATTACTACTCATTGAAGTTCATCTAACAGTGATATATGTCCATCTATTATGACATTTTACTTGGTTCTCGCTTTTCAGACAATATTGAAGATCAACATAAAAAAAAAAAAAAAGTTTAAAGGCATCGAATTCAGAGAATTAACAAACAACAAAAGGGATTCTACCTGGTGATGGCCATTGAGTCTTGATATATCTCGTACATGTGTCGAGGACCGCCTATGAATGTGGAGGGAAGTATGACTGCCTGACCACGTTCTGCAGCTTTGTTGCCAGAAACCCCAAGGTCAGCAAGCCCTTTATAGTTCTGAACTCGCAACTTGGGTTGATTTTTCCTGATCTAACGAAAGGCGATTCTGTTCAGTAGCTTCCCAAGCATCGACTATAAATTCCTGAAAGAGCATACCCGCTCTTAGTATCGTCGAATACTCACCTCTCCTCTGAAACAATCTATAGCTGTAATATTCCATTTGAGTGAGCCGTGTGTCTGTAGGCTTATCCAGATCGTCATCCCAGTGTACCATCCCAGGTTCCCATCCCAATTCACCATATGGGAACAAAAGAACATAATGCATAGGCAAATACGCTGGATGACACTCATTGATTCTTTGTAAAGCATGACTTCCTTTCAGATGAAGTACTATGTCACGCGGTCCAGAATTGATGGTTTGTCCATCTTCAGGCAATATAACGGCTATCTCATCTACTGTGGGTAGGTTACAATGTCTCGGATCTGACCCTTTTTCGTATTGGAGAGAAACATGGACATCATTGCCCCTCCGCTCATTGCTTTTTAATAATTCAAAAGCCTGACTGTATTTCTTCACGAAGGGATTGTTGGCAGATAGAACCTGTTGTATGATCTCAAGCACCGTAATGTTTAACCTTGGGTTTAGCTCAAGGCGTTTTGATACTGCAGCTTTAGGATCATAAATGTACAGCTGTGAGTATGTGCCGCTTTGCGGATTTTCAGGTAAGAGTGTTCCGGTTCTATGCCTTCGCTGACCATTAATAGGAAACAACGGTGGGCCTGTTTCAAAGATCGAGTTCAGTCCAAGTTCCGGTTCTAACTTTAAGTTCATACGTATTACTTATGCTAGAAAAATAAATCATCTATTCATACACATACCAAACTCAAACTTCCTACATTTGCTCAGCTATTGACAAATATCAAAAGTACCTGTTCCCTTGAGTTTATGTGGTTTTAGTGTGCATCCCAGACTCGTGAATGCGTTTGACGTGTTGTACCTGTGTCGGATTCATTACAAAGAACTATTCAGTTAGTGTATGAGTTTGTTTTGTAAGGCCTAACATTTAGTTCAGGTTCTAACATGATGCTACCATGAAAGCATGGCAGTGAGTGAATGTTGCTTACCTAAGTGGATGAGTTTGTCTTGTAAGGCCTAACATTTAGTTCAGGTTCTAACATGATGCTATCATGAAAGCATGGCAGTGAGTGAATGTTGCTTACCTACGAATATTTTCCTGAAAACTCTTTGCGACTTCATCAGTGCCTTCGAGTAACTTTATAAACTCTTCAGGTGGTACTCTCAAGTTGGGTAGTATGATCCTTCCCTCTAGGCAACATCTACCGAATGCTGGTTCCGTTAGTGTAGACTTGGTGAGCTTTTCATCCATGAAATGCATCGCTTCACAATGTATACATACCACGTCCATCTTCCCAAGAAAATGCCGCACACCTTTTTTCCTCCTATTTGATACTCTGGAATATCTTGGACGTTGAGGTTGCTGGAGAAGTCTCGGGCTTCGGCGACGAACGATTTGCTCAGTAACACTGCAGCTTGTATTGGCTCCGGCTTCATGGTCATGTAAACGGACATGCCTACTGATTCGGTTATCATCATCTGCCACATCGTCATCATCACTTGTATCTCTGCAATGCACAAAGAAGCAAAAATATAAGAATGAATAGGTGTATTTGACATTAATTTATTTCTATAAATAGATTGGATACATACATCTCGTAATGTTGCTCGTAATGCCCCCCTTCATCATCAGTGTCATAATCCATTGGATCATTGTTGTTTTTCTCTCCATCCGTTGAACCAATAACTATGCCTTTCGTTGAGTTTCTGCCTGGAACGTAGCTGTTTGCTCGACGCCGTTCCTGTTTACCAAATAAAATGAGTTATGAGTTTTAATAGTCCAGAATCTTAGCAAGCGTGAAGAACAAAGCCAAATGCATAATGAGAAGGCAACGTTTAGGAGCAAATCATGCCTGATAAAAGTTCCAAATGTATTTGACCAAACAAAATCATATCGACTAATGAAATTATAGTATTTCTCAAAGTTCTTGTGAGAGTTATGGATTTCATTTCATTTTGTGCCTGTTCAAATGAAGGGTGTTGGATTTAAAAATCATAACGTTGTAAAAGTAATACCTGGTATACTGTAACTGATTTTCCCTTTCTCTTTCGGGATTCCTCTACCATAAGCTCATCTTGGAGCTTAACTTGCTCGAGAAGTCTGGGGCTTTGGTGGGTAATGACTTTATCAGCAACGTTGCACCCTGTAAATAAGCTTTCCAAAGTGTTTCTGTCTGGAACGTAACTATTTGCACGACTTTGTTTCTGTTTGCCAATAAGAAAAATGAGTTTCATTTTTCATTTTATGTATTCTGATGCTTATTATATAAGTATAATATATAGTACTCGGTTCATATTTTTGAGAAGCAACTATAAACTTATTTAAATTCAGAGCGAGTAGCAAGATGGCATAACTTAATGTACCCCATTCGAATAAAATATACATACTTGTTTATCGTGTGCAACTTCCTTGCCTTTTCTTTTTCGAGATGCCTCTCCCTGCAATCTTGGGCTTCTACTGAGGTTCATAACAGGAACATCATTGCGCTCTAATGCCAAAAATTTGATAAGCAAAACAATTAGAAAAAACAAAATAAAATTAGTCAATGTATTGCTTGGGCTGTTACTTTTATTGCCTTACAACAAATATTGGTAAGTTATGTTCAAAGCAAATGTAACTTACAATAAATATGACCGTGTTTATTAGGGACAGTTGAAAAAAATAATACTCGTAACATATTACAACCTGCTGACTGCAATGTCTAACGGGTTGCAAGATTATAGTCACTAATGGTACTATAATATTGGTTCATACTAAGATGGTTTAGACTCACTGATCTCAAATGCAAATGAGATGGACATAACAAATCAAATGTGTTGTTTCTTATAGAAAAATATTGGTAAGTTCTTGAATATATTTTCAGTTAAGAATCATAATTTAACAGCACCTCGGTGAGTCAGGATTTCTATGGTCAGTTACATAATCAGTCTCTTCTAATGGGAAATACTCAGTCTCTTCTAATGAACGCTGCTGCAAAGAGTTAAAACAGAGAAGAAAAGGAAATGAAGTTCTGATCCAATATGTGGTCAAATATTATACCTTGTGAAGTAGAAGTTGTAGATGTTGAAGCACCGTCATTACTTGGTCCTGGTTCATTCATTCTGTCTCGATTGAGGAACCTGGGGCTTTGGCGAAGATTACTGAACCTTGTGCGCAGGTTCCCCTCAATTCCTACAAAAAATTGAAACAAATTAATTATTGGCATCCGGATGTTAATCAACTAAATCTACTTATGGTATAATATATGATCAATTTATAATTGAACTTTTTATTCACATGCAAAACAGTAAACCTCTACGGAGGTCAAGGACAGGTGTTTATGTTCTTGCCATGATGTATCCTAATTCTATTTTGCAACCTCTATGGAATACCATTAGTAAAAATGAATTCAGGAATTCAGAGGAAACATAAATAGGACATTTTATTTTGCAACCTAAGTTCCTGAAGTTATTTCCAGTTAAGTAATGTAACAGCACCTCGGTGAGTCACGGTTTCTATGGTCAATTACATAATGTCTCGAGTCTCAGCTAATACACTATTGCAATTAATTTTTATATCATGGATGCAAGGTAATAGGAAAGTAACATGGAATCTATATGTGAAAGAAAACAACAAACATAACTTGGAATGTATATGTGTGATAAATATCTGAAATCTACAGAGAAATATCAAAACTTACCACTACTTGGTCCAGGTCCGTGCTCATTATTCATTGCATCACCTACTCTTGTTCTTCGCATTTCATAAGCTCTACGGCGTTGTTCAAGAATCTGTTGTTTTTCATTTTCATCCATTGAACTTCGTCTTTCTTTCATTGCAATACGACGCTTCTCTAATTGAAGCTCTCTCTGCTTTTGCAGCTCAACTCTGGAGCTTCGACGAAGAGTGAAACTTGATCTTTCTCCATGCTCTCCATCTGATTTAGAAACTTGTACGTTTGCTGCAGATGTAAAAAATCTATACAATAAGTTTATATGTTGTTAAAATATTACTTATGGGATGAGCATTAAACAACATACGACATCTTAAGAGTTGTAAATTTGATGTATTATCGCTACCTATACAGCATTACCTTGAGTGCTTGTTTCTCCGGTGTTTCTGTATCCATTTTTTGTTTTCCTATTGCAAAGGCTAATTTCAGCTTCTCAACTCCGAGCAGCACCAACCTGTTCTGGCCAAAAACGCATCTTCACTTCCACCGGATGCCACAACTCAACACCTCTTTGATTTCTTCATAGTCATAGCTCCTCAACTGAGCTTATACAACTTCCGAGTACACCCCATGCACGACCACCGTCTGCAACAAGCTACTTCCATTCTCGCTGCCAATGATTATTCTTTACGATTCTCTAGCCAACTAACTTCTCACCACAGAGGACTGTTGTTGTTGCTGCAAAATGGTTCAGCTTCGTTCACTGCCTACTTCCGTCCACGGCATTATTTACTTTCTCCCTGTGCATGTCACTCGAGCCACCAACAGTTAGAAGCAAAACTTGTTGCCATCTTCTTCCTCTCCTTTGAACATGCTGCCATCTCCCTTCATGCATCAATTAGTTATTACTATTGAAAGAAGTCCACAAAGCCCTTATATTTATAAGGAAATGATGCTGCTTCATAATCTGAATCCAAGTCACGACCTTGCCCAAGGTTCAGGTGGAATAAAATCGAAGAAGCCAACAGCTGTCTGTGTGAGACTCTCTTTTGTTTAGAAAACAAGCTGCCGTTTGGTGTCATTTTAACATTACCACAAAAGGAAAACATATCTGTGGTTGAGACTTGAGAGCTGATCACGTCCACTCATTTCTTATACTAATCTCTGGCGGTGAAATAGATGTGTGGCACGCCTGGCTTAAGTAGACAACTTGGCAGCATCCATTAACCCCTGTCTCGTTTGGTGGAGTGAGTGGCAATGGCTATTTTCATCGCAAAGGCCGTTTTAGCTCTTCATTTAGCCATTTATTCTTCAATGATTGGATTAGCTTGTACTTTTTCCAAAAGTACTAAAATAGTGTGATTAGCCATTGTATCGAGTCCTAGCTAGTATAAAAGTGGGTATAAAGTATAGTATTTATGTGCTTATCATCGGCTAAGGGAATCAAGTGCGCAGTATCCTGCTGGGATCAGAGGCGTAGGAGCATAATTGTACCTTGGATCAGTGTGAGATTGGTTGGGATTCAACTACAGTCCAGAACGAAGTTAATTTGGAGTAGGCTAGTGTCTGTAGCGGCTTAATACAGTGTATGCTTAATCTGGACTAGGTCCTTGGGTTTTTCTGCATTTGCGGTTTCCTCGTTAACAAAATTCTGGTGTCTGTGTTATTTATTTTCCGCATTATATTTTTATATAATTAAAATAATACAGGTTGTGCGTTGTTCAATTGATTAGAATATCCGACCTTATTGGTTGTTGATTTAAATCAATTGACACTTGGATATTGGTCTTTGATACCTTCCAAGTTATCTCTCTTTGATTAAGCTCGCGAATCTTATTTGCTTGAGTAAATCAAATCGAGAGATTGAGATAATAACTCCTTGAGTATTTTCTATTGATTGAGTCTTGTTGATTCTCTAGAAAACAACTCGGAGTTGTCCATACAGATTGCTATCGAAATATTAGGTGAGGTTGTTAGACCCCCGCATTTTCACATATCACCATAGTATTATTGTTAAAGTTGTGATGCAATTGGACTTTGACGCTGTGTAATGATACTATGACACTAATTATATCCTCCATTGGTTATATTGTCTAAACTCCTATTTCAATCATTGAAACATTCTCATAGGACGTTATATAGTTGTTATTCACAAACCATTTTTCGTCAGAGCAATTTTCAAAGTGATTGAAACTTAACATGACTTTCGTCACTAGGTAAAGATGAACTTGGATAAAGCGAAAGCTTTACCAACACATATTTCGAGAAATAGATAGGCGAGGTAAACTCGGCTCGAAATACCAAATGTGTATAATCTTTGTCTATAAAACAAAATGACTTTTGTCTCAAGATAGGAGATAAATAGACTCTTGAGTGATAGATAATTTCAAGTCTCCACACACCTTTTAGTCAATGAAGATCCACCAGTTCCTTGAGTAGTCATTCATCTTGTATGATGATTGCCATGGAGTTCTTGAGCTTAACTACACTTTTGAACCTAGTCCGAGACCTTAGCTATAGTAGACTAAAAATCAAGACTTATAGTTTTTATCACTAACATTGACAAACATGCTTGAGATAGCAATGCATGCGAGTTCGACCGAGCAATGCTCCTCCTTTGTTAATTTTAGTGACAAAACTATCAATACATATGGAATACAAAAAAAATATATAAATAAAATTTGTAGCTCCTATTCCACATGTCTAATCTTCAACATTACTCAAATTTTCGTCACTTCCAAGTACTCCAATGATCCCAAAGGTTGTAAGTTTAGCATCATCGTTGTTGTTAATCCATAGCTATAATAATGAGAAAACAAGAGTTCTCAATCATTGTAATACACCAAATGAGCCTAATTGTAACGGTTTATAGGTGTTACAAAGACCTTCAGTAACACTGAATAAACGTTAATGTTGAGGGTGTGGCAGATTTTTTGTCAGGCTTTCATATGTTACGGATTTAGTCAGTAATGTTTCCACAACACCAGACCATCTGTTATATTTCGTGCAGGTAGTAACACGTCTCCACAATCTGTTACACATGGAAACTGTTACTAAATTTTTCTCTTGTAACACTGAAATACTGTTCCAAAACTAGGACTTTTGGTGTTACTGAAATCACATATATATCAGGTTATTTATCACTGTATGCAACTGACACAGTTCTCGAACATCATACTCAAGATATGTATTTGTATTTCTGATGTTCGCCACATCAAATTAAAAGATAAAGAGTACTATATTTCTCGTAATATCATTACTAATATGCTTTTGAAACAAGCAAAGAGTCAAACAGATAAAGAATGGATCATTTTTTTCTTTACGAATACAAGAAAACGAAACTAAATTCATTAGTAGAGTGTCAAGGTATCTTTTAGTCTCCCATCCTTTGTGATGGTTATTGCGAGAAGCTTAAACTTGTACGTTCTTCCTAGACATCTCCACCATATTTATTATCTGAAGACGATTACTTATGTAGACTTACAACCTTGCAACACCGTGTTAGACTTGTAATTATATCCCGATCACGCACAACTGGGTTGTCCGTCTCAACAGTAGTATTATTCAGGACTACCTGCAATGGTGCAATTGAAAATGCAGGTGCATCAATAACAAGGTGTTGATGGTGGATTTTATTTCAGGGCTAAAGTTGTAAAACCAATATTTTGTACAAGCCGTCCTGCAGAGGATAAGGAAATTTGATAAGAGATGAATACTTCTTCGCTTTACTAATTCACCTAGAATGGAGCATGTAACAACAATCCCCCGAATATTCTGTGAATTTTAGCATTATTGATTAATGCATAAAACGCCTTGTATTTCCTGTGTTGTTCCTAGCAGGACTCTTATTGTTGGTGCGGCATGATGACTGATTGTTACTCGCAGCAGAGTAGCATGAATATCCAAGTACCAACAGTGAGGCATGCACGAAATGCCCATACAGTCTATAACTCTTGGTGTGTTATACTAGCCCGATTGAGCATGAAACTCTCGATGTGTTATACTAGCCCGATTGAGCATATAACTCTCGGTGTGTTATACTAGCCCGATTGAGCATCTAGACTGTCCATAGCAGTATAGAAATGATCACGATCATACAACTTCACCAGTGTGATTGTATGGCCTAGATCGAATCCAATACCCCCGAGAAGGTATTGGAATATTCACTGCCGACCCAACGCGGGCCCTGCATGGTCGGCCTCCCCAAAATGGGTGGCAAAGCTTTCCAAACCATCCAAACTAAGCTAAATGGACAAGAAACCCTAAATTAGGGTTTGCGACACACGCAAAACGATCTCAACCATCCATCTTCGCAGGCATAGATGGAGGGTGTGGATGTAGATTCAAAGGGCCCGGAGCATGTCAACACAATCACCGTAAGCCTGTCAACCATGGTTAGTTGTCCCAAATCGTGCGAACAAAACCAAGTATGACGCACGACCGGCCAAAACCCTAATTAGGGTTTGTAACGATCACGAGCGTCTGATTTCTCCTGATCGAATGAAGGGCTTAGGAGACAACTGAATAGGTCCAGTGAGCATCAACGTGATCACCATGGACCCATCTATCTCCTCACCCGACCGACCAAGGCATACCATGCTTGGTTTCTCCAAATCGCACGCCCAAACTAGCGTGGTCACGCTTCCCAAATCACAAACTGATCTCGACCACTCAACTTTGCCAAACAAATTGAGTGGCTTAGATCACGTTTTCATGGGACAGTGAGGTATAGGCGTGAATATCAGCATATCACCTACACGCCGGACCAATCGGCCGAGACCGACCAAGCTTGGTCATCTCGAAATGCGCGCCTTTAAGGTGACATACCGGCCCTTTAGGAATCCTTTGCGGCATAGGATTTCTGTCGCAAATCGATCTCAGCCACTCAACTTCACCGGTAAATTTGAGTGACCTAGATCAAACCTTCATGGGACAGTGAAGCATGGACATGGACATCAGGATGCCTGATCGGTCCTCTATGAAACGTCTCCCAGGCTTGGATTCGACCAAGCTGAAGGAGTGCATTCGCTAGAGCTGGCAAATGGGAGGGCCGGGGCTGGCCCGTTGCGGGTTACACGGGTCAAAACCCGCGGGTCAAAATTCTTCACGGGTGGTCATTTCTCCAACTCGTGCCCGTAATGGGTTAAACTTGCGGGCTTACGGGTTACCCGACTTGTTTCATTAATATTAAAATTAAAACTTAATTAGGTTAATTTTTGGCAAATTACAAGCATAAAAATTGTAAAATTATATAAGATACAAAATTTCCTGAACACTAGATCTCAATTCCCCCTGTACAATCTGCTGGTAATTTGATGGAAGCTTTGAAAAAACCCATGAAGATAAAAATATCTTGAGAAACAAACCCTGAACGGATGAACCTGTTCTTTTGATCAGTAAAAGATGAACAATTTTACCACCATCATCAATTGATTCAATCAATTCTCGCAGAAATTGAATTACGAGAATTGAATCAGACCCAATTTTATTCCACATCCAAACCCCCCCAATTTTTTGTTCAATGTATCCATCCAACACCCAATTGTCTCAAACAGCAACACACAGTGACACACCCATGAAAATCAATTTTCTTCTAACCCTTTGAAATCCATGGCATATCTCTGATTCTCTATCTATCTTCCACTACATCCAGTCTTAATCTCCTCTCAATCGATTGTAAACACCACAGCTTCATAACCCATTAATCGAACCCAACTCTTCACTGGAACCCTAAGTTCTTCTTCTTTTTCTTAAAATCTCTGAACCAGCTAGCAAACACCAAATCATCAAAGTTTGTTTTTTTACAAATCAAAATAAAAACCCATATAGATAATCAAACAAAAAAAAGGGCGAATCATTCATTACATGATTTATGGTCCGCAAAATTTTTGCAGGGAGTTAAGCAATTCCCCATCAATTGATAATTCCTAAACATTTTGACTCATTTCTTGTATTAGAAAACTAAAAATGGGTTTTGATTCTCGGTTGGGGAATGGAACTCCGAGAAGGGTGAAGATTAATTGGTAGTGAAAGTCTGCAAAGAAAGAAAATAAAAGACAAAGGGTGAAGATTAATTGGTAGTGCAAGTCTGTAAAGAAAGAAACTAAAAGACGAAGAGACAAGTGTGGGTATGTGGGGGACACATGTAGGTGGGGTGGGGTGTGGTGGGGTGGGGGGGTAACGGGTTAAAGATTTAACCCGCGGGTTTACAATCCGGGTCGGGTTAACCCGTATTACCACAAGCTGGCATTTCTCCAGCCCGAACCCTGCTTGTTTAGACACCAGCCGAGCCGGGTGCGGGTTTATCACGGGTTGGGCCGGGCAAACCCGCAGGTTTTGGCTTGTTTGCCAGCTCTAGCACTCGCGCACCTCTTCAACCCTAATCCGACGGTCGCAGATGTGGGTCGCAAGTCATCTTGTCCATCTAACTTCGCCAGCCTGGACGGACAACCTAGGATAGGAGTTAGGCGACCAATGAGGTATCACCGTGATCACCGTCTACCACTATTCCACACCATGTGGTCGGCCAAGGGAGGATTTATTAGCGCAACCTCCAAACCCTCACGTGAAGTAGGCAAGGCATAATGCTCAACATCGATGCTTCATATATGACGAATACATTCGATGCATAACATGCATAGAATACACACGATACTTTACAAGTATCGACTTCCTAAATAACTTGGTTATTTAACTAGCATTACATGCTACCTTCTGTGGTTCCCACGATCCACACACTCGAGACATTAATCATGTCACAAACTGGGGTATTGGTATGGCGGTTTACAGCATGCAACGCGCCATCACAAGAACGTGTCAGGAACACATGGACGGTTAGTGATGATGGGAAAAGTGGGAAAGAATAATCGTGTGGCACCAACACACAACTCCACTACTCCATCACTCAACTTCCTATGAGAGACATGAATGAGGCTCAAATGACTTGTATAAATAGGTTCTCATCCCTATTTCCAAAACAAAAAAAGAATAACAACACAGAAACCAAGTGTTAATATGAAACGTATTCAAACACCCAGAGCCTGCTTGCGTTAATTGTAAGCCTGCTCACCTTTCTGTTACAAGTCATAAACAAGCATTCGTCTTCACAATACACCTTCTTCGCTTCCTTCCCTATGATCAACCCCATCTCCTTCGCTTTGTGACCGAAACAAGTCTGGAACGGACATTTCTTGGTTTAGTCCAGAATTGTATAGATTGATCTCTCGAATCAAAAGCACTCCCGTGTAGTGCATTTGTTTAGGGTTTAGATTCACTTCTCATCCACACACCCCAAATTACCAAAACCAGCAGAAGTAGTTTTCACCCATAAACACAAGGATACACATTTTGACGCTTGATCAAGCATCGAATTTTTTTAATAGTGACTGTAAGCAAACGTAATTGAACCAGAGTAGGCTCTTCTGGGAAACTCCCCATGAAACCTATCAAAGAGATCATTAGCATTGTCAATTAGTTCTTCGTATTTCATAAATTATCCAGATCATGGATATCAGCAGAAACAAAATTACAAATATATGCTAAAGCAAACAAACTGAGACTCAACTCCGCACATTTAATTTTAACTTCAGAAGTACCTTTGCTTTCAACTAAGGTGTATAATCCATCGTAAAGTACTGCAATGATGGATTGATAGCTACACGAAAATTGGACTCCAATAATCCAACTAAGGTGTCTAATCTAGTATCCCAAGCACTATCATGAGTTCCTTCATAAGCATAAGAGTTCCACATCTCTCAGAGGGGCAAGTCTCAGCAATATATAGCGGAGCTCCATGCATGGCCTGTTAGAACCAAATAATATCAACACTTATAAGTATAATGAGGAAAATATATTTAACAAAGAGAGGAAAGTATAATCGGATAAGCTTAACAAACCTATTCCAAGACCATAGAGTAGCCTCCCTAATAAGAGAACATAAAGGGTTGGCGCCAATCCAGGTTAAACCACCAAGCGTATATAGCACATATGATATAATAAGTTCACGTCTCCTTAAACGAAATGCAATTTCTAAGTAAAAAGATAAACTTTTTCAGGAATACCCAAGATTAGTAGCAGAAAGAACAAAAACATAGGTGAATTACCTTGAAAATATGCAATGGGGTAGACGATGACGGAACTCATAAGAGCTCCATAGAAAGGACCCCTTACCTGCACAGTAAATAGAAGACAATCTTAACCAAACTACAATTGAGGAATAATTCGTATAACTAGAAGATGATAACAGTCTTTCTGGAAGATAGATTGAACCATGTTGTCCCACTAAGATTTGGTGACTACGCAAGTGGTCAAATATCAAAATAATAAGAGTGTATCTCAAATGCGAATTCAAAAGGTCCGTACCAACAGTATAAACAAAGTGTTGTAGACCAAAATGCAAGAGAAGACGGGTAAGACGGAAAAGGAAAAACAGTATACCTTCAAAGAGATAGCAGCTCCTGAAATGGAACCAATATCATACCCAAAGAGTAAACCACTAGGAGCTGGAAATAAGAATCATCAAACTTTAGCGAGTCATTCTACAGAAGATAAAACTTCCCCTCCTTCAAATCTACAAGAAGCTATAGTAAATGCCCTAAGTATTCACATTACAAAATACATGTGCAAAAAGGCTTTTCCAATATACCAGCGTTCAAAGGCAAAAATCAAACCAAAATCAAATAGACTCTCATTTGCATTATGAAAAACCTTCTCAGGTTCCAACCAGGATCCTGATTGATTGCAATCCAATAAAAATCATAATTGAATCACTTACAGATTTTTAATTCTAATCCTCATTATCTTAACCAAACTCAAAACCTCACCCTCCAAGGATTTGGGTGGCAATGCCCCAAATTCACACAGGTGACAGGACACTCTCACACCCATTTCAATGAGTCTGAACCTCAAATCTGAATTCATAAACAAAATTTAAGAAATAGGTTAATTAACATATGGTAGAATCTCACAATTCCTTAAAAAACCACCATCTTGATTCACTACAGAAGCTCCTCCATCATAAACCAAAGACTGGATCTCCATTTTTGATGTTAAATTTTCTTTCTTAGCCCTAGAAAAAAATGTATCTGATGTAAACAGAAGCCAATAGTCTTAGGTTGAAATGGAGCATTTGACATCAGGAAACTACAACAGAAAAAAACATCACTGAAATCATAAAGTTCCAAATTAAAAAAAAATTACCTAATGCATTTGTTACACCTGGACTAGTTTGACACCCCAATAGCCTTAGGTTTCTGCATACAATTCTTCCTACTCATGTACTGTGAACAAACACAGCTTCCCAAAACCAATAAATTGAACCAGCACAAATAAATTTAATAAAACTTGCAACAAACCAGCTTTACCTCTTACACGTGTGACGATATTGAGGATGGTCCAACATCAACCACAATTACTTGAATCCCTTCCTGCAAATCTCCTTTCCCCTCCTCCTTTATCCGGGCTTGGGACCGGCAATGAAATTAAATGACATAAGCATTTGCATTGGCGGAGTTAAAAAGTATTGCCCCTAATAGATAACAAATTATATAGTTACTAATTATAGAAAAACATAGATACTTAAATAACAGAAGTCTTATAATAAAACTATGAAAAATAAATAACCAAACTTAAAGGAAGTCAATCTTAACAAGCTTAGACAAGGTTCAAGTGCCTTTTAGTCTGAAAAACCTAACGGTAACCACATCACTAAGAAATTAACCACTTAGAATTCATAAACTTTAGTGAAGCACTTAAGATCGACATTAGTATGTAATCAACGATTTTGGCCACACCAAGTATCCACCTTCCATCACATCCTCGAATATATTAGCACCATATTGTTTCTCAAACTTGCAAATTGGTGTATTAGGCATCACAATCTTGATTAGAATAACTTTTGCTTTGCGCTCTACATCCCACTTATAACCATGGAAAATACATTTGTGTCATCAGTAACTATGGTTGCGATAGCAACTACTTCGAAGTTCATATTCCTTAGTTCGCAGCTCCCAGAAGATGTTGCTGGAACATAGGTAGGTGAAACAGACGAAGTGCCCATAGACCACTTTTCTGCTGATGATCCATTTACCGGTTCAGCAGAAAGATGGACATTCTTTCCCTTTGTGCCTAAGACCTGTTAGTTAGGAAAATGGATAAATACGCAAGAATACAATCTAACAGACTTACAACTGAGTTGCAAAAAATTGAAAAGTTTTGGGGTTCGCTTACATGTTCCATTAAAGTGTCCAGCTTGGAATTCACAATATTCATTTCGCTTTTCAGTTCATTACCTTCTTTTTCTTTTTCCGAAAGCATTTTCAAGGCTGGTGCCACATGCAAGCATCGCCTTCGGGATATGGTGCTGCCAACTCCACGAACATGCCCTTTAGTGTCTTTTCCAAATACTTGGGCAACTGGGTAGGTATCAAGCGAATCTACATACATGTCGGTATCAGTAATATTTCCATCTTCAGTGGCATCTTGTGCATCCATAGCAGCCGTGACTTCTTTCTAAAACATCAAAGTTACATATGTTAACATATATATGTATGAATATATACAATTGTACATACTATTATATGATCATTTGACTTACAACATAAGGTTTAGCACTAGGAAGATATTTCCCATTCTTTTTCGTGTGGCTTGAAACCCACACATGACTGCGAGTAATTTTCTTCTTAAGGTCTTTTTGCTTCTGCGAAAAAAGTTTGTTAAATATCTAACTAAATAAACATACTTGTAAGTTACTTTTCACACAGATAATTACCAAGTTGTACTCTATCATTGAACAAGAGTAACGTTCACAAGTATGCGAATACATGAGCTTCGACCTTCTTTCAGCATTTGTATTTCTTTTATTCTTGGCAGTATCTAAAGCTTCATTTTTACAGAAGCGTTCCCAAATATCAACCATCATACCTGGTGGACCATCCAGAACTTGCTCATCGTAGTTAGTATGCTTATCCAAATATTCAAATCGCAATTTGGTTTTGAACTTTCTTATGATTACGGGCATCTCTTTCTCAAGGTAACTCCGCATGTCATCTGATACATCAAATTCTACCTGCATAAACGTATGTATACATTGTAATTACTTATAAGAAAGTAACCAAAACATAGGTGTTATATATATTCTTACCTGAAGTGCTTTCTATACGTCATCTTTAAAATGAGTTTGTACTTTCTTCCAACTAGGATAACCAATAGGAATATGAGTTTTGACTAGACGCCCAATACGATCCTTGAAATGTGTTGCACCAATACCTACTGCAGTACCCAAAGAATTGAATGTGACATGCATATGATCTGCCATTTTTCCTATACAAGTCTGCAACAGATAACTAAACCAATATAAAGTTTAAAGGGATGTCATAAAACTACACAATGGTTAGAGGTAAAAATAAACTAAAATTTAAGAGAATCCATTAACATTGACAAATATAAAAATCTAGTGCAATAAGAAGTAAAAGTAAAATCAACAACAAAGAATTTTGATAAAATTAAATCATAGAAAACCATAACGATCATTGTTTTAGAAGGTCTAGTAAGGATGGATTATCCACGAGAATGGACTGATACGAGGTGCTAGTAATTTCTTCCTCATCCACCTTGGAAGTTAACTTCTTCGGTGTAAATAAAAAAACATTCCACTCTTCATCTGTAAGGTCCTTAGAGTAAAACACTTATTTCGCCTCAGATGCAAGAATGAATGGTTCATCATCTACCTTATCAATGCTCTTCAACTTATTCAAGTTCACCTTTACTAAGTTCTAATGTTCATCAATTTTACACCCATGTGACTAGTCTTCCACCTTCACCCAATCACAGTAAAAAACAGTTTGTGTGAATTTTGTATAGTTCAGCTCAATTATATCTCTTATGACTCCATAGTATGTGGTCATCACTTCTTTGAGATTTTTGCCTGTACTCTTTACCCTAAACTTGGTCAATGCTCTCATAGAAACACCACTATCTTATGTGACTAGACGGTCATCTTTAGATTTCGTCAAAAATTTGTAACCATTCACACGGTATTTTGTGTATTTCTTCGCTGTGAATTGTGGACCATTTGCTAATCTCCAAAGATTAGTATTAGTTTCCCCTGCCTTCTCCAACTGTTAAAATCAAGTACTAGTTGAATTAAAAGATATATTTAAAACAATTATAAACATAAATCAAGTATTGTATTTCAAAAATAAATAAATCAAGTATTGAGTACCTCCTCACATAACCAAACAGGGAAACTCTTGGGTGTGTGAATGTTCGACGTTGGCCCCTTACGAGACTTACTAGTCACATCTTTTAGATACCGATCATATTTCCTAATAGTGCAAAATTGAAACAATTTGAGAGATAAGTCACAAAGTATTAATAATGATAAAATCGAAATTGAACATTTAACACATCTATAACTTACTGCTGCCAAATCTCTACTCGTCTGCATGGTTCAGCACCCATGTACGGACTTGTTGAAATTGTATTTGAAGTGACTCATCATCAAATTCATCATCTTCATCAAGAAATGACTCACGGGTACGTTTGTGATTACCAGAACTTGTATCTGGCATATATTCCATAGCATAAATAGTAACTTCCTCCACTAGATATTCCTCAACAATTGAACCTTCTACGTATCTTGTATAAAGATTATAATTCTTATACTTTTTCATCAACCTGACCATATACGCAAATTAGAAGAATAAGTATAAATAACACTACAATAGCACACATAAGACAAAGTTGTACATAACTGTAAAAATAATAGTTTACCGTTCAAAAGGGTACATCCACCGAAATCGAACTGGACCACAGATCAAAGCCTCGTCTACAAAATTCACCATGCAGTGGAAGCTTATAACAAAAAATGACGGAGGAAATTCCTTTTTAAGAATACACATTGCCTCAACCAAAGCCTTTCTTGCAAGTAAAATCTCTTCTCTGTTGATAACTTTCGAGCACAACACATTAAAGAATACGCTGATTCGATGGATCGATATTCGCAAGTCCTTGTCACCGTGGTAAGCATGTTTCATCAACACTGGAAGTAAATGTTGCATAATCATGTGATAGTCATGCGACTTCAGTCCTTTCAGACCTGATGGTTTAACAGTTACATTGTTACTCAACTTCGAGGAAAACCCTGAAGGAAGATTCAGCTCTTTCAAAACACGACAAAAAAGTTCCTTCTTGTCCTTGCTGAAAAGGTAAGATGCATTCGGCATGGATATTTTCCCTATTTCATCTTCCGTTAACCACAATTTCTTATTGATTCCCATGCTCTTCATATCTTTTCTTGCATTCTCCTCATCTTTTGTTTTCTTGGCAACACCCATTATTGTACCTAACAAATTATTTGTGATATTTTTCTCCGTATGCATGACATCAAATTTATGGCGTAATAGAAGTTCTTTCCAATAAGGTAAATCAAATAAGATAGAACGTCTAAGCCATGGTGGTGAAATTGTACTTCTATCAACTTCAGTGTCATCATCATCCAAACTCTTTCGCTTTCTACTGATTTTTGTTGCCTGGCCAGGAACTGCACTATTATTCTGAAGCTCTATCATATTTTGTTCAACTTCAATACCAGAAAGTCTACGTGGAGCACCACGATTTTGTTCATTCTTATTAAACCTTTTATCACTCCTATATTGGTGACTAGTGGGCAAAAACCGTCGATATCCACGAAAACATATTTTTTGAGAATTCTTAAGACGTTGAGAATCAACATCATCAGCATAGGCAGGACATGAATTATAACCCCATACATTACAACCATATAATGACCCATACGCATGGAGGTCATGAATACCCCATAATAACATAGCAAACATCTTAAATTCGTTCTTCATATAAGATTCAAAATTCCATACACCCTCGAACCACAATTCCTCCACTAGCAGTTCTAAATAAACATCAATATGCTTTCCTGGCTCTTTAGGACCAGAAATTAACATAGTCAGCATTGAAAACTCCATTTTCATGCATAAAGATGGTGGGAGGTTGTAAGGCACAATAATAATTGGCCAACAACTATACCCCTTATTAAATGTGCCAAATGGATTAAAACCATCAGCAGCCATACCAAGTCGAACGTTGCGTCCTTCTTAGTTGAATTCTGGCCATTTCGTATTAATATACTTCCAATGTGTAGAATCAACTGGATGGCGCATCAGATTATCGGTTGACTTGGCTCTTTTATGCCAAGTCATCGCTTTTGCAATCCAAGGTACACTGTATAACCTCTTCAGCCTTGGGATTAACGGAAAATACCTCACAGTTTGTAGTGGTTCAGTTCCTCCTCTTTTAGTCTTTGGGTCTACATAATGCTTATACCTAGGAATTTTGCATTTTGGACACTCGACTCTCTCAGCATGGTCTTTCCTATACAAAATACAATAATTTGGGCATGCATGAAGGGTTATACATTCCATCCCTAACTCCTTGATAGAATTCTTCATCTTAGGGTAGTTATCAGGAAAATTGGCACCTTCAGGCAACACATCCTTAAGCCATGATAATAATGCTGTGACATTGTTGCCTGTCATGCCAAATTGATCCTTCAAATTTTGTAACTCAATCATGGTTGATAAGGTAGTCCTAGACTTAGAGCATGAAGGATATAGAGGCTCAGTGGCTTTTTTTCTCATTTTTTCAAATTTCTTATATCTAAGTGAATTACTATTAACATTAGGAGTACTATGGGATTCAACTTCAGGTTCTCCATCATCTACCGGTTGTCCACTTCTGTGGTTCAGTTCATAAACATCATCTACAAGAGTTTCCATTCTAGGTTGCTCAAACGGGTTAGTTTGTTCAACTATTAGATATGTATTCACATGCAAAGACTCACTCTCCCCATGAAGGTGCCAGAACACATACTTTTTATCTATACCCCAGCGTAATAGATCGTACTCGATGTCATCAAGTTCGACTAACCCTTTAGAGTTTTGATATTTCTTACAAGGGCAAGAGAAAAGATCTCTTTCTATTCTACGTGCACAGTCAATAAATTCCTTGACGCCAGCTAGGTACACATCATCGGATCTATCTTCTTCTTCCATCCACTTTTTGTCCATCGGGACTGACATACTATATAATCAAACTAATCACACTATCATGTATCAAACATGCATGAACTTCGAAATTTAATCACAAACACACACCAAATCATCTACCACAACAATCAATCATATCATTACTATAAGTTGGGATATAGTAAACTAACCCACGCAGAAGCACTTGGGACCTCTTGAGTGTGTGATATATAATTGAGTTGTCGCGGCACTTTTCAGAATTGATGTCCGTTAACTTGTCTGTAAAAGAAAATTAAAGGTCATTAATTCATATGTAATGCGCAATATAGTTCGAAATGTTCTCTGACCTACCCTAAAGCATTTGCAAATATTCACCACAAGTAAATCACAAACCATAACAAATTAACTTGAAATATAGTTGAAAATGCATTTCACTGCTCATAATGATCAAAGTATTGCCCCCTGAGTTCATTGCACCTGAGACATATCTAAAGATCACACCTTTCATAAAAATAAATACAAACAAAGACATCTAACCTTGTTCCCATCCTCAAACAAAAGGTATTCTATCTCACTTGTACAATAATTAATCCCAATTTAAGCATAACAAATCAAGCTAACTAGATAATAAGAATGGGAGCAGAGAGGTTCCAAAGTCTTGTCTAAACACAGAAACAAAGTAAGCCCAGATAGATTCATGAAAAGAAAAACAAGTTGGCAAAAAATGTCTTGTCAGTGGTCATTCATATAGAAACATACTTAAAATGGTATAAGTGATACTACTCTATGAGAAGCTATCCGAGTACCCTAAGGAGGAGGTGGTGATGGTGATGGTGGTTATGGAGAAAGAACATGTTCTACCTTCCGAACACATTGTTAGACTTAATAGGAGGTGGTACTACTTTAAGGGTTCATCATGTGTTTCTACTGGTTCCATCTTACTCTCACCACATTCATTGTGATACCATCATCAATATGAATCAACAATTATTCTGCAGAAGGAATATTGACTACACATATATAAAAACCAGCACAAAAGCAAAAAGAAATACACATGTACTATGAGAATCCATTTTGAATGACAATCTAAGACCTACCTGCTACCACCCTATACCCTACCTAACCAGTTGATGTTGTCAATTAAACATCATATAACAGTCTCATAAGCCAGAAGCATAACAAAATTGAGAGAATTTTAAAAATGGGAGTAAAACTCTAGTAAGATTAACAAGTTCCTCTTACCTATGTCAAACACAACCCCTAAGCAGGATAGTCTTATAAAGGTATTGGGTGTTTGTTGGTCGACATGCTGAGAGTTTCAGAAAATGATGAATCTAACTATATAGAATTTATTCAGATTATGTGACAATGCAATTTCTAAAGTAAAATCTTTACCGTTGATAGGCTAAGTTGAAATAACCCTATCCCAACATCCACTCTCCCTAAATCTATCAAAACAACTCACAAATCAACATATCATCTATAATAGACGATCAATTGGGTAAAATCAAACCACAAAATTAACCTCATTAATTACATATGAGTAGCAACCAATCATAAATCCATCAATGACATATCTTCTGTAACTACTAATACATTCAATTGAAAACAAAAAACCATGATTCAGTTAACCTTAAAAAAAAAAATCTTCAATATTACAAATCCTAGTCATAAAGAAAAGAAATTTTCATTAGCTAAAATCAGAAACACAACAAGCATTCAAACCCCATATTTGCTTTTAAACTATGCTTCGGATTACATTCAATAAGAATATTTCAATGTATTTGTTTAGTTCCCAGTAAATCTAAACCTTTTTAGTGTTCAATAATTCACTATTTTTCAATTTCTATGATTTATCAATACATGAAAGATATAGAAATTGAAAATAAAAGAAAGATTATACCTCTTAACAGTTAAAAATTGAAACCAAACATCATTCACTTACCCAAAGGGGTTGATTTCTCCAATTTCTTCAATTCCTTTTTCCAAAACCTAGGGCTAAGTTTGTTGTGGAAACTGAATATATGGGTTTATCTGAAGAGAAACTGTAACTAAGATCGTGATAAACATCCCACGATCTATGTAGAGAATATTTTGGGAGGGAAATTTCGAGCCAAAATTGAAAAGAACGAGGGAATCCATGTTCTGCAGTTGAAGAGAATGTGAAGAGAGAGTGTAGGCAGAAAACAGCTTAGTGTCCTTGACCGAGAAAGCGTGAATAGTCTTTTTTATGGAGTGTATTTTGACTTGCTAGTGTATCTCCAAACCCGTAACATGTAATAAACCGTTATAACCCGTTAAAATAATATTCCGAAACTAGAATAGTTAAAATATGTTACGGATTACGAGAAAATGTTACTGATATCGTAATATTAAAAAAAACATGTTACGGTCTAATGTTACGGATTCTTAAGCATTGTTGTGGAAACACATATATGCATAAGTCCTTATTCCTTGAACCAAAGTTTGTGAACTTTGTTGATCAAGAGAACCAGAGAAGTGTGCGAGCTTCAGTCCGCGAACTGGCAGAAGTTCTCGACCCGAGAATTTCTGCTAGAGTTTGTGAACTCCATCCGGGAACATAAGTCCACGAACCCAGTCCGCGAACTTGAGTAGGTTATGTCTAAAAACGATGTTTGTGAACTTATCTTTATAAACTAAGGGATGCTATTGCAAACCGTGGCCATATAGTTCATGATCCGATTTGAGTGAATCATATCGTTTTTGCTTCAATTATGTCTTATATAGTACATAAGATTTCCTTACAATTGAACAACTCTCTAACTAGTTCATTTGAGTCATTTGAACTAGTTATGGTGAAGAAGAATATGGTTGATATGAAAGTTATCATATGGCTAACCATTTGGGTAACTATTGTTGAACCAACTAATGTATAAGTTTGGGTATGGTTACACAAGCCTAGAAACATGCATTACATGTGTGTATAACAAGCTATGTTTTCGATCTAACGGTTGATAAATATTATCTTGAATCAAATCAGGTTTTCATCTAACGGTGAATATTGAATGCTTTGTTACTAAGCTAACATTGATTGCAAACCCTGATTTGAAAGACTATATAAGGGAGAACTCTAGCAATTGGTAAACCTAATCCCCACACATTTTGTGTGATACTAGTTGTGTTAAGCTAGAGTCGATTCTCCTTTAACCTTTGGTTTCTTCTTATAAACCAGGTTAACGACTTAAAGACTTCATTGGGATTTTGAAGCCAGACAGATAATACTTTTCTTGTAGTTATGTGATCGGATCTTGATGTTTCTATCATACGAGTATAATTGTAGTAATTGGCTTGAGATTTCTATCTCTGATAGGCAAGATAAAAAAATAATCACAAACATCTTCGTCGCATCGTTTGTGATTTCACAATATCTTTTTTAGCTGCGTCGATTAAGACTATTGTGAGATGATTGATAATACTGAGATGTTCTTCGGGGATATAAGTCTGGTTTATCAATTGGTTCCTGTTCACCTTGATTTATCAAAAGACGGAACAAAACTCGTAGGTATATTTGTGGGAGACGGATTTATCTATTACTGTAGACTTTTCTGTGTGATACATATTTGTTTATTAAAGTCTTCGACTTTGGGTCATAGAAACTCTTAGTTGTGGGTGAGATTATCTAAGAGAATCAAGTACATAGTATCCTGCTGGGATCAGAGATGTAGGAGCATAACTGTACCTTGGATTAGTGTAAGATTGATTGGGGTTCTACTACAGTCCAGACCGAAGTTAGTTTGGAGTAGGCTAGTGTCTATAGCGGCTTAATGCAGTGTATGTTTAATCTGGACTAGGTCCCGGGGTTTTTCTTCATTTGAGGTTTCCTCGTTAACAAAATTCTGGTATCTGTGTTATTTCTATTCTGCATTATATTTTGTTATATAATTAAAATATCGCAGTTGTGCGTTGTTCAATCAATTAGAATACCCGACCTTTTGGTTGTTGATTAAAATTGATTGACACTTGGATATTGGTCTTTGGTACCATCCAAGTTTATCTCTCTTATATTTAAATTGAGACTCGCAGTTTGCTTGCGTAAGATTTAAATTGAGAGATAGATATATAAATTCTTTGATATACTTTCCTATTGATTGAGTCTAACTGTCTAGTTGATTCTCATAAAAGTATATTGGAGTTTGTCCATACAGATTGCTAAGCCAAATGTTGGATGTGGTTGTTAGACCCCCATTTTTTCACATGTCATCCGTCTGAAGGAATTTTCAAAGTCTCAGGCAGAGCATACAGCTGGTACAACAACATCGCACCAGGAAATATCACTAGCTAGGGAGAGATGATTAATGCTTTCTATAGAAAATATTTCTTCATTTCAGAGAAAGTCACTCTCTCTGATCTAGGAAGGATGTTTCAAAGGAGCAATAAACATCCCAATGACTATGTGAAAAGGTTCAGAGTTCAAGCATTGGATTGCCATGATCCAAACGTCATTGAACAACAACTTGTAAACTTGTACATCAACGGAATGATCCCGGTCTTCAGAACTTTACTGGAAAATCTTAGGTTCCATACTTTTTCAGAACTTCATGAAGCGGCTAAGGATCAGAAACCACCGCATCCGATTTACTGGAAGAGCAAAGGTTATAAAAGTCAAGGAACCACGAGAAATTCAAGGTAGCAGACACATGATCAACAAGCCATACAATCTCCAACCTTCCACAAGCGTTGTTGCAGAAAGGAGAAAAGGGAAATTTAGGACACAGCAACACAAGCATGATTTTCTAATGCCTTACGCTCATCCAAAAGCATAAAGGAAGGATAATCAAACTCTAAATGCACTAGTTCCGACTTAGTGTCCATAGACAAGGAACGATGCATTCTTCTCATTGAAGAAGTGATCAAATTACTGTAAGTCTAGATCCCATATGGTGCAATCAAATTGTCATTCGTTAAGAGATAGCCAACTGAATAAGAAATGGAGAATTATAGATATTGTCGCCTTCATGGGTTCTTAAATCATCCAACAAGTGACTGCAATATTTTGAAGCGCATATTCAAAGAGAAGGTCAATCCATGAGATCTTCAATTAGGGACTGAAGGAGCGCACAAACATCATCTATCAATGAGGACTACAATCTCTTTGAGCAATCATTCAACGAAGCAGTTCAATCTTTGTGTCGAACATATATGTGAATTGCTCTATATGTCTAAAGCACAAAGGAAAGACATGTTCACAACACTGAATCATAGTGTGTCAAATGTCTGTCCATCTTGGAAATATTCCATGAACCTTCATCCAGAGATGCATGACTGGAGACAGCTTACCACAGTCTATCTGAGAGGAAATAAATTCGGAAGAACATTGATCAATGATGACACCTCCATCAATATCATTCCACTGAAAAACCACCCTCAGAGTAGCAGATATCACTCGACAGGAAACTACTCATACTCCCTTGTCAATCAGAGATGAGGAATGCACACCCAGAGATGCTTATATCTACATCATCTCAAGATGAGAATATGCTCAACCTGGACTGAAGCTAGGTTTCACATAATCAAGGGAAATCCAGGATATGACATGATCCTCAAATGAGCGTGGATCCTTGCTGAAAAGATTACTGACAAAGTTTCTTTGGTTGCACATATCTCTAACGAAGAAAGTTCTGATCCAGAAGATTTGGTGGACATTCCATCATCACGGCACTTGGAGGAATTTCTTTGACGAGGTTGAAGCAAGAACCTACAAAAGATGCATAGACATTCATCAAGAGGTTCCGCACTCAGGAACGTCTCATCCCTCCCATTTCTATGTCATTTATTTCCTCACATACTATCCTAGCATGGGGACTCAATTATGCTAGAAATAAGGCGTAATGAATGGGTAACTTCACCATATTAATATTTTACCAAGTGGTTGAATATGAAACTTCTCCAAATCGAGAATCACACTGAGAAATTCATCACAGAAATGATGTCCAAGCATGACAAAGAACACTTTGGGCTTTTCTCCATAGCCTCGTAGGTGTCCATGTGTGCCGCCAAATCAGAAAAGCTTTGATGTTTGCACAAATATAATCCCACTGAAAGAGGAATGCTAAATCAACAAAATATACTCGTGGCCTAGAAGATCAAACTTTAGACATTCGATACACAAGGGATATGACGCTTCAACGCTCAAGCATATAAGAATCCTTCAAATCGTACTCCCAACAAAAGAGTACACCTTTGATAATGGCGCCTCTGGCTTCAACACAAATATCTCGACGATGATTCAATACCAAGACGATAAAAGTGTAATTGAGATAAGTCTTCACTATCCCCATGAAAAGACTTCTAAAGCAGATGCAACGTCATTCATCCATGGATGGCACAAACTCCTTTAACATATCTATTTCTGTTAAGCAGATGTACACCTCTGGGATGCACTTGGGGACTTGATCTTGTTGAAAAGATAAATTCAGATCAATTTTAATAAATGTGTTCCACATAACAAGTCATGGAAATCTAATGTGATTCCATGAAATTTCATCAATGAAACATCTCTACATCACAAATCTTGCACGACTAAGGAACTTCTTCTCCTCACCAATCACACCCAGAATTAAGATTGGCACTACTATCTGCCGCAAAAACATCGATTCCCTAACAAGGAACTTCATAGTAAAGGTTTGGGAGAATTTGGGTTAAACCCCATACACCCTCATCTTAGGGACGCTCAACTCATCAATTAGTTCGTGAATGTAAAGGCTCATTGGATGGGGGAATAAAGACTATGTCGATAATCATGGTTCTAGCCTTTTCGTTCTCTGGAACAACTCCATCCATGGTCTCAACATCAACAAGGATCTCTAGAGAAAATTCATTTTTATCTCAACACCAACAAATATTTTTAAAGTGAAATCAGTCGTGGTCTCAACATCAACAACAGTCTTAGGAACAACATCTCGTGACTGGCTTCATCAACTATCCATTCTATGAAGTGTTACTCGATGAATCGGACTCATGAAAATATAAATGATTCATGTTAATATGAAAGTTTTCCCAAAGCTTGCACGACGGGCGAGCACAAGCCAAAGTTTTCTACAAGATGTTCTCATCACCTCTACAAATGAGATACAACACACTTCAGGCCATGGATTTACAAAAATGTACCAATGGGCGAGGAATGAGACAATGCTTCCTCAACGGAAGATGTTCGTCTATGCCTCTTCTACAACATACCAAAAGGGCACATCAAACGGACATACGAGAAGAAAGATATGACTTCCACACTCAGGTTTATGGAATCTGAAAATTTGCACGGGATTATAAGTTACAAATGTGGATACATCATTGAGTTCACTAGACATTTCCAAATTGAAGGATTCTTTTTGGGTATGATTCCTCAGTCTCTTAGCTTCAAAAGTTGGGGTCAAACATCGAATTCTGACATAGTATGAAATTTCAATGGCTTCCAGGGTAGACGACGCGCAAGCAGAAATTTCTAAACGGGATTCATGACACTCACAGTCGATCGACGTCCACCTAGGTATTTTCAAAAAATCCTTACACCTCAATATTTTCACCTTTCTACAAATAAGAAAGAAAAAAGAATAAAGAGAAGAAACGAAAAGGAGTGCCCACCAATGCATGTTGGGGACTGACGACCATAATATTGCACATCTCTCCATGACAGCTTCAAAAGTTTCGAAGATGATATTCCATAAATGGTCAATTCATGAACATGAGACGTGAATATTAATTTAAGATTTTTCAAAGTTTTCGTAGTAGTAATTAAGATTCGTTGTCTCAGACTTGTTAAGATTAATTTTAAAGGAATAAAATAGAGAGTCACTGGGTCTAAGATTCCACCGAATTCACAACACGAGGTTTAATTATTTATTCTCAACAATTATCGCTCAGTAAATAAATAAAATATCGACTCTTGTTTTGCCAAAGTAGATCCTCAAAACATTAATTGTATCCCCTAAGCATAGATTATCTAAACAAAGCATAACCTATCTTATTGAATCACAACTAATTTTATCGAATCATAAATCAATTCAAAATAAGTGCAAAAGTCAAATAGAAAATAGAATAAATTCACCCATATGTGAAGTTCGGTTTCCTCCTTCGACCCAGTGTAGGGGTTTAGCTTCTCATGATAAATACACACTCAAAAATATAATTTATGGCTCAAATGGTGTTTTTATTCAAGAAAACTAATAATACAATAAATCTGCAACGCTGTATTGGCGTTACAGAGTTCACTGTTACAATAGATGCTGCAAATTTAAAATAAGCGTGCCAAACGATCAAATACGAGTAATCGATAAAGAATGGCATTCTCTCCTGCGACAGTCAGTAGACGTCAAAGTTTTTCTTCTTCTTCTTCTCGCTGCAGCAGCAGAGAAGTTGCTCTGCAACTCTCTGTTTTCTTCCCCCAAACTCTCAATGCCTTTCTATGACCCAAAGCAACACTTTGTATACGCAACAACTCCTGAATCTCTAAAAAAATCTTCACAGTAATTCGAGAATATTTTCTTTAACTCGGGGATGATATTCTTCCATATTTACGTGATTCTTCCCTTGTTTATTTCCTACACGCATCTGTGCACACTCCTTACACGCTGAATACAACTCCAAGACAGAGTAAAACTCGTGCATGCATGGCATATTCACGTAATCTTCTTAACAGAACCCCATGAAACTCTCGCACTCTGTTTTTTACAATCCACGTAACCATCCCACTTTTCTCGATTCCAACTCATATACCAGCCCTATTTTAGTCAAACATGATATACTAGACTGATTTTATCAATTCAATCTCCTTTATAAGGTTCCAAATCCAATACAGCACCTCTCGGGTCTTCAACTCCCTGATTTGCTTCAAATCTGAATATCCAGCCCATTCTAGCCAATTCTTGTCTAAACGACAACCATTACCAGCCCTGTTGAGTCAAAATAAATAGACCCAATGAGTTTCAGCCATTGAATCGACTTAAATCTCCTCCAAAACACGAACCCTAATCCTGGCCCGTGAAGAACAACTTTCCCGCCAAAACTGTGTTGCTTCAGATCCATGATTCTAGCAAACCCAACCAAAGTTTATGAATTCCGCCAATCATACCAACCCTGTTAAGCTTTAAAAGACTCACCCAAGAAGTTTCGGCGATTGAATCTCATTATTCACACCACAAACACAAACCCTAATTCTGTTCCATTGAAAACCAATTTTCCCGCCATTTTTCAAATTCAAAAGGAAGAAGATGACCTCCCCCTTATCTTGTACGGGTGTCCCTTTAGCAATTTGGGTGTAAAAAGCAATTCTTGGGGTGCAAATAACCCGAGGGTTCCAAATAACAACGAAGGTGCCCCTTAACAACTGGAACCCCTTAGTAATTGAGGTGCCCCTTAACCGACATTGAGAGTCCGAATAACAAGTGTCCTCTGGGGTACAAAAACCACTTTTCGTGCAACTTTCTCCATAAGAGCTTATTTGACAAAAACACCTACAAACAAGATTATTAGTGATAAAATTTAGACCTAGCTAATATAAATATGGGTATAAAATAGTGCACTTACGTGCTTATCAAACATATACCATGATTGTCAGAGCATGGATAGACTAACAATATCTATCATAAAACACTGCATACGCAAGAAAATGGAGGTTTTTGCAGCAAGCTTGTCTGTCGAAATTTTACACTATTTTGCACAAAGAAATAACTTGGAAGAATTGGTCAAGGATCTAAGGACGAGTCATATAATGTTATCTTTATAGGTTTGCTTCAACATGTTAAATATTAATAGTAATCATTCATAAGAAGAATCTTTCAGGCATATGGACGTTCAGACACTTCAGACAAGCAATGTTTCTTATATTCATGGAGCAGAAATACTGGAACAACGTCAACTTGGGATTCAGTCACTTCAAATGTATTCAAAAGCAACATATTCATGAACCTGAGATGTAGAGACGGTCATATCACCATTTTGGTTCACAAGATTGCTCATGTCACCATTATCAGTTTCATCATCCTCAATTTCGTCGTTTCACACATGATGTGACGATTATATGAATTTGAGTGCTTCAAATATGGAATTCAAAGGGAAACCACAGAATTCATAATGTAAGTGATTAACATCATTAACATCCTTTATCAAGCGCTCAAGACACAAGCAAATGGTTTAAAGACGCAAAAAGGGTTGATTTTGCAACAAGCTCGTCTGAGATGATTTTACACTGTCATGCACAAAGAGACAAGCTAGGCACAATTGGTGAATAATCTAGGGATGAGTAATATGTCATTCTCTTAATATGAATGTCATCTAAAACATATCCAAACTTCACAGCAATTGAACGAATGAGAAAAACGATGTGGCCGAAACATCAAACTACATGACAGCTGAAACATTTCTGAAGACTTCCTGGAAGTTTATTGTTCTATCGATTTCAACCCTTAAACTAGCTCAAAACTCAAAATGCTTCTTTCAAAAATCTAGGGAATTTCCTGAGTATCGAAAAGTCGGGGTATATCGTCAAAAACGGACACTGTATGAAGATTCTACAACATTTTCAACGAAGACCTAAATTCTGAATTTTCTGATGATGAATTATGACGAAATTTCTCATTCATTCACATGGATCTTCATAAATTTAATCATCAAGTGAAGATTTCATGTAGCTATCAAGATAATTCAATGTGAAGACTTATTTGGATCCTCCACAAGTCATTTGGGGATTCAGAACATCGACGAAAAAAATTCCACCGCAGTTGGTGATATATATTGGTGCTTCGAAGACTGAAAACTTTGTGGGATGATGATTTTCTCTTTCAAGAAGTGGGGCCGTAAGTTCTAAACCGGACAAGACTAGACGTTCCACCACCAAAATCAGCGGTCACACCAATTTATGCTCGTCAAGTGATGCTCTATCATGCTACTGGGATCTTCATTCAAGCAGTAGCATGCTCGTACATGACATCATTGGAGCAAACTGAAAATATGGTAACATTCTTTTTATGACTGAGTTCAATTACTTATTTTGTCTACGGCTAAAAATCACCATCCAATGTTGACTGAGGAACATGATTGTCCCTCACTAAGCAGGGGACTTAATGTTGATGGTGTATTTTTGATAAAGTCTAAAATCATAAAATCATAACCTTGCATATTCCTGATCAGGTAATCATACTAACATTGAGACTCATGTCTCTCATTTAAGCATGCAAATTCATGCCACAATGGTTTCTGATTGAGTGTATTGCCTCTCAGATCTACTATAAGAATCTCTGGTTGAGTGTATTACCTCTCATAGCATATATGAATATGCAATCTCTCAACTGAGACCACGGCATACTTCATTAATACTTAGAAATTTTAGTAATTACTTTTATATAGAATTGAACGATTGGACGGCTCATAGACAGCTTGCCTGCTAGTATAGAGCGATAACGTCTTCAGGATGTAACAATGTTTTCCCTGACTATAAAAAAGACATGTGTATAGAATCTTAATGATTGGACGGCTCGGAGACAGCTTGTCTTCTAGTATAAAGCGATAACATTGTAGTTGCAGGAAATCCTACAATACATCTCTCACAAGAATTCATAACAATCAACACATTTCTTAATATTAATAACAACACTTTTTGTTAATTGAATCTAGAAATTTTACCAGAAGGAAATGAAATCAAGAATACAATACTATTTTGGACTTTCTCTCTCCTCAAAACTTTCTCAACACTCCCAAAAATTATCTCTCCCTTTCCTACACCTATTCATCTCTTTATACAGGGTATTACATAATGGATGACAGTTAATCTATCATTTATTTTCGGATCTGACTTGCGGTATTTCGCATACTTACAAATATTAAAATTCGCAAACATCCTAAATTTCTCTAGATCATCACACTTATCTCATGTTTACGCTCTCGTCATCTGTTATGTCATTTCTGAAGTCACTCTGCGACGTCTTCGCAGCGTTGCTGATAAAGATTTCGCAAGTGTGTTATTGTTGCGATATTCTGATCCTACATTTTACCTCTTCTCATGTCTTCTATGCGAAGGAAAGAATGTCATGAGAATTTGTACTTCAAAATGCCGCCGCTGGTCATCTTTCCACATTCTTTTATACTGACACGATCTTGTACTCTACGCAGTATTTATTACACATATCTTTTCTTCCACCCATTTCTTGACACGTCTTTTTCAACCGCTATATCTCAATCGTTAACGTCCACTGTTCGAATTAATGAGTTTATCTTCTCGAGAACTCTTCTCTCTATATATACTCTTATTATTCTTCTCTTTTTCTCTTTTTACTTTCTTCTATTATTCTCTGCAAATTTACAGTTTCTCCATATATTCCGATTCTGCTGCTGTAAATTTTCATCATTCTTTTTCTTTTGATATTCATTCCTTCATTCCCATACTCAGATATGCCTCCAAGCAGTCACAAAGCTAAAACTTCTCTTGAAGGAATTCAGAAAGCTTTTAAAGAGAAGGGTTTTACGCTATCCACCATTCCCAATCAAGAAGCTACCTCCATTCTTTATGTTAGATTATTTTCTAATCATCATTGTGATGATAAAGAGATCATAGTTTCGCTGGGTCAGATTCTCGTTGGCCTTCCTATCCCTCTTTATGATCCTAACCTTCCTTTATTCTATGAAATACTCTCCCATGCGAAGTTCTCGCAGGTAATATATCAATTAAGTGGAGATTGCATTTGCTTAATGATTGAATTCTCCAACCGTGGTGCTGGAAAAGGGTCTCTTTATTCACAAGATGTTAGGGATCCTGAATTTAAGGAATTAACAATTCTTCCCGAAAAATACACAGCAGAGAGCTTCTTTGATAACTATGAACTAATACCTATGAAGAATGTCAAAACTCGCTAGGGTATTCGCTTGAAGAGGAAGGAAAATGTTGATGATGATAAAAGGCTTATCCATGAAATTGATTGGCATTCTGGAAAGAATAAAACTCCTTGCCAATCTAAAGATGAAAATTGGTGCGTCTTTTCACTAATTTTGAGGGGCCCTTATGTTTCTGGTTCAAACGTGCTTTCTGCGAATCTCGCTACTTACCAACCTTGGGCATTTAATTGGCCTGAGAAAGAGAAATAGGTATGTTTCTTTCATTCAGTCTATTATCTTCATTCCTCTTTATACTTATTAACTTTGTGAAATTTTCAGATTAACAAGTTAAGAAGAAGCTAAAATAGAACTAGCAAGGAAAGAACCTAGCAGCACTTCGCTCGATCACGGATGAAGTAAGAAATACTTTCCTTTATCATTTTTAACAATATTGTTGCCTCTGTTTCTTATCTTCATTCGTGTGCGTAGATTGGCGTTGTAGTTGCGGAATAATAAGGGTCTAATGCTGCGAAGACTAAAGGCAAGAGTAAAAATGTTCTTCGCAAGGAAAAATCCGCTGCCCCGCCTTCAAAGAAAAGAAAAGTCTGATCTCCCTCTCCCTCAAGTTCCCACTCTAATGAGAGTACAGATGATGATGTTGTATTCGCAAAGGAAGGTGCCTCTTCTGAGTCTTCAATGACACAATTGTCTAGAATCTTTTCTGATTCCTTGCAAGGAATTGGTAATGACAATATCACCAACACGTGCAAAGCTCTTGCGAATATCTGTGACTCCACTCTATTGGATGGTAATAGTTCTCTTGGCGGAGTTTCTAGATCAGTGACTCCGGATTTTCTGAACTCACTTCGGATTCTGATATGCTTTCATTTCTTTGTTTCTTCTTCATACTTATAATTCAAAATTATATATATTCTTGATAATTTTTGCTTTCTTTCGCAATCTGGAAGAGCTTCTTTCGATGTTGCCTCAGATATGAAAAGAAGGCGTGCTACTCTTGAGAAGAAGAATCTTGAACTTCGCAAGAAAAACGAAGAACTGGAGGCTGAAGCTGCTGATCTTCGCGAAAAGAATAAGAAGTTGGATTCTGAAAATTCCACTCAGAAGGGAAAAATATATAGTCTTCAAGATGCCAATAAGCAGCTTTATGGTATAGAGATTTTCTTCTTTTTCTTCATTTCGTTTTCTCATTATATTTCCTCATATGATTTTCCATTTTCGCAGACGTTTATGGTCTTTCTGATGAAGCTACAATTCTTCGTTCTTTTCCTGAACCCATAGACAATGATACCCTGCTTGAACTCCTTAACAATTATTTAAATAGTTTTTCAAATGACAAGATTAAATCCCTTTCCGTAGATGAACTCAGATTCAAATTTCGCCTCTTAGAGATTGACCATAGATCCAACTTGGGCTTAGCCAATAAATTTAAGCGTTTATATCTTAACTCTAAATTGGAAATTAATAGTGTAAGGACCAAGAATAGTAGTCTCATAGATGAAAAAGATCGTATTGCTCTCCAAGGTGCTCAAACTCTAGCGAAATTCCATGAAACTCTTCTTGAGGTTCAAATTGAACGAGATGAAGCTATTTGCCAAAACACTATACTTAGCAAAAGAGAGAGTCAAGTTCGCTCATGTATTCTAATACATAATGATGATGAATTCGCTTGGGCTGCGAACTTTCTAGATAACGCCAGGAATGATCTAGGTGTATATGTTAGCCTCCATACTGAACACACAGCCTTGGTTAGAGATATGATTTCTAACAAAGAAGGTTATTAACTGCTCTTCCTTATTTAATTGTTTGTTTTTCTAAATTTCCATCAAGTTTTTAATTCAATGTTATTCTTTCGCAGAGGCTGAAGAGAGACTTCACAGAAGAATTGAAGAACTTGAGGCTGAGAAGGGGCATCTTGCAAAGGATCTTGCTTCTCACAATGATAAATATTCTAAGCTGAAGAGCCAATTGAAGATTATTGTTACGAACTTTAAAAATGATGCTACTTTTTTTCACAACCAGACTATTAAAATGGTTTATGATGACAATAACATTCCACATTCCACATATCCTTATATCTTAGATGAAGTCCCAAAGAACACTCCTGATTTGGTCATCTCTGATAGCGATGCTAGCGAAGAAGAAGAATCTGATGAAGATTTAGAAGAAGAAGAATCTGACGCTAGTGAGGAAGGAGAAGAGTCTGATGAGGATGATGAAGAATCAATCAAGAGTCTGATTTTTTGTAATATCTGTATATTTGTCTTTTAATCCTCTATTTTTGTAATCTATCACTGCGAATTTTTTCAATCTTCAATACAAGTTCTATTTCTTTTGTTTCTTCCTGCATGTGTTAAAAAAAATTCTTTCTCGCAATATGATTAATTAATATATAATTTATTTTCCACTTTGTGCGTAAATCTATCGTATGGAAAAAAATAACATACTCTCATTTTATGCATTCCCATACTTGCCTCTGTTATTTGTGTTCAAATGAGAGATTTAGCAAGTTACTTTTGTTCAGTAAGATTGTTGCGATATTTGAGTATATGCATTCCCAAATCTCGCAGTTATGTCTGCATAATCTCGCTATCACATATTTTAGAATTGCAATTTTTCTTGTATTCTGATGTGGTCTTATTTTTCCTTCCTAAGTAAAGGTCTTATTTTTCCACCTCTTGTCAATGCGACAAAATTACAGGACGTCTTTGCATTTTCATGCAAAAACCCCTTGATCTTGTCTTAAACTTTTTCTCTTATGTTTTTTGTTGCGACAATATGACAGGCCTAAATATTCTTGCAAAAATAAATCCCCATGACATTGTCGTCTTGCGATGAAATCGCAGGACGTCCTTACACTTTCATGTACTAACCCATTGATCTCATCTCATCTCATCTTTTTTTTTTGTATTATTGCCTCTTCAGGATTGTCGCACAAATATGACAAGCCTAAATATTCTTGCAAAAATAAAACCTCATGACATTTGCCTCTTAAGACACTTATCATCTCCCTAATGGAGGGTGCCGCCCTTATATTCCCCCTGGTTTCCCCTTCAAGGAGACGTACTTCTGCCATACAAGGCTAGCTCCTCATATCCAGTCTTGACAACAATCAGTTGTTTTCGCAGCCTCTTATCCCTTTTGCCTATATGGCTTATGGTTACGAGACTGCATCCTAAGTGTGGTTTTCTTCAGGCCGAGTGCATCTTAGCCAAGACTTGTCAAGAATGGCAAGGTACGCTCCAGACGCCCCGGCCACTCTTGACTCAACCGTGTACCTCGGCGCCTTGGTCATATTCTACATTCCCTAGGAGAGTCCTTATTACCCTAATTGCCTAACTCAATTCATATGCTTAAGTTGAGAATCCAAGGTGCCTCTCCTGAATGGGTTTTTATTGACCCCAAATCTCCATGACTCGGGTTCTAGTAGCGGTGTAAACATTTCGCTGAGCCATGCAATAGGTACCCCCTTCTATGACGCACTTTAGGTCTTACTTTACCTCTTGCGAAATTTTGATTTCGCGTACTAAGGTGCATGCCATAGTAGGTTCGCCCCATTCTGATTGTTCTGAGTATTTTGTTTTTTCATTTCATCTCTTATAGTAATTTCTCAATTCTCGTCTTTGTCATTCAATAAAATACATTTTTTGAAATTTTTTTGTAACAAATTAGCCACACATTTTGCTTTATTTTCTCAATTTTTTTCTGATATCAAATTCTAAGTTTCTTACCTTTGTTGCTTTCTGCCTCTGCATCATTCATATTTTCTGCGGCTTTCTTACTTCCTGCGAACATTTCGCTACTGCCTATTTTCAGTAAACATTTACTTCACAACATTTCTTCTTTTCTCTTCTCTATTGCGTCAACCATCAATATCTCACTTCTTTGCTTTCCTTTGATGTTACATCTTCAATTCTCTTTCTCTGAAGTTCGATCTTCGCATGACTCAACATCAATTTCATAACACTTATTTCCCTCAATACAATCTCCTTTTATAATGCCAACTCCACTCGGATGAGGGAACTTGATGCATTGATGAAATGTCTATGCTACGCATAGAATCCCATATATCCAAGGTCTGCCAATTAAGGCGTTGTACGGTGACTCCACGTCGACAACACATAATAGAAATTCAGAAGATATTCATTTCAATGGAATTAGCATAGTGACTTCACCTTTAGGTTTATTAGCAGTTCCGTTAAAACCATAGATTTTGTAAGTTGAAGGTATTAAATCTTCCTCTTTTCAACCCATAGTTTTATAAGCATGATAGAACAGGATATCCACGGAACATTCAGTATCAATTAAACTCTGTTGATTTCCCATGAATCCTCAGCTTTATCATCTTCATCATCATTTGGTTTTGGATTAATCTCTAATTTCACCACCAATGAGTTTTCATACATTTCTCCACCTTCAGGTACTTCTTCTGCTGTGAAGGAAATAGTATGTTTTTGCCATTCTTTTAACGGCGAGACCTTCGCAATGTTCATTATTTCTCTCCCATCAGCATCTCTTGTGAAAACTCTGCTCAAGACATTATCGTGAAAGTCTTCAATCATTTTGTATGAATGTACAATAGAGTTTCAAAACAGATTCTTCACTTTTGCTCCAACTTCTATTACAAATGTTTCTACTCCTTTTGTCGTATTAACTCTGCGAATTTATGGTGGAGGTGGTAATGGTTGAGATTGAGGTTGTCCCATGAGAAAATGATTTAACTTTCCCTGATCTATCATCCTGAGAATGATTCTCTTTATATTCCTGCAGTCATTTGTTGAATGTCCATGAAAATGATGGTAAGAACAAAATTCTTGACTTCGGTGATTTGGAGGTGGCTCTTTTCCCATGTTCCAGGGTGCTGGTACATTTTCCATTAAGATTATTGCTTCCTATATTTTTTCTATACTAGTATTCAGAGGTGCCATTTTAATCTCTTCCCATATCATCTTATGATTTCCTTGGATTCTGTGATAATTTTGCCTTTGACCTCCATATGTTTCTTGCGGCTGATCAAGTCTTGGAATTTTGTTGTTTCCACCTCGGCTATAGAAGTTTCTTTCTCTCTAAAATTCTTCTTGGTCGCGACTTCTCATAGCTACTATTTTCTGCTGACTATTCTCCATTATCCTCTCTTGTTGTCCTTGCGAAGTGCTCGCCACTGTGTTTATCAACTTGGGTAACAAGCTTGCGTTCGCTGCTTTTGAACTTGTGTTTGCAACTGGGTATGATTCCATCTCATTCTGTTTTTCTTCAAGAGAAATATACTCTTCCTGAAGATCTTGCAATTCAGTCATTGTGATCGTGTTCTTGACTCTGAAAATTTGAATATACAACAGGTTGGTTGCGAACATTGCATTAATAAATGATAAAATAAGATATCTTTCATCCACACAACCAGCCATTTCACTACACATTGTCTTCCATCTTATGGTTAAATGCTTCAAAATTTCACCAATTCTCTGCTTCAACCCAAATACATCTTCAATGCCAGGTCGCGAAGAATTATTACTTATATATGATCCTAAGAATGTAGTTTGCAAATGATTGAAAGACGTTATCGTATTCTTGGGCAACCCTTCAAACCATTTCAAAGCCTCTCATGTTAAACTGGATGCGAAATACTTTCACAATACATCATCATAATTTTCCCACTGTAGCATACATCTCACATAATCTTTAATGTGTTGAATTGCACAAGTTGTCCCGTCAAAGATGCTAGTTAATGCAGGCAGGTTGCACTTTGGTAGTATTCCTCCTAATTGTACTTCTTGTGTGAATGGAGTTTTTGCAGCTTCTTCTATAGCTTCATCCAATTGTCTTCTGCCTCCTTATTTTCTGTTATTTATCATTCCTCTCATCTCCGCTAGTTCTTTTAAGATTTGATCATTTATTCCAGGATTTTGTTCCATTGGTCTCTTTAATTCTGATTCTCTTCTTCTACGTTCATGTCTGTCTTGTCTTGCGAAATTTTGATCTTCTTCTTCATTATTTTCTTCTCGTCTTTCCCTGCGATCTCCTCTTTCATCTCCTTCTTGAATTCACACATGATTGTACCTTTCATTTTATCCTCTACGATTTTGATCATTCCTTATCAATTCTCTTTGTTACCTTTTAGCTCTCTTTTGTATTCTATCATATTCTTCATTGATATTTGCATTATTGCGTTTTTGTTCACGTCTTTTTTCTCGATTATCATGATTGTTCTAGCGTATTTCCTCTTGGAGCTCTTGTTCCTCCACTTCTGCTCTCAACCTTTCCATTTCACAAGCTAGACGTGCTTGTTCGGCATAATGTCTCTTTATTTCATCTTCAATTACCTGTTGATTTCTTTGAATTTCTCTCTCATGTAATATTCTCCTTCCTTCTTCCTGATTTTCTTCGCCATCTTGATTATTTCGCTCCCGACGTCGCCCATTTTCCTGATTCCTGTTGTTTTGTCCATTTTGAATAATTTCGCCTTGTGGGATGTAACGATCTTCAATTATTTCTCTCCTTTCGCGACGTTCTTCATTTGGATTTTGTATTTCTTCTCGATTTCCTTCTCCAATATTTGTCATATGATAATTTCGTCTTACCTCACTTCTAATTGATCTTGAACTTGATCTTGTAGTACTTCTTGACCTTTTATTCTGTAATCTCATGTTTTCCATCCTCAATTCATGATTTTGCCTTGTTAAATTTGCGCATTCTTCTGCTTCTAACCTCCTCTCTTCGTTTATTCTGTCTCAAAGCCTCTAATGCTTCAATTCTTTCATCTCCATGAATTATTCCTCTAATTGCTTCCTGATCTCTCTTTTTTTGTCTACCATTTCTTAATTGTTGCTTTTCTTCCACTTCTTCTATTGAATCTGATCGCCAAGTATGTACACTCACTCTATCATAATCGACAGTTCTATTTTGTATTGGCATATGCTGAGTTGGTTGTTGAACCTGATTTTCTCCATTGTTTCTTGTGATCATTCTTGAAGATTCCACAATTTCATTTCTTCCTTCTCCAGCAAGCCTCTTACTCCTTTTAACAGTTGTTGGTTGTATTGAAGCATTTCTTCTTCTAGCCATCTTTTCAATCTTAATGAACTGTTGAAAAGTATATGAAATTCTTCACCAAATTACTCCAAATTCCTTCAAATCACAATTTAATCAGAATTTCTTCAACCAGTCCATGTTTCTAGCGCCATTATGTAGTTGCAGGAAATACTACAATACATCCCTCACAAGAATTCATAACAATCAACACATTTCTTAAGATTAATAACAACACTTTTTATTAATTGAATCTAGAAATTTTACCAGAAGGAAATGAAATCAAGAATACAATACTATTTTGGACTTTCACTCTACTCAAAACTTTCTCAACACTCCCAAAAATTATCTCTCCCTTTCCTACACCTATTCATCTATTTATATAGGGCATAGTGGATGACAACTAATCTATCCTTTATTTTTGGACCTGACTTGCGGTATTTCACAGGCTTACAAATATTAAAATTCACAAACATCCTAAATTTCGCTAGATCATCACACTTTTCTCATGTTTACGCTGTCGTCATCTGTTATATCATTTCTGAAGTCACTATGCGACGTCTTCGCAGCGTTGCTGATAAAGATTTCGCAAGTGTGTTGTTATTGCGATATTCTGATCCTATAAACATATTAATGATGCAAAAATGTTTTCTCTGACTATATATAATAAATACGACACTTCAACTAGCTCATATCGCTCAATTCTCGAATAATTAATGCTCCTAGTTAATGTGCTAGTATAGAGTGGTAGGCTCAAAAACGTACAATAATATACTGCAAGTGTACAATGTATAACTAGTAGACAATGGAAAGTACAGGTCGTTCCCACGAGGAGTGTGAAATACTACTACTGTCTAATATCAATAATCACAAATCAAAAATAAAATGTTTTCGAGAGTTTCAAATATTCTGACAAAATAAAACAATAAATAATAAAGACGTGACCAAAATTTTGAGAGTCGGTAACCAGAGTTTTATGATATCCACTACTACTTCTATTCAATTATTACTGAATGAAACATAATTATGAAAATGCGTTTATCTATTGTTCATTGACATCACCTATTATCAGGATAGTATCGCAAATGTCACTCGTATACTAAAAGCATAGCACATCAAAATATTAAACCCAAGCATGCACTATCAAATTGTATTAGCAAGAAAATCATACGAAACTAAATTATTGATTCACAAATTGTATTTGGCTCTTCTAAGTATAACCCATCAAAATATTCAACCCAAGCACGGATTATCAAATAACGAGACTAAAACTATTTGTAAAACTATCCTATTACGCACAAAGGTTTATAAAACCGATAACACAACAACTCATACTTCAATTAATCGATAAACAATAATCAAAAATTAATCAATTCAAATTATAATGGTTTACTGCTTCATAATTCAATTTAATTAAAAATGTCCTAATACCAATGTAGTTTCAACCATAAAAACCCTAGTTACAAAATAATTAGCAAGACATGGCTTTCTCAAAAGCCATAAATAAATCTCAATAAGAACGACAATGGATCAAACTAAAACGATTAGAACAGCAAACCCTATTCGTCTTCCTCTTGTTAGACTTTCCAAAACGGCTGTGTAGCCGCCTCCCCCCCCCCCCTTCTTCAGTTGTAGGAATTACCAATGGGTACTAATCTAGTGGTCCTAGTTAATGGCAGGTCCACCCATTAAGAGGTTCATAATCGGAGGTCCATAATAAAATGTAGAAAAAAAATTAGACCTAAATTCTTATCTCCTAGTCCAATACATGTGCGAGAACAGGGCTTCACATTTTTAAAATACCTTAATAACCTTGTATGGTAGAAGATATATAAGCCAGTCATTTTCCTTTTCAGCATAATCAGATCTGTTTTCTTATCTCTCCTCTTTCTCTGTTACTGCTCTTAAATCACCTCTCCGAAACTAGGGTTTTGAAGTTCGTTTCGTGGTTTGCAGGTATCTTATGTTAGAGCATTACTCGGTCCAACTCGCATGCGTTGATATCTCAAGCATGTTTGTCAATATTAGTGATCAAAACTATACGTCTTGATTTCTAGTTTACTTACGACTAAGTCTCGGTCTAGGATAGTTAAGTATAGTTGAGCTCCAGACTCCATGACGATTATCTTATGAAGACGAAGAACTAATCAAGGAACTGGTGGAACTTCATCCGACCAAAAAGGTATGCGGAGACTTGAACTTATCTAGCACTCAAAAGTCTATCTATCTCCTACTCTTAAGACAACAGTCATATAAGTATGATAGTTTTTCATACATACAAATTTGGTATTTCGAGCCGAGTTTACTCGCCTATCTTTTTCTCGAAATATGTGTTGGTAAGATTTCACTTTAACCACTTTCATCTTTATCCGTGACGAAAGTCATGATGACGTTTCAATATCGAAAATGGATTTGATGAAGATAGTCGATTCTTTATGTCTAACGATTATTAACATTATAAAAGAATGTTTCAATGATTGACATGTAGAGTTGAGATTACGTAACCACCTATGCATATAAGCATATATAGTGTGTTCGCACATTAGTGTATAAATCCATGTACCGAAAACCAAGTGCGTGCATATGTGCGCATGTAGCATTGGTGAAGGAGACAGGTTGGGTATGCGTACCCACAGAAGTTTTCATCCGAGAATTTCTGTCGGGTTTTCAAACCCAGTCCTGGTAGCTAAGGTATGCATACCCATACGCATACCCAATCTGGTTATATTTCTCAAATCGGTTGTTCATGAACTTAAACAATAAAACAATAAGGAATGCAATCTTTGCAAACCGTGGCTATATTTTTCATGAATTGATTCGAGTGAATCAAACCGATTTTCCTTCAATTGTGTATTGTGTAGTACATAAGATTTCCTTGCAATTGAACAACTCTTGAACTAGTTCTTATGAGTCATTTGAACTAGTTATGATAAGATGAATACAGTTGATATGAAAGTACTCATATGGCTAACCATTGGTCAACCATTATTGAACCAACTAAGTGTACATATTTAGGTATGGTTACTTAAACCTAAATGAAATACATTTCATTTATGTGTGTGACAAGCTAAGCTTCGATCTAACAGTTTAAATATATTAGCTTGGATAAATTAGGTTTTTCATTT
Source organism: Papaver bracteatum (assembly GCA_023529315.1). NCBI lineage: Eukaryota > Viridiplantae > Streptophyta > Magnoliopsida > Ranunculales > Papaveraceae > Papaver > Papaver bracteatum. The sequence continues at coordinate 2,847,822 of JAJJWX010003277.1, read as the reverse complement.
AACAGTGAATATTGAATGCTTTGTTACCAAGGTAACTTGGATTGCATACCCTGATTTGAAAACTATATAAGGGAGACATCTAGCAACTGGAAAAACTAATCCACATACCTCTTGTGTGATACTAGTTGGTTTTGCTAGAGTCGATTCTCCTTTAATCGTAGGTTTCTTCTCGAGACCCTGTCGATTAACGACTTGAAGACTTCAATGGGATTGTGAAGCCAGACAAAACTACTTCTCTTGTAGTTGAGCGATCAGATCTTGCCATTTTCTATCATACGAGTTCAATTGAATAATTTGATTGATATTATATCTCCAATAGGGAGAGATAAAAAGAAATCGCAAACATCTTCATCACATCGTTTGTGATTCCGCAATATCAAGTTTCGCAACCATACGATTTAGATTATTGTGAGGTGATCAATAATTCTAGGATTTTCTTTGGGAATATAAGTCCGGGTTGTTGATTGGTTCCTGTTCACCTTGATTTTATCAAAAGACGGAACAGAACTCGTAGGTTTGTCTGTGTGAGACATATTTATCTATTATCATAGTCTTTTCTGTGTGATACAGATTTGTTTATTAAAGTCTTCGACTTTGGGTCGTAGGAACTGTTGGTTATGGGTGAGGTCAGCTAAGGAAATCAAGTGCATAGTAACCTGTTAGGATTAGAGACGTAAGGAGCGCAACTGTACCTTGAATCAGTGTGATATTGATTAGGGTTCAACTACAGTCCAGACCGAAGTTAGTTTGTAGTAGGCTAGTGTCTGTAGAAGTTTAATACAGTGTGGTGTTCAATCTGGACTAGGTCCCGGGGTTTTTCTGCATTTGCGGTTTCCTCGTTAACAAAATTTATGGTGGCTGTGTTATTTCTATTCCGCATTATATTTTGTTATATAATTGAAATATCATAGGTTGTGTTTTGTATCGATCGATTGTGAAATCCAAACTTTGGTTGTTGATTGGAAATTGATTGATCCTTGGGTATTGGTATTTGGTACCATCCAACTTTATCTCTCTTGTATTTAATCAAGACTCGAATTTTGCTTGAGTAAGATTTAAATCAAGAGATAGAGATATTAACTCCTTGATATTCGTTTTATTAAGAATGAGTCTGACTGTCTAGTTGATTCTCTTAAAAGTATAATAAAGTTAGTCCATACAGATTGCTAATCGAAATATTGGGTTAGGTTGTTAGACCACCCGCTTTTTCAATTGGTATCAGAGTATGAAAACATGTTTAATACCTCAAAAGTCTGTGTTTGTAGTAATCTGACTCTATGGACAGTAAAGTATCTATAAACGCTTTACCAGGAATAAATTGTAATCTTAGAGAATGTTCTAAAAGCCTTGTTATTTTCCAAAGGAAGTTGGATGAACAAATCCAGATCAACAGTGATCTAGTTGCAGAAATTACAAAGCATAAGGATTTGAAGTCTATCAAAATTTCTTCATTGATGATGAATAACTCCTTTGATTCCTTCCAAAAGGATCATAGTAAGTCAAGTGTTAAAAAGAGTATGTGCTTTGAAAACCTTGACAGAAGAAAGAACTTCTTAAATAAGATTATTGATGTTGGCCATTGTATGTTTTGTGAGTCTCACAATCACAATCACACTCAACATACATGTACACATTTTTAGAAAAGTATAAAAGTTGCGAGCAATCTCCACAAGAAAGCTGAACAACTGTTTACTTATCTAAAAAGGTGTACAATACTAACAAGAAATTCTAAACAAAAAAGTAGTGTTAGTATGAGATATTTTTCTTTAAAATCAACATCACCCTTTCAATGGTTTCTCGATAGTGGTTGTAGTCGACATATGATTGGTGATCTTTCATGGTTTGTTTCCATAAACGACTTTAAAGGAGGACCAGTTACTTTCGGAGATGAGAGTTGTTGCTACATTAGCAAGAAGGGTACGATCAAGCTTCCCGGTGTTCCAAAAATCCAAGATGTAGTCTACGTCAAAGGTATGACTATAAATCTTCTTTCTATTAGTCAAATTTGTGACAAAGTCCATAGAGTTGTCTTCAATGCAAACAGATGTAACATTGTAGACAAAACTGGAAAAGTAATTTTTCAAGGAACTCGTGGTAAAAATAAATCTCCTTGATACTCAGTTTAGTAATTGTTGTAATTTGACTAAGGTGGAATCTACACATCTTTGGCACGAGCATTTTGGTCACATCAATTATCGTCTCTTAAATAAGATCATTAACAAAAAAAACTTGTTAGAGGCGTTCCAAAAATCAATGCAAAGATTGACGGTGTATGTGGTGCCTGTCAAAAGGGTAAACAAACAAAAGTTCACCATAAGTCATCTCGGGATATTCTCACTAAGGCTCCACTTGATTTAATTCATATGGATATCTTCGGAATAATTCAACAATCTACTGTTAGAGGAAAGAAGTATGCTTTAGTTATGGTAGATGACTACACCGGATTCACTCTGGTAGCATTTCTTTCTCATAAGAATGAAACCCTTGGTGAATTTAAGATTATTGTTAATAGAATCCACAATGAACAAGGTCGCAAACTAAAGAAAATTAGAAGTGACTGTGGCACTGAATTTAAAGACACAAAGGTATTTGAATTTTGTGACAAACTGGATATTATTCAACAATACTTACCACCCTTTACTCCTCAAGATAATGGAGTTGCTGAAAGAAAGAATAGGAATATTCAGGAAATGTCCAGGGTAATGCTCCATGACAAAAACTTACCTCTCAAATTTTGGGGAGAAGATGTTTTCACAGCATGTTACTTGATCAACCATGTGTATCTACGGTATAAAACCTTAAACACTCCGTATGAGTTGTGGTATGGTAGAAAACCCAACTTATGCTATCTTAGAGGTTCGGAAGTAAGTGCTACATTCTAAAAAATCGAGAACATGGAGGGAAATTTGAAACTAAAAGTGACGAAGGTATCTTTTTGGGGTATGCGTCTGATAGTCGTGGTTTTTGAGTCTTTAATCTCAGAAACCAAGTGATGATGTAGTCTGCAAATGTCATCATTGATGATATTAGTGATTTTCATCATGATTTTTCTCCTGATGAATTGCCTCCAACTGAGACAACTGAGAAAGTCAAGGAAGTTTCGGATTCAGTTGAAGTTACACCTACTGTTACTGATCCTGATCTTTCAAGTGACGAGGAGAAAAACACTGATCAGACTATGCATGTTGGACAAGAACATGTTCCCCCACGAAACTTCTGGGTTCAAAGAAACCATGATCCCAACAGTATCATTGGAGGAAGAGATTCTACTGTAAAGACTAGATGACAACTTCAAAATTTGTGCAATTTTAGTTGTTATCTCTCATAAGTAGAACCAAGGAATATTGATGAAGCTCTTAGTGATCCCTTATGGGTGAATGCAATGCATGAAGATTTAAATCAATTTCAAAGACAAGATGTATGAAAGCTTGTACCTTGTCTTCCAAATATCAATATTGTGGGCACCGAATGGATATTTAAGAACAAGTCTGATGAGTTTGGCACTATTGTCATAAATAAAGCCAGACTTGTCGCTCAAGGATATTCACAAATCGAAGGAATTGACTTTGATGAAACCTTCGCTCATGTGGCACGCCTTGAGTTCATTGGATTGTTATTAGCTTATACTTGTTTTCTTAAGGTAAAGCTATTTCAAATGGATATAAAATCCGCTTTTTTAAACAGAACCTTAAAGGAAGAAGTCTATGTAGATCAAACGAAGGGATTTGAAAACCCTGACTTTCCAGATCATGCCCTTAAACTTAATAAGGCGATGTGTGAGTTAAAACAAGCACCTTGTGCCTGGTTCGAAAAACTGACCTCATCTCTTCTTGGGAAAGGTTTTTCGAGAGGGGGAGCTGATAAAACACTTTTTACCAAGTGGAGTGGGAAAGATGTTGTAATTACTCAAGTCTATATAGATGATATCATCTATGGATCAGCATTAGAGAAACTTGCACAAGAATTTCAAGTATCTCTTGTAAAGGAGTTTGAAATGAGCAATGTTGGTTAATTAAAATTATTTTTGGGTTTAAAAATTCAACAACACAGGGATGAAATTTACTTATCTCAAGAGAAATAAGCTAAATATCTTGTCTTAAGATTTGGTCTTGATAAGTCCGCCCCTAAACTAACTCCTATGCCTACCACTGGTAAACTGCATCGAGATGATAAAGGTGTAAATGTGGATCAAAAAATTTATCGATCTATCATTGGAAGACTTTTATTTTTAATAGCCACTCGACCTGATATTGCTTTTAGTATTGGTTGTTGTGCTAGTTTTCAGGCAAATCCAAAGGAGTCTCATCTTGAAGCTGCAAAAGGATTATACGCTACATTAATCACACTGTAGGGTATGGTTTATCTTACATTTTTGATACTAACACTAATCTTACTTCCTATTCAGATGCAGATTGGGCAGGATGTGTGGAAGATAGAAAAAAGTATATTAGGGGTTTCTAATATGAAGGAATGAATCTTGTATCTTGGCATAGCAAGAAACAAAATTCATAATCCCTCTCAACATTTGAAGCAGAATACATCGCTACAGGCTCATGTTGTACTCAAATTCTATGGATGAATCAAATGCTTGCTGATTATGGAATCAACACTGGAATAATGAGGATCTTATGCGATAACACCAGTGCAATTCGCATAACATAAAATCAGTTGACCACTCAAGAACTAAGCACATTAACATAAGGTATCATTTTATTCGAGATCTTTATGATAAAGGTATCGTTACTATGGAATTTGTGCCCTCGGGACAACAATTGGATGATATTCTCACCAAACCATTGGATACTGCCATGTTTCAAAGCTTATGGCATTCTATTGGTGTTGTTCTAGTTTTTTAGTCATCCATAACTCTTTTCCCTAGGCTTATATCGATCCTTTGGGTAATTGAGTTTGGAACTTCTTGAGGTGGTTTCCACGTTTGTTTCCAGTAGATGTATTTTCTAAGTATCTTAGAGTTTCCAATAAAACCTTTCTTTTCTCGTAAAAGTTAGGTCGCTCTTGTTGTTCTCTCGGGAATGACATCAAATGGGGGAGAGTTCTTTTGAACTTGCGTTTAATTTCCATATCTTTGTGGGGAGTGCGGCTGTGGAATTTTTATGAGTTATCTTGTATCTTTATAAACTCCTTTGAAAAAGCGGGGGTCTAACAACCACACCCAATATTTCGATTAGCAATCAGTATGGACAAACTCCAATATACTTTTCTAGAGAATCAACTAGACAGTTAGACTCAATCAATAGAAAATATATCAAAGAGTTTATTATCTCAATCTCTCAATTTGATCTATACTTAAGCAAATAGAAATCTATGAGTCTTTATCAAAGAGAGATAACTTGGATGGTACCAAAGACCAATTTCCAAGTGTCAATGAATTTAAATCAACAACCAAAGAGGTCGGATATTCTAATTGATTGAACAATGCACAACCTGTATTATTTCAATTATATAACAAAATATAATGCGGAAAAGAAATAACACAGACACCAGAATTTTGTTAACAAGGAAACCGAAAATGCAGAAAAACCCCGGGACCTAGTCCAGATTAAACATACACTATATTAAGCCACTACAGACACTAGCCTACTCTAAGCTAACTTCGGTCTGGACTGTAGTTGAACCCCAATCAATCTCATATTGATCCAAGGTATAGTTATGCTCCTACGTATCTGATCCCAGTAGGATACTACGTACTTGATTCCCTTAGCTGATCTCACCCATAACCAAGAGTTGCTACGACCCAAAGTCGAAGACTTTAATAAATAAATATGTATCACACAAAAAAAGTCTATAATAATAGATAAATCCGTCTCCCACGAATATACCTACAAGTTTTTGTTCTGTCTTTTGATAAATCAAGGTGAACATGAACCAATTGATAAAACCATACTTATATTCCCGAAGAACAGCTCAGCTTTATCAATCACCTCACAATAGTCTTATCGACGCAGTGAAAAAAAAAATTATGGAATCACAAACGATGAGACGAAGTGTTTGTGATTACTTTTATATCTTGCCTATCAGAGTTAGAAATCTCAAGCCAATTATTACAATTATACTCGTACGATAGAAACAACAAGATCAGATCACACAACTACGATAAAAGAAGAATCGGTCTAGCTTCACAATCCCAATGAAGTCTTTAAGTCGTTAACCTGGTTTTAGAAGAAGAAAACAAAAGGTTAAAGGAGAATCGACTCTAGCTTAGAACAACTAGTATCACACAGAATGTGTGGGGATTAGGTTTCCCAGTTGCTAGAGTTCTCCCTTATATAGTCTTCAAATCAGGTTTGCAATAAATGTTAGCTTACTAACAAAGCATTCAATATTCACCGTTAGATGAAAACCCAATTAGATTCAAGCTAATATTTATCAACCGTTAGATCAAATACATAGCTTGTTATACACACTTGTAATGCACGTTTCTACTCTTTTGTAACCTTACCCAAACTTGTACATTAGTTGGTTCAATAATAGTTAACCCAAAGGTTAGCCATATGATAACTTTCACATCAACCATGTTCTTCTTCACCATAACTAGTCCAAATGAGTCAAATGAACTAGATAGAGAGTTTTTTAATTGCTTAGATCTTTATGTACTACACAAGACACAATTGAAGCAAAAATGATGTGATTCACTCGAACCGATTCATGAACTATAAAGCCAAGGTTTGCATTAAGATAAGTTCACAAACATCGTTTTTAGACATAACCTACTCAAGTTCGCGGACTGGGTTCGCGGACTTAAGTTCCTGGACGGAGTTCACAAACTCCAGCAGAAATTCTTGGGTTCGAGAACTACGCCAGTTCGCGGACTAGGTTCGTGGACTGAATTCGCGGACTGAAGTTCAAGTACTACTCTGGTTTTACTTGATCAACAAAGTTTGCAAACTTCGGTTCAAGCAATAAGGACTTATACATATATATGTTTCCACAACAATGCTTATATTCTCCAATGGTTATATTGTCTAAACTCTCATTTCAATCATTGAAACATTCTCAGAGGGAATTATATAGTTGTTATTCACAAACTATTTTTCGTCAGAGAAATTTTCAAAATGATTGAAACATAACATGACTTTCGTCACTAGGTAAATCTGAACTTGGCTAAAGCGAAAGCTTTACCAACACATATTTCGAGAAATAGATAAGAGAGATATACTCAGCTCGAAATATCACATCTGTATAATCTTAGTCTATATAGTAATACGGCTTTTGTCTCAAGATAGGAGATAAAGTAGATAGACTTTTGAGTGATAGATAAGTTCAAGTCTCCACATACCTTTTAATCGATGAAGATCCACTGGTTCCTTGAGTAATCCTTCGTCTTGTATGATGATCGCCATGAAGTTCTTGAACTCAACTAAACTTTCTATCCTAGTCCGAGACCTTAGCTATAATAGACTAGAAATAAAGACTTTATAGTTTTGATCACTAACATTGACAAACATGCTTGAGATAGCAACGCATGCGAGTTCGACCGAGCAATGCTCTAACATCCTAGATGAATGCATTTAGCTTCGGCTTTATGATTGCATCTGAACAAGTTGATATGTCATTTTCTTTGGTCTTGAAACGTCTCCGTGAAAATTTCATTAGGATCTCGTTTTCGTACCTTTGCCAATTTTATTGACAAAAATGGGGAGAATTAATATGTAGTTCACACTACAAATACATATGATTTACGTGCTTTACGGGTCATTATGTAAGGGGGAGTGGTTTTCGTGTTAATAATAAAGTATTGACTAAGGGGGAATGATAATATCACCATAGTATTGTTGTCGAAGTTGTGATATAAGAACTTTGATGATGTGTAATGATATATGTTATGGATACGGGACTTCAACAACTATGATGCTGAATTGAAAATCTATGGAATCATGGGAGTACTTGGAAAAGACGAAGTTTTCGAGTAATGTTGAAGCACCAAGGAGATCAAGCATGTGGACGAGAATCTACAAAGTTTTATTTATTTTGTAATCCATATGTATTGATAGTTTTGTCACTAAAATTGACAAAGGGGGAGATTGTTAGAGCATTGCTCGGTCGAACTCGCATGCATTGCTATCTCAAGCATATTTGTCAATATTAATGATCAAAACTATACGTCTTGATTTCTAGTTTACTTACGACTAAGTCTTGGTCTAGGATAGTTAAGTATAGTTAAGCTCCAGAATCCATGGCGATTATCTTATGAAGACGAAGAACTACTCAAGGAACCAGTGGAACTTCATCTGACCAAAACGGTATGTGGATACTTGAACTTATCTAGCACTCAAAAGTATATTTATCTCCTACTCTTGAGATAACAGACGTATAATTATGATAGTTTTCATAAATACACATTTGGTATTTCGAGTTGAGTTTACTCGCCTATCTTTTTCTCGAAATATGTGTTGGTAAGCTTATGATGTAACCACTTTCATCTTTATCCGTGACGAAAGTCATGATGATGTTTCAATCTCAATAAGGGATTTGATTAAGATAGTCGATTCTTTATGTCTAACGTCTATTAACATTATAGAAGAATGTTTCAATGATTGAAATGTAGAGTTGAGATTACGTAACTACCTATGGATATAAGCATATATAGTATGTTCGCACATTAGTGTATAAATCCATGTACCAGAAACCAAGTGTATGCATGTGTGTGCATACGGTATTGGTGAAGGAGACAGGTTGGGTACGCGTACCCACGGAAGTTCTCATCCGAGAATTCTGCTGGGTTTTTAAACCCAATCCCGGTAGCTAAGGTACGCATACCCGTATGCGTACCCAAGCGGGTTGTATTTCTCAAATTGGTTGTTCATGAACTTAAACAATAAAATAATAAGGAATGCAATCTTTGCAAACTGTGGCTATATTGTTCATGAATTGATTCGAGTGAATCAAACCGATTTTGTTTCAACTGTGTCTTGTGTAGTACATAATATTTTCTTGCAATTGAACAACTCTTGAACTAGTTCTTATGAGTCATTTGAACTAGTTATGAGAAGATGAATACGGTTGATATGAAAGTACTCACATAGCTAACCATTGGTCAACCATTTGTGAACCAACTAAGTGTACATGTTTAGGTACAGTTACTCAAACCTAAATGAAATACATTTCATTTGTGTGTGTGACAAGCTAAGATTCAATCTAACGGTTGAAATATATTAGCTTGGATAAATTAGGTTTTTCATATAACGGTAAATATTGAATGCTTTGTTACCAAGGTAACTTGGGTTGCAAACCCTGATTTGAAAACTATATAAGAGAGACGTATAGCAACTGGAAAAACTAATCCCACACCTCTTGCGTGATACTAGTTGGTTTTGCTAGAGTCGATTCTCCTTTAATCATAGGTTTCTTCTCGAGACCCGGTCGATTAACGACTTGAAGACTTCATTGGGATTGTGAAACCAGACGAAACTACTTCTCTTGTAGTTGAGCGATTTGATCTTGCCATTTTTTATCGTACGAGTTAAATTGAATAATTGGCTTGAGATTATATCTCCGATAGGGTAAGATAAAAAGAAATCACAAACATCTTCGTCTCATCGTTTGTGATTCCGCAATATCTAGTTTCTCTACCATACGATTTAGATTATTATGAGGTGATCAATAATTCTAGTTTGTTCTTCGGGAATATAGGTCCGGGTTGTTGATTAGTTCATGTTCACCTTGATTTTATCAAAAGACGGAACAAAACTCGAAGGTTTATCTGTGGGAGACAGATTTATCTATTATCGTAGACTTTTCTGTGTGATACAGATTTGTTTATTCAAGTCTTCGACTTTGGGTCGTAGCAACTCTTAGTTATGGGTGATATCATCTAAGGGAATCAAGTGTGTAGTATCTTGCTGGGATCAGAGATGTAAGGAGCGCAACTGTACCTTGAATCAGTGTGATATTGATTAGGGTTCAACTACAGTCCAGACCGAAGTTAGTTTGTAGTAGGCTAGTATCTGTAGCGGCTTAATACAGTGTGGTATTCAATCTGGACTAGGTCTCGGGGTTTTTCTGTATTTGCAGTTTCCTCGTTAACAAAATTTCTGGTGTCTGCGTTATTTCTATTTCGCATTATATTTTGTTATATAATTGAAATCTCACAGGTTGTGTGTTGTATCGATCGATTGTGAAATACAACCTTTGGTTGTTGATTGGAAATTGATTGATCCTTGGATATTGGTCTTTGGTACCATCCAAGTTTATCTCTTTTGTATTTAATTGAGACTCGCAGTTGTTGATGGTGGATTTTAGTTCAGGGCTAAAGTTATCAAACCAATTCTTTGTGTAACCATCCTGCAGAAGATGAGATTATTTTATAAGTGATGAATACTTCTTCACTTTTTTAATTCACCTAGAATGGAGCATGTAGCAACAATCCCCCGAATATTCTGTAAATTTTAGCATTATTGATTAATGCATAAAACGCCTTGTATTTCCTGTGATGTTCCTAGAAGGACTCTTATTGTTGGTGCGGCATGATGATTGATTGTTAATCGCAGCAGAGTTGCATGAATATCCAAGTACCAACAGTGAGGCATGCACGAAATGCCCGTACAGGCTGTAACTCTCGGTGTGTTATACTATCCAGATTGAGCATGTCACTCTCGGTGTGTTATACTAGCCCGATTGAGCATCTAGACTGTCCATAGCAGTCTAAAAATGATCACGATCCTCCAATTTTACAGCATGATTGGATGGTTCAGATACCCCAAGTAGGTATTGGAATATTCACTGCCGACCCGGCCCCGTATGGTCGGCCTCCCCAAAAAGGGGTGGCATAGCTTGCCAAACCGTCCAAACCAAGCAGAATGGACAAGAAACCCTAAATTAGGGTTTGCGGCACATTTCATGTGTCGCAAAACGATCTCAACCATCCATCTTCGCAGGCATATATGGAGGGTGTAGATGTAGATTCAAAGGGCCCGGAGCATGTCAACACAATCACCGTGGTCCCTTATATACACATGAAGTCGGTCAGGACCAACCATGGTTGGTTATCCCAATTCGTGCGCGCAAAACAAAGAATGACGCACAACTATCCAAAACCATAATTAGGGTTTGTATTGATCACGAGCGTCCGTTTTCTCCTTATCGAATGAAGGGTTTAGGAGACAACTGAGCAGGTCCAGTGAGCATCAACATGATCACCGTGGAACCATGTATCTCTTCACCTGAACGGACAAGGCATACCATGCCTGGTTTCTCCAAATCGCACGCCCAAACTAGCGTGGTTCCGCTTCCCAAATAACAAACTGATTTCGACCACTCAATTTCCCCAGACAAATTGAGTGGCTTAGATCACGTTTTCATGGGACAGTCAGGTATAGGCGTGAATATCAGCCTACCACCTACACGCCGGACCAATCGGCCGAGACCGACCAAGCTTGGTCGTCTCGAAACGCGCACCTTGAAGGTGGCATACCGCGCCCTTTAGGAGTCCTCAGTGGCATAGGATTTCTGTCGCAAATCGATCTCACCCACTCAACTTCACCGGTAAATTTGAGTGGCCTAGATCAAACCTTCGTGGGACAGTGAAGAATGGACATGGACATCAGCATGCCGTATACATGCATGCCTGATCGGTCCTCCATGAAACGTCTCCCAGGCTTGGATTCGACCAAGCTGAAGGAGTGCACTCGCGCACCTCCTAAACCCTAATCTAGTGGTCGTAGATGTGGGTCGCAAGTCATCTTGTCCGTCCAACTTCGCCAACCTGGACAGACGGCCTAGGATAGGAGTTAGGCGACCTGTGAGGTATCACCGTGATCACCGTCTGCCACTCTGCCACACCATGTGGTCGGCCAAGGGAGGAATTTCTAGTGCATCCTCCAAATCCTCACGTGATGTAGACAGGGAATAATTCTCAACAACGATGCTTCATATATTCCGAATACATTCGATGCATAACATGCATAGAATACACACGATACTTTACAAGTGTCGACTTCCTAAATAACTTAGTTATTTAACTAGCATTACATGCTACCTTCTGTGGGTTGATCGCTGTCGTATGCGTCAAAAATAAATTTACTTTCTCACTACTCAAAATATAAAATATAGCAAGGGCAAGAAAGTATCATTCCCACAGAGAGGTCTAGGTTGTCGTTTGTTTTGGTTTCCTATAAGTAACTCCCACTGGTTTTTCTGATTTTTATGCAAGTAATAAAAGTAAAAGCAAAAAAAAGAAATAAACAAACACACAAATCAAGGATATGAAATATTGGGTAAAGATTTCATCTTCAATTGTAAACAAGTATTTGAATGTATGAATAGAATTCGTATATAATCTCGCTATCATCAAAAGCCCTAGAATACCTTATTGCAAGAATACTCCGTAAATTTCCTAAATTTATCAACACACACATTAGAGTCAAAGTATGTGATTTCTACCTAAAGAATAACCTAACGCCTTGCGCTAATTAAGTTCAATTCCTAGGAGCATTAAGTTTCAGAAATAGGCTAATCAATGCAATTATCATACATTGCGCATGACAATTCGAACAAAGGTCAATTTCTACATATGATTACAAGAGTGTATCACTACAAACCGTAATCGTATTCAAGGTTATCGCTCGATGAAAACCCTAAAATAGCTATAGATATAGATGTATGTTCAATCAATTCTAGACTCAACTAAACAAACATTCAATCATATTGCAATACATCAATCATGCAATTATTATAATCAGTAAAAAGTGAACGATGGTTTTGAGAGAAAACTAACTCATAAAGATCAAAACTTGTTTTCAAAATCCAACTACATCTTTAACCAATAATAAAACTTAGTTCATATTCATGGATTTCATAACAAAATGCATAGAAGAAAGCATCATGTTCTAAACCTTAGAAAACAAAAGTAGCAGCTGCTCTAGTGGAGATATATCTTTAGGTTTAGAAAAAGATTTTCTATTTATATGCTTCTCCCATTCCAAAAGGATACTCTTTCCAATATTAGGTCTTCTCAAAACCCATCTCCAAGTGGTCCACCAAGCCCATGTGTGAGAAAATACCCGTGTAAAATTATGCCCAAAATTATCGCCGGAAAACTGGTTTTTGTCCGGATATCGGACGGAATCCGGCACCAGAAATCATCCTCAGGTGGTCGGTCAAACTGACGGTAAATAACGGTCAGCTCGGTTAAAGTACACTGAGTCAGAACGAATCAGAACCGAGTCAGCTGGCTAACTCGGCTGACTAGTCCTAGCCAGGCCACTTGTACATGCCAAAACTAATGCTCCACCTTGATTATGCTTCACCAGTGCACTTCCAGCCATGATGGCTATATCTTCCTTGCACATCTCCACCAATTCTGTCTTAACTAATTCAAGCCATCTACCCTTCACCAGTTCCATCACCAAATGCATCTGCCATCATTAAACCATTTCAGGCCTTATCAACCTATACCCATTCTTGATTCCCACTGTCAGCAACCTCTTACACAGATCCCCTGTTATTCAACTTGAGCACAACAACAAACATACTAACATTATCCCTGCAATACCACCCCTTGCTTTTGACAGCAACTTCAACTTCAATACCACAATTTCAGCTGCACTTCACAGCACTTCCAAGCCCTTCCTCCAGTTTGCAGCTACATGAATACAAGCACTAACCACACCATTCTGGTAACATTAGCACTTAGCAACTCTATCTCCTCAACTCATCCATTCACTTCCTTCAGTCATCAGGTCCACAACATCACTTGCATTCATTCCATTGCAATACATGAACAACTCCTTGAAGTAACAACAGTATCAATCACTCAGAACCAGCAAACACACACACCACTTGAGTCATTCTCCATTCAGTTCTCTACCAAACAACTTGAGCTGTGGATTTCCTTCTACCAGCACCACCTGCAATTGCACAAACCTCATTCTGCTCCTATACCACCAGTATCAGTCCCTTCACTGTAGCAACATCTCACTTCTTCTGCATCATAAACATCCACCATATTCCATGAAAATCACCACTTCACCTGCAGTCTCCCATCACCATCTATTCCCTGCTCAAACTAAAAAATCCCAATCCAAGCTAAACCAACACTTCCCTGTAATGCAAACACCAACAACATAACCTCAAATTTCATATCTATCTCCATGTTTACTACAAACACTTGATAGACTACAAATTCCACAAACCCACTTTTATTATCATAGCAAACACCTCTTTGAAATCTCGATCTTCGTATGTTCCAATTCATTCTCTGAATCTCATACCAACCCATCATTTTCTCTAGTCCTTATCTAAACAGAAACCTTCCACCATCTTCTGTTACTAATCAACAACATCAGATCCCCTTTCTCGTCATTAATTCTTCAGGTTTAGATTCTTGCTACACCACTCATTTACGATAGAAGCAACTCCAATCCATTTCTGTTCTTCATCTAACTCAACCATTCATCAGGAATCCATCTTCTCGCTGTAATTTCTCGATCGATTGAACCTCAGCAAACTCTAAATTCTTCTTCACAGACTTTAACCCACCTTCGATTCAAGCAGCAAGACTTCAGATTCTATTTCTCAATTACTGCTTTGAACTCAACAATTTATCACCATCGTCCAGCAAACCCTAGTTACTCTTTAATTCGAATCCAATCTCCATCTGATGTTCATGGAAGCAACTACCCCATTTTTGATTCTCTAAATCTCTCGGACCAACAGTAGCGGCTGGTTTCTACATTTCAGGGAAGTAGTGAATGAGAGAAAACACACCTCCAAATTCTAGGGTAGGGTTTTATTAGGGTAGGATATAGACACCCCGTCACTTTTGATAAGGGTTAACCAGATTCCAGCCCCTTAACCTCAGCTAGTCTATGTTTAATACACCTCCAAAAGATTTTCCCCTTAACCGTTACCGGGCTCCAGATAGTGTTTGCCTATGAAATTACTTTTTGCGCTTTACGCTCCAAATGGACGTTTTCTCATTCTTTTGCTCCGTATGACTCCAAAGTACCTAATAAACTCACACTCACACATAAGATACATAATTTACATGAAAACTCGCAAAGAAAGCATAAATACTTGATATAAAATTAGGTGTTTATCACACCTATCATGGGTCCCACAATCCACACACTCGAGACATCAATCATGTCACAAACTGGGGGATATATACTGGGGTATTGGTCTGGCGGTTTACAGTGTGCAGCGTGCAACGCGCCATCACAATAACGTGTTAGGAAGACATGGACGGTTAGTGATGATAGGAGAAGTGGGCAAGATTGATCGTGCGACACTAACACACAACTCCACTATTCCATCACTTCATTGCCTCCACTTCCCACGAGAGATGTGAATAAGGCTCAAATGACTTGTATAAATAGGTTTTCCTTCCCATTTCCAGAAGAACAAAACACAGAAACCAAGTGTTAATACAAAGCGTATTCAAACACCTAGAGCCTACTTGCATTAATCGTAAGCCTGCTCACCTTTCTGTTACAAGTCATAAACAGCCTACACCTTCACAATCTCAACACCTTCTTCGCTTCCCTCCCTAAGATCAACCCCATCTCTTTCACTTTGTGACCGAAATAAGTCTGGAACGGCCATTTCTTGGTTTAGGACAGAATTGTATAGATTGATCTCTCGAATCAAAAGAACTCATGTGCAGTGCATTTGTTTAGGGTTTAGATTCACTTCTCATCCACACACCCCAAATTACCAAAACCAGCAGAAGTAGTTTTTGCCCATAAACAACAGTTTGCTTGAGTAAGATTTAAATCAAGAGATAGAGATATTAACTCCTTGATATACTTTTTATTAAGAATGAGTCTGACTGTCTAGTTGATTCTCTTAAAAGTATATTAGAGTTAGTCTATACAGATTCCTAATCGAAATATTGGGTGAGGCTGTTAGACCCCCGCTTTTTCATGTTATGTAATCTTAGCTCCAATTCTTTTTTATTCTTTTTTATTCTTTTTTTTTTCAACCGATTCATGAATATTTGATTGATTTCATGATGTTTTCACTTACTTATTTTGTTTTTTGGTAGTTCCCTTATGATGTTCTATCTACTATATATAGATTTATGTGATGTGTGTTTGTGCATTTTTGGAAGTTCGATTTCGATGTTCTATCTATTATTTCGTTTTTCGTTGATTTCATTGATAGATTTGATTATACCAGTTTCATTTTGTTGGTTTTAGATTTGTTTCAGTGTGTTTTTGTGTATGAACCAACAGTATATATATGCAGTACTGGCGGAAACCTAGTTTTAGAGACTTTTTTTATTTGATTCCGAAGTACGTATACGGAATATTGAAATAAAGTGTTTCGATTCAGCTTTTTCGTAGATTCGTTGATTGTTTTTCAGATGCAGCTGATTTTTAGATTATCAATCAACTACATATATCGCGTACTGAAAAATAATGCTTTAGTTTTGTTATTTTGTAGTTTTAAAGATCTTTCTTGTTCGATCCAAAAGTAGATATTCCATATACCGAAATCTAAGTGTTTCGATTCTGTTTTTTTTTTATAGATTCATTACTTGTTTTAAACATGCAACTCATTTTTAGATTATGAATCAACAGTACATGATGGTGTATTGAAAAATAATGCTTTAATTTTCTTATTTTTATAGTTTTGGAGATCTTTCTTGTTCGATCCAGAAGTACATATATGGAATACTGAAATAAAAGTGTTTCGATTATGTTGTTTTATAGATTCATTACTTGCTTTTCACATGCAGTCGATATTTTGACTAAGAATCAACAATGCATATATGGCGTACTGATAAATAATGCTTTAATTTTGTTATTTTTTGTCGTTTTGGATATTTTTCTTGTTCGATCCAGAAGTACATATATGGAATATTGACATAAAAGTGTTTCAGAAGTACATATATGTCATACTGAAAAATATTGCTTTTGATTTTGTTATTTTTTATAGTTTTCTCGCTTTTTTTGTTTGATCCAGAAGTACATATATGGAATACTGAAATAAAAGTGTCTGAGAAATACATATATGGCATACTGAATTATACTGTAGTAGATATACATCATACTGAAATTTTGTTAATTTTCATAGTTTTATTGCTTTTTTTTTTATCCAGAATTACGTATATGGAATACTCAAATACAAGAGTTTCAGAAGTACATATATTTCATAATGAAAAATACTGCAACACATGTATGGCATACCGAAGAATATTGCTTTGATTTTTGATTTTTGATTTTGATTTTGATTTTTTATAGTTTTGTCACTTTTTATGTTTGATGCAGAAGTACATTTATGGAATACTGAAATAAAAGTGAGCAATTCTTTTTTTCCCCCATAGATTCATTACTTATTTTTGATTATGAATCATCAGTACATATATAGCATACTGAAAAATACTGCTTTGATTTGGTTTTGGTGTCTCTGTAGTCGATTTCCGAACGTTATAGCCTAATAAATGTTGAACCTTTTTTTTTTTTACAGGTAGTGTTTGTATGGAAAATTTAAGGAGGAATGGGATCTTGGGATAGAAATCTATTGCTTATTTTGTTATTTTATAGTTTTATCACTTTTTTTGTATAATCCAGAAGTACATATATGAAATACTGAAATAAAGGTATTTCACTTCTGTTTTTCCATAGATTCATTACTTGTTTTTGACATGCAGTTGATTTTTAGATTATGAATCAGCGGTACATATATGGAATACTGAAAAATATTGCTTTGGTTTTGTTATTGTTTACAGTTTTATCACCTTTTTTTTGTTTGATCCCCTAGTGCATATATGGAATACTGAAATAAAAGTTCTCGATTCTGTTTTTCCTAGACTCATTGCTTGTCTTTGACGTGCAGTTGTTTTTTAGATTATAAATCAGCAATACATATTTGGAACACTAAGAAATTTGTTGTTTCACACCTGTTTAGTAATAGGGGATATTAGTCATTTCCTTGTTTCAAAATTTTTTGAACCTTAGGATAAGGATAAAATACGGTTGGACACTACTATAAATAACTATATGGGCCTAGGACCAACCAATATATTTTCCTCTTCGGTCCCTTCTCCTTTTCTTATGATGGTTGTTTTTGGGCATGCCAAAAAATTATTGCGCATACATTTTGTCTAGACCTAGGCAAAAAAATAGGTTGTGAGCCGAACCTTAAGTATGCCCGATAAATTTTTGGTATGCCCAAAAACATGTCTCTTTCTTATTTCAAGCTGCTGCGAGAGAAATAACTGAAACCTAGCCAAATGCTAAGGCCCATCCCAATTACTGTCAATTTCTAAATTCGGACCAAAATCTAGCCCTTCCAAAACTTGCAGTTCGACCACAACTCCAGTTTCTGTCTCAACGGAGCATCACCTCCTTCACAACTTCAAACAGCTCCAAGGTCCCAAGTAACACCACCGATTCCCTGAACTTCTAAAACTATCGACATCTCAGCCAAAACCCACAGCACTATTTCGTCTCTTCATCTCGAAAGCTCCAATACAGGTAATATCACCTTTTTTTTGTCAACTATGCATTTTACTTCTTGAGAACTTCCAATTAAACCCAACTGCAAATCATATCTTTTCCTCCCTACACAGCTACGACCATGGTAACACCATCAGCTCGTGTACTGCAGCCAACAAATTCTCGTCACCTGCCAAGAACCCCCAATTCGATTGCTGTAGGTCATTAGAGAAAAATCACCGCTGCTTCTCTTCACTGATCTCCTTAAATAATCCATCTTTCCGAAGCTTTCATGAACTCTAAACACTCATAAATACCATCCATTCATCACCTGTTTTCTCAACTGAATTCCAGCCATAACTTGAGCTTCTCTGTTTGGTAAAGAGTAGAGTAGGTGATGTTGGGTAACCACGAAAGAAATGTGGTTAGGGAGAAATAGACACATCATCCACTTTGTCCCTCTTTAGTTCCCATTTTAACTAGCAATGGACTCCACGTACTAGCCACTAGTTAATGAACACATAAATGTGCTGGCGTCACATGGAGAAAGTGCGGTGGCTTAGTGGTGCCACTGTCTTTTAACTTGGAAGCCAAATCCTATTAAGATCCTTCTCATTTCAGTGGTGTGTGTCGCAAATGCTAATTAACCTCTAATATAGTTGTTTATCCTTCGGTGATTAGAATTGCTCGTATTTCCTGTAAATGGTTTAAAATAATATTATTAGCAGAATAACGAGACCTAACTAATATAAATATGGGTCTAAAATGTAGCACATAGGTGCTGATCAACACCCCCACACTTATATTTTGCTAGTCCTCGAGCAAAATAAAGAATATATCCGCTCAACAGCTGGATAAAGAGTGATGTCTACTATACAGCGAGACGAACCACTAAACACTGGTTCAGAGAAGTCTGCTAAACAGCGAGGCAGAAAGACCCGCTAAACAACTGATCATATCATGCAATATATATATTATTTATTTTAAGACCCGCTAAACAGCTGGTCATATCATGCATTTTCTTTTATCTTTTTATTTTTTTGATGCAATGTTTTTTTGTTTTTTGTTTTTTTGATGAAAATTTCTAACGAAGGTGAAGACCTACAAAAATCTAAATGCAAAACCACTCCCCCACATTTAAACATTACATTATCCTCAATGTAATTGAATCATCCAACGTAGAAATTAAGATGGGAAATTTCTAAGTGGTATGCGAAAAAAAAAAAAAAAAAAAAGATAGAGTAGAGGGAACAAATTTGATGGGTTGACTCCCATAAAGCTAATGGTATTTGTTTCCCTGATTTCCAGTCGCACGTAATCTCAAACAAGGTAAGGTTGGTACCCCCAAAGTAAGCTGCCAATCATATATATAGAGTCTGAAAAGCTGGGGATCAACCCAACTAATCCGGTCAGCTGCGAATATGAACCTGCAAACACTATAAATCTCAAGAAAGATGTGTAAATCCATTCCCAATATAAAACAGTCCTTAGTCGAGATAAGTAAATCACTCAGACGGACAACAAACAGAGAATGCATATTAGTTTCTATTTGGGAAGCACACTCTAAATCTGAAATACATTCGATGGACACATTATCTTCACTAGAAATCATAGGAAGCAATGTATTGACAATGTAAAAAGGTATCAGATTATCAAACTCAGCTCAATGATCTAAGCATGCATCTAGTGGTTCAGGTTCATCAGAATCAGTAACTCCTAAATCTGGTTCAAAATTTAAGAAAATAACTTTCGTTATTGAGTTACCTTGATTAACCATTGGAGGGAAAAATACATTGACAATGTCAATAATCATAAGATCACCAGACTCTGCAAAGTGAGCTAAACAAACTGAGATTAGTTCAAAATCAACAATTACCTGACCAGTATCAATCGCCTCCATATTCACATCAACAACCCGGAAATCACAAGATGTGTCAGCAAAACAGGAGCTCAATGGAGCAACAATATCATGAATAATCACCTCATTATTATCTACAACTATGTGACTTATAGGAATCTCATTTTTCAAATGACTAGAAGGTATCTCACTATGAACGTCTATTGTCTCACCATTAGTCGCAACAATAGTATCTTGTGTATAAACAGATTCTTTTAAATTATCATTATCTGAATAAATAGTGTCTCTTGTGTATAAACAGATTCTTTTAAATTATCATTATCTGAATAAATAGTGTGTCTAACACAACTCTCGTCCTTTTGAATAGGAAAATAAATAGTTATACGATCATGAGTTGGATAAGATACAATAGATTCAGATGTTATACTGGTATCATTATTCCTAAAATTACTAACAGTGTCAAGTCTATCATCGTCCTCAAAGCATATTGATTCATCATTTACAATGGTTTCATTAATAGTATCATCAATATGAGGAAAATAAGAACTTGAATCATCGTATAGACGACGATCCTCTACTGATTTCATAAGTTCAATAATTATTTTATTAGTTTTAGCACAACTCTCAGCAGTTATTTTAGCATATTCAATGGAAAATAACTCAGTTTGTTTGACCAACTGTTCCAAGCTAGATAAGGGAGATGGAGATAGTTCACAGTACGATTGATTATCTATCTCATACGGTGACTCAGATGTATGTGAATAATAATTGGAATTCGTATAATGTGACTCATAACCTGGGTAAGGTTGGTAATAATCATAACCTTTCACAAGGTCCGGAATAATCATACCTATGAGAATAATTCCAATCATTATTTACACACTCGGCTCTAACATGTTCCTGATAATGAGAAGGTGCATATGCATACTCCTCAGATGAAATATCATATGACTCCTCTGTCTCAGATCTTTTGGTAAGATTCCAAAAAGCTATAAAAGAAGCCAACTCACTGGAAACCATAATACAAAGTAAAATTTACCAAATAACTCACCTTGCAGTAGCTTTGCGAGAATATCAAGTACTTACTTTCTAGCTATTATCGATTCCAATCATCGCACTTCATAGTAAGGTACCTGAAAAGAGTCAAACAAATTGCCTAAAGAGAAACTAAATAAGATCTAAAAGAGAAAAAAAAAGTAAATAAACTATATACAAAAATAAAAATAATTATGTACAAGAAAAATTGATATGAACAAGAGAGTATTTTGCAACCACTCCCTAACAACAGTGCCAAAAACTTGTTAGGCTCAAAAAATTACAATAATATACTGCAAGTGCACAATATCTAACTAGTAGACAATGGCAAGTACAGGTCATTCCTACGAGGAGTGTGAAATACTACTACTGGATAATATCAATAATCACAAATCAACAATAAAAAAATTTCGAGAGTTTTCAGATATTCTAACAAAATGAAACAATAAATAATAAAGACGTGAACAAAATTGTGAGAGTCTGTAACCAAAGTTTTATGATATCCACTATTGAGGGGTGATTTTAATTAGTTTTGGTTCTACCCGCCCTAGCTACACCAAGTGACCTCATCTTTGTAAGAATAGTAAGAGAGAGAGTTTCATTTCCTTTGTACTTTGTCCTTCTTTATATATACTTTCCTCAAAGTCCCTCTTTTCATGACATCATGACACATGTCTTAAACCTCCTTAATTACCTCTAATGTCATTCCTTAATATAATCCCTTTCTTATCCCTTAATTCCTTCTTTGTCCATCCTATCTCTTGGGCATTTTCTCATTGGACTTGGGCCTAGTCCCCAAGTCTCCACATCTAATATTAGGCTTACCTCCCCTCTTAGGGGCATCCCGAACCCGTTAAGGGTATCATTTTCATGTATCAACATTAGTCCCCTGGACATTGGGTCAATTGTTAAATGACCCAATAGTCAAGTTACTTTACATTTTTGATCACCACGTGTCGCTAGAAGCGGGGCAGTTATCATATCATATATTATGAAGTTTTCCTTATATAAGAGTAGCGTGCTCTCAACCCGATCATCGGTTTCAAGCTCCTTATTTCTATTTTTGCCTCTTTATGTCTGATACTTTGCTCAGATGGATCATTCCCTTCAAGGATACGTTTTAACCTTAGTGCATATCCCGGTGTTGGTTTTAATGTTCAAGGAGATGAAATTAGCGCGCCTGTTACTGGTGAAAGATGAGATTGAGGTGCTTCGTGAGCATAGGCTAGAAAATAGGGATGCGATGCATGTTCAGTTTGTGAAGTGTCATGAAGCGTATCAAGCTGTTTAAAAGGCCGAGCCCTCTGGGAACGTGACATCCGCGGTCCAGCACACTTTAGACGATATTTTCACTGCTCGGTATGCCGCTAATTCACTTCTCATGGAGTCTTCGATGATAACAGCGACTATAGATTGTGCCATCGCTGATTGTCGTTCACATACCTATGGTTGGGTGACCCTGCGACTTCTCGGGTATGCTCTGTCCCTAGTGGATGTTTCCGCACTTGTAAGTTTGTCCTACCTCAAAGATGAACTTACGCTCTTATTGGTGCTAAGAGTAGAGGTGGAGGTTCTATGGGTTCTCAGGAGGATTCGCCAAGACAATACTCGTATAGAATGTTATGAACATGAAGGTACCGTCGCACTCGCTCGTAGTGCAGGAGGAAAGGGCAAAGTCATGCAATATATCCGTCAGTTGTTA
Source organism: Papaver bracteatum (assembly GCA_023529315.1). Classification (NCBI taxonomy): domain Eukaryota; kingdom Viridiplantae; phylum Streptophyta; class Magnoliopsida; order Ranunculales; family Papaveraceae; genus Papaver; species Papaver bracteatum. The sequence goes on along the minus strand of JAJJWX010003277.1, from coordinate 2,824,826 downwards.
ATTAAGGCTAACTGGGAATTGTCTCAAGTCAACATTCAGTATGATGAAGGGAGCCTGATGGCGGAAGCCGTGGATATGGACATTGCCCGCTATCGCGTGCTGATAGTCGACTAGGTTGCATGTCATTTCGGGACAGCTGACCTTGTTGGTTTTGTAGTTGTTGTTGTTTTATTTTTATTTTTATTTTTATTTTTTTTGCATCTGCTTTGGGAGTTCTGCCTCTTGTGGAATTTCTTTGATGTTCGTACTATTCTTTACTTGTTGATCGACTTTTATTCCTTGTTGATCCTCATTCTTTTTGTCTCCTGGATGTTGTCATGCTGGTTTTGGTCTTTAGTTCCCAGGTTCCCAGGGCTCATTTCAAGCTTGCCTTCCCATTTGGAAGTGCCATAAACCTTCCTAGGGAGCACCGTCTTTCGCGCATCATCATTAATATGGGTCGACACGTATCATAACATGCAAATGAGGGATGTGGAAGGTTGTTGTATTTTATATTGCGTCATCTCCCTTTATATACAATTTTTTTTCTTAGTGTGATCACTAGTTTCTTTTTAACTTCCTTTTCCCCCTCTTTTGGTCAGTATATCGCCTGCATGGATAATTCTCTTCGTGGATACGTGTTATCCTTGGCGCCTGTTCCTATGTTGGTCTCGACGCTATTTACATGTGATGAATTGAAGTGGCTTTTGCTCGTGAAGACTGAAGCGCTTCGAGAGCATAAATGACGAATAGAGATACCAAGCGCGCGAGTTTTAGGGAACGGAATGAGGCATACCAAACCTCTCAGCGAGCTGAATTATCAGGTCGCATGTCATTGGAGATCCATCTTGCGTTGGATGAGGCTGTTACCGCTCGCGATGCGTATAATCAATTATTCACGGATTATTTGATGATGATGGCTACTATAGATCGCGCCATTTCTGATTTCCATCTATGGATTTCTGTCCAGGAAGCCTAACCGCTTCTTGGGAATATTCTGACCTTAGCGGCATTTTTTCTTGTACCTCATCCCTACCTTGAGGATGAGTTAGCATGTTTGTTTATTTTAAGGGAAGAAGTAGGTTTGCTATGGGCGCTTAGGTTAATTCGTCAGGATAAGGAGCGTAAAGAGTACGATGAGCATGAGGATACCCTATTGTTTGTTCGCGGGGCCGAAGCTGAAGGTAAAATTATTCAAGACATCCACAAGTTAGTGAATGAAGCTGATCAGGACCTTATCTTAGCTTCCACGCAATGTGATGATGGGCGTTTGATGGTGGAGGATTTGGACGCGGATATTGCTTGTTGTCGGGCATTAATGGCCGATTAGGTTGCATACCCTCCCCTTTACTTTAGTGCCCCGTTTGTGGCTCCTCTATTTTACTTGTTATGCATTTTCTTTGAAGCGTGAATAAAAAATTTCTTTTGAGTTGGGATATTGTTCTTTTCTTTTTCTATTATTTCTCCCTCCCCCCTTTTTTAGTGTCACTTGTCGCTAACTGGGATGGATTAGTAGTCGTGTCTGTCTCCTCCTTCCTCCTTTTTTTAAGGGGAACAGTGGGTTGGGTGAGTGGTGATGGAACGAGCCTACTCTTCCTTTTTTTTTTTGAGATCAATGCCCGCCTACCCCCTTTATTTTTATCAGAAGCATGCGGTGGTATGGGTGGGCGTTGATGGAACGCGCCTACTCTCCCCTTTGTTTTTATCAAGCGCATGCGATGGTATGGGTACCCCCTCCCATTTTCTTTTTATAAGAAGCATGTGGTGGGATGGGTGGGCATTGATGGAACGCGCCTACTCCCCCTTTCTTTTTATCAGAAGCATGCGGTGGGATGGGTGGGCGTTGATGGAATGCGCCTACTACCCCCCCCCCCCCATCCTTATTTTTATCAGAAGTATGCGGTGAGATGGGTGGGCGTTGATAGAACGCGCCTACTCCCCCCTTTATTTTTATCATAAGGATGCGATGGGATGGGTGGGAGTTGATGGAATGTGCCTACCCCCCCCCCCCCCCCCTTTATTTTTATCAGAAGGATGTGGTGGTATGGGTGGGCGTTAATGAAACGCGCCTACTCCCGCTTGTTTTTTTATCAGAAGGATACTGTAGGATGGGTGGACATTGATGGAACGCGCGTATTCCCCATTGGCATTCCCATAGCCTTTTGTAAATTTGTCAGACAATCAGGCGCCTTTGGCATTCACATAGCCTTTTGTAAATTTGTCATCCGATTTGGCGCCTTTGGCATTCCCATGGCCTTTTGTACATTTTTCAGCCGACCAACGCCTTTGGCATTCCCGTAGCCTATTATAAATTTGTCAGCCAGTTGGGCGTCTTTGGCATTCTCATGGCCTTTTGTAGATTTTTCAGCTGACCGGCCGCCTTTGGCAATCCCGTAGACTTTTTGTAAATTTGCCAGCCGGTTGGGCGCCTTTGGCATTCCCATGGCCTTTTGTAGATTTGTAAGCCGGCCGGGTGCCTTTGTCATTCCCGTAGCCTTTTGTAAATTTGTCATCCGATTTGGCGCCTTTGGTATTCCCATGGCCTTTTGTATATTTTTCAGCCGATCGGGCGCATTTCGCATTCCCGTAGACTTTAGTAAATTTGTCAGCCAGTTGGGCGCCTTTGGAATTCCCATGGCCTTTTGTATATTTGTCAGTTGACTGGGCGTCTTTGGCATTCCCGTAGCCTTTTGCGAAAAATCGGGGGTCTAACAACCTCACCCAATATTTCGATTAGAAATCTGTATGGACTAACTCTAATATACTTTTAAGAGAATCAACTAGATAGTCAGACTCAATCTTAATAAAAAGTATATCAAGGAGTTAATATCTCTATCTCTCGATTTGATCTATGCTTAAGCAAATATAAATCTGTGATTCTTTATCAAATACAAGAGATATAAACTTGGATGGTACCAAAGACCAATATCCAAGGATCAATCAATTTCCAATCAACAACCAAAGGTTGGATTTCACAATTGATCGATACAACACACAAACTGTGATATTCCAATTATATAACAAAATACAATGCGGAATAGAAATAACACAAACACCAGAAATTTTGTTAACGAGGAAACCACAAATGCAGAAAAACCTTGGGACCTAGTCCAGATTGAACATCGCACTCTATTAAGCCGCTACATACACTAGCCTACTATAAACTAACTTCGGTCTGGACTGTAGTTGAACCCTAATCAATATCACAATGATTTAAGGTACAGTTGCGCTCCTTACGTCTCTGATCCCAGCAGGATACTATGCACTTGATTCCCTTAGATGATCTCACCCACAACCAAAAGTTTCTACGGCCCAAAGTCGAAAACTTTAATAAAAAAATATGTATCACACAGAAAAGTCTACGATAATAGATAAACATGTCTCCCGCAGATAAACCTACGAGTTTCATGATATTTCCTTCACATCATGGAAATAATATAAAATTAGGAAAGGTGTCGCGGGACCGGGCCTACTAGCCGGTCGACCATGCCCTAGCCGTTGCCAGTCCCACACCTTGTAATTCCTTATTTTATTATTATTATTCCCTTCATCTCATGAAAACTCCTTAGTTTCAACAACTCCTCAGTTTCTTGAGATTTCCTCCGCATAATGGAAATAATATAAAATTAGGAAAGGTGTCGCGGGACCGGGCCTACTAGCCGTCCGACCATGCCCTAGCCGTGTTCGGTCCCATACCTTGTAATTCCTTATTTTATTATTATTATTTCCTTCATCTCATGGAAACTCCTTAGTTTTAACAAACTCCCCAGTTTCATGAGATTTCCTCCGCATCATGAAAATTATATAAAATTAGGAAAGATGTCGCGGGACTGGGCTTACTATTTGTCCGGCCATGCCCTAGATGTGGCCGGTGCCATACCTTGTAATTCCTTATTTTATTAATATTATTATTTCCTTAATCTTATGAAGTTCCTCAGTTAGAGAAAAACCCTGATTTCTTCATATTTTCTCAAATGTTGCTTAAACACACACCAGAAAATACCAGGATTCTCGGGACTGAGACCCGAACACTATGGTGACACATGTATTTTATATTGACTGACCAAGGTCGTCCCTTTGGCTTGCAGGAATCCGGTCCCACATATTTTCATAATTTGACCTAATTTGCTCATATTAGGTTCAAACTCTTCCAAACAACTTGGTATTTCATCAAACGATCATCAGTCGGTCCCATGACCATCAGGGCCGGTTGCATGACCCCTTGGTAGGTCCCTCACTTCTTCATAATTAGTTTTTATTACCTAACGCTCAGACGAGCACTATTTTAATAAATAATTAAACCAACATTTAGTCATCCTTTCACCAACTAGTCTTCAAGAGACTTTGGTATTTGCTCACTCGAGCATCTGGGGGCACTACATGGTCGGACCATCATCCCATGTAGCCGGTCCCTCTCCTACTCAATGTTTTATTTTTAATAAATCAATAATTGATCAAAATTAAGGTTTCGAATTCAAGGCTCTGCAAGGTTCAAACACTAATAATTCTATGTTGATCCCGTAATCAACATTTTAATAGATTATACATGGTCCATTTGCCAGTATCTTAAATTAATATTTTATTTGGTCCCGCTATTAATAATTCATCAAATGAGCAATATTTTCTCACACTATGTCTACTTATAGCTATGTCTCATATTAGGATATACGTGTATAGTGGAGCATTAGACTTCACGGCGTTCACCATATGAAGAACAAGATCTACTGAATTCCTTGGAGGAACTTCAATGACAAAAGGTATATTGAGATTAAAATTTATCTATCACTCAGAAGTATATTCAATTATATCTACTAATGATACTAAGTTGCATAGATATAAAGACTTATGTTATACACATTGAAATTTTAAGTCCAGTTTATCTCGTTAATATAATTATTGAAATATGAGTTTAAATTTTAGAAATTTTAAAGAATCGGCTAACTCGGAGCTCTGCAAATCGACGATCGACTCAGTCTTTTTTTTTCTTCTTTTTTCATCATCTTTCAGTGATTAATCCAGGTTCTTTCGTTAAAATTACAAATGATTGAAGTTACAATTTTCTCATCTGTTAGTAATTAGTCTTATTATTAGTTATCTTTCATTAAAAAGTTTTAAGAATCAATTTTGCTGGTAGATCTTCGTTCCTTTAGGTCGTCTGCAAAAACAATCGATGGCTTTAGGGTCGGAAAATCAGTATGAAATTCCTTCATTATATATACCGGATGAAGATTTAGAGGAAAGCATAAATCAATGGAGATTTAGTTTAATCGGGAGATTAGATTTGGTTAAATTGAAATTTGCTTCTGCTGAAGAAGAACTTAGAAAACAATGGATAATCAAAGGTAAAATTCAATTAATTCCTATTGATAAAGGCTTTTTTGTTATTAAGTTGTAGAATGAAGCTGATATGAAGTATATCTGGAATGGGTATTGGATGGTGAATTCTCAAGTGCTTAAATTGAGATTATGGGAGGCTAACTTTAATCCTGCTACACAAAAATCAACAACAGCTTTTGTTTGGGTTAATTTTCCTGGATTAGGAATGGAATATTGGAAGTAGAAAATGTTAATGTCAATGGGTGATGCAATTGGGAGAGCTATTAAAGTTGATGAAACTACTCTAAGAAGAGAGATGGGATACTATGCTAATGTTTTGGTTGAGGTGGATTTAGCCAGAACTATTCCTCATCAAATTGTAGTAAATTCTAAATATGGGAGATTTGAACAGGAGATCCAAATTCCTAAGTTACCTAAATTTTGCAGTCATTGTAAGGTTGTAGGTCATTTGGTAACTGAGTGTAGAGTTTTGAGAAAGGAAATGCTCCTGAATTTGAAGAAAAAAACAGTGATTATGTTATTCCTAAAAAGATATGGAGGATTAAAGAAAAATCAATTCAACAACCAATTGGTTTTGACATTTGCAAAACTCCAACACAAAACTCTTTAAAGAATGATGTAAGTGATAAATTTAGTAATGATGGGGTTATTGAAGTCAGTGTGCCTCCAATGGAGAGTTCTATATTACAACATTCTATTACAGGTAATCAAAGTTAAGGTAAATTTCATGTACTTCAAAATTTCACAAATGATGATTTTCCTCCAATTAATGTGAGAAAATTATTAGATATTGCATCAAGTAGCTCATCAGTTGTCAGTTCTGTTAATGTGGAAAGTACGGAAGTACAAGTAAATGAAGTAGTAAAGAAGGTTGTCAAGCCTAACCCAATTAGCCTTATTACTACAAGAAAACAGAATGCAGCTGTGAATTTAGTAAAAGAGAAAAAAGGAATGAGAAGTCATGTTTCTTCTCAACTTTCTAATTCTAAATGAAGACTCTTCTTCCTTAATGTCAGAGGCTTAAGGAGACCTGGAGCCAAAGACAAATTGAGGAGTTTAGTGAAACAGTTTATTCCCACTTTAGTATGGGTTGTAGAACCAAAAATAAAATAGAATTCTAAGGATTGCAAGAATTTAAAGTTACCTGAATGCACCACAAGTTAATACATAATTCTACTGATGGGGGGAAAGGTAACATTTGGCTGTTTTGGAGTTCTTCTATTAATGAGCCTTCTGTTGTTTCAAAAACTAATCAAGTGATTACAGTGAATATTGGTGGAGTTTTAGTGTCTGGTATTCATGTTGCATCTCTGGTGGTAGATAGAAAATAATTGTGGCTGGAATTAGTTAAAATGAGTTATATGGATTTACCATGGTTAATAATTAGTGATTTTAATACTGTTTTAAGTGTTGAGGAGAAAAAGGGTGGTAGAGTTCCTTTAAGAGTAGCAATGGAAGATTTCCATGACTTTTGAATAGTTGTAACTTAATGCAGGCTCCACATACAAGTTTGCAGTATACTTTGTGTAATAATAGAGCAGGTATCAAAAGAATAATATGCACATTTTATAGGGATTTATTCAACCTTAAATGGAGTGAGAAATACCCAGGGTGGAGTTATAAGGTAGGAATGAGGAGTGTTTCAGACCATAGTCCATTATTGGGTTTTTGTGTGACTACTACAAAACCTAAAAATGTTCCATTCAGGGTGCTGAAAGTTTGGCTAGAACATGAAGATTTCAAGAAACTAATTAAAGAAGTATGGGAAGAAAATGTTGAAGGAAATCCTATGTTTATCTTTATGCATAAGTTGAAGTTACTTAAAGTAAGAATCAAGGATTGTAACTGGAATGCTTTTGGGGATGTAAGGGTTAAATTGGTAAATGATGAGGAGGAGGTAAAAAGTGCTTCTATTCTATTAGATCAAAATCCTAGTGATACCATATTGTTAAATAAATTGGTGGTGGCAAGAGGAAAATAGGAATTACTAACTCAACAGCTTCATTCTATATTGCAACAAAAATCAAGGGAGAAGTGGTTAAAAGATAGTGTTGCTAATACAAGGTTCTTCCATACTTCAATCAAGATAAGACAAGTTGAAAATGCTATAACTGAGATGGAGGATTGTCATGGTTCAATAACCACAGATCAAAATCAAATTGCACAAACTCTTGAACAACATTTTGAGGAGAAATTCAAATTTAATAATTTCAAGTTTGCTGATGGAATTTTTGATGCTATACGGGAAGTAGTCAATGTAGAAGATAATCAAATGTTGGAGGGGGTGCCCTCATATCAAGAAATTCAAGATGTTGTTTTCTCTCTTAATACAGATAGTGCTCCTGGCCCTGATGGGTATCTTGGTTTGTTTTATAAATATGCTTGGGAGATAATTGGGGAAGAATTAATCAAAGCTATCCAATTTTGCTGGAGACAAAGGTATATACCAAGAGGACTAAATTCTAATCTTCTTTTTCTACTGACAAAGGTAAAATGTGCTAGAATAGCAAGTCAGTTCAGGCCCATGGGGCTAAGTAACTTCTGTTTCAAAATCTTTACAAAGATCATGACAACAAGAATGTATGGAATATTGGCTAAAGTTGTTTCTGTTCAACAAAGAGCTTTCTTAAAGAATAGAGGTATCCAAGAACAAGTTGTGTTGGCATCAGAAATGATAAATGAATTAGACACAAAAAGGAGAGAGGGTAATATTGGTTTAAAGTTGGATATAACTCAAGCATATGACTCTTTGAGTTGGGAGTTTCTGTTTGAAGTAATGAGGAGGTTTGGTTTCTCTAAGAAGTATATAGATTGGATTCACCAATTTCTCAAATCAGCTAGAATTTATGTGCTAGTTAATGGGGAACCTGTAGGATTTTTTGAAATGAGTAGGGGTTTGAGACAAGGTGACCCTTTTTCACCTATTTTATTTGTGATTGCTGAAGATGTTTTGAGTATAAGACTTACCGAAATGGTGGCAGAAAGAAAAATCATTCCTATGGTTAACTATAAAGGAGTACAGCCAACTCATATACTATTTGTTGATGATGTTTTTTTGTTCTTTAATGGACATAAGAGGAATATACAGACTGTAATGAAGCTTCTTCAAGACTATCAATCTTCCTCAGGGCAAATGATTAATCAGCAAAAAAGTAAATTGTTTATTGGAGGAGTTACAGAACAGAGAAAACAGTTGTTGGCTAATGAATTTCAGATGAATGTATCCTCTTTTCCTGAGAAATATTTAGGAGTTGTATTAAAACCAGGAAGGGTAACATCAAGCACAGTTTGGGGGGTGGTGGAAATGTTGCAAAACAGACTGGCAAGTTGGATTGGAAGTTTCTTTCTTTTATGGACAGGTTAACTCTAGTGAAATACATCTTATGTAGTATTCCTATATATAACATGTCAGTGTATAAATGGCCTTCTACTGTGGTGAAGATTTGTGAAAGAATGTTAAAAAAAATTCTTTGGACTGGAAATCCTTATGAGAGAAAATGTGTTACCTTGAAATGGGAGAAGACATGTTCCCCAAAGGAGGAAGGAGGTCTTGGAATAAAAAGACTTGAAGTAGTCAACAAGTCATTACTAATAAAGTTGGTATGGAATATTCAAACATCTGAAGTAGAATGGGCAAGGTTCATGAGAGCTAAATTCACTAATTTGAAGGGAGAATGGATTACAGGTTATAAAAAATCTTCAGTATGGCCAGGAATGAGGTGGGTTATAGAAGATGTTCAAAAGCACACAAGATGGATTACAGGTGAGGGTTCAAAAATTTCAGTGTGGGCTGATAGCTAGATCAAAGAAAAGACTATAAAAGAACTTTTTGATGAAGATGAGTACATACAACAAAATATAAACATGAAGGTTTTTGACTTGATAGTGAATGGGGAATGCTTAATACCTCAAAGGTTATTTAATTATATACAAATTGAGGATTTACCAACAATTACAGGTCAAGAAGATAGAAGGGTGTGGGATGGTACAATGTCAGGTAATTTTACTGTGCTTCTGCTTCAGAACTGATTAGAGATAAAAATAACAAGGTTAATTGGTATAAGAATGTATGGAATCCTGTGCTACACCCTACTACAACAAGTAATGTATGGAAGATAGTACAAGGTATTTGTGCAACTGATGGGAAGATGCAAAGAAAAGGGTTCAGTCTTGCTTCTAAATGTTATCTTTGTGGGGAAGACACTGACAGTTTGGAGCACATTTTATGGAAGTGTAATTTTAGCCAACTGATATTGCAATGGCTGGGAGGAATTTTTTTGTTCTGTAATCCAAATTCTTATGAAGATGTGATAAAAATTTCAAAGCATAAAAGTGGAGCAGTGAGGGAAGTATGGATCTTGGTTGCTTCCATAAAAATGATGGAAATATGGTTCTTAAGGAATAGGAGGTGTTTTGAGGGAGAGCAAGTAAATCCGTTAAAATTCAAAATGAGAATTAAACAGTATACTAAGGAATGTGCAGTGAGGATAAAGAACTTCATGTGGGACTGTAGCTATGATTACATGATTTTCAGAAATTTTGATTTAAGAATCAACTAATAAAATTTCAAAGGATAATTGAACTGAGATTCTATCTCCCAGAAGTAAATCAGGTTCTCATATGTTGTGATGGAGCTTCTAGAGGTAATCCAGGTGCAGCAGGTTTTGGTTTTGTGTGCAGAGGAGCAAAAGGTGAATTTATCTATGCAGAATCAAGAGGATTGGGTATTGCAACCAATTTCATAGTTGAAATAATATCCATACTAGGAGATGCATAATTGGCAAGGGATAATAATAAACTTGATATTTGTATTCAATCTGATTCTAATGCTGCAATAAAGGCTTATACTTCAGGAAAACTGTCTTGGATTATTCAAGCAAGATGGTGCAGAATAAAAGAAACTTTAGGAAGGATTCAACTGGTACATAGTAAGAGAGAAATAAACTTTACAGTAGATGATATGGCAAAGAGAGGAGCTGGTCTGGGCAGGGGAGTCAGGCAGAAGTACACATCAAGACCTAATTTCTTAACTACACTGGAAATGCCTGATAAAATTTACTATATATTTTGTTGAAGATTGTGGGCATTGGGCTTAGTTTTATTCCTGGAAAAATGGGATGTAACAAAAAAAATTCAATTTTTGCTCTTCCTTATTTTCAGTTTTTTTCTCTTTTGAGTGTGTAAATAACTTTTAGCTCAATTTTGAGTTGTATTCCTTCCTATTTGAGAAATAAAAATTTGAATGATTAAGCCAAAAAAAAAAAAAAAATATTTGTTGGAAACTAAATATTAATTCAAGTTGATCATGTGAAAATTACCTTGAACATCTTACATGATTTGTATGAGACAATCATTTGATGTTAACTTGGGATGTTTTTTATTGATCAAATAATCATTTGAAAATTACTTGAAGCTAGTGGTATGTGTAATATTACCATTGTTGTCTTCTAAGGATGTTTCAAATCGTTTAACGAGAGTTTTAGAACTACTACCAATGTCTGGATACAAAACATTACGCGTACCCAGTATGCGAACTGTGAAGTACTAGTTTTGGTCCGGAACTCTTGTTTGCGAACTATGTTTGTGAACTAGTTTATTTTTAATGGGTCCGGAACTATGGTTTGCAAATAGTGTTTGTGAACAGCAAAACTAGGCAAGGTCCAGAACGGTAGTTCGCGAACTCAGTGGTTAGGTTCTAAAATCAAGTATGACAACTTGTTCACATACTCTGCATGCAAACTAAATTGTCTATACTCATGAACTTATGTTCATTTACGAACTAAAGTCTCTGGATTCTTAATGCTTTAAGGTATGTGAACTCGGTTTGCAAATCGTGGCATTATGTTCATGAATTGGTTCTTGTATATGTACTTTGTACACATACCAACCAAGCCGAATTTGTTTCAAATGCTTCATATATATTTCTATGATATAGTGAACATTTGAAAAACTCCCTTAAAACACATATAGAGACATTTGATTATCTATCATAATTGTTTGATTATCAGATTGAGTCTAGAAGTGTTAGATAAATATAGATAAGCTAAAGTGTTCATATGGCTAACTTCGGTTCACTGTTACTGAGCCAACTTGTTATAGACATTTGGGTACGGTTCATCCATATTTGAATATGAGTATATTTCATTTATGTGTATCAAGCTAAACCATATAACGGTGGAGATTGATTTCTTATTTTCTAAGAAAAATTACCTTGAATCTTAAATCAGGTGTTCATCAAACGGTGAATATTAATTGCTTTGTTAATAAGATATCTTTGCTTTGATTGTAAGCAATCCTGATTTGAAAGATTGTATAAGGAGAAGATATAGCATCTGGTAAACCTTATCCCGACACTTTCATGTGTCCTAGTTGCAAACTGGAGTCAATTCTCTCTTGACCTAGGTTTCCAGTTCTTCTGAAAACCATTACTAGGTTTAACGACTTAAAAACTTCGTTTGGGATTCGTGAAGCCAGGTCCAACTATTTTCTTTGTAGTTGTGTATTCTAATCTTACTTTTTCTATCGTATTAAGTTTAATCTTCTCTAAGATTTTCTCGAGATTTGTCTTCGATAGCTAAGATATAAAAAGTAATCACAAAAGTTTTTTATCTTCAATAGGCTGCTCTTCGGGAGACATAATACCAAATAATTAGTCGTGTATCAAGTTCACCTTTATCTTTGTCTTAAGATGTAAATGCCAAAAAGGAATAAACTTATTGGTGGGAGACAGATTTCTTTATAAGTCTTCGACTTTGGGTCATAGCAACTTATAGGCTGTAAAGAATGTCATCTAGGGGAATCAATTACGCAGGGTCTTGCGGGATTCAAGAGGTGTAAGGAACACGACTGTACCTTAATCGGTGCCAGACATGGTTAGGGATCAACTACATTCCAATATGAAGTTAACTTTGTTTATGGGTGAAAATTACTTCTGCTGGTTTTGGTAATTTGGGGTGTGTGGATGAGAAGTGAATCTAAACCCTAAACAAATGCACTGCACGGGAGTGCTTTTGATTCGAGAGATCAATCTATACAATTCTGTCCTAAACCAAGAAATGGTCGTTCCAGACTTATTTCGGTCAAAAAGTGAAGGAGATGGGGTTGATCTTAGGGAGGGAAGCGAAGAAGGTGTTGAGATTATGAAGGTATAGGCTTGTTTATGACTTGTAACAGAAAGGTGAGCAGGCTTACGATTAATGCAAGCAGGCTCAGGGTGTTTGAATACGTCTCGTATTAACACTTGGTTTCTGTGTTGTGTTATATGTTGTGGAAATAGGTAGGAGCACCTATTTATACAAGTCATTTGAGCCTTATTCACGTCTCTCATGGGAAGTGGACGAAGTGGAGTGATGGAGTAGTGGAGTTATGTGTTAGCGTCACACGATCAGTCTTGCCCACTTCTCCCAACATCACTAACCGTCCATGTCTTCCTGACATATTCTTGTGATGGCGCGTTGCACGCTGCAAACTGCAAACCTCCAGAACAATACCCTAGTATGTATCCCCCAGTTTGTGACATGATGGATGTCTCGAGTATGTCGATCGTGGGACCCACAGAAGGTAGCATGTAATGCTTGGTTAAATAACTAAGTTATTTAGGAAGTCGATACTTGTGAAGTATCATGTGTATTCTATGCAGGTGCTGCATTGAATGTATTCGGCATGTATAAAGCATCGATGTTGGGCATCATGCCCTGCCTTCTTCACGTGAGGATTTGGAGGCTGCGCTAGCAAGTCCTCCCTTGGACGACCACATGGTGTGGTAGAGTGGCGGATGGTGATCATCATGATGCCTCATGCCCTGCCTCATTGACTAGGGTTGTATAACCTAGCAGGTAAAGTTTAACGGACGACATGATCTTTGAGACGCTCATCTGCGACCGTTAGTGGAATTAGGGCTTATGAAGAGGTGCGCAAGCATCACTTTTCAGCTTGGTCGAATTCAATCTTGGGACATGGTTTTGGCAGGGCCGACCATGCATGTGTGTAGACGACATGATGGTGCAGGAACCCATACCCCATTGTCTTGTGAAAGTGTAATCTGGGCCATTCAACCCGTCAGGCGATATTGAGTGGTTGAGATCGATTTGCGTTAGAAATCCAATGCCGCAAAGGAATTAGAAACCGCGCGACATGCCTACTTTAGGCGCGTGTTTCAAGGAGTTCGGCCATGGTTGGCCTTGGTCGATCAGTCATGCGTGTAAATGGGCCATGGTGATCATGTTGACATACTCGGGACCTTTTAAGTCTACATCTACACCCTCCATCTAACCTTGTGAAGATGGACATTCGTGATCGATTTGCGACACATGTAACATGTCGCAAAAACCCTAATTAGGGTTTCGTATAGTTCACGCCTATGCAACTTCACCCGATCGGTTTTGCATGTTATGCTTCCCCCTTGGGGAGGCCGATCGTGTAGGGCCCAAATTGGGCAGGCGGTGAACATGTTGGTACCCGTTCCATGGACATAGGTTTGATCTAAGCCATCCAAACATGCCGGTGAAGTTGGATGGTTGTGATCAAACTGCGACACATTGCCCTTTAAAGCATCACGCCAGCCTTTTTTTGAGTAAACGTTTGTTGCTCTAAGGCTTTGCTCATAATAAGGTCGGCCAGGTAAGTATGAAGGGGCCCGCCGGTGTGCAAGATAATCTTGTCCGACCGGCCATAGGATGATCCACGCCATCCGATCGCGCCGGCGAAGTTGGACGGCCGTGGATGATTTTAAGACCGCTGCTAGCAGTCTTTGCTCGTTCATGTTTCTTTCAAGCTGCTTCACGACCATCCTTCTTTAGGATGGAATTTGGTGGCTTTTGGGAGATGTGATATATGTTTGACCGATCAGGGCATAAACAGGCCCGCTGGTGGTCACTGTGGTGATAGCTTGATCCTGCTAGGGTTCGTATAGGCTGGTTAAATCATGCGGACAACTCGCGTGGTCGTGATTGTTTCTGAGACTGCTATGGACAATCTGTATGCTCAATCGGGCTATTATAGTACACCGAGAGATATAAGCTCAATCGGGCTAGTATAACACACCGAGAGATGTATGCTCAATCGGGCTAGTATAACACACCGAGACTTGCAGCATGTACGGGCATTTCGTGCATGCCTCACTGTTGGTTCTTTGATATTCATGCTACTCTGCTGCGAGTAACAATCAGTCATCATGCCGCACCAACAATAAGAGTTCTTCTAAGAACAACACAGGAAATGCAAGGCATTTTATGCATTAATTGGTAATGCTAAAATTCACAGAATATTTGGGGATTGTTGCTACATGCTCCATTCTAGGTGAATTAATAAAGCGGAGAAGTATTCATCGCTTATCAAATGGCCTTATCCTCTGCAGGATGGCTCGTACAAAATATTGGTGTTACAACTTTATCCCTGAACTAAAATCCTCCATCAACATTAAGTCCCTTGCATAGCACATGATGGTTACACTATTGTGGGGTAGGCATGAGATGGTGACATATATTAAGTTCATTTATTTTTTAGCTCCTCTCACTCACAACTCAGCAGCGCCGCCGCCAGAGTTCACCGTCAGCAAAGCATTCCGTGCGTTCCCTTTTTTTTTTTTCTTCAAAACCCTAATTTCTTAGGTAAACTTCTTTTGCTCTTTGAGAAGACCATCATGTTTGTAGATGAAACTTGTTTTTTTTTTTATTGTCGCATGCAAAACCTAGAGCCTTAGGTTATAGCTTGAAAACCCATGAACGAACTCGTTTGCTCTTCCGCCCATACACAAAACCGTGCATGCAACCTTGAACAAATATGGGACCCGCCATACACGCTGATTGAACGTGGCCCCCACCGCGTACGCCTGATCGACCAGCCTTGTGACCTCGCCCAACACCAGCTTTGTCATGACCTAACGCCAGCCTACTTGACCGGTATGACATCAGTCTTGCTTGCGTGACCCAATACCTGCTTGGCCAAATCGTGGGCCTCACTTGTGCCTGCTTTGCTCGAACATGGACATGATGCGTGCCTGCTTCACTCGAATGTGGACGTGTGGAAATGCACATATATATTTATTTATTTATTTATATAACAACCGACCTATTTCTCCCTCAGCGCGAAGTAATAACTCTTTCTTTTTGCACTTCATTGTAATTGTTTAGAGATGAATAAAGAGGCTCTTGTTAAGATGTCACCTGATAATGTTTCTGCAAAATCGAGAAGTGTTAATAACTCCAAAGACATGCCGAATATAGATGATGAAATGTTCACCGTTCCTTTTCCAAGTGTTAGGAAATATCCTAGCCATAAGATAATACTTCTTTCGAACTCAGAAAATTAATAGGTTGCTCTGTCATCTTCTCCTGCATTCTTAATGAGATTATGTCTTCGAAAGAATGAATATCCGCCTTCTCCCATTGACTTCAAGGTTTGCCAGACTCCACTGAGATCTTATGAGGGATGGATGAGGCGTATCCTGAGCAACGATACTATCAAGGACAACTTGACCAAAGCACAGATCATTGAGGCTGTTATGGAATCTGCTTCTCTTCACATTAAGAAAAATACTGCAGGTTTGATCACTTTCATTTCGCGATGGCGTCCCTCCACACACACGACCATTTGCAGATGGGGAGAAATGACCATTACCCTGGAAAGTGTAGCCGTGCTGATGAACCTTCCGATTGTTGGGAGCTTCCACTACAAGTTATCTGACGAAGAGAAGGTAACCCTGAAAGTTATACTTCAAAAGGCCGGAGAGTATGACCAACAGAAAAGTGACGTGAAATGCTTCTATACTTGATGGGTGTCTGAGTGGTCTCCTGCAAAACCGAAGCCGGGTCAAAAACTGGATGATGAGCTCAGTGTAGTTGTGTTTCTGTCCTTGTGGCTATCTAGGGACATCTTCGATGACGGTTCTTGGAAGAAGACTATAAGACACGATCTTGTCATGTTCACCATAAAATTGGCGAAAGGTTTGGTTCTCCCTTTGGGCACTTTGTTCCTTGGATCACTGTACTCTCATCTGGATGCTTTGGCGGTAGACATGTACGCTTCCAATGAATATAAGAAGGTGGAAATGCACATCCACATCGCTTTCCTCCAAGCATGCTTGTAGGAACATTTCAAAGGTTATGCTCATGTACCCACGACTTCACTCTTGGTTTGTATGGTGGTTTAAGGATACTTTTTTGGCAGAACAGACGTCTACCAGGGTTAAGACTTGTTGATTTTCTTGATAACTTGTATGCTATAGACTTCCGCCCGTGGGGGCCATTCCATTCTTTAGTGATTCAACCGGAAACCTCCACCATTGCTTCTGACGTTATGTTAAACACTGAGGGAGGACTCGTGAGCTACGGAGAAACCATCTACCTTCGAAGTTGTATGCAAGGATATATCCCAACTTTCTTTGACGAGTTCCTTTCTGCAGTTTCTTACAATATTGACAGAGCCGCCCGCCAAATGGGATTTGACCAGGGTGTTCCCTTCCATCGTCCGTGAATGCCTCCACAATATCTCATCCCGTCTATTCTCAATGCCGACATCTTCACACCAGAGCAGATCCTTCCATTTTTTCCCATTGGAAGAAAGACGATGGCAACTGATAAGTATAAGGAATTTTGGAGAAAGCAGCTATTAGCTTTCAAGACGTTCTCGGAAGAAGTTGAGACATCTCCTCGTGACATGCCATCTCTTGAGATCCTGTAGCAACACAAGCGGTTGAAGCCACTTACGGGTAAACGCTCCAGAGCTAATGCAACTGATAACTGCAGTCCCCATGCCAACAAGCAAGCATGCGGCCCCGTGATCCTCAATTCCTCTAATATGCAGGTATTTAAAATATCTTCGATCTTTTGATTTTGTCATCTCTTAAGTAATTTCCACCAACGATGATTCTTATTCGTGATTAGGGAATTCCGAAAGAAAATGATTTCATAAGACTAGCACGTAATCATAGTGAGAAGTCTGGAGATACTGATCCTCATATCGAGGAGTCTGGTGATACTGAAACCTTTGTAGAAGATAACGAGGATGATGGAGGCTCAGTCCATGATGAAAGAAGCATCTCTGCGCGTAATGAGGAGCCTGATCAATCTGGAAAATTGGGTTATGAGGCTATGAAAGATTCCAACCTCGAGATTGGGAGGAATGATGATGTAGAAGCTTCTAGAAACACCACACTCGCGATGGTTGTAGACGCTACCCATTCTAAAGATCTCCCCGTGACTTCTAACGCGTTAGTCGTGCACTCTAGTGCTGGTGTCATCTTTGAGCTTTCTTTTGACGTTCCTTTCAGAGATCATGTGCTGGTTAGAGGGTTCAGCATGCCAACTAAGTACGAAGAGTTATTTACCAAAATATGGAAGAAGTATGGTCACATCGCCACTACCAAGAAGATTACAAGTTGCCTTGCATTAGTTAAACGTGTCAAAGAAGCTTTATCTTCTATCCACGACATGAGCATCGTGACTGGGAATACCGTTTCTGAAGAAGTAATCGAAAACTAGGAGTTCTACCGGGACGTGTTCGTGAAGTATGAGTTTAATACCTTCTGGTTATGTGAAGGACTCGCTAAAATCCAGAAGATGCAAGCTGAAACACGTGAAGTCCCTTCTGTAGATATCATCTCTTGGCAGGAAGAAAAGATTGAAAGGCTGTCTCATGAGTTGAAGCTGGAACAGACTGTTCTCTAGAAGATGAAAGCCTCCCATGCAGAGAGGGATGAGTTATTGCTGAAGGAATTCCCTTGAACGGTTTATGCCATCTACTTATGTTTTTCCCTTTCGTTTTTAGGAGTTTTTGAGTGATGTGAGAATTTCCTTTCACAATCTTGATTTTAGGTTTTGACCTAGTAGGTGATTGGATTTTTGAACCGGTTTATTTTGAGATAGTTCTTTGTGAATGATTTTTTTGAGAGAGAGATTATTCAGAATAAAATTTTCATTCTGGTTATGAGTAATGTGGCTAATACAACAATATTTATATGGATTGGTAAATATCGTGCTAGCATGAAAGGAGACAAACATAGCGTCTGATCATTGAATCTTTCTCATGCGGGATGCCAAGTCCCCAGTAAACTCTAAAACCATCTTGTAAAAATCGCGTGATAAAACTTACTTTCTTTTGGAATTCCATCTGCATGAATTTAGACCTCCCCTAATTCTTACTTCGAAAAATTGCATGCATTAATCTTCGGAGACAAGCGGCAAATCTTCGGAACTAAGCTTCTCTTGGAAAATGCGCTTCAGGGCATTGCATTCACTAGTGGGGTGGTGAAGAAAACAAATACGCTTCAGGGCATTGTATTCACTGGTGGGGTGGTGAAGAAAATGATGATTGTGACAATATCTCAGATCTATCATCTCCTGATCAGTTGGTTGTCGCCATACCTGAGGCAGTTGGACTTCCCCGTCTTGTACCCAAATCTCAAATAATTCCAAGACCTTATTCATGGAAAATGGGAAGTGCGGGTATGTTGATCCAGGCTTTTCTTGCTTTGACGGACGCTGCTGTGATATCACTTGATGACTTTGATATAAAGAACGTTTTAGAGTCGGGATGTGTGCCAACATATACGCCGCCCGCTTGGGTGGCCGCCTCCGTTGAGGAGCTGCTGATTTCAAATATCTCGTGTCAACGAGAGTGTCATCATCAGATGGCTGAGTCAGGTATCCCCAGCCTCTGTGCTCATGTGACTCTTGGCTGATTTTTCCCTCTTCAGGTGGTTCTCCGTTTGGTTGAAAAGTGGCGGCAGATTGGGCAGCTTTTTGTACTTAGGCAGGGGTTTTGAGATATAAATCTTCCAGTAGGGTTTAATAGGCTGGCCTCTTTCCTTTGTCTGATAAAGGTTGCGGCATTCCTGACACGTCCTTTCCTATGTAGAGTTTCCCTGAGCCTCATTCGTTAGCTGGATCATGTTGTTCGTCTCTCTCTGGCCTCCTGGCGTGGCCATGTTTTCTTTTTGCGTCCTGATTGGTAGAAACATGATTTATAGATAGAGATTTGACTGTGTCGTCATTCGTGATACTCTCCGGGTAGGCACCTACAGAACCTTCTTGCAATTGAAATGTTATATTATTCAGAAGACGGAACGTCTCACTCTTCCTTCTAGCGATACCAACTTGTTTTGCTAGGACATCTTCTAGCATTCTGGATATATTCTCCATGAGGTTTGGATCACTCGTGGCCTCCGGATAACTCGGCTGAGGAGAATACATTGAAAGACAGAAACTGGACTTTGCAATTGAAATAAATGAACAGGTCAATGATTGATATGGACCTAAGATTTATCCCCTTGAAATTGAGAAAGTCGAACAGGGTATTGAAAAGATGAAATTTAGAATTGGAAATTGATTTTGCAACCGAGAGATTAATCTCCTACTGTGGTCGCCAATTATTTATGGGTGAAACCTACTTCTGCTGGTTTTGGTAATTTGGTGTGTGCGGATGAGAAGTGAATATAAACCCTAAACAAATTCACTGCACGGGAGTGATTTTGATTCGAGAGATCAATCTATACAATTCTGGCCTAAACTAAGAAATGGTCGTTCCAGACTTGTTTCGGTCACAAAGTGAAGGAGATGGGGTTGATCTTAGGGAGGCAAGCGAAGAAGGTGTTGAGATTGTGAAGGTGTAGGCTTGTTTATGACTTGTAACAAAAAGGTGAGCAGGCTTACGATTAATGCAAGCAGGCTCAGGGTGTTTGAATACGTCTCGTATTAACACTTAGTTTCTATGTTGTGTTATGTGTTGTGGAAATAAGGAGGAGAACCTATTTATACAAGTCATTTGAGCCTTATTCGCTTATCTCGTGGGAAGTGGAGTAATGGAGTAGTGGAGTTGTGGGTTAGCGTTACACGATCAGTCTTGCTCACTTCTCCCATCATCACTAACCGTCCATGTCTTCCTGACACGTTCTTGTGATGGCGCGTTGCACATTGTAAACCGCCAGACCAATACCCTAGTATGTATCCCCCAGTTTGTGACATGATTGATGTCTCGAGTGTGTGGATCGTGGGACCCATAGAAGGTAGCATCTAATGCTTGGTTAAATAACTAAGTTATTTAGGAAGTCGATACTTGTGAAGTATCGTGTGTATTCTATGCAGGTGCTGCATCGAATGTATTCGGCATGTATAAAGCATCGATGTTGAGAATCATGCCCTACCTTCTTCACGTGAGGGTTTGGAGGCTGCGCTAGCAAGTCCTCCCTTGGACGACCACATGGTGTGGTAGAGTGGCGGATGGTGATCATCATGATGCCTCATTGGACAATTAAATCCTGACTAGGGTTGTATAACCAAACAGGTAAAGTTGAATGGACGAGATGATATTTGAGACACTCATCTGCGACCGTTAGTGGAATTAGGGTTTATGAAGAGGTGCGCAAGCATCACTCTTCATCTTGGTCGAATTCAAGCTTGGGACATGGTTTTGGCAGGGCCGACCGTGCATGCGTGTAGACGACATGATGGCGCAGGCACCCATACCCCATTGTCTCTTGAAAGTGTGATCTGGGCCACTCAACCCGTCCGACGAAGTGGAGTGGTTGAGATCGATTTGCGATAGAAATACAATGCCATAAAGGAATTGGAAACCGCTCGACATGCTTATTATAGACGTGCGTTTCAAGGCGTTCGGCCATGTTTGGCCTTGGTCGATCAGTCATGCATGTAGATGGGCCCATGGTGATCATGTTGACATGCTCCAGACCTTTTAAGTCTACATCTACACCCTCCATCTAAGCTTGCGAAGATGGACGTTCGTGATCGATTTGAGACACATGTAACAAATTTGCAAAAACCCTAATTAGGGTTTCGTATAGTTTACGCCTATGCAACTTCACCCAATCGGTTTTGCATATTATGCTTCTCCCTTGGGGAGGCCGATCGTGTAGGGCCCACATTGGGCAGGCGGTGAACATGTTGGTACATGTTCCATGGCCATAGGTTTGATCTAAGCGATCCAAACATGTCGGTGAAGTTGGATGGTTGTGATCAAACTGCGACACATAACCCTTTAAAGCATCACGCCATCCTTGTTTTGAGTAAACATTTGTTGTTCTAAGGCTTTTCTCGTGATAAGGTCGGTCAGGTAAGTATGAAGGGGGCCCGCCAGTGTGCAAGACAAGCTTGTCCGACCGGCAATAGGATGATCCATGCCGTCCGATCGCGCCGGCGAAGTTGGACGGCCGTGGATGATTTTAAGACCGCTGCTAGCAGTCTTTGCTCATTCACGTTTCTTTCAAGCTGCTTCACGACCATCCTTCTTTAGGCTGGCATTTGGTGGATTTTGGGAGATGTGATATATGTTCGACCGATCAGGCATAAACAAGCCCATTGGTGGTCATTATGGTGATAGCCTGCTCCTGCTAGGGTTCGTCTAGGCTGGTTAAATCATGCGGACAACTTGCGTGGTCGTGATTGTTTCTGAGACTGCTATGGACAGTTCAGATGCTCAATCGGGATAGTATAGCACACCGAGAGATATATGCTCAATCGGGCTAGTATAACACACCGAGAGATGTATGCTCAATCGGGGTAGTATAACACACCGAGAGTTGCAGCCTGTACGGACATTTTGTGCATGCCTCACTGTTGGTACTTGGATATTTATACTATTCTGCTCCGAGTAACAATCAGTCATCATGCCGCACCAACAATAAGAGTTCTGCTAAGAACAACACAGGAAATGCAAGGCGTTTTATGCATTAATTGGTAATGCTAAAATTCACAGAATATTTGGGGATTGTTGCTACATGCTCCATTTTAGGTGAATTAATAAAGCGAAGAAATATTCATCGCTTATCAAATGGCATTATCCTCTGCGGGACGGCTCGTACAAAATATTGGTTTTACAACTTTAGCCCTGAACTAAAATCCACCATCAACAAACTTGTAGTAGGCTAGTGTCTGTAGCGGCTTAATACAGTGTGGTGTGCAAGTATGGACTAGGTCCCGAGGTTTTTCATGGTGTATGTGTTATTTGTATTCCGTATTATTATTTTTATATAATTTAAATATCACAGGTTATGCGTTGTTCAATCACAATTGATAAATCAGACCTTGTTTGTTGGATAAAACTTGATTGATACTCGGATATTGGTCTTTGGTACAACCTGAGTTATTCTCATACCAATCAGGTTCACGAATTCATATCTGTTTGATTTATTGATTGTGTTGAGAAAGAGATAAAGCTCTTTGATATCTTTCTTGATTGAGTTTCATTACGTTGATACTCTCGGAATTATATTGGAGTTTAGTCCATACATATTTTCGAACGAAAAATTTGGGTGTGGTAGTTGTACCCCCGCATTTTCACTTAGTGGTGTTTAATAACGCCCAAGTTTAAACAATAATCCATAAGATTAAAGTGATTTTGTGAATCAAGTTGTCTTAATTATAAGTATCTATGAGAGTTGTGGCAAAAGCGAACAGATTCATGTAAGACAGTTCGTGACCTTCTGCTAAACTGGAACTATATAGCTTTGAAAACACTGGAAGTTTTCGAAGACATGCCATAGGGGTTTGAAAAACGGGGTTCGCAAACCTCACCAGTTGGCGAAGTATGATCATAGGGTTTGTAAACCTACCATCATTAACGAACTCAGATGTAAAGGGTTTGCAAACCTTTACAATCTGCCGAATTCAGACTGACTAGGTAATACATATAAATATATCTACTCTTCTCAAAACAATTTTATTTCCCTCATAATTAAATTTGATGTGAAACATTCCCAATAGTCATAGATAGTCTACATTGTTTTTTGGAAAATTTCCAAATGATCAACTTGAGAAAAAAAATAGTTTGTAAACAATAAATTGTTTTAACTAAGATTTCTCATGATCTTTGAACATCCATTACTTGAATCACATTTAGAGAGTTTAACCAAGACAAGCTTACACTAAAAAAAATCTCTGAAATATTAAATCTACTCAGATAATACGACATGGTCAAATAAGATAAGATATAATGGTATATGCCATGAGTAAATAAGATGGCCAATCTTCACATACCTTTTATTTTTATGAAGTTCTCTCGCAAATATCTTCGTTTAATCTTCAAACTTCAATCTTAGAGGGTTATTTAGTGATGTCTGATATTTAAAGCTTTAATCCTAGTTCGAGACTTGACTTTAGTTGACTATAAATCAATATATAGTTTTGTACATCGAACATTAAAAACAATCTTGATATACCAAAACTTTCGATTTCGACCGAGCGATGCTCTAACAATCAACCCCTTTGTCAACTTTAATGAAAAAACTATCAATGCATATGGATTCAATAAAATAAACCTTTCATCTTAGTTTCCATAATGTATGATTTCTTGAATCTTTGACATCTGCTTGAATTATTTGTACTTTAAGTTCTTCCATGGTTCTGGATATGGTCGTTTCAGCACCTTTGTTGTTGAATATTTGTAGAGAATAACAACTTATGAGAATACTCAATTAGAACTTTTATAGAATGACAAGTCGATCTACTAAATGGTTGTTACGTCGGTGCGTAGTATTTTTACCTACTTCAAAATCCGATTGTACCGAAAGTTTATAGCAATATTATGGCGATGTATTCTCCTACATAGTTCGTACTTATCTCTTTTGCATAATAGGTAGAGACCTACAACTTGAAATCCCCCCCCCCCCAACTAATTTTCAAAGAAACCATCTGTTATAGTAGAACACTACTAAATATTTATCCCCTTTTTTGTCAAAAAATTTGGCAAAGGTAAAAGAAAAGGTATCTTAATGAACTACACAAAAAAATTATCGAGACTAAAGATAACATACCAACATTTAAGACGATTCCACTAAGTTTCGAAACTTAACATCTTCATAAAGGAGAGATAAAGGTATAATCATCTCCTATAATTCCATATCCGCACTCCTCACAGAGATATAAAAGTTAAGTACAAGTTTAAAATTGAAACTCTTCCCCATTTATTGTCATTCTCAAGAGAACAACATAACCACATTTTCAAGTAAAGGGATTTTCAAAAGAGCTTAATACCAAACACTAGTATGAGAAAGAGTACTAAATGGAAGATCATCATGAAATATGATCCTCAACAAATATTAACAGAAGTAGCAAGTACAATCATGGAATAAACAATGTATGAATAGAAATTGTAGTTAAACTTCATCTTCCTTAAAGAAAAATATTCTTAAGATCATCACACATTGCTAAACATAACATGGAATGAAAATAAGAGTGACGACAATTCCTTGAGTGAAACCCAATCTTTCTTTCCCAAAAGATAAGAATATGATCAAAGACACTAGAAACAACTTGTTTTTAATGAACGAGAACAATACCAATAGATTGTCGAAGATCATGAAACGTCCGGGTATCTTGAGGTTTGTTAATTATATCACCAATTATCACTCAGAAGACACATGTTCAAGGTTGATAATACCATTTCTAAAGAGATCTCTCATAAAGTGGTATATTATGTCAATGTGTTTTTTTCTAGAATGCTAAATATGATTCTTAGTTGTTCGAGTCGCGCTTTAGTTATCACAATAGATCTTCATATTTCTGGTATTTATTCCATAATCAGTAAGCATTGTTTCATTCATAAAAGTTGAGCACAACACGAACCAGCTGTAATGTATTATGCTTTTCATGTTGACAAGGATTACGAGTTTTGTTTCTTTCTATGCCATGCAACACAATTTAGTCCCACGTAGGAATATCCTCCTAATGTTCGCATTCAATCTTCTATACAGACCTCCCAATATGCATCAGAATAACCTGTGAAATCAATATTTGCATCTGTGCACCCAAACTCAATAGTATGATTAACATATCGAATGATCCTTTTTACAAAGGCGAGATGAGATTCTCTGGGATCTTCTAGAAATATTTCACATCAACCTACATTAAATGCAAGTCTAGGTTTCATTTCTATTAAATACAAGAGGCTACCAATAATGGACTTGTAGAGTTTCGGATCCACTTCCACACCCTTCTTATCTTTTTGTAGTTTCCCAGTTGTGCACATGAGAGTGAGCTTCAGATTTTATTTTTCAAGACCAAACATTTTGAAATAATCCTTGGCATATTTCTCTTGAGAGATGTAAATTCCATCCTTATGTTGTTGATTTTCTAGACCCAGATTAAACCTTATTTCACCAATATTGCTCATTTTGAACTCGTCACCTAAAGAGGTTTGAAATTCATCATTAAGTTTCATGGATGTTGACCCACAAATGATATCATCAATATAGGTCTGATCAATCAAAACACCCTTGTCACTCCATTTGGAAGACAACTTTGTATCATATCTACCTCTTGAAAAACATTTTCTAAGAAAAGAAGTTGTTTATCTTTGAATACCATGCTCTAGGTGTTTGTTTTAATCCATATAATTCCTTGTTGATCTTAAAGACATGATCGAGATTTTTTGTACTTTAAAATCCTTTAGGGTGAGCAACATAAACTACTTCCTTAACACACCCATTTAAAAAGTAAATTTCATGTCTATTTGGTATAGCTTAATCTTGAGAAAAAAAGCATGAGCTAATAGAAAAATGTATAACTCAAGGTGAACAATAGAGTAAAAACTTTCATCAAGGTGAATTCCTTCGGTTGGAGAGTATCCTTGAGAGACAAGTCTTGCTTTATTCCGAAACACCGTTCCGAATTTATCTGACTTATTCTTAAATATGTATTTGGTTCCTATAATATTTACATTGGTATGGAAAGGGACAAGAATCCAAATATATTATATGGAATTTATTTAAGTCATCATGCATAGCATTAACCCAAGCAGGGACGCTCAGAGCTTCATCAAAAATTTTTTGGGATCAACTTGCGATAGGTAGTATGCAAAGTTGCATATATTTTTAAGGTGACCTCGTGTTTTATCATTAGAGTATGTTCCTCCAACGATATTATTGGTATCATGATTCTTTTGAACCCGGCTTGGCTGAACAGTGGTTCGTTTGTTAGTAAAACCCTTGTCACGGATTTTATCCTCATCACTAGTCACATCAAGATCAATAATAGTTGGTATAACTTTTACTGATGTTGATGCTTCTTTGACTTTCTCAATTGTCTTCAAGGAGGAAATTTAGCAGGAGTAATATCATGATGAAAATTTCTCAAGTCATCAATAATAACATTAGATGATTCGATCATGACATTAATTGGTGCGGAGATTGTATACTCTAAACCCGCGACTATCTGAGGCGTAGCCTATGAGAATTCTTTTGTTCCCTTTTGTTCTTGATCCTTGAGCATGTAGCACTTGCTTCCAAACACACAGAGATATCCCAAGTTAGGTTTTTTTTATCATACCATAACTCTTAGGGTGTATTCAGGGTACCCGACCTTAATATACCTTGTTAACCTGCTGCGAAGATAGCTTCTCCCCAAAACTTTAGAGATATTTTTTTTATTATGGAGCATTACCATACCATTTCGTGGATATTCTTGTTTTTTGTTTCCGCAACTATATTAGCCTGTGGAGTTATAGGTGGTGAGTATTATTGAATTATACCCAGTGCGTCACAAACTCAAATATCTCAATATCTTTAAAAAAAATCCATAATTGCTCTTAATTTTCATTAGTTTGCGACCTTGTCCATTCTGGATTCTATTCACAATAATCTTAAATTCACTTAAGGTATCATTATTATGAGATAGGAATGCCACCCAAGTGTATCTGGTGTAGTTATCAACCATTACCAAATTCATTTAAGGTATCATTCTTATGATATAGGAATGCCACCCAAGTAAATATGGTGTAGTTATCAACCATTACCATAGATTATTTCTTTCCTCCAACTGTTGGTTTGGATCGGGCCAAAGAGATCAACATGAATTAAATCAAAATGTGCTTTGGTGGCAATATTTGGCGGTGACCTATGTAATGACCCGACCCTCCACCAAACTGTCCCCACTTAGCCACTGCGGTTATCCGGTAGTGTGGGATTTTCAACGGGAATTTCTATGGTAATTCATCAGCAGCTCCCAAAGAGGTCACCCATCCATGGATTACTCCTGCCCGAGCACGCTTAACTGCAGATTTTCTACCAACTTTGGAGCCAATTGTGCTGAAAAGGCCTCGGTTTTAGAAAAGGAAAAATCATTACTTATATTCTATTCAGTCAACCACTATCGAATATCACAACTTATGCAGAGTTCTTGATTGTTTATCCTTTTGAAAATCACCACAAACACCATCGACCTTGGCATTGATTTTGGGTACTCCCCTAACATGTTATTTGTTAAGCGATAATTGAGATTAAATATCAAAGGTGACCAAAATGTTCATGCAAAAGGTGCGTTGATTGCACCTTGGTCAAATTGTTAAAGAGATTAAACTGAATATCTAAATGATAATGGTTATTTGTGCCATTAGTTTTCCAGACTTATCTTAAATATTACATCTTTCAGCATAGAATGAAAACTTTATGACTTTTGTCACAAATTTGACTAACAGATACAAGACCAGCAGTCATATTTTTGACGCAAATAACATCATGAATTTCAGGCACTCTGGAAGCTTAATCTTTTTTTTTTTTTTTGCTAATATAGAAACAACTCCCATCTCCAAAGGCTACATGTCCTCTTTTGAAATTTTCCGCATTCACAAACCATGAAAGGTCATATATCAGCTATAATCACTATCAAGAAACCAATAAAAGGGTAAAGTGAATTTAGAGGAAATGCTCCATACTGACAGTATATTTTTTTCTTTTTCAGGATATCTTTTCAGTTTCTTTGTAATTCTTCTCACAATAGAAAGAGGATTTTTATCCTTTTTGTGAAGAACTTTAATAAATTTTGATGTAGATTTGTCAACATAATGTGACTTTGAAATCTAAAGAGTTCACAAGTATGTTAAAAGTGATCACTTGAATCAAAGAACATACATGAGGGATTTGATGTAGATTTATCAACATCATGTGATTTTGATGGCATATGGGTCATACTAGGTTTCTCAAATCCAAGGCCTTTTTTATCTCCTGATTGTCGACATTTATTTAAACAATAATCAAGAGGTGGACGGTTCAGATCCTTCAAGGGTTTGGATGTTTCCTTTTTAGGTTTTGAATTCACAAGACATTTTGTCAGGGGAGCATTAGTATCAGCTAACATGGCTACAATTTTATTATTTATACGATTTTGATCATTCAACCCTTTTTGAAGAATACTTTTCTTTCAGATCCTTCTCGAAGATCAAAATTTTTGATATATAGTTCACAACGGAGTCCATCAATTTTCCTTATCAATTGTTATTTCTCATGACAAAGATTACACATAACTTTATCCACATTGGTAATTTTCCCAAATCGAATAGATGGTGAATTGGTTAACTAGACAATAAACGGTTTTTATCAAATCAAATAAATGGTGAATTGGTTAACTAAGAACCCACATTTGAAGAGATACCCTCGCAAATTGGGGAATACAAAAAAGACAAAAAAATATACATTAGGAAATAAAGAATCCCTCATCCAAATATTTTAGTTAATGGCTAAATTATCATTATTGATCGACATCATGTAAATTAGATTAGCTTGTTAAGATTAATTAGTTAATAAATCAACAATTTAAGATTAAACTTAGCATGTAAGTAATTTTGAATTTTTTTTAAATGTTAGTTAAAGAAGAAGAAATAATTTTGGAGATTTGAGGAAAATGATAGATTTTAGTGAGGATCAAGTGAAAACCATACAAATACAACGAGGTTAAATGTCACTCTTTTTGGTTTGATTCGCAAAGAAAATAAAGAAACACACTTACAGTAGGCATAGATAAGTGATGAAGACAATGTCGACGCTTTAAAATTGGTTTTTGTATTCATCATTTATCTATACCGACACCTTTTAATCCCCAATTAATAAGGCAACAATCAGCATAGTCTATAAAGTACGAACAACTTCGATTGTTGTAATGCACGATCCATAATGATAGAATTTTAATCTACTATTACGACAAAGGGTATTTCCAAACTAGAGTATTGGTTACTAAATCAACATTGTGTCTATCATGGATACCATGCTGATTGTACATCCGGCATTGATGGCGTGATAAACATCATGCCGATTGTAAACTGTAATTGCACGTAAAAAAATTTCAGTTGTTGATTTGATTCAGGAGAACAAAACAATGGAGGATACATTTCTTTTTAATTTTCATTTAAACTTTATCTTTTAAAAAAAATATTGGAAAAGGCATGAAGCGGATTATGATATTTTCATTATTAAAACCTCCCCTTTAGCCAAATTTCCTGCTCAGTTTAACCATGAACATCCCCCAATTTATGGAGCTATCCCCTGAATATGGGTTCTTAACCGGTGACTTGCCTAGTAAACTTTAAGCAGAAAAAATCTGCTAAGTGTAACTTTTTTTTTCTTGCAAATAATGGGAAATTATTAACTAGGCAACTTGTGTGGTGAACTTTAAGAAAAAAATAAATAAAAATAAATGTCAAGTATTTTTTTCTCAGTATGCATAGAAACATTCTTATTTTAATTCATAAATGGCATGCTTTACATTTTCTCACACCTATTTGACTAGCCCACCATAAATCCATGATCTACTAATTCTTCACAGCCTACTCTTCTGCTAGTCACTTCCTCCGGCTCACCTAACAACAATTTGGCAGTGATATGCACGAGAAGAGTTGAAAAAGATATATAACCATATTACTCGTTTTAAATATTAGTGATTTTATAAAATAATATTTGACTAATATTCAAACTTATCAGTAATGAAGTCAGACAAATATCATCAATTTTAGGTTTATTCTCTTCATTACAAAAAATTAATTATGTATGCAATTACAAGTCGACAGATAAAACGCAAGATATAATAGAAGAAGTATAAGAATAAGACGTACGCACTATCTCTATGTTATGGCCAAGTTAGTTCTAAGAAATATATTCCTTTTTTTTTTTTGAAGGGAAAGACAAAGAAAAAAGGAAAAAACCGAAGAAAAACCTACAAGTAAAGAGAAGCTTCACTCTCAATGAGAGGAGCAATACAAGAAGGAGGGGAAGAAATCCATACATCAGATGTATGGGTAGAAACAGTGTGAGCTGCTAAGGAGT
This sequence comes from Papaver bracteatum, assembly GCA_023529315.1. Lineage (NCBI taxonomy): Eukaryota > Viridiplantae > Streptophyta > Magnoliopsida > Ranunculales > Papaveraceae > Papaver > Papaver bracteatum. The sequence goes on along the minus strand of JAJJWX010003277.1, from coordinate 2,794,471 downwards.
GTGCCATATTGTTGGCCTCCTTTTTGATAAACCTGAACTCAATCGAGTTAAAATTGTGTAAAGACTTCCTGATTCTGCTTACTATGTATTGGATTCGCCAAGGGAATAGGAGGTATGGATACTTTAATGTGTTTATTACATTAAGAGCGTCCCCTTCGATCACAACATTGCACCAACCCTGATTTATAGCCAACTCAGTACACAATAATGCTCCATAGGCCTCTGCTTCAATTGTTGTAGTATAATTAAGAACACGGCATTGACAACCCTGAAAACCATCCACGTTATCTCTCGCAATATCACTACACGCAAAACCTTTAAATCCAGTAGCTCCATCAAAATTAATCTTAATGGTATTAGCTTTAGGAGGTTCCCACACATTTTGTTGTGCTTCTAAGAAAACATCTTCAGAAGGTATTGGGTTATACTCACATGTATGATCTTCCAGGTTGAACCAGTACATTGCTTCTATGATAATTTCCTGAATATCAAACTTGCCCCTGTTGAAAACAATGTTTTTTCTGGTCTTCCAAATGGCCCAGAACATACAAGCCCCCATCTTCATTTTTGAACATACAATCCCCCATCTTCATTTTTGCAGTCTTGGGATGTGTCAGTTGGTCTCAATCCAGTCCTGAGATTTATAGGAGAAGCAAAGAGAGATGCCTGGGTAGATTGAAAGTGTATGAAAAGGTGATCGATAGTTTCGATCTCATTATTGCACAGTCTGCATTCACCATTAATGTCATTGATATGTCTCTGCAGGTTGCTTGCCACTACTAAACCGTTCTTTAGTATCCTCCATATGAACATCTGGATCTTAGGTGAAATATTTTTCAATTTCCACAATCTTTTCCATGGGAATTCAGCACTTGCAGAAGTATTTGGTTGTCTTTCAGCTAACGTTTTTAGATAAGATTTGGCTGAAAACTCACCATTGGGGTGGGGCGTCCATACCAGCTTGTCCGTTGTATTGAGCTCAGATGAGGAAAGATGAATCTCCATAATCTTCATGACTTCTTGCTGGGTGAATAGCTGTTGCAGCTTTTTTTTCATCCCATCTGCCTTCATTTGGGATTATCAGATCTTTCACTTTACTTGTGTTGACTAGGACATTACTGTTGCGAGCTGGGACTTTCATTGGGAGATTTGGAATCCAGGGATCAATCCAAATACATTACTAAGAAATATATTCCAATACAGTATCTTTATCACTTTAGCCAATCGCATGTTATTGTTTACTTTTGTAACTATAATGACGCTCACTTTCTCAAGCACTTTATAGCAGTAACTAAGCGGCTAAGACACTAACATACAAATATGGCAGTGATATGAGGAGGGTAAATTGATTATCGCCCCAAAAGCCTATGAGTCATGCTTTCCATACTACAACGTATATCTAATGCCAGAGAGACTAGAATATTCTCATTCACAACTATGTAACTCTTTTTCCGAGGTAAAAAAAGAAGAAGGAACATTACCAAATTTCATGAGAATTAACAATCCAGTAAATTCACGAGAATTGTCTCTTTCTTCTCTCTCTTTTTCCTTCCTTTCTCAAAAGAAAAAAAAAAACCTTTGAGCTGCCTTGCTCAGTTTTGGTCCATTTGGACCAGATCTCAGAAAGATTTATTTTTTTCAAAGTTTTTGGTAATTGGTAATGAATAACATGTTTTTACATCGTTTCTGGTGTCTTTTTGACATATTTTTTCACCGTTTTGGGGAGATTTTTCTTCGTCGTTGTGGGGCGAGTTCTTCAAATTTCAATGGCTGGTTTGTGGCTTGCTTATCTCGATTAAAAAACATCTACGGTTCATCACTACATTGCTTTCAATCAGCATCTGCGTTTGTGTGGATCGACAAATTCATGGGAAAATTACTCATTTGTTTTAGGAGCATCTATTTTCGAAGAAGACTACAATTTGATTAAATGGTCGGAAATCATTTCCGAATATACCATCATCTCTTCCTTATACATAAAAAGAAATTGGATATCTTTGCAGTTTCAATAATGCTATTTGTACCAACTAGTAATCGGGTTCTCTACAACCCAACCTAGGTGGCGCCTACGAGAACTAGAAATTAAACGGATTTTCCTTTTTTTTTGTTTTTGATTTTGATTTTCATTAATTTCTTAAAATCTTATTAAAGTAAAATAATAATAAAGTTTACATAGTAGGCAAGCGAGCAACAAGCTGTGCCGCCAGCCCTTTTTGAATAGCAAAAACTATCCTACTAAAAATAAAATCTCGTGAACCAGGAGTCATGACATTACTGTGGATGACTTTCTGGACCATCTTGAGTAGTCCGACTGCTTCCGGAGCCAAATAACCAAAAGTATCAAGATCAAAGGGGATAAAAGCATGCCCATTGTGAACACACGCTTTCTCATGCTTCGATATCTTACCTGAGGCAGCCCTTTGAGCTGCTTGCCCTACTGTAAAGGTTCCATGTCCAATTCCTACCAAGGGAGATACCCCAGTGAGGTCAACACATGTGTGTTTCCCATTAGCCCATCCAAAAATAAGAACATCTGCTGGATTTAGTGTCGATCTCCCTTCAAGTGGGTTTGTCAGGAAATTCACAGGTGCTTCTTTCTTTGATGAAATTCCAGCCCTCCACAGTACATCATACAAGATATCCCTCACATGATCATGTCTATATTTAAAACCAGGGTCTACTTTACAATGAACTGCGAGAGTCGGATGGATAGATCGGTATCATTAACCTGTATTTGAGGATAAAACGGTACTCCAAAGGAGATTTCTTCTATCCAAGCCCCTCAATCGGAATAGACATAAGAAAATATTGGACATGTGCTCCTTGCAAACAACCAAAAACCGATTTATGTCTCTCCGTTAGCATGTAAACTCTATCAATGTCTTTAACCACTTTACCAAAAAGAGCACTCGCCAGGGTGCTTTGTGTTCTAGTGGGGGCGTTATCTTTATTGGTGAAGTTGTTAAGATCCAAATCAGGAAGAGTTACTTTTAACGTTTCCAAAGTCTTTATTTGATTTTAGCATTTTATAAAAAAACAAAATATCATGAGATATAAGCAATATCTCGGGAGATTAATTTTCACAATTTAAGATGCGTTGTAAAAATCGTGAGAGTGTAATACTTATGATCTGTTGTAGTTTAAGATAGAGAACTCTAATATGGCTCCCCCTCTGTACGCCATAAACAAGATATGGTTTACAACTAGGAAGATAAAATTAATTTGTGCATTCCGATTTGTTAAGTTAATCACCCAAATGGTTGAAAAATTCATTCTCTTCTACACCTTGTAAGTACATAATTCCGCCACTCGCCACGTGTCCTCGGATGAACACATGGAGAGCGTATAACGAGGGGAATCAAAGACGATGCCACATAGATACAACCAAGAAACATGTACCAACATGAAGGGGCCCTCATCTAGCAGATCCAATGGCTACCAATGAAGGAGCATGGGAACAAAGCACCATTGCATTGGACCCAATACACCCTCGGATCTGCTTTATTCCATCTCAAGAGAAATCTTAGATCTACTGTCAGGGCCCAGCTGACTGACACGGACAAGACAGGTGCGGGATACCATGGTCTGACGCGTGCAGAAGACCCAACCACCCGCATTAAACACCTGGGGCAGCACACGCGTCAGCCCACCAACAGAAAAAGTGAAGCATACCTCTTCGGCAATAACGAAGAAACGAAGGGAGAGCCTCGTAATAAGCGAAGACTCTGCGTGTTGGCACAAAACACAAGAGGATAAGATTACAACGGCTCCATCAGTGGACCCCACGTGGAATCCCTATAAATACCCCTCCTCACTAAGAGAGAGGGGCAGGTCGATGAGAAGAGAAAAGGAGGAGATAGAATTAGGAAGAGTAAGTAATGCCCAAAATCCTGCTGCCTCATTGAGAACCTCTAAAGTCATTTGACTAAGTTTGTAATCAATCAATACATAATGAAACCTTTATTTTACCCCGTGGATGTAGGCCTTAGTGCTGAACCACGTAATTATTTGTATCATTTACATTACGCACTTTATATTATGTTCTTTACATTATGCAACCTACGTTATACTCTTTACATTCAGCACTTTACGTTCGTTCCGTGGTTACTTACCATTTTCTATGCACTCTGTGTTAAATACTCGATTAGACAAAGACGAGTCCGAAGACTCAGAGTCGATGAATCGGTGTACACACTATTTTTCTATGTACGATATATCCAACCCATGAACTTCGGTGCGTGCGAACATTGTTTGTGGACACGTAGATACCTGCGTAATTTACGTGTTCACAATCTGGCGCTAGAAACAGGGATTCTTTCCCGGTAAAAGATTTATCTTATCCTGTGATTTGAACAATATGGCTTCTCTGAGCACCGCTCTCTGAAAATAGCGGTGCTTGGAGCATTTTTGGGTTTTTTACACCTATTCTCTCAGTAGATCTACATCTTCGAAATAATTTCCAAGTTTTCATCTTTAGAAAATCAAGCGTGTGGACATACCCACGTATTTTTCAGTAGATCTACTTCTTCGGAGTGGTTTCCAAGTTTTCATCTTTAAAAAACCAAGCGTGTGGACATATCCACAGATTTTTCAGTAGATCTACTTCTTCGAAATGATTTCCAAGTTTTCATCTTTATAAAACCAGGCGTGTGGACATACCCACGAATTTTTCAGTAGATTTACTTCTTCGGAGTGGCTTCCAAGTTTTCATCTTTAAAAAACCAAGCGTGTGGACATATCCATGGATTTTTCAGTAGATCTACTTCTTCGAAATGATTTCCAAGTTTTCATCTTTAGAAAACCAGGCGTGTGGACATATCCACGGATTTTTTAGTATATCTACTTCTTCGGAATGATTTCCAAGTTTTCATCTTTAGAAAATCAGGCGTGCGGACATATCCACGGATTTTTCAGTAGATATACTCCTTCGGAGTGGTTTTCAAGTTTTCATCTTTAGAAAATCAAGCGCGTGGACTTATCCACGGATTTTACGATAGATCTACATCCTCAAAAGCATTTTAAAACAAATATACACCTAATGGTGATCTTATTTCACATCACAAGCTAACGGAATCCGATTTCCTAGACTTTACTAACGGGTTCCCCTTTGGACCAATCTTTTCTTGTGTACATCATAATCGTTTTCAGAAAAAATATCAAAAATGGAGAAGAACAAAGATGCAGGAAAAGCGAGAGCCTCATCAAAGGAAACACCAAGGACAACTCCGGTAATGACTAGGAGCAAGCAAAAGGGCGAAAAGCTCAAAGCCACAGACAAAACGCAGAATAGAGCGGAGAGCTCGAGGCCTTTGGATGCAACCACTGTTGCAATGGAACCCTAAAGGCTGCGGCCGACAAAGCCGCAGCATCAAAGGCCGGGGCATCCAAAGGAGCGGCCTCCAAAGTAGTCGATGCCACCCGACCACACGAACCGCGTGAAGGGATGGCAGAGACAGGTTTGCAACAACCTTTTTACGGGATGCCTCGCACTGACGAACAGAACGCACCCCCACAAGTAAACCAACTGCTTATGATAGAAAGCGTACACGCACCACAGCCAGCGGTGCAGCTACATCCGCAGGCTGATCCCCCAGATCCCTTGATTCAAATCGTGGACGAAGATCAAACGATAGCCGCGGAAGAACAATTTCCGGAAGGAACGCCTAATCAGGATTTGAACCAATCTGCCCAGATGAGGGCAGAATTAGAAGAATTAAGGAGAGATCAAAAGACATACGCGGAGGCAGTAGCTCTGTTGGCACAAGAAAATCAGCAACTCAGAGCTACCCGTAGTAGGGACACGGGAGTCCAGCGCGACGAAGCCAGCTCAATGGCACCGAGACCAAATCAGGATCTTAGGATGCTACTGGCCGACAACCCAGACCCTATGAAACCAAGAGATACCATAATAAGACGAAGATCTGACTCAGAGGACAACCCACACAACGCAGACTACTTCGACATCGGTCACCCATGCACGGGGCAACATTCTTCCAAGAATAACATCAGCGCGCAATGGAAGATCTCCGCGCCGAGATGATGGCGGAGATCAAACAACTGAAAGCTAGGAAAGGGGGGGGGGACTGGAACAAATAATGAAGGAAGCGAGCACTACCCCCCTAACACCGCACCTAGCCAAGTCTCTCATCCCTCAGAAGTGCCCAGTTCCGGCCTTCGAATTCTATGACGGATCTAGCGACCCCGCAGCCCATCTTCGATATTATAATCGAATGATGGCACGATGGAATTATGACGAGGCCATATTATGCAGATACTTCCCTTCAAGTTTGAAGGGGTCGGCGCTCTCATGGTTCGATAACTTGCCACTAAATTCCATCAACTCATACGATCAACTTACTGAAAAGTTCTTAACAACTTACATGTACAACAAGGTGGTAAACACCGGAATGGATAAGCTCTTCTCACTAGCAGTCCAGTACAAAGAAACAATCAGAGAATACACAGACAGGTGGCATAGGATCTTCCAAGCTATCGGAAACGTAGATCCGGTGGTCAGCATCAACTGCTACAAGTGGGGGCTCGACAGAATGAGCCCACTGTTTGTCGAGATCCACGAAATCATCCCTGCAACAGAAGGAGACCTTCGAGTGATCATAGAAAATCATGTCAGGTTAGAAGAAATACAACGGGAGAACCCAAGAGCTCAGACCCAGCGCCCACCGCGGCCCAACTCTGCGGAACAATCCAGCAGACCTATGGGGGGTGACTTGGGTGAAAAACCTAACGAATATAGAAGAAAACGCAGGGATGATCGACGAGGAGACACTAGAAAATTTGAAGATCGAGTTTTCACAAAGATGAATGCCAGCTACTCGCGCATCCTGAAAGAAATCAAGGGCCGCGAGAAACTGGAGTGGCCATGGTCTAAGGGGAAGCAACCCCAAAGATCCGAGCATGCCAAAGAATACTGTGAATATCATTGTTTCAATGGTCACTGGACAGAGAAATGCATGAATCTAAAAATAATGATTCAAAAGCTAGTAGATGCGGGATACCTCCAGCAATTTGTGCACAAGACGGGTGAGGAAGATAAAGCTAAATGAACCAAGCAAGTCCAACTACCTGAAGGAAATCGTACCCTCAACACCATATCCTGTTCTGAGTCTGTGGGACCTACCCTAACGGATCAGGTAGGTAAGAGGTTGAGGAAATAGTTTGAAGATTACTGTGAGCTTTATACAATCGACGGGAAGGAAGTGGACGAACACGATCAATGGATGGATGCGCCCCTGACTTTCGACACGGACGATGTAGGTGAAGATATGGAAGATCATAACGATCCACTGGTTCTCACACTACCAATTGCAGGATGCAACATTAAGAAAATCCTCATCGACGGGGGAAGCTCCGTAATCTTCGTACATTCAAACGAATGGAACTCAATGATGAACAGCTGCTATCTTCGTACTACACCATCTACGGATTCAATGGAGCAGCCACAAAGCCCTTAGGAGACATTATCTTGCGAGTTGACGCAGGACCAATGAAGGTCGACACGCAATTCAGCGTGGTGGACGCGCCCTCACCATACAATACTATAATCGGCCGAAGATGGGTGCATAAACTTAAAGGGGTGGCCGCTACCTACCACCAGTACCTCAGGTTTCCAACACCCCAGGGGGTAATGAAGATAAAAGGCGACTAAGCCTTGGCACGAGAGTGTCAAAATCTACAAAATAAGCTCAACAACGAACAAGATGAGCAGAGGAAGAAGCGAAGATCACGAAACAAGGAAAATAAAAAGGAAAAAGAAATCAATGCTTACCTAGAAGAAATCTCCGGAAAAAGCCTTCCAAAGGGACACGTGGCGGGAAACACGGAGGCAGGTACCTCAACCACAAAAGAAAGCGAGGAACCCGTCAAATAACAATCAAACAAGATTCCTCTCCTAGGGGAATCAAAGCCCACATTTTCGCCTGTAGAAGCGGTGAAAGAGGTAAATTGGGAACAGAAGAAGAACCAAGAATGATTAAGATCGGAACGCTGATGGATAAGGAGCGCGAGGCATCCTTAATAAAGCTGCTCACGGAGCATGCGGATATCTTCGCATGGAAACTAGGAGATATGCCCGGCATCGACCCTAAGACGATCCAGCATGAGCTTCACATAAACAGGGCACACCGCCTTTCAGGCAGAAGGTGCGAAAAGTTGCCTCAGAATACCACAAAGCCGTCGAGATGGAGCTTTGTAAGTTGCTAGAAGCCGGATTTATCAAGGAAGTCAAATACCCAACATGGATCTCAAACATGGTCATCGTACCTAAAAAGAATGGCGGGGTGAGGATATGCATCGATTTCACCAACTTCAACAAAGCTTTCCCCAAGGATAGTTATCCTTTACCAAGTATCGACCAACTGGTCGAAGCGGTCGAAGGGTACGAAGAGATGTCCTTTATGGACGGATACTCCGGGTACAACCAAGTGTTCTTATCAGAAGAATACCAATAGCACATAGCATTCTACACACCGCATGGACTCTACTATTACGTAAGGATGCCCTTAGGACTTCGAAACGTAGGAGCAACGTACCAAAGGATGGTTGACGCCATTTTTAAGCCATGGATCGGAAATACCTTGGAATTCTACATGGACAATATGCTGGTCAAGAGTAAGATGCGAAAAGATCATCATCAATATCTAAAAGATATCTTTCGAGCAATGAGGGAACATAACATGAAGGTAAACCCGGAAAAATGCACATTCGGTGTTACTTCGGGGAAATTCCTCGGGTATCTAGTAACAAAACGAGGCATCGAAGTAGACCCTGCCAAAATTCAGGCCATAGTAGAAATGCCCTCTCCAAGGAACCTGAAAGAAGTCCAAAGGCTCAACGGTTCCCTAGCAGCGCTAGGGAGGTTCATATCCAGGTCCTCAGACAAATGCAAGCTCTTTTTCGACATCCTTAAAAAAGGGACCAAATTTGAATGGACGGCAGAATGCGAGGAAGCATTCAAAGAAATCAAAGACTACCTTGTTGGGATACCCATCTTGCAAAAGCCAGACCCCGAGGAGGTTCTAGCCCTATACATAGCAGCAACAGAGAATGCAGTCAGCGCGGTGTTGGTTAAAACCAACACGAAGATAGAGCAACCCATCTACTACGTCAGCAAAACTCTCAACACGGCGGAAAGAAACTACACAAAGATCGAGCAACTCATCTTGGAGTTAGTATGGGCTACACAAAATCTAAGGACCTACTTCCTAACACACTACATCCGCGTCCCCTGCAAAGCCCCGCTAGAAGTTGTCCTCAAAAGTGCGGGAAAAACAGGGAGAATCGCAAAATGGAATACTCATCTCGACCAGTACAACATCATACACGAGCTCCAACATTCCCAGAAGTCCCAAGTTTTAGCAGACTTCCTTGCCGACCTACCACTGGAGAACAATGAAGAAATCCGCATTGAAGGGCTCAATACAGCGGGATTACCAAAGGGAAGCAGAAGCAAAGATCCCGTCGATGTCCTCGAGACGGCAAACCCAAGACAGTGGGAAATCTTTGTCGATGGCTCGAGGAACAAAGAAGGAGCGGGCATAGGCATCGTAATCACTACCCCCACGGGAGACCGAATCATCCATGCATTCAGACTAGAGTTCAAAGAACACACCAATAACATCGTCGAGTACAAAGCCGTTGTACATGCTCTGCGTTTGATAATAGAAATGGGGATAACAAATGTACGCTTGACCAGTGACTCACAACTGGTCATCAGGCAAATAGAGCTGGAGTATAATGTGTATGACGAGACCTTGTCGGCATACATGACGTTAGTCCAGACACTGGCACATCAAATACCAAACATCATATTCCGGCACTTAAGCAGAAAGGAGCTCAGGCACGCGGATGCTTTGGTATACATCTCATCTATGTTGAAAAACAAAGATATAGAAGCAATCAAAATCACCAGAGTTTACGAGCCATCAATCCCTCCGCAAGAACTCTGCGCTGCAAGCAGGAAGCGTAGCACGGAGGGAGACATGACATACGATGATGTGGTAGAAAACATCATGGACGATTTCCAAGAAGATGACATCATGACAAGAGCAGATGAAGACGAGGACTTCAGCAGAGAAGAAGACTAGAGATTGGGTATCCACCAATTTCTAGAAAGAGGAACATTACCCAGATACCTAAAGCAGGCCAGGAAGATTCAATCAAAAGCAGGAAGGTACAATTTAAGGGGAGAGATTTTATACAAAAAATCTTTCCTCGGGCCTTTGTTACGATGCTTGTCCAGATCATAAGGCCACCTAGTGCTAAAAGATATCCATCGAGGAGACGCGGGGAATCACAGTGGGATGAGATCCCTAGCCGACAAGGAAAAAACACAAGGGTATTATTGGCCAAAAATTATACGAGATGCTGCAAGGATGTCAAAAAGGTTCGAAGAATGTCAGCGGTTTGGGAGAAGAATCCACGCACCAGCAACAATGCTAAACTCAGTAGATAGTCCTTGGCCATTTTCAAAATGGGGCATAAACATCGTAGGACCCCTGACCGAAGGATCAGGAAAAAGAAGATTTTTGATAGTGGCCACGGACTATTCAGTAAATGAGTATAAGCCAAAGCTTTGGCCAGAATCCGCGACTCAGATGTCTTCACATTCATCTTTCAGAACATAATCTGCCGGTTTGGAATCCCGGTGGAAATTGTCTCTAACAATGGTAACCAATTACAAGGTAAAAACATCGATCTACTATTTGATACTTTCAAAATCCGAACAAATAAATCGATACCAATATACCCTCAAAGCAATGTCCAAGCAGAGGCTACAAACAAGACCATCGATCTTATTCTTAAAAAATAATTAGACGAACACAAAGGACGATGGTGTGAGCAACTACACAATGTCTTATGGGAATATCGAACAACCTGGAGATCAGCTACAGGGGAATCCCCTTTTTTGCTGACCTACGGAGCAGAAGCCATCATCCCCACGAAAATCATCATGCCGACCACAAAGACAGAAGCGTGGGAAAAGAACCTCATAACGGACATGATGCTGGAAAGACTCAACGATCTCGAAGAAAGAAGAGAAGCAGCACTACAAAAGATATAGAATTACCAAAGAAGATTAACAAGGGAATACAACAAAAAGGTTAAACTTAGGAATTTCGTGGAAGGACAGTATGTGCTGAGAACCATACCCCAATACCAAAGAGAAAAGAAGTGGGGCAAGATGGAACCAACATGGGGAGGACCTTATGTCATACAAGATGTAGCAGGAAACGAATCCTATTACATGCGCAACCTAAAAGGGGAAGTCCTCCGCCATCCATGGAACGCCAAGTATCTCAAGCCATACCATCCTTAAATCACAACGCAGCGTTGCAACTGCGTAAAGAATACCAGAAGAAGAAGACGATGCTTTTCGATATGTTTCTATCTCTAGACGAGGAATAGCAGGCCTCAATAAATCAATGAAATAAACTTTCTTGCATATCTATGAAAATAAAATACAAGGGGAAGACATCCAGCAGAAGGAAATCTCCAACTATTCTAAGTCAGCGGGTTGACGGAATGAGGGACATGTACATAGTGACACCACATATCCTAGAACACTGCATCGACCCCCACCGTCTGGGAATCCTCTGATCAAGGATTATCCAGCGGGGTGACATGTCTCAAGATGTTCACGAAGGTACACACCTTCGGCATCGCACTCAAAAATTAGGTCAACGGGTCGACGGAATGAGGGACATGTACATAGTGACACCCCATATCCTAGAACGTTGCACCACCACCACTGTCTGGGAATCCTCTGGCCAAGGATTAGCCAGCGGGGGTATATGGTCTCAAGATGTTCACGAAGATACATACCTTCGGCATCATACTCAAAAATAAGGTCAGCGGGTCGACGGAATGATGGATGTGTACATAGTAGCACCCCATATCCTAGAACGCTGCACCGACCCGCACCATCTAAGAATGCACTTGCTAAGGGTTAAACAGCAGGGTAACATATGTCAAGATAATTTACAAAACTAACCAACAAACGATGATCCATTCCAGAAAAGTTGATTACAAGCTCGACAAGATAAGCAAAAGAAAAAACAAATTAAGCAAAAGAAGTTCGACAGACGCAGCAAGAACTCTATAATCAACAAGGATCAACTTTCTACAAATAAACAGAAGAATCTACTTGAACGATTATGTGCCACCATTAGGGCTCTCCCTCTGCAGTGAAGGAATGCTCCCACCTGAAGAAGGACCCGAAGATCCAGACGGGGACGAAGGTTTAGGACGACGAGGATGGTGTTTTTCAAGACCATGCTCGGTCAGGAGGTCATGCTTTATCTTGGCCAGCACCTTGTTCGTCTCTTCGGTTAGCTGGCAGCGAGCTTTGTATGTAATATCGGTGTTACACATCTCGGCCTGAGAAAACAGGGTAGACAGACGGTTCACTTCTAAAGAGGCCAACTGAGCTGCTTGTTCATTAGTCGTAGCCAAGCCTTTGAAATACGAGGCCTGACCCTCCTGTTGCACCAAGGCAGTCTGAGACTGCTCTAGCTCAGATTGAGCCTTGTTAAGTTTTTCATTTGCAGCGAGAAGCTGTCCCTGGAGCTCTGAAAAATAAAAACGAAGGGTTAGATCCGCGAAGCACGAAAATCACACCCGACAAAGCAAATATATACCTTCGACTCTAGCAGAAGCTATTTCATACTCGTTAACAACCGCATCCCGAGCATCGTCAATAAATTCATATTCGTCGGATATTTTCTTATAATCCTTTTGAAGAAGGGAAAGAGCAAATTGACTAGCGTCTAACTCTACCTGCTTCATTGAATCCAAATGACGAAGATGATTGACTTCGTTATTTAGCTTCTCCATTCTTTTATTAAGTCGGTACATATTAACTTCAAGGTTTCTCTCAGACTCGGATTGACGAGCTACGTCGGACCGAGATGCGGCTAAGGCTTTGCCAAGGGCAGAGTCCTCGGAACGAGCATCATCTCTTTCTTTGACAAGACGTTGAGTGTACTCACGTACGTCGGAATCTTGGAAGGAACGAGCCTGATGTAGCTCTTATTCCAGGAGATTCATCTTATCCGACAAAGACGAAGCAACCTCGCGGTCTTCACGAAGGTTATCACGTGTCCACGTCAAAGTATCATTAAAAAGACGGCGGTCCGCATTATACTTATTTTTCATATCAACTATCTGGGTATGCCTTAGACGCCATACCTCGGCCTTGGCATCCCACCTCTCGTCCTCACTCTTAAGTTGTTCCACTAGTTAGGCAATACGGGTATTCTGCCGCTCTATCTCTCATTTCGAAGCCATATCAGCTCAGGGACTCCACCCACTGAAGATAGGGTGGGGATACTCAGACGGAACAGGAATTACTAAAAAGAAAACAACTATAAACATGAAAAAGGGACAAACCTGTAAAAGAAGAAGCATATTTTCGAACGGCCTCCAACTCGCTACGTGCCATAGCAATCTCCAAACAAAGCCTCTCTTATTCGGCGCCCAGATTCTCCTTCCCCTTAAGACGATCCTTTAGCTCACTTATCTCCTTATCTCTGGCAGAGATAACATCCTCCTCCATAGCCAGCTCCTCCTCTCTATGACGAAGCTTACCCTCTAACTTAAGAGACTTGGCCTTAAAAAACTGGTACAAATTATGATTGCAGTTTTCACTCCGCATCACTTGCGAAGAACATCAGGTCATAATGCCGCGGAGTGTCCACAGAATACAAAATAGTAAAACATGACGTACCTCTAACATCCGCTGGTGTGGGTAACCATACTGATAACCATCAGCTATGGCCATCATATCAACTACGGTGGATGGAGGGTCAACTACTAAGGTAGCCTCTAGTGACCTCAGATTCATGTCTCACACCTCCGCGACTCGATCTTCAGCGGATAACTATATCATATTTCGGGTATAGACGTCGGAATCTTTCTCCTTGAGAACCACGGGTGTAGGGTTCGGAACGAACATCAAATTTTTCTTCTTCAGCCAAGCAAGGACAGCATCATCACCTTCTAACATCAAAGACGGCGAAGGGGACCGAGTTGAAGGTTTTGCGACAAAGGAAACCTTCTCAAAGGTATCAACATGCGCGGAAGTCTGCACCGCAGCTTTCCCTTTACCAGATGTATCCAGTATGTCCCAATCATCATTTGGGGAAAGCATAGAGAACTCATCAGCAAGACCCATGGTAGCATTCACATCAAAGGACGGCCCCGCATATTGGACCCGGCCAAAAGAAAATTCTGGACCAACAGGGTCCCCACCAATACTACCAGCAGCGGGAGTTCCCTCGGCATCAGCAATAATAGGGGTACTCTTAATACAACCACCAGCCGCGGTAACATCCGCAGTCTTCCCAACAAATGGGGTACCCTTTGCACCACCAACATCAGAATCCTCACGAAGAGGGGGAGAAGTTTCAGTACGTTCCTCTCCATTGGACATATCTTCATCTTCCTCGAAATCATTATTAGCAGGACTAGTAATCTCCTCTTGGACCTCTGCCTCATCAACAACAATGGTAGAAGAGTGCTTGGGACCAATCCTCCTTTTCTTTTTCCCCTACAGAGAAATAAGAGAATCAGATCGACATTCTTTCCTTCGCTCAAAAGATTTTCTTTTGAGTAAAGAAAGAGAAGGGGCGACCAAAGGAATAAAGGATCCTCACCTTTACAGCTGCAGGGGCAGCATCCGAACTCTCCTCGTTGGCATCAACAACATCGAAGTCATAGGGAAAATTCATACCTTCAAAATTCAAATGCCAAGGGCAGAAATTTCCATAACGAAGAGGAGGAACCTCACGAGGAACGCTACCAACAGTAGGATGCCACCCGTCGGGACCTGGAATCCAACCCCAAGCCCACGGACCAACAATATCGATAACGGTGGCATGCCACTCATAGTCATGATCACACTTTATCCTCTCACGGGAAAGAAAAAGTTTCTTATTAGCAGACCCTTCAGTACCAGGAACATACTTCAACTTTGCATTACTAACCTCGCTCAAAATAGAAATCTCGCCGCGGGAGGCAGCAATATTACAAAGGCTCACACTCCACGGCTTACGGTTCCTGCTGTTGACATAATCCCCGAAAGAATTGTTGAAATTCTGAGGGGTATACCATTCCCTCTCAGCAGGATCAGGGGTATAACAAGTCATCATCGTCTCTCCCTTGCTGCGAAGATAGCACTCCTTCAGGGCGCGGAGATAATTCCCAGTCAACTGGGATACAGAACGACTATGGGTATTTGTCGAGGAACCCTCGCGACCAGCCAACACGTCGTAGTAAAAAGAATCACCTGACTTGTATAAAGGCAGCATAAGACCCGCTTCGAAGGCCCCCACAGTAGTCAACAAATGAAACTCGTCGAACTGGTATCTCGAGATGAGATCATAAGTAATGTCATCATCAGGGGCATAGAAGCGGACGTCAAAAGCTTGGAGCTCATGTTTCTCCTTAAACATTTCTAGATCAATGTGTTTGAAGGTAACTCTTTTCTTCCCAACCGGGACGCTTCGAAAAACCAGCGCATCCTCCTCCTCATCGAGAAGGTCCTGCGCGGAGTCTTTTGAAGGGCTCGTTTCCAGGACCTTCCTTTTCGAAGGCACACTCTTAGGCGGTTCAACCTTCAAAGCACCAGCCTTAACAAATTTTCCTCTCGAGGGGATCGCCGGAGGAGAAGGAAGAGGATTCTCTTGTAACACCGGCGGAACCGAAGAACGAAGGGGACGAGCATCCAAAGCTTCATCACGAGGAACACCCTGCGTATTTCTAGGCTCGTCACGTGGACGATAAGAAGCGCGGGTAGCAGCATATCTAGAACCAGTGGGATCCCTCGGAGTATCTCCCTTCCTCAAAGAATGCCTGCCCTCTGAGAACGAAGATCCACATGTGAATCCCTAGAACCTCCGGGCGGAGATATATCCGGGTCTCTACGCGGAGGATATCTGGGAGGACTAGGCGGCGGAGTTTGGTAATGAGCCCGCGAACGCTCAGCCATATCTACGGATACACAAACAAATAATAGATTTCGCAGAACCACAAATGAAGATCAAAAAGTTGAAAATTCTAAGGAATATGAAAACCCTAGATAAACTCATGAAATAGGAGGGCGCTCTCCAACCAGAAACTCGTAACCATTGCAAATGAAGAACAGTGGCAAGTATATATACTTTGTATATGTGTTCTTCATCGCAAGGATATGAGACAGCAGCATAAGAGGGACAGTTAACAGATAAACAAAGACCAAAGGTTAAACCTTTTACCTATAACAGCGAAGAACGAGCACAGGAGATCAAGGAAGGGTCGTATTCAAGACAGAACAGTAGCAGCAGCGGTCGTATTCAAGACAAAGCTATAGCAGCAGCAGTTAATGGCGTCCAAACAAAATGGAAGAATTTTCAGGAGGAAAGAAGAACCAACAGAGAATGAAATTTATTTCACATTCTCTTCCCCCTTAAATACCCAAGAAATCTGAAATTGTCCCTTCTCCCAAGGGGGAGTTATTGCAAGAAGTTATTGCTTAGTAGGAAACGCGCCCTAAAATCAAGGGGAAGTTATTGGGCGAGTGGGGAATATGTGATGGTTTTCCTCTCACTTCAACTGACGACTTAAGTCAGAAGAAAAGGGGCAAATTGTAAGTACATAATTCCGCCACTCGCCACGTGTCCTCGGATGAACACATGGAGAGCGTATGACGAGGGGCATCAAAGACGATGCCACATAGATACAGCCAAGAAACGTGTACCATCAGGAAGTGGCCCTCATCTAGCAGATCCAATGGCTACCAATGAAGGAGCACGGGAACAAAGCACCACTGCGTTGGACCCAATACACCCTAGGATCTGCTTTATCCCATCTCGAGAAAAATCTTAGATCTACGTTCAGGGCACAGTTGACTGACACGGACAAGACAGGGGCGGGATACCATGGTCTGACGCGTGCAGAAGACCCAACCACCCGCATTAAACACCTGGGGCAGCACACGCGTCAGCCCACCAACAGAAGAAGCGAAGCATACCTCTTCGGCAATAACGAAGAAACGAAGGGAGATCCTCGTAATAACCGAAGACTCTGCGTGTTGGCACAAAACACAAGAAGATAAGATTACAACGGCTCTATCAGTGGACCCCACGTGGAATCCCTATAAATACCCCTCCTCACTAAGAGAGAGGGGCAGGTCGATGAGAATAGAAAAGGAGGAGAGAGAATTAGGAAGAGTAAGTAATGCCCAAAATCCCGCTGCCTCAGTGAGAACCCCTAAAGTCATTTGACTAAGTTTGTAATCAATCAATACATAATGAAACCTTTCTTTTACCCCGTGGATGTAGGCCTTAGTGTTGAACCACGTAATTATTTGTCTCATTTACATTACGCACTTTATATTACGCACTTTATATTATGTTCTTTACATTATGCAACCTACGTTATACTCTTTACATTCCGCACTTTATGTTCGTTCCGTGGTTACTTACCATTTTCTATGCACTCTGTGTTAAATACTCGATAAGACAAGGACGAGTCCGAAGACTCAGAGTCGATGAATCGGTGTACACACTATTTTTCTATGTACGATATATCCAACCCATGAACTTCGGTGCGTGCGAACATTGTTTGTGGACACGTAGATACCTGCGTAATTTACGTGTTCACACACCTAGTGATTTTGACCATACTGATCTCCCATGAACGACGCTATATTCAACCAAAGTTCGCATATCTGAACGCAATTACTAATCATCGTACTTCGAAAAAAATTAAATTCATTTCATTTTGTTTGTTGTTAGTACCTAAAATGCAGTGGAGGGGAGTATAATCTAACATGTGAATATGTGATCATTCTTACAACTATGATTAATCGCATTTACCAGTCGTACCAAGATTACAAAGGCTCAAAAAACAGATAGTAAAATACCAGTCGTACTAAGATTACAAAGTCATTAACTTCAAACAAGAATTTAACATAGATAAAATATTTTGTCTTCAGTAATGTCACAAGACCTACATAAAGGCTACAGTAGTACTCAAGAAAAAGAAAGCAAAGAAATATAATTGTTTGATGTTTAATTAATTGAATTCTCACTTACTTTCTAGCTATTAAAAAACAACTAGATGAACTCCTCACTTTCTAGGCTTCTTTGGAGTATCATTAACCGATTGAACATTTCTTCTCTGTCGCCGAATGTCATACCGACCATTGGCACCTTATGATCAACATTTTCGTCTTATTTTCCTTCTATATTATCATCTATAATTTTATCGTCTTCCATTCGCACGTCATGATCAACATTGTCTTCTTATTTTCCTTCTATATTATCATCTATAATTTCATCGTCTTCCATGCCTACCAAATTAACAAAAAGTGAAGCAAAACAAATAAATGAATCAAACCCTATATAGCCAAATCAGAAATAACACCACATGATTTACATATACATTAATATAACCAAGTAGCCACGGTGAGGTTATGATCTGTTGACAGAAAAAAATCAGAAAAATAGGACTACTACAATAAACGAATCATGACTATTAGTAATTGATTAAGAAGATGTTTTGATGTTCTGAGATTCTTACCTCCTAAACCCATTCTTCAAAAGACCACCGTAACGTTTAATTTTGTTAGGGTTTGTGGAAAAGAAAAGAATAAGAAATTGTTCTATGTTTTCAATAACAATGCAAGAAAACAAAATATTTCGCGAGATTTTGGATTTTTCATTAAAAAAAACAAAGAAAAGATCCATTGAAATTCTAGTCCACGTGGGCGCCACCTAGGTTGGGTTGTAGAGAACCCAATTACTAGTTGGGACAAATAGTATTACTGTCGCAGTTTATTGCTCTTTCTCTTCGCGATCTATTTGTTATTGATGTCCTTATGTGTATTGGGGTCTTAATTATCTATCATTTTGATGTTTTTGTCATCTTTATAAGCGAACATGTAATCACTGTTTTGGGGATTTTATTTTTCATAGGCTAAGTGTGGTAGTACAAAAAGGTGTTGGAGCCCAGCTTGTTGCTAGGCTCCTGACAAGTTTTTTGTCCGATGAGATTCCTTTTGAATAATGTACACTTTTTTAATTTAATTTAATATTTAAATGTGAAATTATATTTTGGTGTAAAAAAAAAGTAAATTCAATTGTGTATTGTAGTAGATGGGAAAGATAAAGAGACACAAACAGAAGGAGATTCCATTCATTAGAGAGGCTATATGTTATATATATATATAGTCCTTTTTATACAATAGGAATAAGGCCCTAGCTACTATATTGGCCCGCACATCCATGTGATAAAGCCCTAAAACACACCCCCTTGTGAGGTCCAATAGAACTTCATATGCAGTACTTCACATACAGTGCTTCGGATGTAGGTCTTCAAATGTATCTCTCTTCTTAATGACTATTGTGTCTAAGACAATTGCTTCATTAAAACTTTAACAAAGAAAAACCCAGTGGGACAAAACCTTGGTACAACTATTCACATGTAGTACTTCACATGTTATCTCGTACTTTACATGCAGTTCATCACATGCAATACGATCTTCAAAGACCGACGAGTCCAAGTTAATTGCCTCGTTAAAACTTCGTCAGGAAAACCCAGAGGGACAAAACCTGAACTAAAGAAAAAGAGTACAATATTAAGTAAACTTAGAACATAGTTGGACTCGAATATGTTGCCTCATTGAAACCTATACAAGGAAACCCAGTGGGACAAAACCTTGACGAAGGGGAAAGAGTACAACTTGACAGATGCAAGTAAAGGTGATATGTTGTAGATGATCACTTTGATTCGTTGAAGTTTATTAGTTGCTTCACAACTTCATAGGTAGAAAATCCTTCTAGAAAAGGCAATAGTCTTACTTGGGAAGTTAATTCCCGGTGTTTTTTGTTGTCTAATTAAAGACCTTGCCAAGCAACAAAACCCTGTGGGGAAAAATAACCTCGGTGAAGGAAAATATTTCAACACACCATTAGATGCTCCCCCTGATGTCAGACAATTTTCATTAGTCTAATGCAGTCAAAAGGAGTTTATCACACTTTACTTTGGTGACATGAATGTTTATAAGACCATGTTGTTGATTCTGGAAGTTACGTTGCTTAACAGAATATTGCGTTTCATTTCTTTGATCCAGATATTTTCAATAATATCAACGGCGATCTTTATGTCTTTAACGTTCAACATACTTGATGTTTTTATTGTTGTCTCTCTAAAAACCTTGTCGAGTAACAAAACCCTTTGGGAAAAACTATTCTCGATCGAAAGGAAAAAGAGTACAACACAGCTTCAATTTCGAAGTAAAATATGTCGACATCATATCCTTGGATCCTCCCCCTGATGTCGGCATCTCCCCCTAGTTACTTTCAGAGTTGTTCCAGACAGTTCCTTTAGTCATGTAATTTTCGAAACCGAATATCGGTAATAACCTAGAAAATAATCTACCATATCTCCCTCTGATTACTTTCGTTGGAGAAGAGATTATTGTTCCATCATAATCAACAACTTTTGGATTGCACTTTCATTATCATTCCTTTTAATGTCTTTGTAAGGATAATACAAATTTATGTCAATGGTTACTTTTGAGTACATGATAACATTCACTATACCATTCCAATGACGTTGTATTAGTGCTGATCTATATCTAGCTAAAAAGTTCACTGAGGATGTAAAATTTAATCGAGTATATTATTATATTAAGTACAACAATGCATCTATTGTACTTAGATATGGGAATCTCATCTCCCAACATATATTTGTCATCTTCCTTTAGATGAAATGGTCGCTTACTTACATTTGAACCTCGACTAATCATGGGAGTGCTATCAGGATGCATGTCTTTGTTAAATTACCTGAAAACTTTAGACATATGCAAACTGGTGGAATAATGTCCCACAAGATCAGTACTCAGTCGAGCTTTCCCTAGATTTTTCATCTCAAATTCAGATTTTTAAATAGCTTTTAAGGTCTCTTATTACATCAAGAGTACCCATCATGTCTGTACCGTCAACATAAATAGCTACAATTCCAAATTAGGAACTTTCTTGTGAATACACAAGAAAAATTAACTTATTTGTCTATCCCATCCAAATCAAATAACCACTTAGACGGGTATACCACTTACGCCTGATTGCTTCAATCTATAAGTGAACGTTCTATCTAATTGTAAACGTACTCTGTGGTTTAGAGTAACTTGATTTGGGCAACAAAAATCTATCTTTCAGAGATAGGTAACAACCATATACATATGCTGCATTTCAAGTTCTTTTGAAATTACCAAGCTAACTAAGTAGCGGAACTCTATAGCGTTCATTACAAGAGAACAATTACAGGGCTTTGTGAGAAACCTCGCGCCACAAGGCGAGTCTTTGTACTTTAAGACTACTTTATTCTCATTATGCTTTGTGAAAAATTAATTATGTATGTCCAATAGGCTTTACACTTGGTTGGTTAGTACTACCACACCAAATACCCATATATTTTCCAAAGAACTAAGTTCTACCTGGATTGTGTAGGCCAAATATGCTATTTATTGAATTAAACAATAAAAAGCATGGTTCGGTCTCATCGTGCTCTATTTCCTTGAGTAACTATATATAAAAATAATCATTAATATGCTCGCACGATATTTCCATTGACTAGTGTGTGTTCTCATAATCCTTTAGGATTTCATTGTTCTCTGGAATCATTAAACTTCGGAGCATCCTCCAGTATTGATTCATGGACATAGTCAGAGACAATCAAATGAGATGATTTCATTAATGATACAAATTAGGTTGTGCCTTACTCATCTACTTCCTTTCTATGTGAGTATTGATTGAACCTGGTGGTCTCTCCATCTTCCTTTATGGAGCCACGGCCTCAACCACACTTCCACTAAGTGTAGTTGCAACAACTTAGTCTATGGTGTATATCCCTTATTGAGGATTTGTAACTTTGCAGGTAGGTTTTGTAGCTGGTATGTGTGATCTCATCACTTTAGCGACATTAGTTTACATTCTGAAAATTGATTATTCTTTGTCACTTCACATTTACATTTTTGGAGTACAAGAATTTATATGAGACACAGTGGGAACACACCACGACAATTCTTTTTGTCCCTTAGAAAATACTTTTTCTTATCTCCCTCTAATGACGGGAAGACTGTCTCATTAAAGTAATAACCCGCAAATCTAGCGGTAAGATATCTCCTGCCAAAAGTTTTAAAATGCGGATAATTTTTGGGAACTCATTTCCAACATAACTACTTAACAGTTTTGAAGACCCATCATAGTACGATGTGGGGTCGCAATGGCACATAAATAGTGCAACCAAAAATGCATAAAAACACGAATGTCAGGCTTAAATCCAGTAACCAACTGGTACGCAGAAAAGGTTGACTAATATTGGGTTCTAAAATGAATTAAGTAAAGATACGTGTAATATTACATATCCCCAAAGCAATAAAAGGTAGGTTGGTACGCATAACCTATTCCTTAGACATCATCTGTAACATTTGATGGTAGTCTGTATGAGGCCATTGGGTATAAGATGCTCTATATTGAGCCTATTAAGCATGCAATATTCATCAAGTCCTTTGCACTTTGTATTGTTTAATGTGCTAGGAGTTCTAAAAATTAAACGCATCGTTTGTTGTGAGCAATAACTGATTCAATGCAGCGAATCATCCACTAGAGCCCGCATTCTGCATGGATATATGTTCACTAACAAAAATTTATTTCTTTGAAGAATGAGTTATTCACCATTTGCATCTAAGTAAAACATGATGGTCTCAATCATGTTTTACTAAAGAAAGACTTTGTAAGATGAGTAACGTGCTTTATTACTCTAAAGCATAACGGGGAGAGGCAGTGCAAATCTAGTAACTTTAGAGATCACTGATGGTGATAGATGTCGTAACGTCACATTCTATTAGTTCATTTTCTTGTACACTAAAATAAAGTGATGCCCGTGTTAGTACTTTCAAAACGGAACATCGTGTCACAAACAATGTGTTGTATGGTTATGTCAAAGTCTTTATGAATCAATCCCAATCAGTTCATTGTTGGGGCTAGTATGGATTTAGTAATTTACAATTCACTAGATTGACACATTAATTTTCTAAGAATATGCTTCCTTCTATATTCATTAGAAATAATTTATAGATGCAATCAACTCCATTCTCACTGTAAGTGCTAAAAAAAAAAGAAAATAGTTCACGCATGAACACCCTTTGCACCTAACAAGATGTGATTATCCCTTAGTACATACATATCTTAGACATTGAGTCTAGAGAGATTTATTAAGTGGCGTGGCCTTATTGCGTAACAAAAGTCGGGTTCAACTCAATTACTTTAGAGTGATATATGTTACGTTTCATCCAGATATATCTCAAGTGCTTTAGAGAATTTATATCTCGTGGGAATGATGTACTTTTCATCCCATAAGTGCAGACATTTGATCTAGTTCAATTAAATAGTCAATTGGACAAGCAAAGTTCTTCTTTCATTAGTTGTTACTATGATACATACATTACATTGTATATGCAAACACCTATAACTAGGTGCATTTCCAACTCTTGCATTTATGATGGAAGCTAAAATTACATTTTTTTTGCTTCATCCCATGATATATATTTCCCTTTTCTCATGATTTATATGAGTCACTACGTCTAACCCTTATTACTTCGGGGTTCTTTCCATTTTAAATTTTGCTACATTTAGCTTAATTCGAGAAATTTCTTTATCTCAACGGGCCAAGAGAACCTCACTACACATGTCAACCGCTTACTTTAGGTTGAATATATTACTACAAATAGTTCTCCTGTTGTCATAATTCAACATATACTGGTTCGTTAGTATATAGATGAAGTAGAGAAATGGAAATTTTCCAACTCATATCACCTTTTGTGATTTCTTCCACAAAATTAGAATACATGTGATGTTATTTGAACGTATCTTTTGAAACTACTAACAGATTAATAGTCGATTAAGTGGAGTACATTCCACGGAACATTCAAATTTTGGGAAGAAAATATCAAATATACAATAATGGTGTTTAAGTACTTCTAAACCCCATATGAATACATTGGAATATAATTGGAACAACCAATTGAATTAAAGACATCATTTAACTATAGCCAGAATCACATTCAATAGAACAAAATAACATTACGCCCAAAACTCTTAATGAACGAGATCAACGGTCATAATTTAAATTGATCGTTTATATGATATAAACTTATCTTAAAGGGGTAAATATATATATATATATAGAACTAGGGATATTCTAAACACCACACAAATAAGCCCAACAAATTTTCAATGTTAAAGCCAACATTAACATTAGTTATATACCTCATGCTTTGGTTCCCGCTACACATAGACAGAACCAAGACCGACTTGATCGTGCACCGCCCAGAATTGGAACATGATAGGCAGCTGGAGAGACTGGCCGAACCGGGTTGGTCTAGGTGAGTCGAACCGGGTTGGTCCGAACCGGGCAGAAGAGGAATTTCCAACCGATTTTCTTTCTCCTCCGAAGACGAACAGAGTTTTCACGGGAAAAAAAAATATTCGTGATCATTCACCGGTGGAACCATTGAACATTATAAACATTCAACAGATACATATATTATAAAATGTAATCACGGATCATATACATACTATATATTATAAAATCCAAGTGATATAAGATGTAATCACGGATCAGGATCACACATATATTGGATCTATGCCAAAATTAACAAATCAAATCATCATAGATTTAGTATCTATGATAAATCTTGAAGAAATGTACCTATAGAAAGAGGACAATACATGAACCATATCACGCAAACGATCTCAATGCCAACATATGAACACCTTAAATCTCTTTCACGAACAACAGATCCCCTTTCCCAAATTCCCTTTCTTCTGGGAAACCAAATAGACGGGCTCTCAATTTTCTGTTTCTGCCGGACTCTTGGGCTGCCAGACCCACCGATCAGCGTCATCTCCTCCCCACAACAGCAAATAAGGAAGAACTATTTATTTTTTCAAAACGAATCTAGGAACATTTTAATTTCACACACTACGAACAATTTTTTTTTATTTTAGAAAACCCACATCGTCGCACCCTAAAATACAGATGACTAAACTCCATGATTAACCAAAAAAAATTCTTGATTATTGCACAACATTAACGAACTGTTATGAACACAAAATTCTGATGACAACCCCCTCTAATTTTTTGATTGCAAAGTAAGAGAAAAAAAAATCATTGATTTCAACTTTAGTTTCACGGTAAAACTCGTGCTGATGACGTATTATAGTAGATGGGAAAGATAAAGAGACACAAAGAGAATGAGATTCCATTCATTAGATATATTACATAGATATAATCCTTTTTATACAATAGGAATAAGGCCCTAGATACTATATTGACCCGCATATCCATAGGCTAAAGCCCTACAACATTGTGAAGATTATTTTGTTTTATAATTCCCATAAAATTTAGGGGGAGCTTATCATTTTTGTCAAGAAAAGATGTTGAAAATTGTAGAGAAACGGCTTGTAAATAATCTTCGAACACGTGAAGTCGTTTTAATTGGAGTAATTCTTATTGATGATCCGTGTTATATTGCCTTTAAGGATGTGGGTACACGAAATGTCAAACTCGGATTACGTTACAACCTTACATGTTACAACGACTCCATTAGAAGATAATAATTTTGACTCTTCTCTCTCCTTTTTTCTTCTCTTCTCTTCTCTTCTCTCTCCTTCTCTCCAAACCTTAGAAAACACCTCTTCATATTTTCCTTCTTTGATCAGAGCTAGTCCTCTAGGGACTGGATCTGAGAAAAGATTTTTGTTTTGGTAGTTAATCGTGATGTAGAAGTTGATTAATAAATTTCTCGCTATTAGAGTGATTTTTCTTCGCTATTAGAACGATTATATGTGCACTTTCATAGTGTTTCTTTCCTTAGATTTGTCCGTGATTCGTTATCTTGGATACAAGTACATCGGCGATTCAACGTGGTCAAGATCAAGTTCTTTATCCGAAAAATAGATCTTGGTTTTCCGGGTTACTCGTTATTCATGAAGAATATTTGGGCAAATTACTCCTCTCTCATAGGAGCATCTCTTTTCAAAGAAGAAAACATATCAAAATGGTCGAATTATAATTTCGAATATCATTCCTTCTCTAATCTCTATGTACAATAATTGGGTGTTGTCGTTGTTGTAGATCGCTCTTCTCTTTGCGATTTATTTTCTCGTTGCATCTTACTTGTATTTGTTTCTTTATTTTTGATGTACTTGTTTTTCCTGAAAACCATCATGTAAACGTTTCTTTTATGGAATGAAATATTATGGTTTGATGATCAAAAAAAATAAAAAATAATAATAATAATTTTTGAATTAGGCTACTAGTAAAATAGTACTCCTATTTTAGATTCATTCTGGTGAAGGTAAGTCACTTGCATACATCGGTTTCTTATATGCATCTTAAACTTCAGTTGACTTTATCTTATTCTTACATTATATTTAATTGTACCACATGAGTGATCCTTGGGCAGGTTCTTTCGGGAAAGGTTTTTCCTTGAGGTGCTATGGGATCTACCAAAACATGATTTAAAGATAATTCGTTGCATTTATAGAGAGATCGTGCACTTCTTGGGGTAAATCATTAGCGTAAATCATTAGCGTTCTCACACTGTTAACACTTCAAATCCGGAATGGTGGAGATTTTATTTTGCTAGGGGTTTGTGTCCCATAGAACTTCCCTCATTCTGGTAATTTTCCATATTACTATCTAGATTCCGAACACAATACCTCTTTGGAGAGAACCTTTCAGGCAACCTTTCTAGCGCACATTTGTCCAATAAGCAATGACATTTTTTTGTGATTTGGGTTGTCAACGAGTTGAAGACTAAAGGACTATATTCATTTTCATTTTAAAATAGTCAATAAATTTATTGATTAAATCAGCAATTTGTACTTGGTGATTGCTGATTGGCTAACACACCACAATAATTGCTATCGTCATTTTCTATTTTGTCAACTGTCACGCCAAAACTCTCAAAATTGCTAATAGGGGGACTGGTTTTGCTTAGGGGTGTATCAAAATGCTAATAAGACAAAACATCATTTGCCTTGTGGTTTTATACCCCCAAGCAAATTGGTACCCCATTAGCAGCCTTGAAAACTCTAGGTTGTTCTTCCATGTACCCTTAGAAACACTAAGGATATCCCTTTATTTGTGTACCCTATGGACTGATCTTTCTACCCACATTTCCTTTTATGTACCCCTGACAAACCACAGGTGTCTAATGTTCGGAGAAGAAAAAAAAAATACAAGACTTTTTATCCTCTATATACTAAGTATGGGTGTAAGGGTTCTTGAGCATATCTGAGTGATCCATCGTGACTTCTCTAAAATTACCAAAACATAAAATTATGATTTCCTTTAATATAACTCATCACAATAAAACCTCTTTTCAGGTTTTGTTTTCGCTCTAGCAATGATAGCTTAAGTAGCTTGGAGACTGATTCAGGAACCAGATTCTTTTTGAGCAAAAACTTTATGCTCTAAGTACTTTAGAAGAAAAAAAAATTCCCCGAGGGTGAAACCTCCTGATGAATGCTCATGGATATGGAAATGTTTGGGTAAATGACTATAACTAATTCACCAGTACAGTATTTAGGAAGCTAGGAATAGCCTTAATTATTATTAATAATTGGGATGACAACTGGGTACCAGAAATCAGTGGTAAACTAATTTCTTATCGTAATTCATCTAACAACTATTTAAAAGTTGTCACGGATTTAATGGATCATATAATTAAAAGGTTGAATTCTTCTCTTATTCATGATGTTTTTCCACCAGATGTAGCATCAAAAACATGTAGAATTTACTATTTCAAGATAAATCAAATCTTCAAAAAAAATATAACAGGAGTCTACTCAGTCAAATCAATGTATAAGAAACTAAATGAAGTTGGTACTATAGTTACCTAAAATCTGACAGAGGCTAGAAGTGGGATTCTAGGGTTTTCTGAAAGTGAGTTACAGGAGGTTGAGCACGAACAGACTTCGCCTAAACCACACACAGTGGCCATTCAAAGGTTGCTTCAGTCATAAGAGAGGTTAGGGCTGGTCTTAGGGAGGGAAACAAATGAAGAGAAATCAGAGAATAAGTTTTTGCTCTGAGAGGTTATGAGAAAGTTCGTGATAGCTTGGAGAAGTAGAGGACCTATTTATAGCTGAATTTTCTAATCTCGGGTCAGTGAAGATAAGGATTGCTTTTCGTGCTGTTCGGAGCAATTCTCCCGTCTCTTCAGGAATAGAGATAAACTAGGTTGAGTTTATCTCATTATTCCACCGCCTTTACTCTCTTCTGCGGTGAAAAATAAGCTGGTTATTTCTAACACGTGTTGTTGACCGCCAGACCAAAACCCTAATTGTTATCCCCCCATGTATGTGAAGCTGAGTCATCCTTTGTGATGACGTGTTGAGAGAGAGAAATATTTTCTTTAGCCGAGTTGTCCAAGATTGAAAGATATTATCCGATTTTTAAGAATGACCAGGATGAGTCACATGAAAAGGCATGGGATGCCTCAGAATTCGTGTGGAGAGGAGGCTCAATTCCTATATGAGGCTCATGTGTTCCATGGGGAATATTCAGCCTTATCTGAGATTTTCCAAGAGATTTGAATCTCTCCGAGATTTTGAAGACGGATCAAAATCTCTACGAATATTTTCTTAACGGATCCGAATCTCTATGTGGTCAGCTGGAACTCGTCCTAGAGAGAGAAAAAAGGCTTTGTATGCCCGATTAATGTCTCTGCGAGACTTTGGTTCACTTGTCTTTGACCAGGGTATATTGCAGAGATGTTCTAGTAATCAACTGTATGTATATATGATGGGCCAACAAGACAAGTGTATCTCAAAAGGATGTTCTAGGAGTCAGTCGAAAGGGCCCGGAGGTAGAATAACCAGCATATCTCGTGGGGATGTCCTAGGAGTTATTCGGAAACCTCATTAAGTCGAGCCAGAGCCTAGAGAATACATAGCCAGTGTATCTCATGATGATGTACTAGGAATCAGTCATTGATCTCAAATAGGGTAAGTCGTGCTTAAAGGAGACATGCATATCTCCGCTCTGGGTCATAAGTCTGTCGGGGACGTTTTTACGCATCTACAAAGCCTACATGACCAGCAGTACCTCATCGAGGATGTATACTAGGAATAATGGCATCACAATCAGCTCTGTCTCGTGAAGACATGCTGGAATTGTGGCTTTTCTGGTTCATAAGTCTATGGGGACGTTTTATGCTCTACAGAACTTACGTGACCAGTAGTATCTCGTCAAGGGCATACGTTAGGAATCACGGCATCACGACCAGCAGTGTCTCGCGGGGACGTGTACTAGAAATAGTGGCTATTGGTGTCTTGAGGACCAAGAACTTAATCTCTCCCGTGAGAGTTGAGTTTTGTCTATGGTTTCGAAATAATGCTTTTGCCCCTTATCCTAAATATTTTTGGAAATCTTTATGAAAATTGGGTATATCTTAAAGAATTAAATTGTTCTTCTAAAAATGCTTACAGAATGTCTTATCAACAAACTCAAAACTGTATGGGAAAGTAAAACATATAAACCCAACTTGTACTATATGTTGGGAGGAAATTGAAACTACTGAACATCTGTTATTTCATTGTTCTTATGCTAAACCAGTCTGAGAATTAGGACCTAAACCTATAATATTACAGTTTGATTATTCTTACAACATCTTAAATTTTTGTAACGACTTGACTCAAAATCCTAAAATGAAAATATATATAGAGTTGTTAACAAAAATGTCGTTTATATGGAAAAAAGATGTAATAGAGTTTTTCAAGTGAAATCAAAATCCCCTTCCCAGCTGTCTTTTAAAATACATAGGCATATACAATACTGCTCTCAGAAAATATCTCATAAGAAGAATCCTAGTATAACAATAAAGAAATATTAATAATATCCCTTGGACAACACCACCAATAGATATTATTAAAATAAATATAGATGCAACGTGGAATTTAGAATATCCGTCATCTAGTTTTGAACTAATTCTAAAAGTTGATGCAGGTAGTTTTGAAGGAGTAAAAGTATGACCCTCATTAAGTTCAGACCCTCAATAGGAAGAAGCTGTAGATATTCTTCAAGCAGCATATTGAGCAAAGGAAAAGAAAAGTATAGTGCAATTTAGCATTGAAGACGATTGTGAAAGCTTTTCAACTATCTCAATGGTAAATCTTCTGAGATCTCTTGGTGCAACAAAACTCTTTTGAAAGAAGCAAATAAAGTAGCTAGATCTTGCCCAATATTTTGGGGGTTTTCTTTTTTCCATAGGACTGGAAATGCAGCTAGAGGTTCCTTAGCCAAATTTGCAAAAACTCATGCATTCTTCATAAGCTCTCGGTAGATAAATCTAATAAAAAGAAGAACCATCTATTTTTATTAGATGGCTCTACTGGTGCTGTAATTCAGACTCTATGAGCCGTAATATTCTCTAATGAAATCTTGTTCACAAAAAAAAAAGGTTTTTTTTTTAATCAATTAAAATCTGCCTAGGTTAAAATCACTTACACAAAAAAAATGATCAAAGGGTGTACCAAACAGTAAATTTCCATCAATGTCTAATTTCTTTTTTTTATATTCTTACTGTAATGCACTAACTCCACCCAATGCCAAAAAAAATAATTCTCGAACACAACTAGAATGTCATATTAGAGTTTTAGTCATTGCTAAAAGATTCATTGTGGATATCAACTATCTTAATGCTTGGGTGTGATTAAAGGTTATTTTCCTACGAGAAAACTTGACTTTTCGAAACCAAATTGTTAGTTCGAGACTGTGTAAAGAAACTCAATTATGGTAGAGAACTAATTATGTGATAATAATTAACAATTTCAAGTTGTACAAACTAGACGTTTGGATGCCCGATTAAGTGAATTTTGCGCTTGTATACTAGTAGGAGGTTTTGATTATTCTCGTGGGACTAGAGGTAATGTCTATGTACCAAAGGACATGTATAAAATGAGCCACACGCGTGGGATCGAAGAGGCTATGTGCACATAGTTATCACTAGAATGAGGTAATAAGATCTAATTTGTTAGGTTTCAGTGGTGAACAAAGTGGATGACTATGATTTATTTCTTAAGTGGATATGCATTTTAGATTATAGGTCTTATGGTTTACTACAAGTTCTAAGGTTTTTTCATTAACAAATTTTGTATTCTTATTTTTACTTATTTTTGCATCATAATTGCACTCATGATTTACTCATCAGATAATAAAATTGTGCAGGGAATATTTCCACACCACATTGCCTGGCTCTAACTAGAAGTTGGCCACAATATTAATATCATCAACTGTACCAAAGAGTGGCCAACCCAACGAATTTTAGGGCCTCCAAACAACTGGGTGGTCAACAAATCTGTTATTAATATTAAAATATTTATGTTAATTTTCTTTGAGATTTTAGCTATAATTTTTCGTTTCTAGTATGAACTTGTGTTTAAATTCAAAGAAATATTTATATGATCGATCAAAAATTATTTAGAACAACTGATCAAACAACAACAACAACACAAAAAAAAAAAAAAAATCAAGACTGCTTAAACATAAAATACAAAGTTTGTTGGTGTTTAATGCCAGGAAAAATTAGGTCTGGTAACAAAATCCTTAACTTCACCACCGCTCAAACTAACTTCCCTTTTGGCTAACTTGTTTGGCGAAAAATTAACCTTTCTATAAACATGCACAATATGTATATATTTTTAGACACCTCTCTTTACCTACTTACAACACATCATCCTATAGAAGCTCTGTAAAACACATAGAGAATCAGAGCATTCCAATACAGGGTGAAAATATTATTTTTTTCATGACGCAGGATTTTGGACCCCCATTTAACATAAATTATTCTCCGATAGTTAGGTCTTACAAACAAGGAGGGATGAAATACTAAATACAAAGGTGTTAAAGAAAGTCTTAATTACACCTTCAGATTCACCTCCATGTTATATTTTTCGTTAAATTATTCTTAAATACTTATTTAAAATAAAATTAAACAGTTAAGATTTTATCACAAAAGATATTCTAAGATTATTATTATTTTATTTTATTTTTACTTAAAAGGTGAAATTTCATTTATCTGAAATAGAAAACAAAATACAAGAGTAGGAGTGCCTAAGGAAGTCTAAAGGGTTAGCAAGTGCCGACATCATACACACGAAACTAGAACACATGGATGGTATGAGCCATCTCCAAAACAAGAACAACTCAAAAATCCAAAACTTAATGGATTAACACTAATACGCCTACTAAAATTTCCTCGCAGAAGATCTATGTCCTCTTCCCAGATCCTTATTACTTCCCTTATAGGGATTCTTCCATTCCATTTGAGCCGAGAGTGTTCTTTCTCCATTTTATTACTAGACTCGTCCTTATAATTTATGAAGTGTGAGTTTTTTCATGCGTCAATGTCTGAAAACCCTTCATTGTGTTCCTCACAAGCTTCAAAAAAGACTTTTAATTTCTTCACTCAACATAATAAAAATGTTGTGAGTGTTTACCTTATCGATTGGTTCATTCGTAGCCGGATATTTTCTTCTTGAGGCTATCTCCCAATTCCTATCATTGTCACTTGTTAAATATGGTTTCTTGGCATTAGCTCCTTGATTGCTTGCATTGTCACTAGAATCAACAGTCTTTCTATATATTGGGAATAGGCTTTTAGACTTGAAAGGGAAGTCACTAATTATTAGAAAATGATTATGCCCTACTTCTTTCTTAGCAGACTTCTCTATATTTGAAATTGAAACTTTCCCACTGCAAGTATCTTCATTTTATGGTTTGGAGATATCATCAACCTACTTAATTTCACCATTTGGAGTCTTGATCGGTTTCTAAATTTTTTCCTTTACTACTTCACCTCTCATCTTCAGAGTCTTGGAGATCCGAGGAGTAGGATCAGTTGTATCCTGCAGCTTCTCACAGGTGCCTCTATTATCCACTCTGCTAATTCGAATGATAGCTTCATTTGAGCTAATACACAAAGTCTCATCAGTTTGAGCAACCTTTTCTATCACATCCTTACTTCCACTACTCGCAAAAACATGGGTTTCTGAGATTTATACCATACCAATCCTCTGCTTATTCCTATCAAGTTAAGTATAACTGACTGTTACATTCACATGTTTCCATCTGAGCCCTTGAGATTTTCTCCCTAGTTATTGTCACAAGTATCACCCTCCATTGCTCTTTACTGAGTTTTCTCAAGTACCTTGCCATGCTTCTTAGTTTTCCATCTAGATTTTAACTTCTTTGTGTCATTTTAAAAAAATGTCCAAAATACTTACACAACTCGCACTTGGGGGGTTTTCGTTGATATTCAACAAGCACTTCCAAAGAAATCTTCTCATCAATCATTAAGGATTACTCTCAGGGTAATTAAAATCTACATCTACTTCAATACAGACCCTAGCATATGATAATCTTGTCCTCTTTAGAATGCAGTCATCACCCAATAATTAAAGGTTTCCATATGAAACTATAGACTAAGCTTAGACCATTTGTGTCCCATATGTGCAGAGGAACATTATATATCGACACACAAATGGGTAAATTCTTAATGTTAACAATTGAAGATTCTATCAAATTTGACCAAGGTCTCAAGGTGAAGAGACAATTTGTGATGTAAAGGGGCATAATTCCATCACTCTTCTACTATCTTGATCATCTTCCTTAAATTCAAATATTAATGCACATTTACCATGTGATTTGATGCTCACTTTATTCTTAAGTTTCTGGTGGTTACCTACAACTTCCTTGACCGCTGGAAAGGATAGTCTTCTTCCCACGAAAAAAATTAATAACATAATCCTCACAATGTTTGATTCCTGCAGATAAATCAACAACTGCATAATCCACCACCCTCTTACCATATAGCAAAATAGATGGAGTGAACTTCATTGGAGGCTAAAGGGTGATTGGATTTGCAGAAAGGAACAAGATTCTCCAATCTTCATATTTAGGGTTTGAAAAATCCCCATTTGAAGTTAAAGAACACCTAAGAACTCCACTTGAATTGATGCCCCCACCCCGCCACCACCACACCCACACACACATGCCCTTTCCCCTGTAAAATAACTTATAACTTGTTATGAATCAAATCAATAACAGCACCATCACAACCCTTTGGAGTATTTTCACCGTTTTTAGGGTTTAGAAAACTATGATCCTTATAACCATAAGATTCAACTAAAGAATGGAAAACAGTTGCATCCAAGTTTGATTCAGTGGCAAACAAAGAAATTTGAACCGAACTACTCTTTGGATCAACTGCAGAAGGAGAAGATAACGATCCCGAAAGAAAAGTTTCAGAAAAATTATATCTGAAAAAATCGCATATGGATTCGCTGCCACACCATGACCCTCTCTCTCTCTTTCGCCGTTGTAATTATTTTAATAAAAGAAAAATAAGTTCTAAGGGTTTTGGGTCATATATTTATTAGATGTGTAAACTCTTGTAAATAAAGGTTTTAAAGCTTCTCCAACGGTAAATGTATGTGTTTTATATGTGGCATATTTTATAAGACATCCCATAGGTATAAAATCCTAAATATTAAGGAAAAAACAATTTTGTCTCCAACCCATAAAGTTTCGTGTCTTTCTTTTACTTTTTTGTAGGTGTATAATTGGTTAAAAATATTTCCATCTTTATTTTTCATTGATTTTTAGTAATAAAGTGTGAACATATCCTCTAAGTGAATGTCTAAAACTAAAGCTCAGTTAAAGGATGTCTAACTTTTTTTTTGCCACATCATCCTTCAATTAATGGGTTAAAGATGATTTTAAAAAAATATTATTATGTATCCTACATGGATTAAGATTTTTTCTTTATACACATTCCATTGGTGATTTCGATGTAGTTTTTCTTGTTTTTTTACTATTGTTTTCAGAGATGTTCTCAGATACCACCTCCACAATCCGTAAACCGCCTGTACAAACTCATTCCAAAGCTAAGATAAATGCCATGTTTCAACAACATAGTGCTAATTACAAATGCTGAACATGTCATTGTAGGAAACCAAAATGACATTAACAAAACTTTTTTTTATTGCTAACCACAAATTGGACAAGTTGTTTACCTATGAATATATCTTGACACGATTAGCTTTAAACTTATAATCAAATAAAAAATATAATATCTGCCTTAATTAGTTGTTTGTTTAAAATGCATGATATCAGCAAATTCTACGTGTGCTAACTCTTGTATTTACGATTTATAAAAGGATACCATTATTAATAGGGAGATATCATTTACATATATGACACATAAATAGCTAGGGGTGCCAATGGGTCCCATCGGGTCCGGGTAGTGTGCTACCTGGAACCGGAACCAGTAATTTTAATCGGTTTCGGGTCCTACATGTTCCGGGTCCGGTTCCTAAATTGATGGACCCGGAACCGGACCCAATAAAAACACTAATTACCAGTCGGGTCCGGGTTTTTATCGGGTCCTTAAAAATCAACTAATTTTTTTGATATTTTACTTTTATATTTGCTATATTAGCTTGAATCTAATAATTTTTCATATAAAATTATTATTATTTCTATTTAATTTTTTAATTAGGATTAAACATAAGAATATGAAGGACAAATGAAAAAAAATTGAAAGAAATTATACTAAATCTTTCTATTTTATGTAAAATTAACAAGTAAAACATAGATATTCGGGTACCCGATACCCGACGGGTAATACCCGTTAGGACCCGAAACTTATCGGTTCCTAACGGGTCTTACCCGCCGGGTATTGATTTTGCTAACGGTTCCAATCTTGGGACCCGGAACCGGACCCGACATACCCGGATCCGGTTCGGTTCCGGGTAATCGGGTACCCGTTGGCAGCCCTATAAATAGCCTTCCTGAATTGGGGCCTAGCCAACTTAATTGGGGCCTAAAACTACATGACAAAATAGGGTCACTTGGAAGTAATTTGGGGGAACCCCTTATCCATTATTTATATTAATGCCTAATATACCCTCATTAAATTAGTGATGATTAATTAAATTAATGTTTATTATAATTAATAAGTTTTGAGTAGGATTATAATGCTTGGATTAGAGTAGAAGATCATTTTTCTTTTTTTAAGGTTGGGAGGGAAAGAAGTAGAGGGAAAAAAGGAAAAACTAGGGTTTGTGATTTTTTTAGCAAATGAAACTTTATAGTGATGATGATGACTCTAGTAGTGATGAAGAAGGGGGTGCATCAGATTATAATGATTTCGATCCTACTGAATTGGAAGATTTGTTGAATGAAGAAGAGAAAGTGAACCAAAAAATGCTTGAGGATATTATTGAAGCACAAGAACACTTTCGTCGGGAGGAAGAAGATGATAATGCTTCCAATAAACAGGTATGAGTTGTAATGATCTACAAACATGTATTTGCATGTCCCAATTGCCGAATAAGGAAGAAAAAAAATCCAAACTTTAAACCAGAATCGGTTTATTCGAAAGCATGACATAAACCGATTCTGGGTAAAATCCCCAAATTAGGTAGAGAAATCGGTCTTTGTTCATCACCAAATAAACCAATTGTAGTAAATTTTTGGCGCGCTGGGTACGTGACGAGAATCTGTTTTTGTTGGTGTTGTGCATAATCCGATTCCCTGACTAGAATAATCACGTAGAATACACAAAGTTGACATTCGGTTTATTTTCGTGAATATGTAATCCGACTTTGTAGAAAAACGATCCAGGAGAAATGTGAACAACAATCGGATTATATTACACGAGACGTGAACCGATTGTATACTATGTATTTTTTTTCGCCAATTCTATAATCGGTCTTTATTATTGCACATATAAACCGATTACTTTAATCGGGATAATCGATTGTAACATATAAACCGATTTTGAATCATCAACTTTTTGGTATTTTTTGTAGATTGTTGTGGTGTTTGATGAAGATAAACCCAAATCCGTATCTCTGTTGGGTCCTGATACCTCTGCCCACTATTTCACCTATTTGGAATGGACAGACAGAAACGATGCAAAGCATTGGTTTATAGACAAGGTAATAGAGATCAAATGCGCGTTAGTTTTAGGCCGTCACTCAATTCAAGATCGTTTGGAACTTGTTTGTGAGAGAGGTGGAAAGCTAGAAAGTCATTGGGCAAAGGACAGACTGTACGTGAAGAAGACAAAAAGGGAGTACACTACAAAATCAAAGAAGTATGGTTGCCCGTTTAAGATTATAGTTAATACACGCAAGAAACCCGATGATAGTAAGGTATACAAGCTCTATAAAGTGTTGAATGGTTGTCATAATCATGATGATCCGGAATCTCTTATTGGACACGCGGTCGTTTGTGGGTTGAAACCACATCAATGGGAAACGGTGAGGTCAATAAAAGCGTGCAAACCAAGTGACATCCCTAGGAAGATTAAGGAGGATGATAAGGATAATTTGTCCACTTTGAGGCAAATATACACGGCAAGAGCATCCTTTAAGAGGAGGTCATGGGATGGTAGAGCAGTTATGGAACAATCTCAATGGTTAGCCGATCAACACTGATACACAATGAGGAAGCAAGTCTTGGAAGGAAAAGTGACTCGTACTTTCTTGGCGCATCCGGAGATGATCAAGTTGGCACAATGCTTCTATCAAATTTTGTTAATAGATTGTACGTACAAGACCAACAAGTACAACATGACGTTGCTAAACATTGCTTGCCATAATTCCGACAAGCAAACTTTCACGATAGCATGGGGGTTTATGGATCGGTAGAATGATGTGAGTTTTACTTGGATGCTAGAGACCTTGAAGGAGATATACCGTGGCGATCAAACTCCGAGGATTATAGTAACGGATAAGGACCAAGCACTAATGAATGCCATTTGAGTGGTTTTTCCGGATGCTAAGCATTTTCTTTGCACATGGTACATTCAATGCAATATTAGAAGTAATTGTAGGGGTCATATCCAAAAGCCAAAGCCACAAAAAGGTATTGCTCGTGAAAAAGCCGAAGATGAACGTCTTCAAAAACTAACTCCGGAACAAAGAGAGGAGGACAAGAATAAAATCAAATCGGAGTATGAAGAGAATGGGATACTATGGAAGGCTTTTCAACATCATTGGGATTTAATGGTACGCTCAATGTCCGTGCACGTGTCGTCACATGATCGCGAAGTACCAACAAGGAATTCCTTTTGAAATGATTGATCCGTTTTGGAAGCAACTTACTTTCAAACCACCCCCAACCGAAGATCCACTCGAATCCTTTGTGGACACGGATATTGGAAGAGAAATCATCGAGAAATTCGAAGAAAAAAAGGATGGCTTGGGAAGACAAGTTTTGTTGTACGACTTAAAACTAGCCGCAAACCCCCATATGGTACCGGTCGGAGAACCAACGGTGCTACCGCCGACGGGTAGACCACCTTCCAACATGGATAGGAAGGAAGAAAGGTACGAGTTTAAGGTTGCAATGAGTACCGGAAAACACTCGTTGTTGAGTCATAAAAGAATCCTTTGTCGACATGAGAAGGAAGACGCTAAATATGAAGACGCTAAGGTTCCAAAGAAAAGGGGTCGACCGAAGAAGGGAGAAAGCGGGGCAAGTAGCGCACAAGAGAATACAAATATTTCACACGTTCCTTCACAAATTGAGAATGAAGAGGCACCGGCTAAGAGGAAAAGGGGTCGACCAAACAAGGGAGAAAGCGGGACACACACTCCTTCGCAACATGAGGATCCAATCGCTCCTTCACAGCATGAGGATCCAATCGCTCCTTCTCAAGAGAGTCAAGCGCCAAACAATATATTCGTTCCTTCTCAAGAGACTCAAGCGAGTACAACATGAATATCAAGGTTACGTGCATGGAAGGGGGAAGCAAGAGAAAAGGGTTTTATGGTGACTATAAGGGACGCTCTTGGTGATGGAAGCATGCCTAGGGATGAACGAGGTAGACCCCATCGAACGTGTTACACCATATTCGAGGAGTATTACTCGAAACTTCCTGAAATCATCTAGCCCTATGTATCATCCACCGATGACGTGGATGCGGATGTGAATTGTGGTTATCACGTTGTGTCGGAACAAATAGGCCATATAAGTTTGGCGTACGGTGAGAACCTAACCCAATGTCAATACTTTAGAAAGATGATGGCCTTGCGCCTACAAGAAGACAAGGAATTATACATATCGATAATGAAGGAAGGAAAAAAAAGACAAGACAAAGAAGTGATTTTTGAAAAAAAATGGTTGCTAGAGTACAAGGGACAAAGGGGAATGGACCAATTATCCAAGAGCATTGGATGCAGATGCCTCTATGTGGGCATCTCTTGGCGGAAACGTGGAGTTGCGTTGTTCATCTATTTGGTAAGGGATCATGTTATACATACGCACCAAAATACACCATTTGGGATGAATCGCTTAAGGATCGGAGAATTGTTTTATTCAACCATAACAACATACATTATATCGGTCTTAGAGTACATGATGATTGTCCATTACCACCGGTAGATGGATTTCATGAGGTCACAAAGGAGTGGCTAAAAATATACGATGCCAACATGAGGAGATATGAGGAATTGATCGTGGTGGATCAATTCGATGGTCTCCATTTGTTGGAATGAGTATTTTCGCTTTCTTAAAAAATTGATCTATCGAATGCGTATATTTTGTCGTTTTTTTATATTGTAATTTACAAACTTGAACCAAGCTTAATGAATGAAACTGGTTTTCTTTTTTGGGGTAACTTGTACTCATGAATTTTACTTCAGAATCGGACTTCATCAGCTTTTTAAGAATCGGTTTATATGAACGACAATGTAATCGGATTGCTGATACAGAGATTTTAAATTACATAATCGGATAACAAATGCTACAAAATGATCCGAACATGAATACATAATCGGTTTATGTGTGTACTAATGTAATCCGATTATAGTTGATGTTCATCAAATCCACCCAGAATCAGGTAATGTAGGTTCACATTAAAAACCGATTAAGGCCATAATCGGATTACTATGCTGCACGTATAAACCGATTCTGGATGGATTTTCAGAAAACTTGATGAGTGGATTTTAAAGATTTTGAAGTAAATCATTGTAGAGTATCCCTTAGAAGGAAAGGTTTAAAGTGATTCAACTCAACAGTTGAATTTTGTGTTTTTTGTTTTAATTTTGATGAAAAATAAATTGAGTTTTAATTGTTGTTTTTGATTGATTAGGATTTAGTTTTAATTTTGATGAAAAATAAAAACTAGTTTTGATTAATGATTTTGGGTTTTATTTATTAAGTTTTAATTTTATATTTGTATTTGTGTTAGAATAATTAAGGTTCTTTTAAGGTTAATTTAGTAATTTTACAATTTTTTAGACACCCTTTATCATTTTTAATCGGGGATGAGGAAATCTATAGGCTTCAATTAAGTTGCCTAGGCCCCAATTTAGAAAGGATAAACAGTAACATATCCTAAATCAGACCGTTCAAATGGTATCACCTCTTAATAATGGTACCCCAGTAAATCATGAGTTTTAGGAGTAGTTCTCTTGAGTTGACTAACAAACAATGACAATTTGGACAATTTTTTTCATCAAAATAAAATAATTACAATAGAAATAATGTACATATATTATTTAATGGAGTAGTAGTATATGGCCTGTAATGTATATATATATGCGTGTGTAAAGTTCCTCGATCAACGCAAATGAAGTCAAAAAACAGCAATATCCTTTGAGAGTTTCTACTTTTCTTGTTTCTCTGCCTTTTCATCCTCTTTTTCTTCTTCATGCTCTGTTCTTAGCTAGCACCAAAAAAAAAAAAAAAATCTCTAAATGTTGTATTAGCTTGAATCTAACTGTTTTTTTGGTTGTCTCTGTTTGTCTCCACCATTTTTAGGTTAATAGAAATTTAGGTTTATTCAACACATAGCTATGAGTAATCCAATGAGACCAAGAATGCAAGTTATGTTTAATTTGGTTTATGATAGAGGTTAGTCTAAAGTTACCTACTTAAGTTCATTTTTAACACTTTCCTTCGAGTTTCCTTTTAGGGTTTTCACTTCAAAAAATTCAATCTTGTTATGATTGTTGTGGACTTCCAGTAACAAAATCTGAATTGTCTTCAATTTTGATTCTATTAACTTTTCATAGTCCAAAAGAATCACAAACTCATACTCTCTGTAATCTTGTTGCACAAAACATTTCACTAAAACAAGGTTTCAGCCACGGTTTTAGTGAAGAGTGTGGGTAAAAAATACTGTGGTTATTCATTTAAATTCTCAGATTTAGCGAGTCTTTGTGGTTGGGGGAATTACGAGAATGGATTTTGATAAGAAGAAAGAAAGAAAGGGTTTGATCATCAAGACATGGGAAAGATGCAGATCATTTGGAAATACGAGACGCTCGTTATCTCCGTTGGGGATTCCCTTGCCGAAGAGCAAGTCATGCAATGAAATTCCACTACCAAAGAGCACGTCTTGGCCTAGATTTCATTTACCAGGAGGAAAGAAGCATAAAATTTCATGGCAAGGGAGAGATGGCTCAGTTGATGACGACAAAATCAAAACTGTTACACGCCGTGTAACGCCAGGGGGTTGTTTTTCTGTTTACGTCGGTCAACAGAGGCAACGGTTTGTGATTAAAACTCAATATGCTAATCATCCACTCTTTAAAATGCTACTTGAAGAAGCAGAATTGGAATATGGGTATCATTGTGAAGGGCCTTTAACTCTACCATGTAACGTCGATTTCTTTTATCGAGTCTTATCAGAGATGGAAGCCGAAGGAGACGACGATCAAATTCAGCAAGGTTGTAACTTTGCGAAAGGGTGTAGTACATATAAACTTCTTAGTCCATCTCGAATGGTAGCAATGGAATATTGATAAATCATCAATTGGAGAACCATAATTAAGAAGATATATTACATAATTAGTAAATCACTTTTTCGTTGTTATCATGTGATTACATAATTAGTAAATCACGTTTTCGTTGTTAGCTCAGTTCTTCTATACATATGTGATTGATTTGCTTGCTTGAACCAAGTCAATGTATCTATTTGGTATTTGATTCGTAGGAGTAGTATTATTCATGCTACACAGTAAAGATTCGTATTTTGCCACACTGCCCATATGTTTTTCTTTTTTCTAATTGAAGGAGAAAACCATTGACAATGTTAAAATGATATTTTTATTTTGGCAGTATTGACTTATTACTGAACTCACAATTTTATCTAAATTCGAATCTAATTTAATGGTTCATAAAGAATCCAAGGTACTTAGTTCAAGAGAAAGATTAAAGAAATGGAGGGATACATCCTTTTCACAAAAAGAAATGGAGAAAGATTAAGGATATGATTAATAAGTTCATTATTTGAGCTCCGAATGAGCCACCTATACCACGAGTAGGCCACACAATGCTACCTAAACACCTGTGTAACGAAACGAAAGGCCGCTACCCAACCAATTTTAAGACTAATTAAAAAAAGAAAATGATAATGTTTCTGGTAATGTTTATCTACTACAAGGTTTTCTTTGGCCATTAATGGTACTGCTTCTTCTTTGTTCAGAAGTCATAAGGGTGTAAAACAAGGGGATCCAATTTCTCCATTTCTTTTCATAATGGTGGTGGAAGTGTTATCTATAATGATAAAAAGAGCTGCTAATTTGAACCTGATTTCTGGTTTTAAGCC
This sequence comes from Papaver bracteatum, assembly GCA_023529315.1. Taxonomy (NCBI): domain Eukaryota; kingdom Viridiplantae; phylum Streptophyta; class Magnoliopsida; order Ranunculales; family Papaveraceae; genus Papaver; species Papaver bracteatum. The sequence continues at coordinate 2,751,771 of JAJJWX010003277.1, read as the reverse complement.
AGCTCCACATGCTTCTGCAATTCATCATCTTCAATTTGCAGATGATTTGATAGTCTTTTTAGATGATAATGTGGAGGAAGTTAAAAATCTTAAGAACATTCTGTTAACTTTTGAGCTGGTTTCTGGCATGAAAGTGAATTTCAGAAAGAGTGCTATTGTAGCAGTTGGTGATGCTGTAAATGCTGATGCAAGTGTTGTAGAGTTTGGTTGTGCTTTAGCTACTTTTCCAATGAAATATTTGGGTATTCCTCTGGGAAGTAAATCAAAATCTATAGGTGTTTGGGATGTCATAATTCAGAAATTTCAGCAGAAGCTAAGTGCTTGGCAAAGAAGATACCTATCTAAAGGTGGAAGATTGATGTTGATCAAGAGTGTGCTTTGCAGTCTCCCAGTTTACTATTTATCATTGTTCCAACTGCCTGCTTCTGTTGAGAAGCAACTGGACAAAATCATGAGGCAGTTCTTATGGGGGTCTTCTAAAACAAAATCAAAAAGGAGTTGGGTGGCTTGGAAAACAGTGAATCTACCAAAAGAAAAAGGAGGGGTTGGTATCAAGAAGCTAAGACTAATGAACAAGTCTTTACATGCTAAGTGGATTTGGAGGTATGGCAATGAGCAAAAGGCTTTGTGGAGGAGAGTGGTTAATGACAAATTTGGAAGCAATGAAAAAGCTTTCTACCCAAATCAAACTAACAGCTCTGTTGGAAAAAGTTTGTGGTGTGGTATCTTGAAGAGCAGTGTTGATGTTCAATCCAATTCTGCAATTCAAGTAAATTGTGGGGATAGATGTTTGTTTTGGAAAGATAATTGGGTGAATGGACAGTCTCTGAAGTCCTTATTTCCTGCTCTTTACAAGATTTCTAAGAAAAAATATGCAACAGTTCAAGACTTACTAGTTCTAGCCAATTCAAATAGTTGGAATCTGGCTTTTTGCAGGAATTTGAAAGACTCTGAGGTGTAGGATGTGGCTACTCTACTCAATTTGTTGCCAACAATCAACATTAATGGGGGTCAAGATCAAAGAATTTGGCTGGCATCTAATAATGGTTTTTCTGTGGCTAACTGTTACAAAGCTCTGGAGGAGGAAGGTTTGATTATGTTCCCTTACAAGTCTGTTTGGAATCCAAAAATCCCACAGAAGGTAATCTTCTTCATATGGACTTTATGTTATAATGCTGCACCTACATTGGATTCTTACAGGAATTCTTATGTAGTTAATGGTTGTTTGCTTTGCAAAAAAGAAGCTGAGACAAACCAACACATTTTTCTTCATTGTGATACTACTAGAGCAGTGTGGCACTATTTCCTGAAGTTCTAAAACCTGCATTGGGTGTTTCAAGATTGTGTGAGGAACACTATTTGGGAGTGGAGAAAGAAAAAGGGTAATCCAACAAGTATAAGGAAAATAATTTGGGATATGTATCCATTTGCTATTTGGTGGGCAATCTGGATTGAAAGGAATGACAGATGTTTTAATGGTAAATATAAGCAGCTGAATTCAATCATTGACAGTGTCAAGGTGTTCTTATTTAACTGGTGTGTAGGAACTGATATTTTTCAGGGTCTCTCTTTTAGTTCTGTTTTGCTCAACTGGGAAGTAATTGTGTCTTAATTTGGGGGTTTTTTGTTTCTGTTTTATTTTCTGTCAGGGAGCTCAACTTTTTGAGTTTCAGTTTGTACTTTGCTTTCTTTCAGCTTGCCACTCTCTTGGTGGTAGGCTGATTTTTCAATGAATTTTGCCCTTTTGAAGTAAAAAAAATATGATATAGTAAAGATAATTAACAGGGAGAAAACTACTATTACTAGAGGGAAAGAAAATGATATAGTAAAGATAATTAATAGGGAGAAAGCTACTTTTACTAGAAGGAAAGATGATTTCGGTCTGTGATATTTGATTTCGGGTCATGGTTGGGTGGATTTAAAATAAGCTTTCCTCTGTCAAAAACATACTTTTTGAGTTTAGACTCTCTCTATCATATAGCAGATGTGAACAAGGATGAACATTTGGGTATTGGTCCGTGGTCAAACATTTGAAATTATGTAAGCGAAAAGCAGCATCGTGGAGGTATGCTCGGGATGAAATGGTTAAAAATCTTTAAAAAATGAAATCTTTTTATGAATCGATGTGTGATGTCAAGTGTGTTGAATAATTAATTAGTAGTTGTAACATTAGTCATCAAGATTGACTAATGAATTAGTAATAGTAGGTGGAAGTAGTTGTAGGGTGGCTTGTAGGATGGCTTGCTTTTCTTCCTCCCTTCCTTATTTTCTTCCTCCCTTTCTTATTTTCTTCCTCCCTTTCTTATTTTCTTTGTAGAAGACTTTCTCTTCTCTTGTAACACTATATATATATATATATATATCTTTTAGAGATTGATTTATAACATAACAATTATTTTTGAGTTGAACCTTAAGTTTAACATGGTATCATAGCTCCATGGTGAGTTGAGTGCTTCTTAGTAATAGTGAGTGCTTTGTTACTTCGATTAATCCTTCTTCCGCTGGCTTAAGGTTCTTGTTTTTCTTTATATACTTATTGAAACAAGTAAGTTGTACTACCGATTTTATGATAAACTTGTTATGTTTATGATTGTCCTTTTTAAATCCTACTTAAACTTTTTAATCCATTTATCTTGGACTAAGTAAGTTGTACTGCTGTTTTTGTTTCGTACAAACAGTTATCATCTTTGATCAATTTTTTTTTATTGAGTTTGTTTTTCTTATAAGCAAACCCCTATTAAGTTTGTTTTCATATATTTGGTTGATTTGTCAAATTTAATTTCTCTGTGCAAGAGAGAAAACTTGATTTGAATTTAAACTCTTACCGTTTTTACCGTTATAGGACTTGTTCCTCTTATTCGACTACTCATATAATTTTTAGCTGCTAGGTAGAATCTAGCCGGTTTGTTTTTCACCCCCCCAGAAACAGTTGTGTACACAATCAGTTTCATTTGTACCTTTTTTTGGTCATTTAATAAATAAATAAAACGCTTGCCAAGTTTTTCGCAAGCTGCTTGCGACCTGTATTCATACTTCATAATTTCTTCTTTAATCGTGATAATGTCTTCCGTTAGACGTTGTGTTTACTGTGGAAGAAATTCACACTTCGTGGAGAAATGTTTCAAGAAAATTGGTTATCCCGATTGGTGGGACGCCTATAAAATACAAATAAAGATCGACCAAAAAGGGGTAGATACATGTACTTCAATGATGACTACGACGACCGATACTCATTCTTCCGTGGTGGAATCTCATTCTTTGGTGAACCCGAACCTCTTCCAGCAATCAAGTAAGGTTGACGTCGCTTTACTTGCTACTGATTCTGGAAAAGATCATGGTTGGATTCTCGACTCTGGTGCTACGGGTCATATGACGTTCGATGCCTCTATTTTGAGAGATCCGTTGCTACCTGCGTATACAACTATTTCCAACGCCAATGGTGTACCGTATCCGGTTACCGGAGCTGGGAGAGTTGATTTAACACCTTCCTTGTCCTTGGAACACACATTATTGGTTCCTTCTCTTTCAAATAATCTCTTGTCTGCATGCACAAGTAACGCGCAGATTAAATTGTTTATTACTAATCTATCCCACTTTCTGTCTTCTTCAGGATCTCGGCAACGGGGAGATAATTGGGCGAGGTACTAAGAGAGATGGTTTATATTACATCGACGATGTTTGTGAAGGGAGATCTCTTTCAGTTAAAAGGTCTTCTTGTGCATATAAAAATCATATCTTACTGTGGCACCGCCGTTTAGGACATGCTTCTTTTGGATATTTGGAGCACTTGTTTATGATTTGTTTAAGTCTTGCAAACTGTCAGACTTTAAATGTGATACTTGCATTCTTGCGAAGAGTCATCGTACTACTTACCCAGATAGTTTCAGTAGAAGATACGTCCCATTCGATTTGGTTCATTCTGATGTCTGGGGACCTTCTCGTATTACCAGTACTTCTGGATTTCGGTGGTTTGTTATCTTTATCGATGATTGTACTCGTATGACTTGGCTCTATTTAATGAAGAATAAAAGTGATGTGGCTGATCGTTTTCGCGCATTTCATAAAATGATTCGTACACAATTTTCGGCTAACTTAAAGGTCCTTCGTTCTGATAATGGAGGTGAGTATGTTAATGAAGTATTACAAAGATACTTTGGAGAACATGGAATTATTCATGAAACTAGTTGCCCGTCTACGCCACAACAAAATGGTGTGGCGGAAAGAAAAAATCGCCAGTTACTTGAAATTACGAGGGCATGCTTGATTGGGTCAAATATGAAGCCAAAATTCTGGGAAGAAGCCATTACTAGTGCAGTATATCTTCTTAATCGAGTACCAACAAGTGTTTTAAAATTTCAGACACCGTTGGACAAATTGGCTTCGTTTGTAACAATACCTTCTCATCTTAAGCTTCCTCCACGGGTATTCGGTTGTGTTGTTTTTGTACATCTGCAGAAACATCTACGTACAAAGCTAGATCCTTGTGCTATCAAATGTGTTTTTATTGGTTATCATCCATTCCAGAAGGGTTATAGGTGTTATCATACTCAAAGTCATAAATTTTATGTTACTATGGATGTCACCTTTTCTGAGAACGAAATGTTTTACTCATCCGATGTATCTGATTCTCCTCTTCATGGAGAGAGTGTTATTGAAGAGTTGAATTGGATGGATTTGTTTCCGACTTATAGTGAAATTAATATGACAGCAAATGAAACAAGCATAAGTACACATCAAACTGTCAGTAGTTCAAGAATTGATGATATACAAGTCATGGAGCCGGTTCAATAGTTCGATATTCCTGTTGCCGAAGAAATTGACACCCCTGATCTTGCAAATCCATCTCTCTCTTCATCAACAGTACCTACATCTAATTGTCCTCCAGCCGGTGCCGATGTCCCTGAGGTAAGGATAGATTGTTCGATTAATATTAATGATACTTGTGAACTACCTGACACCGACAGGTACCAGTTGCCACCAAGGAGTAATCGTGGAGTTCCACCAGATCGTTTTGCACCTTAATAAATAAGGAAGGTGAAATACCCTATTTCGAATTACGTGTCAACTCATAGATTATCAAAAGAGGGAAAAGCGTTTGTCAGTCAAATGGCAGATGTTACTATTCCCAAAACAGTAGAAGAAGCACTATCTAATCCGAAATGGGCTAGTCCTATGAAAGAGGAGATGTTGGCACATGAAGAAAATGGTACATGGGATATAGTCTCACTACCAGAAGGAAAGAAACCAGTTGACTGCAGGTGGGTATATACTATCAAGCATAATCCAGATGGCTCTATTGACAGGTATAAAGCAAGACTTGTGGCTAAAGGGTTTACCCAGATTATGGTATTGATTATCAGGAGACGTTTGCTCCTGTTGCAAAAATCAACACTATTCGAGTATTATTGTCTTTGGCAGCAAATCTAGGCTGGCCTCTACAACAATATGATGTAAAAAATTCTTTTTTACATGGTGATTTTCAAGAAGAAGTCTACATGACACTACCTCCAGGTTATAATGCTCCAAACAATGTTAATGTTGTGTGTAAGTTAAAGAAGGCTTTATATGGTTTGAAACAATCTCCCAGAGCATGGTTTGGTAGATTTCGCACTGCAATGAAGAAGTTTGGGTATATACAAAATAATGCTGATCATACCTTGTTCCTTAAAAGAGTAGGTGACAAGGTAACTGCTCTTATTATCTATGTAGATGATATGGTGGTAACAGGAAATGACCCTGAAGAGATGAGTAGTCTGAAGAATTGCTTGTATTCTGAGTTTGATATGAAAGATTTGGGTGGACTTAAGTACTTCTTGGGTATTGAAGTTAATCGATCCAGAAAGGGAATTTTGTTCTGTCAGCGAAAATATGTGATTGATTTGTTGAAGGAAACTGGTATGACTGGTTGTACGCCAATCAGGTCTCCTATGGAACAAAATCATGGTCTTGAAGAATGTTCTGATCAAATACCAGCAGACAAAGGACAATACCAGAGGTTAGTTGGTCGCTTGATTTATCTTTCTCATACAAGGCCAGATATTGCTTATGATGTAAGTGTTGTAAGCAGATTTATGCATAATCCTGGTCAGCAACACATGGATGCAGTCATCAGGATACTAAGATATTTGAAGTCCGCACCAGGCAGAGGTTTGATGTTTTCAAAACATGGACATCTTGATGTATCAGGTTACACTGACTCAGATTGGGGAGGCAAAGGCGATAGGAGAAGATCGACATCTGGGTATGTTACCTTCGTCGGGGGTAACTTAGTAACTTGGAAGTCTAAGAAACAACAGGTTGTTTCCTGTCAAAATGCTCTGAAGCAGAATATAGAGCAATGGTAAAAGGCATTTGTGAATTATTATGGTTGAAAAGGCTTATGGGAGAGCTTGGGTTCCCATCTGAAAAACCTATGAAGTTGTTTTGTGATAATCAGTCAGCAATCAAAATTGCAGAGAATCCGGTGCAACATGATCGAACGAAACACGTGGAAATTGATAGGAACTTCATTTATGAGAAACTTGAAGAAAAAATTATTGAAGTACCATATGTCCGAACAACACAACAACTGGCAGATATTCTGACTAAAGCCGTATCAAATAAAATATTTAACGATTCACTTGTCAAGTTGGGCATCTGTGACATATATGCACCACCTTGAGGGGGAGTGTTGAATAATTAATTAGTAGTTGTAACATTAGTCATCAAGATTGACTAATTAATTAGTAGTAGTAGGTGGAAGTAGTTGTAGGGTGGCTATAGGGTGGCTTGTAGGATGACTTGTTTTTCTTCCTCCCTTCCTTATTTTCTTCCTCCCTTTCTTATTTTCTTCCTCCCTTTCTTATTTTCTTTGTAGAAGACTTTCTCTTCTCTTGTAACACTATATATATCTCTTTTAGAGATTGATTTATAACATAACAATTATTTTTGAGTTGAACCTTAAGTTTAACAAAGTGGTTTAATGATTTAATGGCGACTGTAGCCTCCCCATTACTGGTGTTGGTATGGATCTGAAAACCGGAAGATAATCCCCGAAGCTTGATTTCTTATAGATGAGACCTTCACTACCACCGTCGTCGTATACAGTGAGCAGGGCATCCATACTTCTGTGCCTAACCATGTTAGGTCTTCCAATAAGACAAAGGGTAAGATCATGATCATCTTTATTAGTTTCGTTGATGGATGGCATTTTTTTTTAGTCTGCAGGTGAAACCCAATGCTTTCCGTATCCATCATATAATTTGACAGAGAAAACCTTAACTGACTATGGACTGGACTAACACTATTTTGCAAGTGATGGGACAACACATTTTGATATTGCGGCTATGTAATGCTTTCTTTCTCAAATTCTAATATATATTGTGTAGTAAAAATTCTTTTCATTTAAGTTTGTCGCTTCCCCTATGTTCAAATTTGTTTGGATTGTACATGTTACTGCAGTGTACCTTACAAATCCAAAGGAAAAGTGTATTGTCACGGATTATCATTTAACCCTTAGAAGTGCAAATATATATCAATTACACTTGTAAGCTTAGTAGTTTTCAATGTTGCTTACAAAAATCTTTCTATTTGTGTTACATTTTCAATGTTCACAGTAAAAGATAGATACAGAGCCCTTAAGGATCCAAAATACTCTTAACATTAACAAAAGACCCAATCTTGGAATAAACGAAATATGCTCATTCCCCGTCACAATTTTCAATTTCTTGTCTCCCAACACGATATGACTTTGGCCAGTAGTTATCATCTTCCTTCGTAATTTCCTGTGAGAGATATCCTAAACCCAAAAAAGAAAAAAATTGTTAAGGGAAAAAGCTTGTTATCAAATCCACCCAGTATTGACTAGAAGTCAAATATCTTAGACCAAGTCAGATTTCCCTCTAGTAAAAGTAGTTTTCTCCCTATTAATTAATATAGTAAATAGCTCCATAAAAATAAAGAACTATAAAGGTGAGAATATCAACCTTAATTGCTTCGGGGTTATTTTGTTTTTGTTACTTCCGTTTTGTCCAATTTTAGAGATTGGTCTAGTATTTGTCCATTTTTGTATCTGGTTATTGGAAATAACGCTGACCAGAGTTGACTAAGTTAAATTTTGACTTCCATTTAGTAATTATTAAAAATATAAAATAATTCTAATTAGTTAATGTTGTTAATGGCGCTGTTAAGAGTTTACAGTCCAACTGAAGAAGGATTTCATGTTCTTCCCTAAATCAAAATTGAAGAACCCTAATTCAGAATTCACCCATCTACTCCTATTTGAATCAAGTTATTAAAACAAATACCGGCGCAAAGCTGGAACAAATGTTAGACCAAACTTTAAAGTTGGACAAAACTTAAGTATCAAAAACAAAATAACTCTTTTTTTTGGCGAAAAGATTTTGTTGACGATGCACCACAAATTCACGTTTAGGTTTCTTTCCGCATGAAGAAGAAAAAACGTATTTCTAGGTAATTTCAACCGCATAGAGATTTCATTTTAATGGAAAGTCATTTCCACCTCTACTTGTCATTGTGTCTCGTGCATTTTTTATATAAAACTAATATGTGGTCCGTGCTATGCAAGGGTACTATGCGAATTGACATCAGTGAGGCATGGCTTTACCCCACACCCATCCCAGAAAGGGATCCCAATTAGAAACTGCAGTGCATAATAAAAGCACCAATTACTATTTAGTAGATTAACAGTTGGAAGCAAATTCACCAATTACAAATTGTTTAAAGTATTGGAATTAAGAAATCCTCTTTAAAAAAATACTTGGAAAAAACTATAATAACCTATGAAAATACTTTAAGAATTCCTCATAAAGTATTGGAATTATACCAATAAATAGTTCATGACATTGTCAATGTCAGTTCAATGAAAAATCACACTCGCTATATAGTTTTATGAACAATTAAAAAAACATTGTTATTAATATAAAATAGATAGTTAACTCTAAATAGTGCAACACATATGAAGTGCTTAAAGAAAATGTAATAGGAAATGCACCGACAAATCATTAATTGGAAATTATATGATCTGCTCTAAGAATCAAGCAGCCAACTCAAAATTCTCTTCTGTGCTCCAACTTTTTGTAGTTAAGTGAAAAACCACATGATATATATCGAGATCTGATATTAGAGATACATGATATTAATATACAATAGATTGCCAACACTAAATAGTGTAAAGCATATGAAGTGCTTCCCGTCAAAGAAGATGTAATCAAGTAAATACAATGATATATATTTCTTCAAAAATCATATACTTGCGTTTAGAATCGAGCAGTCAACTCAACTGCTCTTTCAGGATCCAACTTCTGTAATTGCATGTAAAATGACACTCATAATACATTTTTATTGATATCTGAAGTTAGAGACAAAAACACACACGATATTAATATAAAATAGATTGTCAACTCTAAATAGTGCAAACCATATGAAGTGCTCCCGTCAAATAAGATGTAATCAAAGAAATAAATACAATGATATATATTTCTTTAGAAATCAAGCGGCCAACTTTACTACTCTTTTAGGCTCCAACTTTTTGTATTTGTAGTTAAATGAAAAAGCACACTCATAATAAAGTTATATTGATATATGACATTCAAGACACTAAAAAAACACGCTATATTAATATAACATAGATTGCCAACTCTAGACAATGCAAAGCATATGAAGTTTTTTCCATCAAAGAAAATGTAATCAAGGAAATAAATACACTGATATATCTTTCTTCATAAATCATATATTTGCGTTAAAAATCAAGCGACCAACTCAAGTGCTCTTCCAAGCTCCAACTTCTTGTAATTAAATTAAAATATATTGTGAAAGTATATGAAGTGCTTCATGTTAGAGCACTGCTCGATCGAACTCGCAAGCGTTGCTATCTCAAGCTTGTTTGTCAAGTTTAGTTGTCAAAACTATAAGTCTTGATTTCTAGTCTACTTATAGCTAAGTCTCGAACTAGGAAAGTAAGTGTAGTTGAGATCTAGACTCCACGGCGTTCATCATGTGAAGATGAAGAACTACTCAAGAAACTTGTGGAACTTCATCGAAAAAAATGTATGTGGAGACTTGAACTTATCTATCAATCAAAAGTCTATCTACTTTATCTCATATCTTAAGACAAAAGTTGTATTTCTATATAGACTTCGATTATATACATTTGCTATTTCGAGCCGATTTTTTCTCGAAATATGTGTTGGTAAGATTTTGCTTTGGCCAAGTTTATCTTTACTCATTACTAAAGTCATATTGATTATTTCAATAACTTGAAAATCGCTTTGATGAAAAATAGTTTGTGAATAACAACAATATAATATCCTTTAAGAAAGTTTCAATGATTGAAATGAGAGTTTATAACATATAACTATCTTTGGATATAAACATAGTGCATTCTCACTTTTGTGTAAAAGTCCAAAATCGGGAACCCAAAGTATGCGTACCTGTACGCGTACTAGCGGTTGTTGGAAATCCGGAAGAGTATGCGTACCCATACGCATACTAGCGGAAAGTTCACGTCCGTGAATTTCTGCTGGAGTTTGAAAGTGAAAAACAAACTCAATCTGGTTACTTAAGTATGCGTACCTATTTGCATACTTAGTTAGGTTACTTTCTAAAATCGATTTGTTCATGAACTAAAACATTTATATAAGGAATGCAATCTTTGCAAACCGTGGATGTAATGTTTATGAATCGATTAGAGTGAATCAAAACCAAATTTTTTTCAATTGTGTCTAGTATACTTTTATGAGATCTAAGCAATTGAACAACTCTATAACTAGTTCATTTGAGTCATTTGAACTAGTTATGGTGAAGATGAATAAGGTTGATATGAAGGTGTTCATATGGCTAACCATTGGTTAACTATTGTTGAACCAACTAAGTGTACACGTTTAGGCACGGTTACCCAAATCTAATGAAGTTACATTTCATTTGTGTATAACAAGCTAAGTTAGATCTAACAGTTGAAAGATATTAGCTTGAATCTAATCAGGTTTTCATCTAACGGTGAATATTGAATACTTTGTTACCAAGGTAACTTAGATTCCAAACCCTGATTTAGAGACTATATAAATGATAAATCTAGCAAATGGGAAACCTAATCCCCATACCTCCTATGTGATACTAGTTGCATAAACTATAGTCGATTCTCCTTTAACCTTAGGTTTTTCACGAAATCCTGTAGGTTAACGACTTGAAGACTTCATTGGGATTGTGAATCCAGACCCAACTATTTTCTATGTAGTTGCGTGATCTGATCTTGATATTTCTATCGTGATTGAGTATAATCGTAAGATTGGATTGAGATTTATATCTCCGATAGGCAATATAGAAAAGTAGTCATAAACACCTTCGTCTCATCGTTTGTGATTCCATAACATCTTGTTTCGCTAGTCGATTAAGATTATTGTGAGGTGATTGATATTTCTAGGCTGTTCTTCGTAAATATAAGTCCGGTATATCAATTGGTTCCTGCTCACCTTAATTTATCAAAAGATGGAACAAAAACTCGAAGGTATTTCTGTGGGAGACAGATTTATCTATTTCTATAGACTTTTATGTGTGAGACAGATTTGTTTATTAAATTCTTCGACTTTGGGTTGTAGCAACTCTTAGTTGTGGGTGAGATCAGCTAAGGGAATTAAGTTAGTAGTATCCTGCTGGGATCATAGATGTAAGGAGCGCAACTATACCTTGAATCAATATGAGATTGATTGGGGTTCAACTACAGTCCAGACCAAAGTTAGTTTGTAGTAGGCTAGTGTCTGTAGCGGATTAATACATTTGTAGATGGGGCAAAATGATTTGCTGGTTTTTACGGAATTGAGGAGACGACCGTACAGAGGGGACTCCTTGAATCGAGCGAAATGTTCAACCACACACAAATACACTGCAAGAAGGGAGGGCTTTGAATTCGAGAGATCAATCTGTAGTACTCCGGCCTAAACCAAGAAAATGGCCGTTCCAGAGTAAATTCGGTCACAAAGAGAGGATGGGTTGATCTATAGGAGGGAAGCTGAGAAATATGTGGAATTAATGGTAATCAAAGATTGTAGGTGTGTTGTGAATTCTGAATATGATAAGTTCTAAATGATTTAAATTGCTCAGTTGAGAGTAATTGCTCAATTGATGAGTTCATGATCCCGTGATGTCAATGAGACGTGAGATTCTTGTTGTATATCTCGTTGTTTTTCTTGTTCTTCTTTCAATCATGATTCATATACTTATTTATATTGCTGGAATTGTAGACACCATGATCCCATGAAGTGTGACAGTTTAGGAATCAAAGAGTGGGGTAGTGGAAATCATGTTTGAAACCAGTTTCTCATCGTGCGGAGACTTGGTTGATTTCCCATCCACTACATTGTTAACTCCTTGAACTAATTGCACGACTTGCTCACATTCCATCGTGTGTTTGAACACACGTGTCGTAGACCGCCAGACCAAAACCCTAGTTGATATCCCCCCAAATGACACGATTGACGTCGCGTGGTTAATTAGTCAATTGCTGACTTCGTGATTTAATGGGACGATGAGTCCATGTATTGTGTTAAACATGATTTTATAAAATGTTCTAAAACTCATGAATTGAACGTGTCTGCTGAGACAGTTATGTGATTCTCACATTTAGGTGATCAAGTGATGCTCATTAGATGAATTGTTGAATATTGATAGTTGAATCAATATTCCTTGGTTTGAGCAAATATTGCTCGTCTGAGCAAGTGTCGCTCGTTTGATGAATTATTGGAAGCGTGACCAAAATAAAATATTAATTAAAATACCGATAGATGAACCGAGCATAATTAATAAGAATATTGATCATGAGATCGTCGTAAAGTTATTAGTGTTCGAATATGGAATTATGATCCTTGGACTCAGAAACTCTAATTTGATCAATTGATGGTTTATTTGAAAATTACGGAATGAAGGAGAACTAGCTTCACGGGACCGTGGGTTGACCATGAAACTCCCATATGCTCGTGTGAGAAAATACCAAGGTCTCTTGCAGAGTTGGTGATTTGTTGATGAAAGAATGATCAAATGCTGGTTTAATCATTTATTCGAAAAATGCTCGTATGAGCCTTAGGTGATAAAACCTAATTAATTATGAAGAGGTAAGGGACCGACCAAGGGGTCATGAAACCTTCCCTTGGTGGTCATGGGATCGAATGACGATCACTTCGTCGAATTCTGAAATTATTCGAAGAGTCTTTTGACCCAATATGTGCAATTGCGCAAATTAGGTCAAATCGTGAAAATATGTGGGACCGTCTCATTGTAAGCCAAAAAGCCAACCCTGGTCGGTCAAGGTAACATTCTTTCGTCGTTGAGACGTCCGTGTCTCAGTCCTGAGAATTTTTATATTTTCCGGTGCACGTTTGAGCGACCATTTGAGAAAATATTACAAAATTAGGGTATTGCTGAAACTAGGAAAACTTCATGACATGAAGGAAAATAATTATGAAATGAAGGAATGATGAAGCATGGGACCTCCGAGGCCAAAGAATGGCCGGATGGCCAGTGACCACGGTCCCATGGTGTTTTTTCCTTATTTTTTATGAATTTATGAAAATATCATGAAATAAAGGAATTTGTTGAAATTAAGGAGTTTTCCTTGAAGTGAAGGAGTTTCCATTGGATCAAGGAAGCAAATAATATTAAAATAATAAAACATGGGCATGTAGGACCGGCTAGGGCATGGCCGGCCGGCTTGGGCCCGGTCCCACGAGCTTCCATAATTTTTTATATATTTTTCCATGATTTGAAGGAGTTTTCCTAATTTGAGAGAAATATCATGAAATCAAGGAGTTTCATGGGATGAAGGAAACCCTAAAAATAATAATAATAATAAAATAAAGGGACGTGTGGGGCTTCCTGGGGCATGGCCGGCCGGCTGGGGCTCGGTCCCACGGGTTTCCCTAATTTTATATTATTTTTCATGTATTTTTTGAAAAATACCATGAGATGAAGGAATTTTCATGAAACTAGGGAAATAATAATAAAATAATGAGGAATAACAAGGCATGGGGCCGGCCAGGATCAAGGCATGGACGGTTGGCCAATGATCACGGCCATAAAATATTTTCCCTAATTTTATATTATTTCCTCCGTGCGAAGGAAGCACCACGGAATTGAGTTTCCTCAAAACGAAGGATATTTGTTCAAATGAAAGGATTTTCATCAGATCAAGGAAAATAATAAAAATGTAATAAAATATAAAACTGGCATGGGATTGACCATGGCACGGTCGGCCAGTCAGTGGGCGCATGCTCCCAACGCCTTGGTCAATATTTTGATTATTTATTATTTTCTTTCTATTTTGCATAGGTTCATCGTTTCGTCGTATTTTGAAATACTCGTTTGTGCGGTGATTGTTAATGCATCATCGTTGAATACACTTGCACCTTTTGAGGCAGGTCTTACTCAGAGGTAGCTCTGATGCCCGTGCGTTGAATATTTATTACTAACCCATGGATTTCTGCTAGGAAGAACTATGGTTTGCAGTAATGAAATATCTGCGAGAATATTTGAATATTTTCGGAAATTCTGTGGATGAATCCAAGAATTTAGGAATAATTAACTTATGGCTCTATACTAGCAGAGCAAGCTATCTAGGAGCATTAATTATTCCGATATGAGCTTGCTGGAGCTTCATATCCATTATATAGTCAGGGTAAACTCGTTGTTTGTATCCTGAAGACGTTATCGCTCTATACTAGCAGATCAAGCTGTCTAGGATCCATCCATCTTGTGATACTATATAGAAATAATTACTGAAGTGTTCAGTATTCATGAGATATGCTGTTGTCTGGCCGTGATACTACATATCTACTTGTACTCTGAGAGAAGGTATTCTCAGTCAGAGGATTCGATGAGAGACCCGTGTCTCAATACTCACGTCTGATCACTGGATCACTGGTTCGTATAATCATGGGTTTACGATTTTAGCCTTTATCGAAAATCCACCATCTACATTAAGTCGCCTACTTAGTGAGGAAATCCATGTTCCCCAGTCAGCATTGAATGGTGATTTTCCGGTCATAAAAAATATAAGTAATTGAACTTAGTCGTAAGTTAAGACGTTACCGGATTTCGATAGTACGAGCAAACCATGACTTGAATGAGGATCTCAGTGGCATGATATAGTGTCATTTGGTGAGCATAAATTGGTATTGAACCACTGGTTTAGACGACGAGACCTTGGTCGTTTTAGGATTTGCGTGTCGGGCCCAAAAAAGAAATCCTTATTTTAGGAATAGACGCTCGTTTGTTCGTTAGTTTAAGGAATAAACAAAATAGACCCGAGTCTAATGATATAAAATTTTGTCTATGAGGTTTCACGAAAACCAAAATTTTATCTTTGTGAGATTTTACAAAATGGAATATAATCTTGTTCCAAAGGTGAATGCTCGTACGAGAGAAATTTTTTTTTTTTTTTTTTTTTGAAAAGACGTGCGTCTGTTAATTTTTTTTTTGTCTATGAGGTTTCATGAAATTTTTTATTTTCGATATGTGAGCGTTCAAATTTTTTTGAAAATATACTCTCGCTTCAAAGACAGATGCTCGTGCGAGGGAGGAAAATATATAGATATATTTTTAAATTTACATGAGTTTCACGTTAAATATATGTATTTTGTAAAATCAATGTTTTGATTTTGAACAACTGTTGAAATTAGACAATCATACATGGTGAAATAATGTCTGTATGTGAGTTTTCACAATTGTAAGCTGGACGTCCATCCAATTTTTGAAAAACCGTTCACACAGTAAAGAGTTACATGGGTTGTTCACGATTTTATGAAAGATTTTGCAAAATCAAGTTTTGATTTTAAACAATTGTTAAAAGAAAACAATGATGTTTTCATGAATTTCGTTATTTCATAGTGTATGCACACACGGTAGAAAATCAGTGAATGTTCACATGAAGGGTTATGTGAATTATTCATAATTTCGTGAAAAGTCAAGTGTCAGACTTTTAAGTAATGAGGTTGCTCATCTGTGCAGGTTTGAAGGAGCGAGCAAGATTTTCAAAATTTTACGTTATTATCACTAAGTTTGTGAAATCGTAAATAGGTAAGAGTTGAGAGTTACCATTTTGTAGACGCTGATGTGAGCATTCTAATTGCATGATTCATTGTTTTGTCGAATCTTGCGCTTTGTATGAATGATGTGATGAAATAGCCACTTTGCAGGAATGACTGACTCCAAGGATGATACTTCCAAAGACGGTGTTTCCAGAGATGACATCTCTACGGATGAAACTTTAAGAAATGGTACTCTTGGGACCTCTGAGTGATGGTGAGAGATCCTTCATACTGAGTTGTACTTCTGCTTATTAGCTTTACCAAAGGATGACCGTACAGTGAAATCCCGGATAAATGTAGATCCCACATAAATGGAAGAAAGTCTACGGGAGTGGAGAACCCAGGGACTACAGGATGTTAGCAAATGACGTGCATTCCCCAGTCGTTTCTTTGGTGAGTTTTTAGCGCTCCTTGTGTCATGAATTTTCCTTGCCCATGAAATTAGGATCACGATACCAAGGTTTTTTACTTCTTTTAGACTTTTTCTCCATTGATTGACGGCCTTCAACTTGTTCTCGGTCAAACAATCCAGCACTGATGAAGAAGTCGATGTAAGCATCTATTTCGTGCAAATAATAATAATTATTGCTGATGAGTCCAGGAAGAAATCATTGTAGATAAGAAGCATGTTGATGAAGCGCACTCTTCTTTGGGGCATGGGAATATGGAGAATTCCAGACATCCCGAACCAAATGGAGATAGCGGCGTTATCAATGGTGATTCCGGCATTGTCGAGCTTTCAAATGATTTAGAGACTCCCTTAGTAAGTATATATCCTGTAATCTTTTCATAGAAGTATGAAATTGTTGTTTGTGAATGAATGAAAATCCATGTGAGTACGCAAGTAATTTCGTCGAAATACGTCACCAGAAAATTTCAGACTTCAGTCTTTAATAGAAACGTTGTAGAATCTTCTTCCGAAGTCAGATTTTCATGTTATGCCTATGTATCCTTATGCCCAGGAAATTTCCAAGCTTTAGTAATGAAGACTTTTAAGTTTTGAGAACGTTTAGAGGTCGAAATCGATGAAACAGTAAACTTCCAGGAGACATTCAGAAAAGTTTTAGCTGGCATGTGGTCCAAAGTTTTGGCCACAAATCTTCGCTTACTTCCGCAATTGCTGTGAATTTTGGATATGTTTTAGATGAAATCCATATGAAGAGAATGGTATATGACCCATCCATATATTCTTCACCAATTGCTCCCATATCGCCTCTTTGTACATGATATTGAAAAATCATCTCAGACGAGCTTGTTATAAAACACTCTTGTTGTGTCTTTGGACCATTCGCTTATGTCTTGAACGTTTGGTGAAGGATTTTGATGTCATTGATTCATTTGAGGTTAGGAACCCTTGATTGATACATGAGCATGGTGGTGCTTGCAGCGCCATCTTCTGTCAGTTGTAGTAGAAACATTACTTCTAAAACCCGGGTCACGGGACCATAGCTTATGTTGCTATCTCTAGAGGGGGTGGTGTAATGACCATGGTTGCATGTTCTGTGGTAAAATTCCTTTTATGAAGAATGATTAGCATATGAGAGTATGGTTCCACGGGTCTTGGACTGTGGACCGTCAGTCCCCGGTATTTTGTTAAATCTCTCATTTTCGTTTTCTCTTCTTCTTGCAAGACTTGGATAGAGGACCCAGGCAGAAAAATTGATGTTAAGACTTAGGTGGTCAAAGTTAGAGGTACCTTGATGAAGTACTTAGTGGAAATACTTGGTGGATATCGATCGACTGTAGAGGTTATGAATCCTGTCCACAAATGTCTGCTTGCATGTAGTATGCTCTGGAAGCTGTAGGAACCTCACACGATGTCGGAATTCGATGCTTGACCCCCACTTTTGAAGTTAAGAGACTGAGTTATTACATGATAGAAGAATAACTCAATTTTGAGTTATATAAGTCCGCCAACGAAGCATGCACATTTGCAATTTGTAATCCCGTACAATTTTTTTAGACCTGACGATAAAGGCCATATCTTTCAGCTCGTATGTCCGATTAATGCGCCCTTTTGGTATGTTGTAGATGAGACATAGAAAAACATCTTTCGTTGAGGAAGCATTGTCCCATTCCTCACCCATTGGTACGTTTTTTAAAACCCATGACCTGAAGTGTGTTGTATCTCATTTGTAGAGATGATGAGAACATCTTGTAGAAGACTTTGGATTATGTCCCCCAGTCGTGCCATCTTTGGGAAGACTTCCATGTGAGCATGTTATCAGTTCTACACATCTTGATATGAATCATTGGTTCTTAGAGAAATCCGCTTCATGTGTAACATTTCAGAGAATGATTAGTTGATGAAGCCCTGAGGATGTTGCTCTTGAGACCATCGTTGGTGCTGAGACTATGAATGATCATGCTCTAGAGATCCTTGTCGATACTGAGATCATGGATGGTGTTCCCCTAGAAATTATTGTTGATGCCGATACGACGATTGAAGTTGCTCCAAAGACCGATAATGATAGAACCATGATTATAGATATAATCTTTGCTCCTTCTTCCAATGATCCTTTTACATTCACAAACTAGTCGATGAGTTGAGCGTCCGTAAGATGAAGGTGTATTGAGAGTTCAACCTAAATGCTCCTGAAAGCATAACTTTACCATGAACTGACTTTGTCAGTGAGTCATCATTGTTGCGGTAGATAGCATCAGCAATTTTCGTACTGGATGTGATTGGTAAAGAGAGAAAGCTTCTCAATCATGCAGGGGCTTGTGATGTAGAAAAATCCCGTTGATGAAGTTTCACGGAATCGCCTTAGGTTGCCCAGTGTACATTAAAGGAGTTAGTGTCATCCATGTATGACTGATGTTGCATCTGCTTTAGATGTCTTATCATGGGATAATGAAGACTTATCGATTGTAGTTTAGTAACACTTTGATCGTGCTGGTGTTAAATCAATGTGTCATCGTCTAGATATTTGTGTTGAAGCGTTGTACTCTTTGATTGGGAGTACAATTTGATAGCTTCTTAGATGCTTGAGCGTTGAAGCGTATACTCTTTAAGCATCAAATGCCTTAGGGGTTTGATAATCTCGGCCCTGGAGTTTCTTCTGTTGATTCAGCATCCCTTTCATTGTGGTAGTGGGATTCAACACTTGTACAGACATCAGAGCCTTCTGATTTTGTGGAACACATGGACTTGCAGGAGAAACTCCCAAAGTATTTTTTTGCCATGTTTGGACATCATCTCAGTAATAAATGTTTTAGTGCTTGATTCGGAGAAACGTCATATTCAACCACTTGGTAAAATACTAATGCGGTGAAGATACCATTCATAACATCTTGTAAAGTTGATAGCATAATTAAGTCCCCATGCTAGGATAGCATGTGAGGAAATAAATGACATAGACATGGAATGAGACTTTCCTGAATACGGAACCTCTTGATGAATTACATATGCATCCTTTTGCAGGTT
Organism: Papaver bracteatum; assembly: GCA_023529315.1. Taxonomy (NCBI): domain Eukaryota; kingdom Viridiplantae; phylum Streptophyta; class Magnoliopsida; order Ranunculales; family Papaveraceae; genus Papaver; species Papaver bracteatum. The sequence goes on along the minus strand of JAJJWX010003277.1, from coordinate 2,732,271 downwards.
CTTGCTTCAACCTCGTCAAAGTTTGAAATTCATCAAAGTACTCTGATGATGGAATGTCCGTTAAACCTTTTGGATCAGAACTTTCTTCGTTGGAGAGATATGTAACCAAAGGCACTTTGTAAGTATCCATATTTTCAGCGTGGATCCACGCTCGTCTGAAGGACATGTCATATCCTGGATCTTCCTGATTATGCGAAACTTGGTTTTTGTCCAGGTTGGACTTATGTTCACTTTGAGAGTGATGTAGCCATGAGTATTTCCGAGCGCTCCTTCAAGGTCTCTGATTGAGATGGGAGCATGAGTAGATTCTTGTCGAGTGATTCCTGTGGCTCTGAGGGTTTTCAGTGGAATGATGTTGATGGCGGTGCCAGCATCGATCACCGTTCTTCCAAATTCGTTTCTTCTGAGATTGACTGTGGTAGGCTGTCCCCAGTTGTACATATCTTGGTATGTGGCTGGAGGCTCAAGAAGTATTCCCGGAATGGATTTCTTGGCATGATGTGGTTTAGTGCTGTGAACATGCCTCTCATTTGTGCCTTCAGCAGATAGAGCAATTCTACAGATTTGCTCGAGCAACGATTGAACTATTTCTTTGAATTCGGAGAGCGCAAGGTTATGACTGGAGAGGATTCTTGTGTACTCCTGGGATTCTCCATTTCTTCTTCTGTTGGCTATCTCCTGATGAACGACAATTTCATCGCACCATCTTGAACCCAAACTTCCAGTAACTCGATCACTCCTTTATGAGACGAGAGAAGTTTAAGTCTGTCCGATCATTTCCCGTTCGATGCCGGGTCGAGGTTTGTGCAAGATTGGTTATCCTTCCGTGATGATTTTGTAGGATAAAATGTTGGATGCCGCATGTTTGAGTAGAAACTTTCCTTTTGCCTCCTTGAGCAACAACATTCATGGAGGTTGGACATTGTATTGTTTGTTGATCAGGCATCGGCTTCTCCAAGGTTCCTCGACCTTGTAGACTTTGCTCAGTAAAGCAGGTGTAGTAGTCGTTGATCATTTGGATGCTTCACGAAGTTCTAAGAAAGTATGGAACCGGAGGTTCTCCAGCGAGTCTCTGTTGACCGAGATCATTCTGTTGATGCACAAGTCTACAAGTTGCTGCTATGTGACGTTTGGGTCGTTGAAGTCCAAGGCTTGAAATGTGAACCATTTCACATAATCATCAGGATGGTCGCTTCTCCTTTGAAACATCCTTCCTAGATCAGAGAGAGTGATTTTCTCTTACACGAAGAAATATTTTCTGTAGAAAGCATTAATCATCTCTCTCCAATCGGTGATACTTCCCGATGCGATATTGTTGTACTAGGTATATGCTCTACCTGTCAGAGACTTTGAAAATTCCTTCAGACGGACGACATGTTGTGCTTGTCTTCGCCCAATAATTCCCGAGAAATATGTTTTTGAGTATTGCATGTTCCATCATAAAGAATGAATGTTGGAGTGGTATAACCTTTGGAAGAGGAATCCTATGTATGGCAGCAGAATATGAAGGTTGGTGAAAATGGATAGATGATGCCTTGTCTTTTCCTCGATCCTCAAAAAAGTGCTTCAGGTCTTCACGAGTGATGAAACTTGCGGGTCTCATTGCTGGAGAGTCATCTGCAGCTTTGCGGAATTCTTCATCATGTACAACATGGATTTGAGAGATTTCAGGATCAGGAGTTGACGATGTTTCTTTAGCTTTTCCTTTCTCGCGTTGAGGCTGAGTTTGTTTAGACGCAAGATTGTCGGTGAGAGTTTTGAGATAAGTACATAAATCTTTCTGTGTTGCAGCTACGTCAGTCTGAACCTTCATGAGATCAACTATGGTAGGCTGATTTCCTCCGGTTTCTTCGGGAGATCAACCGAAGAGTGGATTGTTGATGTCTCCAGTGCCGTCACTTGTAGGGGTGATCACTGGAGCATTAATGATTGGAGGAGTGGCATTAGCGGTACCACTAGAGCTTGCGATATTAGGATCGGGTTTTGATCCCGGATTGGCAGACCTAATACCGACCATCTTTGTGAGAATTGAGATTGTAATCGAGAGAATGATCTCCCACTGTGGTCGCAAATCTGTATATGGGGCAAAATGATTTGATGGCTTTTTACGGAATTGAGAAGATGACCGTACGAAGGGGACTCCTTGAACCGAGCGAAATGTTCAACCACACATAGATGCACTGCAAGAAGGGAGTGCTTTGAATTCAAGAGATCAATATGTAGTACTCCGGCCTAAACCAAGATAATGGTTATTCCAGAGTAAATTCGATCACAAAGAGAGGATTAGGGCTGCACATGGGTCGGGTTTGGCCTCACCCACCACCCAACACACTGATGGTGGGTAACATAAGTTGTCACCCACAACTGACCCAACTCTACAGTGGGTCGGTTTTCACCCGACCCACTATATAGTGGGTTGGGTCGGGTAGGTGGTGGGTTACCCACCATAAAATTGAAATTACTTTAAAAGAAAAAAAGGTTATATACATAAATTCAAAAGATCTTCAAGAATCAAAAGATCTTCAAGAAAATAATACTAAGATGTCAAAACTAAGATGTGATTCCATCTTGATTCTTACCAACCCACTTGATATAAGACTGAAACATTAATTTCTAAAACCAAAAAAAAAAAAATGAAAATCTAGGACAAAATGTTTAGTTGAACAACTAGTAATTATAATAAAATAAAAAAACACAGATTTTTGGAGTTTCTACTGCTAGTTATTGTCACAGGACTGCCATTTTGCCACCACCTTGGTTGTACGTCTTAAATAATCCAACTCTCATACTTTCTTGTTAGGTTTCTGATACATCCTAGTGATGAATCTGATGATAGGCTTCCATACTTTCTCCAACTCCCATCTCTTGATGTTGACAGTGTCTATGTCAATCACCTTATTGTACAATTCTCGGGCAAAATGACCAGATTCCCCACAATTTCTAATAAACCCACTTCATTCCTACCAACCAAAATCCTTAACGGGGAACTCCCATCTCTTGTTGTTGACAGTGTCTATGTAAATTTCTTCTCAAACCCCAATAGTAGATTCATTCAATAATTCTTCTTACTCAAATCAATCGACCGAAATAAAAGAAGTTTAGGTCAAATTCATACCTTCAATTAAACAAACATAAAACAGATGAACCCCAAATTGAAAAAAAAAAAAAAAACCCTAAACATATAAACCCCAAATTGAAAATCACAGAAAATCACATAATCATTCAAAGGTTTTTAGTCTTACCTAGTTACCTTCCGTTATTGGATTTGAGTTAAGATTTCGAAGATCGAGCGAAGAGTGAAAAAAAAAAGAAAAAAGCAGTGCATCGTCTGTGCGTTTGCGTCTATCTGAGAAGGAGAGACGAAGAGGCAGAACTCAGAAGAAGCCAAAAATAAAATATAGTTGCTTAGGGTTAGGTGTTTTATATCGTCACTTGACTCATTTCAATGGCTGTGATTCGTTTCTAGGATAGGTTATAGATAATCTAAGGGTTAGGGATTTTTTGGGCGGGTGGGTGGGTCGGTTCGGGTAATGTAAGTTTCAGCCCGCAACCGACCCAAATAAGGTGGGTTCTGGGGTGCCTCATCCATAGTCGACCCACGTCAATGTGGGTTGGGTCGGGTTCGGGTATTTTGCGGGTTGGGTCGGGTTTGTGCACCCCTAGAGAGGATGGGTTGATCTATAGGAGGGAAGCTGAGAAATGTGTGGAATCAATGGTAATCAAAGATTATAGGTATGTTGTGAATTCTGAATATGATAAGTTCTGTATGATTAAAATTGCTCAGTTGAGAGTAATTGCTCAATTGATGAGTTGATGATCCCGTGATGTCAATGAGACGTGAGATTCTTATTGTATATCTCGTTGTTTTTCTTTCAATCATGATTCAGAGACTTATTTATATTGCTGGAATTGTAGACACCATGATCCCATGAAGTGTGACAGTTTATGGAATCAAAGAGTGGGGAAGTGGAAATCGTGTTTGAAACCAGTTGCTCATCGTGCATAGACTTGGTTGATTTCCCATCCACTATATTGTTAACTCCTTCAACTAATTGCAAAACTTTATCACATTCCATCGTGTATTTGAACACACGTTCCGTAGACCTCCAGACCAAAACCATAGTTGATATCCCCCCAAATGACACGATTGACGTCTCGTGGTTAATTAGTCAGTTGTTGACTTCGTGATTTAATGGGACGATGAGTCCATGTATTGAGTTGAACACGATTTTGTAAAATGTTCTGAAACTCATGAATTGAACATGTCTGTTGAGATAGTGATGTGATTCTCACGTTGAGGTGAGCAAGTGTTTCTCATTAGATGAATTGTTGAATCAATATTCCTTGGTTTGAGCAAATATTGCTCGTCTGATGAATTATTGGCAGCGTGACCAAAATAAAATATTAATTAAAATACTGGTAGTTTAATTGAGCATAATTAATAAGAATACTGATCATGAGATCTTCGTAAAGTTATTAGTGTTGGAATCTGGAATTATGATCCTTGGACTCAGAAACCCTAATTTGATCAATTGATGACCAATTGATGGTTTATTTCAAAATTAACCACGGAATGAAGGAAAACTGGCTTCATGGGACCGGGGGTCGACCATGAAACTCACGTATGCTCGTGTGAGCAAATACCAAGGTCTCTTAAAGAGTTGGTGATTTGTTGATGAAAGAATGATCAAATGCTGGTTTAATCATTTGTTCGAAAAATGCTCGTCTGAGCCTTAGGTGATAAAACCTAATTAATTATGAAGAGGTAAGGGACCGACCAAGGGGTCATGAAACCATCCCTTGGTGATCATGGGATCGAATGACGATCACTTCGTCGAATTCTGAAATTATTCGAAGAGTCTTTTGACCCAATATGTGCAATTGCGCAAATGAAGTCAAATCGTGAAAATATGTGGGACCGTCTCATTGCAAGCCAAAAAGCCAACCCTGGTCAGTCAAGGTAACATTGTTTCATCGTTGAGACGTTCGTGTCTCAGTCCTGAGAATTTTGATATTTTCCGGTGCATGTTTGAGCGACCATTTGAGAAAATATTACAAAATTAGGGTATTGCTGAAACTAGGAAAACTTCATGACATGAAGGAAAATAATTATGAAATAAAGGAATGATGAAGCATGGGACCGCCGAGGCCAAGGCATGGCCGGCCGGCCAATGACCACGGTCCCATGGTGTTTTTTCCTTATTTTTTATGAATTTATGAAAATATCATGAAATAAAGGAATTTGTTGAAATTAAAGAGTTTTCCTTGAAGTGAAGGAGTTTCCATTGGATCAAGGAAGAAAATAATATTAAAATAATAAAAACATGGGCGTGTGGGACCGGCTAGGGCATGGCCGGCCGGCTTGGGCCCAGTCCCACGAGCTTCCCTAATTTTTTATATATTTTCCATGATTTGAAGGAGTTTTCCTAATTTGAGAGAAATATCATGAAATCAATGAGTTTCATGGGATGAAGGAAATCCTAAAAATAATAATAATAAAATAAAAGGACATGTGGGACCGCCTGAGGCATGGCCGGCAGGCTGGGGCCCGGTCCCACGGGTTTCCCTAATTTTATATTATTTTTCATGTATTTTTTATAAATACCATGAGATGAAGGAATTTTCATGAAACTAGGGAAATAATAATAAAATAATAAGGAATAACAAGGCATGAGGCTGGCCTAGATCAAGGCATGGCCGGTTGGCCAATGATCACGACCCCATAATATTTTTCCTAATTTTATATTATTTCCTCCGTGCGAAGGAAGCACCACGGAATTGAGGAGTTTCCTTAAAACGAAGGATATTTGTTCAAATGAAAGGATTTTCATCAGATCAAGAAAAATAATAAAAATGTAATAAAATATAAAACTAGCATGGGATTGGCCATGTCACGGTCGGGCAGTCAGTGGGCGCATGCTCCCAGCGCCTTGGTCAATATTTAGATTATTTATTATTTTCTCCCTATTTTGCATAGGTTCATCGTTTCGTCGTATTTTGAAATACTCGTTCGTGCGGTGATTGTTAATGCATCATCGTTGAATACACTTGCACCTTTTGAGACATGGCTTACTCAAAGGTAGCTCCGATGCCCATGCATTGAATATTTATTACTAACCCATGGATTTCTGCTGGGAAGAACCATGGTTTGCAGTAATGAAATATCTGCGAGAATATTTGAATATTTTCGGAAATTCTGTGGATGAATCCAAGAATTTAGGAATAATTAACTTATGGATCTATACTAGCAGAGCAAGCTGTCTAGGAGCATTAATTATTCCGATATGAGCTTGCTGGAGATTCATATCCTTTATATAGTCAGGGTAAACTCGTTGTTTGTATCCTAAAAACATTATCGCTCTATACTAGCATAGTAATCTGTCAAGGAGCCGTCCATCTTGTGATACTATATAGAAATAATTACTAAAGTGTTCAGTATTCATGAGATATGTTGTTGTCTGGCCGTGAGACTACATATCTACATGTACTCTGAGAGAAGGTATTCTCAGTCAGAGGATTCGATGAGAGTCCCGTGTCTCAATACTCACATCTGATCGCTGGATCAGTGGTTCATATAATCATGGGTTTACGATTTTATCCTTTATCAAAAATCCACCATCTACAATAGTGTGGTGTTCAAATTTGGACTAGAACCGAGGTTTTTCTGCATTTGCGGTTTTCTCGTTAACAAAACTTCTGGTGTCTGTGTTATTTTTTTCCGCATTATATTTTGTTATTGTTTGTGGGTGAAAACTACTTCTGCTGGTTTTGGTAATTTGGGGTGTGTGGATGAGAAATGAATCTAAACCCTAAACAAATGCACTGCACGGGAGTGCTTTTTATTCGAAAGATCAATCTATACAATTCTGACCTAAACCAAGAAATGGCCATTCCAGACTTGTTTCGATCAGAAAGTGAAGGAGATGGGGTTGATCTTAGGGAGGGAAGCGAAGAAGGTGTTGATATTGTGAAGGTGTAGGCTTGTTTATGACTTGTAACAGAAAGGTGAGCAAACTTACGACTTGTAGTTGCAGGAATTCCCACACTACACCCTATTCAAGAACTTACTAACATCTATGACATAATTTGAAGATTAAGGACATTTTTTATTAATTTGATCTTAAGGAATTACAGAAATCAAGAACACAGAACACTTGATAAAGATTTTCTCTCTCCTAAAGATTTCCTAACACTCAAAAATTCATCCCCTTCTCTGGAACTATTCATCTCCTTTATATAGGTATTTACATAGTGGATTTCAGCTCATGATAGCTCATTTACAACTAAGATTCCCTTCAATTTCGGATCTGAGTTCTTGCGATAAATGGCAGTTAGCACCGCCTTTAACTTTCGCAGGTTTTATTGATATATCGCAGACATGTCACACTTTCTTCGTGTTTCTGTCATTTTCAGTTATTACGTCATTGTTTAAGTCATCTTTGGATGTGTCGCAGAATATTACTGATGTATCGCAGAGTAGTCATTTATTATCGATGTATCGCAGAACAGTTGTTTATTTCTCAATAATATTGTTGTGACAATATTCTGATCCTACATCTTTCCTCTTCTCATATCTTTTCTGCGAAGAAGATAAAGATCATGAGAATTTAAACTTCTTGATTTGCCGAAACTCCTTATCTTTTACCCGACAAAGTTCCCTACATTACGCTCTTACTGCTGACACACGTCAATCTTTACCGATTAACCCGGTTACCCATCCTTCATCTATAAATAGATGTTCCACTCAAGACTATTTCCTTCTTCTCACCTTCTCTTTCTTCTTCAAAATCTTTTTTTTGTCTGCAACTTTTTCTTTCTTGTTATTCTTTCTGCTGCTGCTCTAATGGAGACTCAAAGGTATGTTCTTATCTTCCATCTTATTTTGTTCACGTTATGTTATCTTTATCGCCCACTTTTCTTCATAATCTCCATATTTTATCATCTTATTCAGTAACACCACTTCTCAAACTAAAATTACTATCAAAAATCCTCACCCTAAGGGTTCTCAGAAAAGGAGCGCGTTGGGAAGACGAAAAGATCTGAGGATGATAAGGTAGTAAGAAACACTTATTCCTTTGAAATAACAATATTGTTGCCTCTGTTTCTTACCTACATTATTATTCGCAGAATGAAGAGAATGTTCCTAAGCCTCTTAAGCGTTCGCGTCAAGTTAAAGTTCTTTCAGATGAAGTGGATATTCTTGATTTTTTACCTGCAAAACCTGTTTCGTCGCAAGATAAACCTTCTCCTTCTCCTTGCGTAAATTTCAATACTCATTTTACTTCTCCATCGACCCCTACTAAAGTTATTGATGCTAATATTCCCATCTCTGATAATCCCAACATTTTGAAAACTGCTATAGATGAATCTACGATAGTTGGAAATAAATCTATGACAAATGAAACTGCGGTAAATGAAACTATAGTAAATGAAACGACAGTCAACGAGGATGCGGTAAATGAAGTCGTAGATAAGGAAACTGTGGTAAACAAATCTGCAATTAAGGAAACTGCGATGGATGATGACGCGGTGAATGAAACTGTTACTGCGACCACTCAAATTCCTTCTTCCACTCTTACTATCGCCAAAACTTCTTCCTCTACTTCTCTTCCTTCTTCCCAAGAAATAGCAACAGGGGTTGAAGCTTCTTTTCAAATATTATCTAAAGTTTTGGACGATGCTATGAAATCTTCTTCAGATCCTGCGAGACAGGATGTTTATATGATTCTAAGCAAGCATCTTGGGTCTTGCGGTTCTTCATCTTCGTTAACTGCCTTAGAAAATGAGGTTGAAACTTTGAAGAAGAATCTTCAAGCAAAAAATTTGGAGTGTGAACTTATCGATCATAAGCTTCATAACTCTGAATTAGACTGTGAAATTCTTCGCAGCAGAAATGATGATCTAAAAGGTATAACTTTCTTGCCTTTGCTTTTGCCTCTATAAATCTTTGCTTTTTATATACTCAATTTTCCTTTATTTATTTGTTGATGCATATTTAGCTTCAAAACATAACCAATTAATGAAGATACTTGAGTGGGAAACAATCGCTGATGAGGCCCGCATTGGGAAAGAATCTTGGAAGAATCAATTTGATAATTTGAATGTTCTTCATGCATATTCAATCGACGAGATAAATAATCTTAAGAATGAGAACAACCAACTAATTCATGAACGAGATCAACTAATTCACGAACGAGATCGTCTAAGTAATGAAGCCACCCAACTTTTATATTCGCTAAACCAGATTAACTTGAGGGTGGAATCTTTATCAGATGAAAACAGAGTTTTATCCCAAGAAAAACGTAGTTTTGTGGATACAACAAAGACTTATTCGCAGCAATTATACAATCTTCAAAAGTTGTGTAAGGACCAAGAGAAATCCCTTCGCACACTGAAAGATGAACTTAAAAAGAAAATTGAATCATTTGCTGCTGAACAAGAGAAGATTATGAAGGGCAGATTAGATCTAAGTGTAAAAGTCAACAATCTCAAAGATGATTGTACTCGACTATAGGAAGAAAATGTTTATCTTCGCAATTGTGAAAAAAGTATAAAATCTCGTTTAAAAGGTAAAGTTGGGGATAATTTTGATGATGCCATGAACCGATGGAAGAGTTGCTTCTTTAATATAATTCACACTTTATATTCACAAAAGGAAGGTAGTCATTTTGACTGCCTCATCTGTTAATTACTTCATTGTATTTTCTCATCTTATTTTTCGCTAAAATTCCCTCTAATATTAAATTTTTCTCTCGCAGAATCTGAGAAGCATCTTCAAGCTTCAATTTCTGATTTATCTATGAGGTTAGCCAAACTTCGCAAAAAGAATACCGCGCTTTCCAACTCTCATAATAGGGCATTGAGAAGATTTGACTATCTTGAATATTTCAAAGATATAGAGATCAGAAATCGGGAAAAGAATTGCCTCTGCAAAGCTCATTTAGGTGCTGAAGTTTTCATAAATAATGTTATACTCTCTCATTCTTTGCCTCCTATGAAGATCAAACCCTTGGAGATAGGTGATAATGAAGTTCCTCATCCCATAGATGAAGATCTGAATTATTCAAGTAATGAAGAAGATTTTTCTGAAGATGAACAAAATCCACTTGAGGACGAAGGAAACCCTCTTAATGAAGCAGAAGAACAAAATCCTCCTCATGAAGAACAAAATCCTCCTCATGATACAACCGCTGGTGATGAAGAAACTCATACTGAAAAAGATGATGCTGGTGAAGATAATAGTGGTGAACAAGAATGATGAAATTAGAGAAGAATTTTCTTTTAAATTATCATGTATTCTTACGAAATATTTCTAGTTCTGCGAATGATTGTACTTTCCGAATCTTTCTTCTTCCAGCTGTTTTTGCGAAACATTGAAGTTCTTTGTAACTCAATCACCTGCTCTGATTTATATATTTTTATTAATTCGGAATCCAATCTTCATAAACTTGATTATCTTCCTTCTTTTTTTATTATTTTAATTCTTCTCAAGGAAGATAATGAAATTTTATTTTATAATCCCCATATTTGCCCCTCATAATCTTCCTTGTGAATTATTTTATTTGTTACCTTTGTAATAAATCCCATACTTGTCTCTTGTTATCAATATGTAATATTATCGCCAATATTTCTGCGAAGAATTTATTATATGCTTCGCAGATATAACTTTTCTTGTGGTCTTATTTCGCCTTCTTAGTTAAAGGTCTTATTATGCCACTTTTATGCGACAAGATCGCAGGACATTCTTACCTTTATACGTAATAATCCATTGATCCTGCCTTATCATTTAATTTTTATTTATGCGACAATATGATAAATCTAATCCATCTTGTGAGATTAATCTCCCTTTGCTTTTTTAAGACTTATGATATTGCCGTCTTTGCGATTTATATCCTCTTCTTTTTATTTTCATTTGTCTCATTATTTGATCTTATCGCAAAAACCCATTGATCTCATCTTAACATTTCTTATTAGGGTTTTTGGCCAGTCACGCGGCAATATGACGGGCCTAAATATTCTTGCGAATATAAAGTCCCATGACATTGCTGTCTCTGTCACGTGACAATATGACGGGCCTAAATATTCTTGCGAATATAAAGTCCCATGACATTGCCGTCTTTTTTGATACACAACTCCCTAATGGAGGGTATCGCCCTTATCTCTCCCCCCAGTTGCCCCTTCAAGGATTATACATCGCCATACAAGACTAGCACTTTCCCATCCGGTTCTGCCAACAACCAGTTGTTTTCGCAGCCTTGTCCTTTATGCCTTATATGGATTATAGTTACAAGACTGCACCCTAAGTGAGGTTTTATTCGGGCCGAACACATCATAAGCCAAGACTTTCCATGGATGGCCAGGGTAGGTTCATCCATCCCGGGCACCCACAACTCAACCGTGTACCTCGGCGCCTTGATCATACGTTGCATTCCTTAGGAGAAACTCTCGGGCTCCCAACCAGGGTATAACCTTATATAATTGGGAATCCAAGTTACCTCTCCCGGATGGATTTTCAATAATCCCAAATCTCCATGACTAGGTTCCAGCAGCGGTATAGCCTTTCCCATAGCCATGCAAAGATATACCCCCCTTATGACGCACTTTAAGGACATTGCCTCTTACGGAATAGAATCCGCGAACTAAGGTGTACGCCATAAAAGTTCGTCCCGTTCTTATGTATTTTTAGGCGATTTGCGCCCATCTTATGCATTTGCATTAAAATTTTTAATTATCTCGCAAATTGTTGCAGAAAATAACTTTTATATTCAGCTAACTTTGTTCTTGCAGAATATTTCTTTTATTCTCTCGCAATTTCTTGCGTGTAATCCCTTCATTCTAGTCTTTCAAATCTTTATTGGTAATATTTTCTCAAATATTGTCTATTCCATGGTCTACCCAGTCTTTGACCCATGTCTCTTCCTTCTGGATCCATTAATTTATATGCTCCAGTTCCAACTATTTCTTTGATTATATATGGCCCATCCCATTTTTTTGCTAATTTTCCTTCATTTTCTCGCTGATATTCTGGTGTTTCTCGCAGAACTAAATCTCCAACTTGGAATTACCGCTTCTTTACTCGTTTATTATATTCACGAGCTAATCTGCGATGGTAGTTTTCCATATGTTGTAGTGATTTTTCTCTCTTCTCTTCTACCTCATCAAGCTTGTCTAGAATCATACCAGCACTAAGATTCTTTTCCCCAGCTTCTCTTTTTGTTGTAGGAATAATAACTTCTGTTGGTAATACTTCCTCAACCCCATATGTTAAACAAAAAGGTGATACCCCAGTTGCTTCTCTTCGTGTTGTATTATAATCCCAAACTGCATTATGGACCTGTTGACACCACGTTCTATGATACCCTTCTAACTTCTTTTTGAGAATATATGCAATTTTTTTATTAGTTGCTTCAGCTTGACCATTGGACTGTGGATATAAAGGAGTTGATTTTCTACATTTATCTTGAATGCATTAAGTAACATCTCTATATTTTGTCCTTCAAATTGTTTTCCATTATCTGACACCAATTGTCTTTTAATTCCGAATCTGCAAATGATATTTTCAAATATAAATGTGAAAATGTCCTTATCACGAATATGTTGTACCGCTTTAACTTCCGCCCATTTTGTGAAGTAATCTGTTGTGACAATTAAGGATCTCTTTTGCCCTGTTCCTGGTACAAATGGTCCCACAATATCTAAACCCCACTTTCCAAATGGCCAAACAATTTTTGAAGATGTTAATGTTTCACCTGGTGCATGTATTATTTTTGCAAATCGCTGACATTCCTCGCAACTTCTTGATAAATTCTTTGCATCTTCATGCATATATGGCCAATAATAACCTTGCATTTTAGTTCTGTATGCTAATGATCTGCCACCATTTGTGATTACCAACATCCCCACTATGCAAAGCATTTTTAATATCTGCTTTCCTTCTTCTTGTGTCAAACATCTGAGGGAAGGCCCATTTAAAGATTTTCGATATAATACCCCATCTCTTAACTCATAATTTGTTGCTCTACTTTTTAATTTATGTGCTTCCAATCTGTTTCTTGGTATCTCCCCCCTTGCTAGATATGCGTGAATTTCCGCACACCAATCTGCGATAATTCGGCTTGATTCTTCGCCATTATTTGCTACTACCATTGCCTCAGCTTCCTCTTCTTCTTCTTTATTAATTTATGGTGCTATGAGTGTTTGTATTTTTATATTTCTCGCAGTCGGATCTACCATCATACTTGATATGAACGCAAAAGCATCTGCAAGCCTATTATCTCTTCTTGAAATATGCCTCCATTTGAGTTTTGGTATTTTCACAGATAATTCTTCTACAAGTTTCTTATATTTTTTCAAAGATATATCATTAGTTGCATATTCCCCTTCAATTTGGCGAATAATCAACTGTGAATCACTGGTAATTCTTGCATTCTCTACCTTCATTTCTATCGCAAATTTTAGGGCATGTATTACAGCCTCATATTCTATTTCATTATTGGTAGATTTGAATTCCAGTCGAAATGCAAATGCCATTTTTGCACCTTCTGGCGAAATAAAGACGACTCCCACTCCATTTCCTTCTCCATTAGATGATCCATCCACTAATATCTCCCACCTATTTGGTTCTGTTAAAAGATCTCTAGGATCCCCATATTCTTCTTCCATATCCATCATGTCTTCTACAGCTTCATCATCCTCCAAAGGAAATTCTGCGAGAAAATCTGCGACAATTTGAGATTTTGGTGAAGATAAAATTGCATATTGGATCTCAAAATGCCCCACTTGTGCATTCCATCTTTCGACTCTGCCTGATCTTTTTGAATTTTTCATTACTGACTCGATTGGTACTTTTGTTAGTACTTTAATTTTATGTGCTTGGAAATATATGCGAAGTTTAGAGGCTGCATAAACTAATGCCAAAATTAGTTTTTCAATCTTCGAATAATTTTTTTTCCGCAGCATTAAATGTTTTGCTGATATAGTAAATAGGTTTTTCAACTCCTGCGTCATTTCGCAAAAGTACTGCACTTAAAGCATGTGGAGTGGTAGCAAGATATATCAGCAATTCTTCTCCTGGTTCAGCCTTCTGTAATATGGATATATTCATCAAATATTCCTTAATTCCTTGAAAAGCTTTCTCACATTAAATCATGTCCATTTAAATTTTGTTCCCTTCTTTAGTATGTTGAAGAAATGCTTGCATTTATCTGATGACCGCGAAATAAATCTTCCTAGTGAGGCTAAAAGTCCATTCAATTTTTGCACATCTTTTACTGTTTCTGGAGTTGGCATATCTCGAACTACTTGTATCTTTTCAGGATCAACCTGTATTCCTTCTTTTGATACAATATATCCCAAGAATTTCCCAGACGATACTCCGAATGTACACTTCTCAGGATTTACTTTGATATTAAAAAGCCGCATATGATCAAAATTTTCCCTTAGATCCTGCACATGATTTTTAGATTCTTTACTTTTTATCAACATATCATCCACATATACCTCTAAAGTTTTATGTATCCATTTTGCGAACACTTTTTCTACCATTCTTTGGTATGTTGCCCCTGCATTTCGTAACCCAAAAGGCATCTTTGTGTAGCAATATAATCCTCTAGGAGCAAAGAATGCAGTATGTTCTTGATCTTCTTCCCCAAGTGGGATTTGATTATAGCCCTTGTATCCATCTAACGAAGATATTCGATCATTTCCTGCGGCATATTCCACCATCTGCGGAATATCTGGCAAGGGAAAACTATCTTTGGGACATGCTTTATTTAAATCTGTAAAGTTGATGCAAATTCTTATCCTCTTGTTTTTCTTAGGAACGACTACCATGTTGGCGATCCATTCTGGATATTTCGCTTGCCTAATAATTCTTGCATCAAGCATCTTTTGCAATTCTTCCTCTATCTTGGCATGATAAGTAATTGCAATCTTTCTTATTCTTTGTTTGATTGGTCTCATATTTTTGTTAATCTCCAATTTATGGCACGCAACAGATGGATCTATCCCAGGCATCTCATCCATATTCCACGCAAAAATATCTCTGTATTCTCGAGAAGGTTTATAGTTTGCTCTTCTTCCTCCACATCCATCTTAGTTCCAATTTTCAGTATCTTTGGATCTTCTTCACTTCCAACATTTACTTCTTTTGTCGGTTCTGATGCAGTATAACTAGCTTCATGTTCTCCCATTGGTGTTGGTGTCTTTATCACCTCCACTGGTTCATCATTTTCTTGTGATATATCGCCAAATATTCCTTTTCCTTCTTCTGATTTTATCATGTAAATCTTGAATTCTTCTTCTTTCTTTACTTCTCTCTTCATTTTTCTGCGCTGTTTTCGCAGCTGAATTTGATTTTCACAATTCTTTACTTCATTTTGGAAACATAACGATGCATAATCTATATCTCCTCTAATTTCGCCAATTCCACTAGGCATAGGGAACTTTAAACACTGATGTAGAGTTGATGATACAGCCTTGATTTCATGTATCCAAGGTCTTCCCAACAACATGTTATAAGGTGATTTCACATCCACCACGCTCAAAGTGACCTGCGTATCTATTTCCCCCAGCGGAATTCGCACTAGAATTTCACCTTTAGGTTTTGTTAGAGATTTTCCAAACCCATGAATATGATATGTTGGACTAAGCATTTCTTCATCTTTGTATCCCATTTTCTTGAATGTGTGGTAAAACATTATATCCAAAGAACTTCCTGCATCCACCAGAGTCCTATTCACAGCCCACTCTTCTGTAGATCTTACTGATTTCTCTTTTCTTGTTGATACAACAGACACTGTGATCACCAATGGAGATGTATGACTTAAATTCTCTTTTGGAATTTCTGCTGCCGTAAATGTGATCTTCTGTTTTTCCCAATCTTTTAATGGTGATGCCTCATCTACCATCATGATTTTCTTTCCTTCAAAATATCTCTTGTGTATCCTTCCTCTAATATCTTCATGGAATTTATCTATCATCATTTTTGTTATTACATCACACTCCAATTGCTTTTGATTATCTTTGATTTCAATCATCTTTTCTTCACCAAATTTCTTAATACTCTTCTAATTCTTGAATAATTTCTTTCTTTTACTTAACTTTTACTTTGATTTTCAACTCTTCAGTCCTCAATTTCTGGCGCCAAAATGTAGTTGCAGGAATTCCCACACTACACCCTATTCAAGAACTTACTAACATCTATGACATAATTTGAAGATTAAGGACATTTTTTATTAATTTGATCTTAAGGAATTACAGAAATCAAGAACACAGAATACTTGATAAAGATTTTCTCTCTCCTAAAGCTTTCCTAACACTCAAAAATTCATCCCCTTCTATGGAACTATTCATATCCTTTATATAGGTATTTACATAGTGGATTACAACTCATGACAGCTCATTTACATCTAAGATTCCCTTCAATTTCGGATCTGAATTCTTGCCATAAATGGAAGTTAGCACATCCTTTAACTTTCGCAGGTTTTATTGATATATCGCAGATATGTCACACTTTCTTCGTGTTTCTGTCGTTTTCAGTTATTACGTCATTGTTTAAGTCATCTTTGGATGTGTCGCAGAATATTACTGATGTATCGCAGAGTAGTCGTTTATTATCGATGTATCGCAGAACAGTCGTTTATTTCTCAAGAATATTGTTGTGACAATATTCTGATCCTACACGACTAATGCAAGCAGGCTCTGGATGTTTGAATATGCTTCGTATTGACACTTGGTTTCTGTGTTGTTCTCTCCCTATCTTTTTGGAAATAGGGAGGAGAACCTATTTATACAAGTCATTTAGGCCTTATTCACGTCTCTCATGGGAAGTGGAGTGATGGAGTAGTGGAGTTGTGTGTTAGTGTCACACGGTCAGTCTTGCCCAATTCTCCTATCATCACTAACCGTCCATGCCTTCATGACATGTTATTATGATGTCGCGTTGCACACTACACACTGTAAACCGCCAGACCAATACCCAAGTATGTATCCCCCAGTTTGTGACATGATTGATGTCTCAAGTATGTGGATCGTGGGACCCACATAAGGTAGCATGTAATGCTAGATTAAATAACTAAGTTATTTGGAAAGTGTATATTCTACGCATGTGATGCATCGAATATATTCAATATGCATGAAACATCGCTGTTTTAAAGCTTAACGGAGTAAGTCACGAATTAAGCGTCTTAAAATAGCGTCTCGTCCTGCCATTTTCAAGTGACCGTTTGGAGGTTGCATGAGCAATCCAAAACTTGGCAGACCACTTTATGTGGAAGAGTGGCAGACGGTGATCACGTTGATATCTCACTTGTCGCCTAATTCCCATTCTAGGCTATCCGTCCAAGCTAGCGAAGTTGGACGGATGAGATGGCTTGCGACCCTAATCTGCGACCGTTGGATTAGGGTTTGGGAGGTATGCAAGCTTCCACTTTCAGCTCGAACGAATTCAAGCTTAGGGAGCATTTCTTAAGGGATCGATTGGTCCTGCAAGGAGGTGGCACGCTGATGCTCACGCCTATGCCAGCTTGACTCGCAAAGGTCCGATCTAAAGCATTCAATTTGGCCGACTAAGAGGAACGGTTGAGATTAGTTTTCAATAGGAATCTTGTGTCGTAAAGGATTCCTTAAGGAGCCATGGTATGCCACCTTTGGGCGCACAAACCGAGATGTCCGGCCAAGGCCGGCCTTGGACGATCAGTCAAGTATGAGGCCGGGCCCACGGTGATTGCGTCGACATGTTCGGGACCCTTTCAATCGACATCTACACCCTCCATCTAAGCCTGCAAAGATGGACGCTCGTGATCATTTTGCGAAACATGGATGATGCCGCAAACCCTAATTTAGGGTTTCGGACCGGCCAACTTCAACCGATCGGTTTTGGTTGTTGCGCGCCTCCTTTGGGGAGGCATATTGCGCGGGTCCCACCTTTGGATGGTGGTGGACACATGCATGCTTGCTTCACGGTCCTGGGAGCGATCTAAGCCATCCAACCATGCCTGCGAAGTTGGATGGTCGTGATCTGTTTGGGACTTTCACGGTTTCTGAAGGCATCACACCAACCGTGTTTTGGAAACCGTTTATTGCTACACGACCTGGTTGTGGTAGAACCGATCAAGCAGGTGGAAAGTGGGCCCGCCAATGGGTGTACCAACACTTCACCACTTGATCAAGGCGTAATCTAAACCGTCCAACCATGCCTGCGAAGTTGGACGGTTGCGACCTCTTTGAGACTGTTTTCCGACAGTCTTATGCATTCAAGCCACTCCATGCCTGCTCGACCATCCCTCTTCAGGACTAGTGCTTGGCGGCTATTTGGGGGTAAGGCATGCGTTCGACTAACCAGGGCATAACCGGACCCGCTGGTGGTTATTGCAGTGGTTGCCTGCTCCTGCTAGGGTTCGTCTAGGCTGGTTAAATCGTGCGGCCAACTTACGTGGTCGTGATTGATTCTGAGACTGCTATGGAATGTCCATATTTAATTATGCCCGATCGGGCTAGTATAACACACCGAGAGATGATCCTCTTTGTTAGATAATAGTGTAGCATGTATGGGTATTTCGTGCATGCCTCATTGTTAATACTTGGATATTCATGTCACTCTGCTGAGAGTAACAATCAGTCATCATGCCGCACCAACCATGAGAGTTCTGCTGAGAAAAGCACAAGAAATATGAGGAGATTCATGCATTAATTGGAAATGCTAAAATTCACAGAATACTTGGGATTGTTGATACATGCTCCATTCTAAGTGAATTAATAAAGCGAAGAAGTATTCATCACTTATCAAATGGCCTGACGGCTATACAAAAATTTGGTTTTACAACTTTATCCCTAAACTAAAATCCACCATCAACATTAAGTCCCATGCCTAGCACATGATGGTTACACTATTATGGGGTAGGCATGATACGGTGATGAAAACATGGGAGAAAAACGAGATGAAGGGAGCTTACCCGGAAAGCCTTGATCGTCCGATATCGATTGCACATGTGAACACGCGGTTGAAAGCATGGAATCCTGAGTGGGACCGGTTTCCTTCCTTGGGTGTTTGAAACAAAAGAGGAATCCTTTTCCCATAAGGAACTTCCAATTGCTTGTCTATATAATGGGACCGACCCCCATTTTTTTTTTAATTCTTATCCCGTTCATCCTGCCCCCTTCCATATCTCTTGACTCCGCCATTCAAGCCGCCACCACCGATTACGCTCGCCGCCGTCGCTACCGGAGCTTGCCGTCGCGTCCGTCAACAAGGTAAGTGCTACACGGTTCTTCATTGTTTCGTTTTTTTTTTTTTTTTTTGGACGTAAACCCTAGTTTTAGGTAAACCTTTTACTCTTTTTCATTGTTGCATGCAAAACCTAGTTTTTAGGTTGTAGATTGATAAAAATCACCGACGTAGGCTTGTAAACACGATTTCCCACGAATGACTGCCTGTAGAAATCATGTCACGACGTGTATGAATGTGAGCCTGCTATGCATACTCGTTCAAATATTACTCTCACGCCAGTTTTGGTCAGCTTCATGCATGCTTCGATACCTGCGCCTTCTTGGATTGTCTCCATGCTTTCTCCGATCTTGTGCATGCTTGGCTCGGGCTATTATACCTGCTTGGACCAAGTATCTTGTCCGCATGACCCAACGTCGATCTTGCATGAACCAATATAAATCCTGCTTGTGTGAACCAATACCTGCCTGACCGATGTGATGTCGGTCTTGCTTGCTTTGCTCATGATACCTGTCGTGTGCTTGATCAAACGTGGGCCCATCCATGCCCGCTTGCTCGAAGGACCTGTTATGTGCCAGCTTCACTCAAACATGGACATGAGCCCATTGTGTTCATTTTTTTTTTCGAGGCTGGGGAACATGCTTCTCCGGTCGTGAGCATTTATCTCACGAAAGACAAAAAAGAAACTTATACACCCGCGACCTCTCCCTTCGAAGTAGTGACCTTTTTCATTTCATTTTATTGCAGTTGTTTGAAAATGAACGAAGAGGCTCTTGTTAATATGTCACCTGGGAATAACGCCGCTGCCAATGGAAGTGTGGACAATTCCAAAGACATGACCAATACAGATGACAAGTTGTTTACTATGCCTTTCCAAAATATTAGAAAATATCCCGGCCACAAAATAATCCTGCTTTCCGGCTCAGAAAATGAAGATGTTGCTCCATCCTCCTCTCCAGCATACGTGATGAGGTTTTATCTTCATAAGAAGGAGTATCCTCCTTCTCCTATTGACTTTAAGGTTTGTCAGACTCCACTGAACTCTTACGAAGGATGGATGAGATGCATGTTGAGCAATAAGCATGTTAGGGATAACTTGACCAAGGCGCAGATCGTTGATGCGGTTATGGCGTCTTCAACTCTTCACATTAAGAAGGACTCCCCAGGCTTAATCACCTTCATTTCCTGATAGCGTCCCTATACACACACAGCTATATGTAGGTGGGAAGAAATGACTATCACCTTGGAAAGCGTTGATGTGCTGATGAACCTTCCTATTGCTAGAAATATTCGCTACGAACTCTCTACCGAAGAAAATGCTATCCACAACGCCATACTTCAGAAATTAGACGAGTACGAGAAACAGAAAAAGAACACGAAGTGTTTTTATACTTGGTGGGTATCTGAATGGTCTCCTAAAACACCAGGGACGGGCCAAGCTTTGGATAACAACCACAGTGTAGTTACATTCCTGTCTTTATGGTTGTCCAGGGATATCTTTGATTATGGTTCTAGGAAGAAAACCATAAGAAGCGATCTCATCACGTTTGTCATAAAGTTGGCAAAGGGTGTGGTCCTCCCTCTAGGCTCCTTATTCCTTGGCTCGTTGTATTCTCATCTGGATGTTTTGGCAGTAGAGATGTATGCTTCCAATGGGTACAATAAAGTGTAGTTATATATCCACGTTTCTTTTCTTCAGGCGTGTCTATGGGAGCACTTCAAGAGATACGCTCCCGAACCTGCAACTTCGCTTCCTAGTTTGTACGGTGGTTCGAGAATACTCAGTGCGCAGAGTAGACGTCTGAAACCCGGGTTAAGACTTGTTGACTTTCTCGATAATGTACACGTTATAGATTTTCGCCCGTGGGGACCGGTACATCCTTTTATGGTCCAGCCAGAAACTTCTACCACCGCTCCTGGCCTTGTGTTATCTGGAGGGGAGTCCATGAGTCCCGGAGAAGTCGTCTTTCTGTGAAGCTGCATATCAGGATACATCACTTCTTTCTTTGATGGAGTCCTTACTATTGTTCCTTATAACATCGACATGGATGCACGCCAGATTGGGATTTGACCAGGGTGTTCCAATCCGTCGTCCACTGGTGCCTTCAGAGGATCTCATCCCATCTATTGCCAACGCTGACGTCCTCACATCATAGCAGAGCTTTCCCTTTCTGTCTATCGAAAGAAGGCCAGTGATAACTTCCAAGTATAAAGACTTTTGGAGTGAGCAGCTCTTAGTTTTCCAGGCGTTTTCTGATGAAGTCGCGATAGTCTTCCGTGGTGAGCCATCTCCTGACATCTTGAAGAAATTCAAACGATTGAAGCCGCTTCCGGGTAAACGAAGTAGGGACGATATCACTGACTGTAGTCCCCAGTATAAGAAGCAAGCATGCGGTCCCCAGGATACATCACTCTTCTCGAGTAATTCTCCACTAAAGGTCATTCTCATTTGTGATTAGGGAATGCCGAAAGAGAACGCCTTCGCAAGACTGGAACGTAATCAAAATGAGGATTCTGGAAATTTTGATCCTCACAACGAGAAGTATGGAAATAATGATCCTTACATTGAGAGGTCTGGCGATATTGATCCTCTTCAAGATAATCACAAGGATGATGTGAGCTCACCCGAAAGAGATGATTCTCAGAACGGAAACTTCAGTGAGCTTGTAGATAAGGCTGTGGCAGAAATCAGTATTTAGAGTAAAATAATCATCGCGAGGAATGCAGGAGAGACAACGCCCACAATCGAGGTAACTCCCTCAAGAGAGTCTCCTGAACATTCTCTGGCAATCGATAAAGCAATCTTAATATCTCTTTCAACTGAAAAGGCCTCTGACGAAGTGTTGGTGATGCAACCCGCTATTCATGGAGCTGTCTTTGAGCCTCCTTTCGATACTCCTTATACAAGTCACGTGCTGGTTGTAGTTGCGGATTATCTCACAACTACACCCTCATAAGAATCCATTAAAATGATTCCTAAATCTAATTAATTTGATATGAAACTAAGAATTAAAGTACTTAAATTCTAAAAGGAGACACAAAGATTTTTACGTGGTTCGATCAATGTGATCTACATCCAGGATTCTTCAATAGTGATTGTATGTAATTACATGATTTTACAATTGAGACTCCATTAATGGATATTTGGAGCTCTAGAATTTTGGGGAAGAAGATGATAAAGAAAATACATCTCTCTCTAAAAATTTCTCTCTCCTCCTAAAATTATCCCCTCTCTCAAAATGTGTCTCTCCCTTCTTCTCATGCCTAAATGGCTATTTATATGATCTTACAAAATATGACAGTTGTGTTGTCCCGCCATTTCGGATTGAAGAATTATTTTACGAACCTTCGTGACTTCCTTTGCTCGCAAAACCTCTTTTGTGATTTCTTTTGCTCGCAAAATATTCTTTTCTCGCAAGATGTATTTTCTCTCCACAATTTCGTAAGTTATCATTTGCTGTGATATTTCGCTCCTACATCTTGCCTCTTTTTTCTTGAATATTGCTTGAAGAGCGATCTTTAAGAAAAAATCACTTGCTATGGTTGTTGGAGTAGTCTTTGATCTTTGTTGATGAAGGAACGAGCTAAAGAATATCAAACTCAAAAAGTATATACTTGCCTCTATTCTTTTGCGAAGTTCTGAAGCTTTAAGAAGTAATTAGAAGTATCATCTTGCGAAGTATGAAGTATGCGAAGTATCTTGAATAAGTATGAAGTATTAAGAAATATAAAATATCCTTGAAGAAGTATAAGAAGTACTTAATCCTCGGAATATATAAGAAGTATGAAGTATCCTTAAGAAGTATAAGAAGTATTTAATCCTCGAATTATATATGAAGTATAAAATATCCTTGATGAGAGTGATAAATATTGCCTTTGTTCATGTGAAATTATTATTTCACTTTTGGTGAGGATTCTTGCTGAGAAGATAAAGAATATCAAATATTTTCTTGGGGTATCCATAGTTGCCTCTGTTCTTTATCTATGAAGGAGAATCCTTAAGAAAATGTTGAATAATTAAATTTCATCTCTATTCTTATCTTTCCTTTGCCTCAAGTGGTAACCCTGCTAACTTCTGAATTTTTCTGCAAATTTCTGAATTTTTGGGATTCTTTGCGAATTTCTGAACTTCTGAATAGTGCTGTGAATAGTGCTTGCGAACTTACTTGTTGCGAATAGTGTTGTGTATAGTGCTGCGAACTTAATGTTGCGAACATAGTGTTGCGAATGTACTGTTGCGAATATAGTGTTACGAACTATGAATAATCCTGCGAATTATGAACTTTTCTGCGAAGTTTCGTGGTATTTTCCTGTAAAATTTTGTACAATACTTGTGCGAATATAATATTTATGTAATGATTATGTTATGAAATGCGTATGTGATTCTTATGCCATGAAATGTTTATGCAATGCATTTATGATGCAAATATGATGCTTGAATGATGCGAGTATGATGCTTGTATGATGCAAATATGATGCGAGTATGACGCTTGTATGATGCAAATATGATGCTTGTATGATGTGAATACTTATCTATTATAATGCATAGCTAATGTTTGTGTTACTTAGCTCATTTTGTCATAAAATTGATATATCTTTGAATTGTATCTATTCGTATAATTATCTTCGTAAGTTTATTTGTGTATTTTCTTATAAATTCGTCTTTGATCGCAAATGAAATCGCTTCTTCTTCGTGAAAATTCTTCAATGGGATTGTCTTCTTTGTTTCTTCAATGGGATTGTCTTCTTGATATATATTCTCTTCAAAATTCTTCAATGATCTTGATGGAATTAATTTCATGAATTGATGTGGTCTTATCATGCCTTCCTAAGTAAAGGTCTTATTTTGCCACCTCTTTTGTGATAATTTTTGCGATAATATGACAAGTCTGAACATTCTTGCGAACATACATCCTCGTGACATTATCGTCTTGCGATGAAATCGCAGGACGTCTTTACACTTTCATGCAAAAACCCATTGATCTCATCTTATCTTCATTGTACGTATTTTAGCCTCTTCAGAATTGTTGCGACAATATGACAGGCCTAAATATTCTTGCGAACATAAAGCCCCATGACATTGCCGTCTTGCGATGAAATCGCAGGACGTCTCTACACTTTCATGTAATGACCCATTGATCTCATCTTAACTTTTTTATTCTGGGAGTTCTTTATTCTTTTCTTTCTTTCTTTCTTTCTTTCTTATCTTTTTTTTTTTTAAGAAGGCTCGTAGAACTTCATTTGTTGCACAAATATGACAAGCCTTTATGTTTTCGCAAACAAGAAGCCTCGTGACATTTACGTCTTATAGCACTTATCAGCTCCTTAATGGAGGGTGCTGCCCTTTATCTTCCCCCTGATTGCCCCTTCAAGGAAGCGTACATCGACCATACAAGGTTAGCTCTTCCCATCTGGTTCTGCCAACAACCAGCTTTTGATCGCAACCTCTTATCCTTTTTGCCTATAGGGCTTATAGTTACGAGGTTGCACCCTATGGGGTATCTTTGGGCCAAGTGCATCATTTGCCAAGACTTGTCAAAAATGGCAGATGTGGTTCAACCTCACCCGGCACTCTTGACTCAACCGTGTACCTCGACACCTTGATCGTTTTCTGCACTTCTTGGGAAAGACAGTATGCCTTAGTCGCCCAGCCTAAATCTTCTTACACCGCATTTTATATTGCGTAATGTCGTTAGATTAGGTGAGAATCCAAGGTGTCTAACCCGGATAGGTACCCCATTATTGGGTTGTACCCCAAAAATTTTACCATGTACTAAGGGCCCTTGGTGGTGTTCCTATTACCCTTAGCCACGTTTAGGTACCCCCTTAAATGACGTACTTTAGGACTTTGCCTCTTACGAAATATAGCTTCGCGAACTAGGTTGTACGCCACAAAGGTTTTCCTGTATAAAATTTTCTGCGGCTCTCTTTCTTTTTTGGAGGCTGATCACAGATTGCGGTCTTTTATTCGCAAGTTTCTCGTAAATGGCGGTATTTTTTCGCCTTTTAAAAATTCATCGTAAATTTTTCATGTATATAAAATGTTGAATGTTTTCATGAAATGTTTAGTATAAGAAGTATGAGAAGTATCCATATCACATCTTTAAATCAAAATTATTCTATAGAAATATAGGAATTGAATTTTCTCTATTTTTTGCAATTTTGAAGTCTTTGAAATTTTTTGAGATCTTTTAATTTTTCCGATGAAGTAATTTTAGAATCTTGCGATTGTATCGCTTTTCACCAATCTAAAAAATCTTTGAAATGTTTTGAAATCTTAGAAATTGTAGAAATTTTGCGATTATATCGTTTTTAGTAAATAAAATCAAAAATCTTTTGTCTTCCGTAAATAAAGTATTAAAGGAGATGGTACTTACCTTTTTATGGCTTGTTGGTATCTCTTGCGAAGTATATGACTTGCCATTTCTTGTGAAATAATCTCCCACTCTCTTCTTGCGAAATATCCAAAAATCTTGCGAAGTAATGATTTACACGAAGTAGACAAACATCTGCGAAGTAAACATTTGTACGAAGTTAACATCTGCAAAGGAAATAAATTCATGCTGCAAAGGTTCGCAAGGTAAATATTTGCGAAGTGTAAGGAGTAGAATTGTTTGTGTTGCGAACATTCGCATGGAAAATATTTGCGAAGTGCAAAAATTTTATGCGAATGTGGAGATTCGAACCCGCGTCATCAAACCCCTTCCACTTACTGCTGACCATCTGAGATAGCTTCTGTTTGTGAAAGTAAGCCATATTTCCTTCCTATTCTCTCTAGCCAACTTGTTTTGTGAATTTGTATTGATCGGTTTTTAAGATAATATCTTAACTTTGCCTGTATAATATCTTTGGATTTTACAATCCTTTCAATTTCGTTCTCGCAGCTTCACTTCATTCTTCCTGAGATCTAGTTTATCTTCACATATGATTATGAAACTTTGTTGTGAATCCTCTCTTTATTGATGATACTTCGGTGAATGGAGCTTTGATTTACGAAGGTTCGCAAGATCTGTTAACTTCGCAAGATCCGTTAACTTCGCAGGTATTGAATTGATTCCTCTTCTGTGTTAACATCTCTGCGCATGCTTTATTTTGATTTCTCTAAAATACAAGTGCTATCTTGACTTCCATATTTTCCCTTGAAATTCATAGATACATTAAAATTTGATGTTCTTGAGAGTTTTGAGGAATTCGATTTAACCCTCTGGTTATGGTAGTTTTGAGGGTGTAGTTGTGCTTCTTGGTAATAATTTCAAGCTTAAATTAATTTGCCCTAAATAGTGTTACTTCGCAAATTGACTTCTCTGAAATGAATCTTTTTTGTCTACTGCTTCGTAAATTCTCTTCGCAAATTGGTTTACTGTTGATGATCCCTTCTTTCATTTCCTTTACTTGTACATTTGAGTAATTTATAGCAATGAAGTAGAAGAATTTGTCTTGCTGATCCCATTAAGTTTTTGTGTTTCTTTATGGTTTATCTAACATCATGTTGATGTTGTTGATCTTTATTCTTTCAACTCCTTCCTAGATACTTTGTTGAAGTAATTATTTGCTCTTCATTTGTTTGACTTTGTTGGAACTATTATTGATGTAAACTGGGGTGATTGCTTCTTTTCATCATTTGCTCCTTTCCTGTATTGTCCTTTATGACTTATAACTGGAAGCGTGTCTTTGTGTGATAGCTTTTGTCAGCAAACTTCGCAACACCTACTCTCAAGTTGGCTTAACTTATCAAGAACAGTTTACTTCGCAAGTATTGTTATTCTTTGCAGGTTAGCTTCATATGGTTCCTGTTTTAGATTTGTTGGATGGTGCTAATTTCTTTGACTTACACATAGTGCTTTGTTCGTACAGAATGTTCCCCATCTCCGGTGGCCAAACTTCCATGTTTGCCCTTAAACTGTTGGAGAACAAAAGAGTTTTCATACTCGCAGCTGAACTCTTAGAAACTTCTTTTGTTTTTGCTTAGAAAATTGAGATGCTGAAAATTGTTGTGTAGGTTGAGCTTCTTCATAACACTTTCCTGAGATCATGTCACTTCAGTTGAGAGTTTTGTTCTTGATACGATGATTTCACTGTAAATTGCTTCCCTTCTTTGTATCTTTTGTTTTATTGGCAAAAGCTAATGAATTGATTTGTCTGACATTTGGTCAGAAAATTGACTTGTTTCATTCTGAATTTGAATGAGTTTCCTTTTGTTTTCATATGGTCCTTTGATTAATGTTTGCCTCATTTTCCTTGTTGCTATTTCTCTGCTAGGATTCACGCGAATTGAGATGGGTATGAGCTGGTTTGTTCGCAACTGTGTACTTTTTCTTCGCAATTCGTTGACGCTTCGTCAAACCATTATGATAATTTCAGTTTACTATAATGATTGTTCGTGCTCCCAAACTATCATCTTTCTCCCCTTCAAATTTCCTTGACTGATGGCTAACTGCTTCTTGTCTTGCTAGTTGGTTTTTCAGGTTATTGTTTTTCTTTGGTTTCCCCCGAAGTAACTGAATTTTGTAACTTCGTCATTTGTTGATGGTGATCATATGAAGTGAGATTTTGTTGTTCACAAAGTATGCCTTACTTTACTTCCTGCTTGTTGTTTCATGTGGTAATTACGAGATTGCTGGGTCTTTGGGACATATTTCTCTTACTGTTTTGCTGATGATGCGTTTGTGAAGGCACCAACTTGTCTGGTTCTCACGAGATTACTTCGCTGTGTTCCATTGCTTGCTGCGAAGCTATGGCTTTCAAACTTCAAGTTTCTTGTTATCTTTCTATATATCACTATCGAGAACGGATTCTTGTTGTGCTTTGCTGTAAAATGAACAATCAAAAAAAGAAGTTAGACATGTTTTGTTGAGTTCTCACTGTATTGATGAGTAAATCTGTAAATCAAATAAAAATTTCAGCATTTAACATTTTCAAAATCTGTTAATTTGGGTTGTAAAACAGAATTTGGTTATTGCAAATCAATGATTAAAACTCATTTTATATAAGGTTTTCCATAGAGAGTCAAATGTTTAATAAAGATGTTCTTATTTCAATGGAGACTATTCCCAAAATTTGACATTTTAATCTTCGGAACTGAATGTAAAATAGAACAATAGGTTAGATATTTGTCCTTTTGACACTAAATCGTTGATGAAGACTCATTTGGTTTCACTCCCATCTTTGAAATTGCATTTTACTGGAGCAATTTTGAGTATGTGAATTTCTTTTCCTTCTGCGAATATGACTGTTATGATCTATCATCTCTGTTAGTTTTTATGCGAGGATGAAAACTTTTCCTCCCAAAATCTCTTCTTCTCTTCTTCTTCTTCATGAAAATTTCTTGAATCAACAAGTTACAGGAAGGATGAATCCATTACTCATCCCTCAAGCTAGCGCCAATTATGTAGTTGCGGATTATCTCACAACTACACCCTCATAAGAATCCATTAAAATGATTCCTAAATCTAATTAATTTGATATGAAACTAAGAATTAAAGTACTAAAATTCTAAAAGGAGACACAAAGATTTTTACGTGGTTCGATCAATGTGATCTACATCCACGATTCTTCACTAGTGATTGTATGTAATTACATGATTTTACAATTGAGACTCCATTAATGGATATTTGGAGCTCTAGAATTTTAGGGAAGAAGATGATAAAGAAAATACATCTCTCTCTAAAAATTTCTCTCTCCTCCTAAAATTATCCCCTCTTTCAAAATGTGTCTCTCCCTTCTTCTCATGCCTAAATGGCTATTTATATGATCTTACAAAATATGACAGTTGTGTTGTCCCGCCATTTCGGATTGAAGAATTATTTTACGAACCTTCGTGACTTCCTTTGCTCGCAAAACCTCTTTTGTGATTTCTTTTGCTCGCAAAATATTCTTTGCTCGCAAGATGTATTTTCTCTCCACAATTTCGTAAGTTATCATTTGCTGTGATATTCCGCTCCTACACTGGTTGGAGGATTCAGTGTGCCGGATCGGTTCGAGGAGTTATATACTAAAATATGGAAGAAGTATGGACACATCGCTTCCTCTCATATACTTAAGAGTCACTTCGCATCTGTAAAACGTGTTGAAGAAGCTTTATCTTCCATCTATGGCATGAGCATCATGACTGGGCGCACTGTTTCTGAAGAGGTAATCGAAAACTGGGAGTTCCACCGGGAAGTGTTCGTGAAATATGAGTTTAATGCCCCCTGGTTCTGTGAAGGACTTGCCGAAATCCAGAGGATGCAAGGCGAAATGCATGAAGTCCCCTCCGCAGACAACATCGCTCGTCAGGAAGAGAAGATTGAAAGGTTGTCTAATGAGTTGAAGCTGGAGTAGGCCGTTCTCCAGAAAATAAAAGTCTCCCTTGCACAGAAGGACGGGTTGTTGCTGAAAGATTTCCCCTGAATGGTTTATGACGTCTACTTATGCACTTTCTTTTAGGATTTTTGAGTGATGTGAGGGTTTCCTTTCATAACTTTTTTTAGGTATTGGGTTAATAGGTAATTGAAGTATGAATTGGTTTATTTTGAGATAGTTTTTTGTGAATGATTTTTTGAGAGAGATTATTCTGAATGGAATTTGCATTCTGGTTATGAATGATATGGCTATAACAATATTGTTTACATGAATTTGTGAAATATTATGTTAGCACGAAAGGGAACAAACGTGGTGTCTGATCATTGAATCTCTCTCTCATGTGGGATGCCAAGTCCCCAGTAAATTCTAAAACTATCCTGTAAAAATTGCATGATAATACTTACTTGCTTTTTGGATTCCCATCTGCATGAAATTAGACCTTTCCTAGTACTTACTCTAAGAAATTACACACATTAATTTTTGGAGACGGGAGGAAAATCTTCCGAATCAAACTTCTACTGGACAATGCGCTTCAAGGCGTTGCATTCAATGGTATGGTGGTGCAGAAAACAGTGGTAATGACAATATCTTGGATCTATCATCTCTTGGTCAGTCGGTTGACGCCATACCTAAGGCAGTTGGACCTCTCCGTCTCGTACCCACATCTCCAACAATTCTAAGACTTTCTTCATTAAGAATGGGAAGTACGGGTATCTCGAGCTAGAGTTTCCTTGCATTGACGAATGCTGCTGTGATATCTCTTGTCGACTTTAGTATGAAGAACATTTCGGAGTTGGAGTGTAAGCGTGCGTCAACATATATGTGGCTCACTTGGTTGGCCATCTTTGCTGGGATGCAGCTGCCATCGATGGCTTCGTATCGACGAGAGCATCATTGTCAGGCGGCTGAGTCAGTTTTTCCTAGCCTCTGTATTCATGTGACTCTTGGCTGATTTCTCCTTCTTCAGGTAGTTCTTCGTTTGGCTGAAAAGTCACGGCGGATTGAACAACTTTCTTCACTTCAATAATGGTTTTGAGATATAAATCTCCCATCAAGGCTTCATAAGCTGGCCATTTTTTTCCAATAAAGGTTATGACATCCCTGACAAGTCCTTTCCTCTATAGAGTTGCTTGGAGCCTCCTTCGTTAGCCGGGCCATGCCGCTAGGCGTACCCTGACCTCTTGGTATGGCAATGTGGTAGAAATATAATTTCTAGGTAGAGATTCAACCATGTCGTCGTTCGCGACGCTCCCTGGGTAAGCACATGCAGAACCTTCTTGTAATTGAACTGCTATATTATTCAAAAGACGGAACGTCTCACTCTGCCTTCTAGCGATACCATCTTGGTTTGCTAGGACGTCTTCTAGCATTCTGGCTACACTCTCCATGAGGTTTGGATCATTCACGGCTTCCGGATAACTCGGATAGGGAGGATACATCATAAGACAGAAACTGGACTTTACAATTAAAATAAATGAACAAGTTGATGATTTAAATGGATCTAAGATCTATCCCCTTGAAATTGAGAAAATTGAACCGGGTATTGAAAAGATGAAATTGAGAGCCGGAAATTTATATTGCAACCGAGAGATTAATCTCCCACTGTGGTCGCCAATTGTTTATGGGTAAAAACTACTTCTGTTGGTTTTGGTAATTTGGGGTGTGTGGATGAGAAATAAATCTAAACCCTAAACAAATACACTGCACGAGAGTTCTTTTGATTCGAGAGATCAATCTATATAATTCTGTCCTAAACCAAATAAATGGCCGTTCCAGACTTGTTTCGGTCACAAAGTGAAGGAGATGGGGTTGATCTTAGGGATGGAAGCGAAGAACGTGTTGAGATTGTGAAGGTGTAGGCTTGTTTATGATTTGTAACAAAAAGGTGAGAAGGTTTATGATTAATGCAAGCAGGCTCTGGGTGTTTGAATACGCTTCGTATTTACACTTGGTTTCTGTGTTGTTCTCTCCCTCTCTTTTGGAAATAAGGAGGAGAACCTATTTATACAAGTCATTTAGGCCTTATTCACGTCTCTCATGGGAAATGGAGAAAGTGGAGTGATAGAGTAGTGGAGTTGTGTGTTAGTGTCACACAATCCGTCTTTCCCACTTCTCCCATCATCACTAACCGTCCATGCCTTCCTGACACTTTCTTGTGATGGCGCGTTGCACGCTGCACGTTGTAAACCGCAAGACCAATACCCAAGTGTGTATCCCCCAGTTTGTGACATGATTGATGTCTCAAGTATGTGGATCGTGGGACCCATAGAAGGTAGCATGTAATACTAGATTAAATAACTAAGTTATTTGGAAAGTGTATATTCTACGTATGTGATGCATCGAATATATTCAATATGCATAAAGCATCACTGTTTTAAAGCTTAACGGAGTAAGTCACGAATTAAGCGTCTTAAAATAGAGTCTCGTCCTGCCATTTTCAAGTGACCGTTTGGAGGTTGCATGAGCAATCCATACCTTGGACGGCCACTTTATGTGGAAGAATGGCGGACGATGATCACGGTGATATCTCACTTGTCGCCTAATTCCCATTCTAGGCTATCTTTCCAAGCTAGCGAAGTTGGACGGATGAGATGGATGGAGACCCTAATCTGCGACCGTTGGATTAGGGTTTGGGAGGTATGCAAGCTGCAACTTTCAGCTCGAACGAATTCAAGATTAGGGAGCGTTTCTGAAGGGACTGATTGGACCTGCAAGGAGGTAGCACGCTGATGCTCACGCCTATGCTAGCTTGACTCGCAAAGGTCCGATCTAAACTATTCAATTTGGACGGCTAAGAGGAACGGTTGAGGTCAGTTTTCAATAGGAATCCTGTGTCGTAAAGCATTCCTTAAGGAGCTGTGGTATGCCACCTTTGGGCGCACGAACCGAGATGTCCGGCCAAGTCGGGACCCTTTAAATCGACTTCTACACCCTCCGTCTAAGCTTGCAAAGATGGACGCTCATGATCGTTTTGCGACACATATATGATGCCGCAAACCCTAATTTAGGGTTTCGTACCGGCCAACTTTAACTGATCGGTTTTGGTGGTTGCGCGCCTCCTTTGGGGAGGACGATTACGCGGGTCCCACCTTGCGATGGCGGTGAACACATGCATGCTTGCTTCACTGTCCTCGGCGCGATCTAAGCCATTTAACCATGCCTGCAATGTTGGATGGTCGTGATCTGTTTGGGACTTTCACGGTTTCTCAAGGCATCACAGAAACCGTGTTTTGGCAACCGTTTATTGTTACACGACCTGGTTGTGGGAGAACCGATCAAGCAGGTGGAAAGTGGGCCCGCCAATGGGTGTACCAACACTTCACTAATTTATCGAGACATAATCTAAACCGTCCAACCATGCCTGCAAAGTTGGACGGTTGCGACCTCTTTGAGACTGTTTTTCGATAGTCTTATGCATTCAAGCCACTCCATGCCTACTCGACCATCCCTCTTCAGGACTAGTGCTTGGCGGCTATTTGGGGTATGCGTTCGACCAACCAGGGCATAATCGGGTCCGTTGGTGGTTATTGTAGTGGTTGCCTGCTCCTGCTAGGGTTCGTCTAGGCTGGGTAAATCGTGCGTCCAACTTGCATGGTCGTGATTGATTCTGAGACTTCTATGGACAGTCCAGATTCAATTATGCTCGATCGGGCTAGTATAACACACCAAGAGATGATCCTATTTGTTAGAGAATAGTGTAGCCTGTATGGGTATTTCTTGCATGCCTCACTGTTGATACTTGGATATTCATGTCACTCTGCTGAGAGTAACAATCAGTCATCATACCGCACCAACCATGAGAGTTCTGCTGAGAACATCACAGGAAATACGAGGCGATTCATGCATTAATTGGTAATTCTAAAGTTCACAGAATACTTGGGATTGTTGCTACATGCTCCATTCTAGGTGAATTAATAAAGAGAATAAGTATTCATCACTTATCAAATGGCCTGACGGCTGTACAAAAATTTGTTTTACAACTTTAGCCCTGAACTAAAATCCACCATCAACAGTTATATAATTGAAATATCACAGGTTGTGCGTTGAATCGATCAATTGGTAAATCCAACCTTTGGTTGTTGATTGAAATTGATTGATCCTTGAACATTGGTATTTGGTACAGTTCAAGTTATTTCTCTTGTATTCAATCAGGCTTGTAAATTTCTATTTATTTGAGTGAGGATTGAATCGAGAAATTGAGATATAACTCTTTGATATACTTTTTATTAAGATTGAGTCTAACTGTCTAGTTGATTCTCTTAAAAGTATATTGGAGTTATTCCATACAAATTGTTAAGCGAAATATTATGTGAGGTTGTTAGACCCCCGCTTTTTCACTTCCCCTCAACGACGATAATCAAGAAAATGCACCGATATATCTTTCTTCAAAAATCATATACTTGTGTTCGGGATCAAGCGTCCAACTCAGCTACTCTTCCCGGCTCCAACTTCTTATAGTTAAATAAAAAATTACACTCACTATATAGTTTATTAATATCTGACATTAGTGACACTAAATAAATAAATGGTATAAATATTAAATAGATTGTCAACTCGAAATAGTGATCATATGAAGTGCTTCCCATCAAATAAGATGCAATCAAAGAAATGAACCAGGTGGTGAATATCCGTAGCAGTGGTGAATATCTCGATCTTAAAAAATGGTGATTTCTCAGGAAAAATCAGCCTCATGTTCAGTTTGGTCTCGATCAAATTATTATAGGAGTGTGTTGATGGTGGATTTTAGTTCAGGGCTAAAGTTGTAAGGCCAATCTTTATGCCGATATCCTTCAAAGGATAAGGCTGTTTGATAAGAGATAAATACGTCTTCACTTTATTAATTCACCTAGAATGGAGCATGTAGCAACAATCCCCAAGTATTCTGTGAATTTTGGCATTATTAATTAATGCATAAAACGCCCTGTATTTCCTATGTTGTTCTTAGCAGAACTCTCATTGTTGGTGCGGCATGATGATTGATTGTTACTCTCAGCAGAGTAACATGAATATCCAAGTATCAATAATGAGGCATGCACGAAATACCCATACAGGCCACACCATTCTCTGACAAAGAGAATCATCTCTCGGTGTGTTATATTAGCCCGATCGAGCATATTTAAATATGGACTGTCCATATCAGTCTCAGAAATAATCACGACCACGCAAGTTGGTCGCATGAATCAACCAGTCTAGACCCTAGCAGGAAACCACTGCAATGACCACCAGAGGGACCGTTTATGCCCTGGTGGTCGACCACATACCTTGCCCCCAAATAGCCGCAAAACACCAACCCTGAAAAGGGATGGTCGAGCAGGCATGAAGCGGCTAGCATGCATAAGACTGTCGAAAAACAGTCTCAAAGAGGTCGTAAATGTCCAACTTCGCAGGCATGGTTGGAGGTTTTATATCGCCCCTTGATCAAGTGGTGAAGTATTGGTACGTAGGGCCCACTTTCCACCTGCTTGATCGGTTCTCCCACAGCCAAGCCGTGGAGCAAAAAACGGTTGCCCAAACAAGGCTGGCGTGATGCTTTAGGAATCCATGGAAGTCCAAACTGATCACGACCATCCAACTTCGCAGGCATGGTTTGATGGCTTAGATCGCGCCCAGGACCGTGGATCAAGCATGCATATGCTCACCGCCGGCCCAAGGTGGGACCCACACAATTGGTCTCCCCAAGGGAGGCGCGCAACCCCAAATCCGATCGGTTGAATTTGGCCGGTTCGAAACCCTAAATAGGGTTTGCGGCACCATCCATGTGTCGCAAATTCATCTCGAACGTCCATCTTCGCAAGACTTGAACGGAGGGTATAGATGAAGATTCAAAAAGGTCCAAGCATGTCAACACGACCACCGTGGGACCGGATTCATGCCTAACTGATCGGCCAAGGCCGGCCTTGGACAGACATCTCGGTTCACGCGCCTAAGGGTGGCATATCATGCCTCCTTAACGAATCCTTTGCGACACAGGGTTTCTGTTGAAACCCGATCTCAACCACTCTTCTTTGCTGGCCAAATTGAATGGTTTAGATCGGACTTTTGCGAGTTGTAATTGCAAGAATTCCTACAACACACCCCTTATCAAATCTTGATAACAATTCCTAGATCTAAATATAAAAATGGTGATAAAAATACTAAAATTATTAATAAACACCAAGATTTTTTACGTGGTTCGATCAATGTGATCTACATCCACGAATCTTCACTATAATAATTTGTAACTACATTAATTTACATTTACAATCCCCATTAATGGAGTTCTTGGAAGAATTCTAGATCTAGTTTTGGGGAAGAAGATGATAAAGAAATTACATTTTCTCTCTCTAAAAATCTCTCTCTGCAAAAGAACTTTCTCTCTCTTACTAAAATTATCTCTCCCCTTTGTCTCTCCTGCTCTCTTCTTTATATAGGTAGTTACATAGTGGATAACAGCTCATTTACAGCTAAGATTTCCCTTAATTTCGGATCTGAGTTCTGCGGTAATATCTTTCGCAAGCTTTCTTCATTTCTCTCGAGCTCCGCTTCATTTCTCTCAAGTTTCTCCATGTTTCGCAGGATTTTTCCCTCTTACTACATTTCTTGCGAGCTTTCTCTATAAAATCTTCTCGTCTTTCTTCATGTTTTGTTTGCCGTTCTTTGTTGCGTAATTTTTGTAATCAATCTGCGACACTTGCTATCTGTGGTAGAAGTTTTCGCAAGAGCGTTGTTGTTGCGAGATTCTGCTCCTACATTTTGCCTCTTTTTTCTTAATATTGCTTGAAGAGCAATTTTTAAGAAAAAATCTGTTGTTGTAGTTGTCTCTGATCTTTGTTGATGAAAGAACAAGCGAAAGAATACCAAACTTAAAAAGTATATACTTGCCTCTATTCTTTTGTGAAGTTCTGAAGCTTTAAGAAATAATTAGAAGTATCATCTTTTGAAGTATGCGGAGTATGAAGTATGAAGTACTCCATCCTCAAAATATAAGAAGTATATGTCCTTGAATAAGAAATATTGCCTCTATTCATGCGAAATTACCCATTTTGGAAATAATTCTCGCTG
The DNA here is from genome assembly GCA_023529315.1 of Papaver bracteatum. Lineage (NCBI taxonomy): Eukaryota > Viridiplantae > Streptophyta > Magnoliopsida > Ranunculales > Papaveraceae > Papaver > Papaver bracteatum. The sequence goes on along the minus strand of JAJJWX010003277.1, from coordinate 2,695,664 downwards.
AGAAGATAAAGAACATAAAATATTTTCTTAGTAACCCATAGCTGCCTCTATTTTTTATCTATGAAGGAGAATCCTTGAGAAAATGTTGAATGATTAAATTGTTTCTTTATTCTTATCTTGCCTCTGCCTCAAGTGGTAACCACTTTAAGAAAATAATCACATTCTGCGAAATAATCACAATTCCTGCGAAATTCTGGATATATCTTCGAGTTTATGAATGAGTCTGCGTGACTATGAATAACCCTGCTAATTTCTAAATTTTTCTGTGAATTTCTGAACATTTCGGCGAATTATGAATAGTGATCAAATAGTATTGTGAATTATGAATAGTCCTGAGAATAGTGTCGCAAATAGTGCTGCGAATTATGAATAGTATCGCAAATAGTGCTACGAATTATGAATAGTAATTTCCATTCTATGCATTCCCATACTTTCCTCTTGTTATTGATCTGCAATATGATAAATAAAATAAGACTAATATAAAGTCCTTAGCAATATGTTATACACTTGTAGGTATAACCTCTCTTGTGGTCTTATTTTGCATTCCTAGTTAAAGGTCTTATTATGCCACTTGTTTGTGACAAGATCGCAGGACATTCTTACTTTTACATGTAATAATCCATTGATTTCGCCTTATCATTTATTTTAATCTCTGCGACAATATGATAAGTCTAAGCCATCTTGTGAGATTAATCTCTCTTTGCTTTTTAAGACTTATGACATTGCCGTCTTTGCGATGAAATCGCAGGACGTCTTTGCGATTTATATCCTCTTATTATTGATTTCATTTATCTCATCTTTTGATCTTATCGCAAAAACCCATTGATCTCATCTTAACATTTCTCTTTAGGATTTTTTGCCTGTCACGCGGCAATATGACGGGCCTAAATATTCTTGCGAATATAAAGTCCCATGACATTGCTGTCTGTGTCACACGACAATATGACGGGCCTAAAATATTCTTGCGAATATAAAGTCCCATGACATTTCCGTCTTTTTTGATACACAACTCCCTAATGGAGGGTATCGCCCTTATCCCTCCCCCTGGTTGCCCCTTCAAGGAGACGTACTTCTGCCATACAAGACTAGCTCCTCCCATCCGGTTCTAGAAACAACCAGTTGTTTTCGTAGCCTCTTATCCTTTATGCCTATATGACTTATAGTTACGAGACTACACCCTAGAGGGGTTTTCTTCGGGCCGAACACATCGTAAGCCAAGACTTGCCATGGATGGCCAGGGTAGGTTCATCCGTCCCGGGCACCCACAGCTCAACCGTGTACCTCGGCGCCTTGATCATACTTTGCATTCCTTAGGAGAAACTCTCGGGCGCCCAACCAGGGTATAACCTTATATAGCTGGGAATCCAAGTTATCTCTCCTGGATGGATTTTCTATAATCCTAAATCTCCATAACTAGGTTCCAGCAGCAGTATAGATTTCCCATAGTCATGCAAAGAGATACCCCCCTTATGACGCACTTTAAGGACATTGCCTCTTACGAAATAGAATCCGCGAACTAAGGTGTACGCCATAAAGGTTCATCCCATTCTTATATGTTTTTAGGCGATTTGCGCCCGTCTTATGCATTTGCATTTCTCTCTTGCGAAATTTTATTCACGTCTTTTGCGATAATTTCACATTTCTTTATTCATTCTTTCATTTCTGTCATTTCTTCTTTCATTCTCATAATATCATTTTTGAAGTAAATTCTCTGTAAAATATTTTGAAATCTTAGAAATCTTCTTTGAAATCTTGCGATTATATCGCGTCTTTAAATCAAAAATGTTTTATAGAAATATATAAATTTAATTTTCTCTATTTTTTTTTTTTTTTAACTTTGAAATCTTTGAAAATTTTTGAGATCTTTAAATTTTTGCGATGAATTCTTTTTTTGAATCTTGCGATTGTATCGCAATCTGAATTTTTTTTGAAATGTTTTGAAATCTTAGAAATTTTAGAAATCTTGCGATTATATATCGCTTTTGATAAATAAAATCAAAAATATTTCTCGCAAAAATCATAGATAAAATATTCAAGGAAATGGTACTTATCTTTTGCGGCTTGCTGTTGTCTCTTGGAAGTATATGATTTGCTTGAAAATTGAGAAGAAATGAGAAATGAAGTCTTGCAAAATTAACTCTTGGATAATGTTGCGCCATATCAACTGTTCTAACTATTTTTTGCAAAATATGTCTGCGAAATAATCTCCCGTTTCTTTATTCGCGTTTCTTTATGCTTTTATTTATGTTTTCATTCTCATAATATCATATCATCTGAAGTAAATATTCAAGAAAAATTCTAACATATTGTAATTCTGAAATTTTTGTAATTGTAAAATCTTTGTAATTCTGCGATTGTATTGCTCTTTGTAAATCAAATCAAAATATTTTGAAATCTTAGAAATATTTGCAATAATTTCACTTTATGTAGTCTTTGAAATCTCTGAAAATTTGTGAAATCTCTAACTTTTTGCGATAATTCGCAGACATTTTTCATGATCTTTTGTAGTCAAAAATCTTTGAAATCTTAATAATTTTAGAAATCTTGCGATTATATCGCTTTTTGGAAATTAAATAAAAAATCTTTTGTTTGTTGTAAGTAAAATATTCTAAGAAAAGGTACTTAGCTCTTATGTGAATTGTCTGAACATCTCGCAGCAAAAATAATTGGGAAGAGTGAGACTTGAACCCTTGATCTACTTTCTGCATTTTCTCGCACCATACCAAATGTGCTAACCTTCTCTTGCGAAATAATGAAAGATCTTGCGAAGTAATCAAAGTATAATTGTTCTAGAGATAATTCTTGCAAAACAAAAATAAACATGCGTGAGATGAGAATTGATCCTGCGACCTATTGCTTGCATTCATGCCTCTCAACCAACTGTGCTAGCTCTCTTGCTTGCAAAATTTATCTTCGAAATAATCAAAGGCTAACTTGCGAAATAACAAAAATAAACTTACGTGAAGTAAGAATTGATCCTGCGACCTATTGCTTGCGACATATCACGCTGAACCATCTGTGCTAACCCTTCTCTGCGAAATTTCTCTGCAAGATTATCATTAACTATCTTTTGCGTGAAATATACTTGCGAAATTATCAAGGATTGCGTGAAAAAATATGTATGTGTTGGGACTTGAACTTGCGACCATAAACTCATTAACTTCGCAGATTACCAACTGTGATGCCTCTTGTTTGCGAGATAATGAAACAATGTTGCGAAATTATCTATTTTTTCACCCTTTGTAAAAAGAAGAAAATTATGCTCGCAGGAAAATTCGAACCTATGACCACAAACTCACATACTGTTCTCTGGACCAACTGTTCAAGAATCTCTCTGCGACATTTAACGCAGAACTTTTTTACTTATTCTTTTATTCTCTGCTGAAAATGAGAAGAAAATGAAAAATATGTATTTCTGCGAGATTTGAACCCTTGACCTCTTTGTTATTCTCGCAGACTTGAACCATCTGTGCAAACTTATGCTTGTGATAAAAATTGCAGCGTCTACCTCTTATCTTCTCTTCGTCATCCCTTAATTTCTTTCACAATTTGCCTCTTGTTTATTCTCCTGAACATGAAATCTTCCACTGAAACTTTGGTTTTCTTTCTCAAATTCACCACAACAACTAATTTTTTCTCTTAGTCTTCACATGTCTTTGAATTGTTGATAATGCTTACTCCCTGTTTCTAGCGCCAAAATGTAATTGCAGGAATTCCTACAACACACCCCTTATCAAATCTTGATAACAATTCCTAGATCTAAATATAAAAATGGTGATAAAAATACTAAAATTATAAATAAACACCAAGATTTTTTACGTGGTTCGATAAATGTGATCTACATCCACGGATCTTCACTATAATAATTTGTAACTACATTAATTTACATTTACAATCCCCATTAATGGAGTTCTTGGAAGAAATATAGATCTAGTTTTGGGGAAGAAGATGATAAAGAAATTATATTTTCTCTCTCTAAAAATCTCTCTCTGCAAAAGAACTTTCTTTCTCTTCCTAAAATTATCTCTCCCATTTCTCTATCCTGCTCTCTTCTTTATATAGGTAGTTACATAGTGGATAACAGCTCATGACAGCTCATTTATAGCTAAGCTTTCCCTTAATTTAGGATCTGAGTTCTGCGGTAATATCTTTCGCAAGCTTTCTTCATTTCTCTCGAGCTCCGCTTCATTTCTCTCAAGTTTCTCCATGTCTCGCAGGATTTTTCCCTCTTACTACATTTCTTGCGAGCTTTCTCTATAAAATCTTCTCGTCTTTCTTCATGTTTTGTTTGTCGTTCTTTGTTGCGTCGTTTTTGTAATCAATCTGCGACACTTGTTATCTGTGGTAGAAGTTTTCGCAAGAGCGTTGTTGTTGCGAGATTCTGCTCCTACACGAGTCAAGCTGGCATGGGAGTGAACACCAGTGCGCCACCTCCATGCAAGACTAATTGGTCCCTCCAAAAACGTTCCCTAAGCTCAAATTCAATTGAGCTGAAAGAGGGAGCCTGCACACCTCCTAAGCCCTAATCCAACGGTCGCAGATGGGGTCGCAAGATATCTCGTCTGTCAAACTTCGCCATCTTGGACGGATAGCCTAGAATATTAATTGGGCAACAAGTAAGGTATCACTATGATCATCGTCCGCCACTCTTCCGCATAGAGTGATCGGACAAGGCATGGCTCGCCCATGCATCCTCCAAACGGTCACTCGAAGATGGCTGGGCAAGATGCCATTTTAAGATCCTTTAAGCTTTAAAACAACAATGCTTCATGCATACTGAATATATTCGATGTATAACTTGCATAGAATACACATGATACTTCACAAGTATCGGCTTCCTAAATAACTTAGTTATTTAACCTGGCATCAGATGCTACTTTCTGTGGGTCCCACGATCCACACACTCGAGACATCAATCATGTCACAAACTGGGGGATACATATTGGGGTATTGGTCTGGAGGTTTACAACATGCAGCGCACAACGTGCCATCACAAGAACGTGTCAGGAAGTCATGGACGGTTAGTGATGATGGGAGAAGTGGGCAAGACTGATCGTGTGTCACTAACACACAACTCCACTACTCCATCACTCCAGTTCAAACGAGAAACGTGAATATGGCTCAACTGACTTGTATAAATAGGTTATCCTCCCCATTTTCCAAAACACAACTTAGAAATCAAGTGTTAATACTGATAGACACATTTTTGTGTCTGAATTGTCCTCAGTGTCTCTATTGTTAGTGCTTGATTTTGTACTTATTATGGTGTATTTATGTTTGTGTAGGTGTTTTCGGAGAAATACACTTGTGTGGAAAAAGTTGCTCAAAAAGTGCTATTTGGACCCCCCCCCAGAAAAAAGTACTAAAGACACCCACAATTTGGATAAGGGGCACCCCTCAAGGCAGCTACTATTCGCACCCCTGCTCTGGATATGGGGAAACCTTTCCTCTTCATTTGAATTCTGAAAAATGGCGGGAAAACCAAGTATCAACTGCCGGAATTATGGTTTGGGTTTTGAGGTCTCTGTAGTGAGACTAAAGGGCTGAGATTGATTGGGTTTGTTCGTGTGGGCCAGACAGGGTTGGTAAGGGTTCTTATTTGGATCGGAATTGGCTGAATCATCGGGTTTGAATAAAACATGGAATTACGAGAAAACCCGAGAGTTTTTGGAGTTCAGGCGAGATTTAATCGCCCCAGTGAGTTGTAACCATCATGTTACGATTAAACCGGGGTGGTAATGTGTTTAGTTTCGAAAAGTATGGGCAAGACACGTGAATTTGATTGAAACAGGGGAAGAAAATATTACGGTTTTTCTGTTGATTTTTCTGGCGTTTCTTTTGGGAAGTTCTCTTGTGTTTGGAAGGAGTTTGAGCGTGATTATAAGGTGTCGACAGTGTGTATTCAGTGAGTCAGCATGCAGAAGACGCGTGAGAATCATACTAGAATATTTTATCCCGTAACTTTGGCAGAGGAGTAATGAAGATTGATTGTGAGTTATTCTCGTGATTTGATGGGTTCTGTGAGCTATATATATGTTTATGCGGACTCGGAGAAGAGGATGGAGACTGGGGGAGAAGAACAATGCAATAATCAGAGCTTCAGAAGATACTTTTTTGCTGCTGCATAAGCTGAAGAACACGAAGAACAATCACTGCAGAAGACAGTCATTTTTGCTACAGTGACAACAACACATATCAGTTATCGTTTTCTGTAACAACTGGTTTGTAACGAATATTAGTGTTACAAACCCGGTTTTTCTTATTTTTCTCCCATTTCATTATTGTGAACAACTTTTTGAGCAATGAAAAATTTCTTTGAGTGTGTTTCCACCATGCAGAGCTAGAACCCATTACTGGGACGACGGAGGAAGCCGAATGTTATACGTGGGTAATTTTAATTAATTCTTTTTATGACTTTTGCACTAATTAAAATTGAATTATGATTTTGATTAAGTAGTTGTCATTTCATTTGATGGGTACTGCTTTCTTAATTGTTTTGATGTCCCATGCTTAGGATTTATAATTGATATTTTGAGAATCTACCTTGGTAAAAATAAGAGTCTATGTTTTTATTTGTTGAGCGATAATTGTTAAAAGAATTAATATTTGAACATTTTGTTATGAGTTTGGCCGAATCCTTAATACCATCATATCTCTTCATCTTGTGACAATATTTGTATATATTTTCCTTTTATTTTAGTTTATTAATCCTAAAATCAATCTCATCAAGTTCGAGTGAACGAAAGCCTTACTACCACTTTATACAACATTATTGAGATCACATCAAATACAATTGTATTCAAAACACCCAGAGCATACTTGCGTTATTCGTAAGCCTGCTCACCTTTCTATTACAAGTCATAAAACAACCGACTCCTTCACAATATCAACACCTTCTTCGCTTCCCTCCCTAAGATCAACCCCATCTCCTTCATTTTGTGACCCAAACAAGTCTGGAACGGCCATTTCTTGGTTTAAGACAGAATCGTATAGATTGATCTCTCGAATCAAAAGCACTCCCATGATGTGTATTTCCTTAAGGTTTAAACTCATTTCTCATCCACACACCCGAAAATTACCAATACCGGTCGAGATAGTTTTCACCCACAAAAAATTGGCGACCACAGTGGGAGATTAATCTCTCGGTTGCAAGATCAATTTTTAATTTCATTTCAATATGTTCAAATTGCAAGATGGTAGAACTTAGGTCAGGATCAGCGATCAATCCCGATGGAACTAGAGCTGACAATACTCTTAGAATTGATTTCCCTGTCAGTGGAGCCATCGTACAGAACGTGATCAATACATCTCGTGGAGCTGTCTCCTCTACCACTAACAACAGCGGAGAAGGAGATATTCCATTAGGCGTGACACCTCCTATCACCAGGGCTAGAGCAGACGCAAATCCCGGAATTTCTTCATGTGTAATGCCTCCGGTTGTCACCAGGGTAACCTCTACTCCTCTATCAGGACGAGGGGTTGTAGGAACAAGAGGAGGATAACCTCCCATCACCATGGTAGATTTGAAGGAAAGGCAAGAAGTTCTTGCTAGAGCCCAAACGGATATGGCTGTGACTCAGAAAGAGGTACTTACTTTTCTCAAAACATTAACCGAACAAAAACCGCAGGGCCCACGATAGCCCCTGGAGCCAACAAGGAACGTGTTCTATGCACCCGGGATAAGCACTTAAATGGCGCGGGCCCATGTAGATGAGGAAGTTCGTGACGCTCCTGAACACCCAAGAGAAAGAGACCAGCCATCCAATTTCATTACGCTTGAGGACCTGGAGTGACTCCTCCAAAACCGGGAAAAAGGAAATACAACGGACATGCACCAGCATCAGCCTCCATACTCTCAAGACGTGCAACGAATTCCTCTTACAAGAGGCTACACCTCTCCTCAATTCTCCCTTTATGATGGTACTGGTAATGCTTGTGAACATGTATCTCTATTTTTGGAGTCTTTGGTAGAACACGAATACAATCATGTTCTCCGCCTAAAAGATTTCTCGAAGACACTTACCGGAAGAGCATACATTTGGTACAACAACATTGCACCTAATAGTGTATCCAATTAGAGTGAGATGGTCAATGACTTCTACAGGAAATATTTATTCATGTCTGAGCAGGCCACCTTTTCGGATTTAGGAAGAATCTTTCAATGGAGAAACGAACATCCGAATGACTTTGTTAATAGGTTTAGGACTCAGGCATTGGATTGTAATGATCCGAATGTCACCGAACGCCAGTTGGTCGAGCTATGCATTAACATAATGATTCCCATATACCGTGCTTTGTTAGAGAACCTAGGCTTTCAAATATTTTCCGATCTCCATGAAGCCTCTAAGCGATCGGCCACAACAGCCCCAGCGTTGTTAGATAGAACTAAAATCGTCCGGAATGAAGATACGCGTGAAGGTCGCGGAAGCAGGCGTCTCATCAACAAGCAATACAACATCGGTCCCTCTATGAGTGTGGTAGGAAAATGAGGAAAGAGGAAAGCATCAACAAAAGAAAAACCGCCCAAGCGTACAACACAAGCACGTACGAATTCGTCTCAAAAGGGAGCAGACAAGGCTCATGTGCAAGAATCCGGAGACACAGTTCCAGACTTCCCCTTTCCCATGAATGAAGTCATGGAACTCCTGGAAGCATGGATTCAAGATGACGCGATCAAGCTACCACCTATCAGACGCCCACCGACCGAGGACGAGATGAAAAACCCCAAATACTGCTGCTATCATAGGTTTGTCCATCACCCGACCAAAGATTGCAACAAGTTGAAGCAAATATTCAGACAAAAAGTGGAAGCAGGCTCCAGTTAGGAAATGAAGGTGTTCATAGGGATCCTCTTCCTATTAGGAGATGCACGATCTCGGGGGATTCTGTCCGCAGGACTGTACAATCTATAATGGGGAATTTATGTGAAATCTTATATCTCTCCAAGGGACAACGTCAAGATATGTTCGCAGCCCTCAACCATATCATGTCAGACATGCATTTGTATCCAGAAAGGGAATCAATCTCGGAACCACAGTATTTCCTAGAAAATACGACCAACAAGGGGAACTGGGGACTCTTAACCATCACTCATTTAAAGGATGTTGAGTTCGATGGCACATTGATTGATGCAGACTCTGAATTAAACATCATCATTGTCAAGACTCTGAGGGAAACAAGGATTTCAAAACAAGAAGTTACCCGCAGCCCAACCGTGATTAGGAGCCCAGAAGGAGAACTCAGAGATGCCTATGGATACATTGACCTTCAAGTTAAAATTGGTGATGCTCTAACACATGCTAAATTTTACATAGTAAAAGAGTATCCGAATTATAACATGATCCTGGGACGCTCGTGGATACACGACAACAAAACAACACTAAGAGTGTGTCCTTTGCCGATTTTAGTACCTAAAAGAATCTCCAACGAACCGTCAAATCCTAAAGATTGTCTGTTGCCGTATCAACACCATGAAAATGTGACGCAACTTCCTGGAGAAAGCCCAAATTCGTACCTTAAAAGGTTCCAATCCCAAGTAAGTCTCATTGAACAACCTTTTTTACAAACGGTAAAACCTCTTCCTGCTAAGGCTCGGGGACTTGTGTCGATCAACAACCTAACCGCCACTAAGAGATGTGAATGGGGTGACGGCCCTTTCAAATGTTTTGCCAAGAGCTTGGAAGCACTCAAATACAACGTGTCCCAAAAACAAGATGTTATACCAAGTCTGAATCCGTTTCAAATTGGAGACATGGTAGCAAATAGGACCACGTTTCAAGTTGGGAACGTGGCGGTGAAAATAGCCGACCAATCTGATTTGTCGGAAACAAAGGAAGATGAACCATATTTGGTAGCAGACGTCATCCTAGGCGGCTATTGCAAGATAATCAACGCTAACAATCTTGAAGGCGTGATGATCCACTCGTGATGGCTTAAACCCTACCACACATAGAAATATTGTGTTTCCCTTTATCTCCAGCATTCTGTGGTGGTTCCTCCAACATTCCTCCAACAATTTCTCTTTCCGTGCTATTTTGTAATTTCTTCGAAATGATTGCGATACTTGCATTCATGATTATTAGGGTTCCGATTTCTCAATTAATCAAATTATTGTTTCATTTTAAAAAATTTACCCCTGGGCATGACACAAAAACCTAGATTCAACCTGAGTCACCATCATTTCCCACTAGATTAAACCAGAAAACCCTAAAAGGAAAACACTTCATACCTTTCGAGAAACGTTGGAGGAATAGAATGTATGCAAAGGAAAAAAGAAAGCACCTTGAACAGCATGTCCCATCTTACACCAGGAGAGCGCATACAAGCTTATGACTGGAGAACATAGACAGGTATGTGGTATTTTATTATGGCATTACTTCTCTTCTCACAAGAATCACATGCAATCATATGAAGGCACACCACTGAGAAAACTCAGATGCAGTCTTAACGAAAGATTCATCTCAAAAATAAGAAATTTGTTCGAAAAAGCAAGCAAAAATAAGAGAACCTTGAACTTAGCCTCCACTGAGAGCAAGGAGAAAAGTGTTCACAAAATTATGGGAAAATACTCAGAAAATAAGAAAAGAGAAATAACATGAAGAACTAGTCATCAAGGAGATCGACTGTGTCTTCTCCACCATTGGAGTCTGCATCAACATCATCATGAGTCGCCACTACTTCTTCGTTCGGGTCTGCCTCAGTTTCCGCTTCAGGTATTTCTTCAGCAATGTTCTCCACAACGTTCTCAGTAGGGGCAGCTTCCATATCTTCCTCAAGAGTCGCTGCAATATTGGTGATCGTGTTGAAAATTTTAGGGAGCTCAGGCTCGTCCGTATTAGAATCAAGAATGATCACACCATCGCGGATCGGACAATCACTCATATCTTCCCGTGGAGGTTGTTCATGTTCGACTCTTCGCCTTTTCAGCCGTGCATCAAATCTCTCAGATCTTGCGCTTACCGGTGATTTTGACGCTTCCTCAAGCCTCCATTTTTCCTCCCTGACGATTAAAGCCAGAAGATCTCGAACGCATTCTCGAGTGACACGCAAATACATAATTGGCATGCCTCGTATGGCACGATCAACCTCGAGAAGCGGAACATCAATTTTAGACATCACCTCCTCGAATGCACCATCAGTACCATCAGTCTCAGGTTTATTCACTTCGAAGCTTCTTTCGGGAGAAATACCAGAGCAGACCTTGCCAGCTGCCTCCATTCTGCGAAAAGAGGTTATGATTTTGTTAAGAAAAAAAAATATCATCACCAAGTAAATCAAGTTATGTAACAGACGAAGATCAATACATGGGACAAAGAAAGAAACGATTCTGCGATGGGAGAAGACTCAGAGTCTTCTTTATATTTTACGAGTTAACAAGATCCTGGAGAAAAAAGGAGTCTTCATTTACCGTCTGCAAAGGATGCAAATGCGGGATAACAATAAGTGGATGTTTATCGAATAATAATTAAGGGCAACTACCTTGCAATGGAGAGAAACGCATCCAACCCCAGAAACAGGTCAAATTCTATCCTGGGGACTTGATTATACCAATGTTCGGCCAATGGGAGAATACGAGCACACAACGATCCCATGTTCGAATGAAGCAGACATAACAAAGCCAACACTTGATCAGAGCGAGCAACTGTTTCCCCCGACCGAAGCAGACACAACAGGGTCAACGTTCAGTCAAGCATGCACGGTGGACCCGTGTTTATTCAGGTTTGCACGTATCATGACACGTTTTTTTTTCTATGAGCAAGGGGTTTATCCCTAGGATCGTGTCTACAAAGTTTCTCAAGCCATAACCTAAAAGCTAGGTTTCGCATGCAACGGTGGAAGAAGAAGCAAAAATAACATGTTCATGGATTCACGACTTGTTTTACTAAGCAATCCTAGGGCGGTTTTTCTATCAATTTCGATGGAGAAACTAATCATTCTATGAAATTAGTTTCTTTTGGAAAAAAAACACGTGAAGAACGGACAAGATACCTACCTCATACATGTGCGATAACAAAGTTCGACGATCGGCAGCAAATCCGGCGTCGTCAACGGCAGCGGCGTCGGTATGGGCGGTAGCAAGGTCGTGGACGAGAGATGGCCAAGAAAAAAAAATTGTGAGAAAAGATAAGGGGGAAGGTTCCTTTTATAAACAAATAATTGGAGAATCCTAGTAGAAAAATGATTCCTTTCCAAACTCAGAATGCCCAAGGAAGGAAACCGGTCCCACTCAGGATTCCATGCTTGCAACAGCATGATCACATGTGCACTTGCTAGTGATCGATCAAGGCTCTCCGGGTAAGCTTCCTTCATTTCGTTTTTCTCCCATGTATTTGTCACCATCTCATACCTACCCCACAATAGTGTAACCATCATGTGCTAGGCAGGGGACTTAATGTTGATGGTGGATTTTAGTTCAGGGCTAAAGTTGTAAAGCCAATCTTTATGCCGATATCCTGCAAAGGATAAGGCTATTTGATAAGAGATAAATACGTCTTCACTTTATTAATTCACCTAGAATGGAGCATGTAGCAACAATCCCCAAGTATTCAGTGAATTTTGGCATTATTAATTAATGAATAAAATGCCTTGTATTACTTGTGATGTTCTCAGCAGAACTCTCATTGTTGGTGCGGCATGATGACTGATTGTTACTCTAAGAAGAGTAACATGAATATCCAAGTATCAATAGTAAGGTATGCACGAAATACCCGTACATGCTACACCATTTTCTGCCAAATAGAATCATCTCTCAGTGTGTTATATTAGCCCGATCGAGCATATTTAAATCTAGACTGTCCATATCAGTCTCAGAAATAATCATGACCACGCAAGTTGGCCACATGAATCAACCAGTCTAGACGAACCCTAGCAGGAAACCACTGCAATGACCACCAGTGGGCCCGTTTATGCCCTGGTGGTCGAACACATACCTTGCCCCTATATAGCCGCCAAACACCAACCCTGAAAAGGGATGGTCGAGCAGGCATGAAGCGGCTAACATGCATAAGACTGTCGAAAAATAGTCTCAAAGAGGTCGTAAATGTCCAACTTCGCAGGCATGGTTGGACGGTTTAGATCGCCCCTTGATCAAGTGGTGATGTATTGGTACACCCATTGGCAGGCCCCATTTTCACCTGCTTGATCAGTTCTCCCACAGCCAAGCCGTGGAGCAACAAACGATTCCCCAAACAAGGATGGCGTGATGCTTTAGGAAGTCGTGGAAGTCCAAACTGATCACGACCATCCAACTTCGCAGGCATGGTTGGATGGCTTAGATCGCTCCCAGGACCATGGAGCAAGCATGCATGTGCTCACCGCCGGCCCAAGGTGGGACCCACGTAATCGTTCTACCCAAGGGAGGCACGCAACCCCAAATCCGATCGGTTGAAGATGGCCGGTTCGAAACCCTAATTAGGATTTGCGGCACCATCCATGTGACGCGAATTCATCTCGAACGTCCATCTCCGAAGGCTTGAACGGAGGGTATAGATAAAGATTCAAAAAGGGCCAAGCATGTCAACACGACCACCGTGGGCCGGCTTCATGCCTGACTGATTGGCCAAGGCCGTCCTTGGCAAGACGTCTCGGTTCGTGCGCCCAAGGGTGGCGTGTCACGCCTCCTTAACGAATCATTTGTGACACAGGGTTTCTGTTAAAACCCGATCTCAACCACTCCTATTTGCCGGCCAAATTGAGTGGTTTAGATCGGACTTTTGCGACTCAAGCTGGCATGGGCGTGAACACCAGTGCGCCGCCTCCATGCATGACCAATTGGTCCCTCCAAAAATGTTCCCTAAGCTTAAATTCAATTGAGCTGAAAGAGGGAGCCCGCACACCTCCTAAGCCCTAATCCAAAGGTCGCAGATGGGGTCGCAAGCCATCTCGTCCTTCCAACTTCGCCAGCTTGGACGGATAGCATAGAATAGGAATTGGGCAACAAGTGAGGTATCACCATGATCATCGTCCACCACTCTTCTGCATGGAGTGATCGTCCAAGTCATGGCTCGCCCATGCAGCCTCCAAACGGTCACTCAAAGATGACTAGACAAGAGGTTATTTCAAGACGCTTAATTCGTGACTTACTCCGTTAAGCTTTAAAATAGCGATGCTTCATGCATACTGAATATATTTGATGCATTACCTGCATAGAATACACATGATACTTCACAAGTATCGACTTCCTAAATAACTTAGTTATTTAACCTGGAATCACATGCTACCTTCTGTGGGTCCCATGATCCACACACTCGAGACATCAATCATGTCACAAATTGGGGGATACATACTGGGGTATTGGTCTGGCGTTTTATAGCATGCAGCGCACAACGCGCCATCACAAGAACGTGTCAGGAAGTCATGCACGGTTAGTGATGATGGGAGAAGTGGGAAAGACTGATCATGTGACACTAACACACAACTACAATACTCCACTACTCCATCACTCCACTTCCTCCACTTCCCACGAGAGAAGTGAATAAGGATCAAATAACTTGTATAAATAGGTTCTCCTCCCTATTTTCCAAAACACAACGCAGATATCAAGTGTTAATACAATTGTATTCAGAACACCGAGAGCCTGCTTGCGTTATTCGTAATCCTTCTCACCTTTCTGTTACAAGTCATAAAATAGCCTACTCCTTCACAATCTCAACACCTTCTTCGCTTCCCTCCCTAAGATCAACCCCATCTCCTTCACTTTGTGACCGAAACATGTCTGGAACGGCCATTTCTTGGTTTAGGCCAGAATTGTATAGATTGATCTCTCGAATCAAAAGCACTCCCATGCAGTGCATTTGTTTAAGGTTTAAACTCATTTCTCATCCACACACCCCAAAATTACCAAAACCGGCAGAGATAGTTTTCACCAACAAACAGAGTGATAATTGAACTTCTCCGCTGTCCAAAGACGGGTCTTTGATCCTTCCTCTTGGGACCGGGATTTATTGTTTAGTGGAGTTTTTGTTTAGTCATTTTTAAATTTTATTTTGTGATTACTTTTAGATAAAAAGAGAGAGTAGAGCATATGAAATAGAAAATCCGTGAGAAGAAGATGAGGTCTTCAGGGAGATCAAGCAACCGGGGTTACAAATTCATCAATGAAGGTGGATCTAGAGGTAATGGAACATTGAGAAATTGGGAGATTGAGATAGCAAAAATGTGTTAGTTGTAAAGAAAAACTTTCTCACTTGAATATGAGATGTTTGGATGTGTACAAATAGTGAAGATTGTAGAAAGCAGAAAGAAAAGATCTAGGACATGGTTACATATTCACCCACAAATGGTTAAGTGGTCGAAGGGAAAGAGTATAATTATGAGTAACTTAGAATGGAGCTGGATATGCGTATGTTTCCTCATTATAACCTTGACAAGGAAAACCTAGTGGAACAAAACCTTTACGAATGAAAAAGAGTACAACGTGATAGTCCAGCAAGATACCTTTCACTGTGATGCACCCCCTGATAAGTACTTCAGATAAATTATTGGTTTGCAAATGTTTGAGTCGAGTATTCCCGATTTCGATGAAGAATTTCTTGAATGTAGTAGATTATTTTTCTTTCATGAAGAAAAATGCTAGTTGATAAAGTTTTCTTTTGTGTTAGTGTTCTGATAGTAGTGTTCTTGAATTGGGTCTTGGATTGTTAGATTCTTGGAGATGATTTACATAAGTAGTTGATTTAGTTTCTTCCTAAGGGCCGACATGTAGTATGTTATGTTGATTTGGTCTAGAAAAATGACATATTTAATGGTGAGAATCCACCAAATAACCTAAATTGACACCACTCAAATGGAGACCACCGTGTTCAATGAATTACCTCACTAATACAGGGAGGTGTTCAAAACTGGACTATATCCCGGGGGTTTTCCTGCGTATTGCAATTTTCCTTGTTTTTTTTTTTTTTTTGTGACTTGTGTTATTTCTTTTCTGCACTATATTGTTTATCTTTATAATGCCAACATCACAAGCAGTGCATTGAATAACCTAGACAATTTTTAAACTCAAACTGTATAGAACCTACACGATTTACTCTTATCAATTCTGATCTTGAAATATAGAATACAAAACTTGTTGTTGTTGGAATTCGGTACGCCTACAGTTCGGATACATACTAGGTTGATTTTTGGATATTGATTTTTTAGATAGTCCAAGAAACTTGTTCACAAATCAGATATAAGGATCTTTACTGTTCATACATACTTACTAAATATAACAAGATTATCCATACAGGTCTCGAACGAAAATTTGGTGGTTTACTTTGTACCCTATCATTTTCAAGACTTGTGGCGATCATTCTATTAACAAGATCAATCTTGAGAGAGAGTCGAGGATATTTTGCAACATGGTTGACTTGAGTCAAGATCTAGTTTTTCTCGTTTTTCGTTCATTTCTCTTTAATTTCTGGTATTGTTTGAGAAATATTCTTTATTCACTAGTGGAGAATGGGGTTTTTATGACCCACATCCACGACCCTCAATAACGGTCAACATACCGTGGACCGGTCAAGACGGTCCTAGATATAATAAATTTCCGGAGCACAAATTAGAGCGTTAAAAATGGTCGTTGTATAAAAAAAATTATTACGATTATTATATCCCCGAGTCATCAACCCACATCGCGACTGCGTTACCTAGTTGAATCACTGCTACTTTTCTTAGGCGGGACCCTCCTTTCCTCCGCGACTGCGTTACCTATTGGAAATAAGTGCAATAAATATTATGAAGCCTATGAAAAATACCAGAATACCCTTATTGAAAAAAAAAATTAAGTAAATATTACAGACTGTGAAAATTACCATATTACCCTTATTGGAAATAAGTGCAATAAATATTATAGAGACTGTGAAAATGACTAGACTACCCTTATCGAAAATAAATAAAGTAAATATTACACTCTTTGAAAATGACCATATTACCCTTACTGGAAATAAGTGCAATAAATTGTATAGAGACAGTGAAAATGACTAGACTACCCAATTAAGTGTAATATGTAAAGTAAATATTACAGACTGAGAAAATGACTATATTACCCTTATTAGAAATAAGCGCAATAAATATTATGTAGACTTTGAAAATGACCAACTACCCTTATTTAAAATAAATAAAGTAAATATTACATACTGTGAAAATGACCATATTACCCTTATTGGAAATAAGTGCAATAAATATTATGGAGACTGTGAAAATGACCAGACTACCCTTAAAAAAATAAGTAAAGTAAATATTACAGATTGTAAAAATAACCATATTACCCTTATTGGAAATAAGTGCAATAAATATTATGGAGACTGTGAAAATGACCAAACTACCCTTATTGAAAATAAATAAAGTAAATATTACATAATGTGAAAATGACCATATTACCCTTGATGGAAATAAGTGCAATAAATATTATGGAGACTTTGAAAATGACCACACTACCCTTATTGAAAATAAGTAAAAGTAAATATTACAGACTGTGAAAATGACAGTCTCCATAATATTTATTGCACTTTTTTCTAATAAGGGTAATATGATCATTTTCACAGTCTTTAATATTTACTTAACTTATTTTCGATAAGGGTGGTCTGGTCATTTTTCACAGTCTCCATAATATTTATTGCACTTTTTCCAATAAGGGTAATATGGTCATTTTCACAATATGTAATATTTACTTTATTTATTTCCAATAAGGGTAGTATGGTCATTTTCACAGTCTCCATAATATTTATTGCCCTTTTTTCCAATAAGGGTAATATGGTCATTTTCATAATCAGTAACATTTACTTTACTTATTTCCGATAAGGGTAGTATGGTCATTTCCACTGTCCCCATAATATTAATTCCACTTTTTTTTTCCAATAAGGGTAATATGTTCAATTCTGATATATTTCGTCTTCAGTTCATCCGAACGAGAAACTCAGGTCGAACTCTGGTAATCTTTGAGCCTGTGATGTTTAATTCTGATATATTTCGTCCTTAGTTCATCCGAACGAGAAACTCATGTCTAACTTTAGTAATATTTGAACCGGTGATGTTCAATTCTGATATATTTCGTCCTCAGTTCATCCGAACGAGCAACTCAGGTCTAACTTTAGTAATATTTGAACATGTGATGTTCAATTCAGATATATTTCGTCCTAAGTTCATCCGAACGAGAAATTCAAGTCCAACTCTAGTAATATTTAAACATGTGATGTTCAATTTTGATATATTTCGTCCTCGGTTTATCCGAACGAGAAATTCAGGTCAACTCTAGTAAAATTTGAACTAGTGATGTTCAATTCTGATATATTTCGTCCTCGGTTCATCCGAACGAGAAATTTGAACCTGTGATGTTAAATTCTGATATATTTCGTCCTCAGTTCATCCGAACGAGAAACTCAAGTCTAACTGTAGTAAAATTTGAACCTGTGATGTTTAATTATGATATTATTCGTCCTCAGTTCATCCGAACGATAAATTCAGGTCCAACTCCAGTAATATTTGAACCTGTGATGTTCAATTCTGATATATTTCATCCTCAGTTCATCCGAACGAGAAACTCAAGTCTAACTCCAATAATCTTTGAAGCTGTGATGTTCAATTCTGATATATTTCGTCTCCAGTTCATCCGAACGAGAAACTCAGGTCTAACTCTAGTAATCTTTGAACATGTGATGTTCAATTCTGATATATTCCGTCCTCAGTTCATCCGAAAATGAAAATCAAGTCTAACTCTAGTAATATTTGAACCTGTGATGTTCAATTATGATATATTTCGTCCTCAGTTCATCCGAACGAGAAACTCGGGTCTTACTGTTGTAATATTTGAACTTGTCATGTTCAGTTATGATATTTTTCTTCCTCAGTTAATTCGAACGAGAAATTCGGGTCTAACTCTAGTAATATTTGAACCCGTGATGTTCAATTATGATATATTTCGTCCTCAGTTCATACGAACGAGAAAATCGGGTCTAACTCTAGTAATATTTGAACCTGTGATGTTCAATTATGATATATTTCGTCCTCAGTTCATCCGAACGAGAAATTCGGGTCTAATTCTAGTAATCTTTGAACCTGTGATGTTCAATTCTGATTTATATTCCGTCCCCAGTTCATTCGAACAAGAATCTCAGGTCCAACTTTAGTAATCTTTGAACATGTGATGTTCAATTCTGATATATTTCGTCCTCAGTTCATCCGAACGAGAAATTCAGGTCTAACTTTAGTAATAGTTGAACCTGTGATGTTCATTTCTGATATATTTCGTCCTCAGTTCATCCGAACGAGAAATTCAGGTCCAACTCTAGTAATGTTTGAACCTATGATGTTCAATTCTGATATATTTCGTCATCCGTTCGTCCGCACGAGAAACTCAGGTCTAATTATAGTAATATTTGAACTTGTGATGTTCAATTCTGATATATTTCGTCATCAGTTCTTCCGAACGAGAAATTCAGGTCTAACTGTAGTAATATTTGAACATGTGATATTCAATTCTGATATATTTCGTCCTCAGTTCGTCCGAACAAGAAACTCAGGTCCAACTCTAATAATCTTTGAACCTGTGATGTTCAATTCTGATATATATTTCGTCCTCAGTTCCCCCGAACGAGAAACTCAGGTCTAATTCTAGTCATCTTTGAACCTATGATGTTCAATTATGATGTATTTCGTCCTCAGTTCATCCGAACGAGAAAATCAGGTCCAACTCTAGTAATCTTTGAACCTGTGATGTTCAATTCTGATATATTTCGTCCTCAGTTCATCCGAACGAGAAATTAAGGTCTAACTCTAATAATCTTTGAACCAGTGATGTTCAATTCTGATACATTTCGTCCTCAGTTCATCCGAAGGAGAAACTCCGTTCTAACTTTAGTAATATTTGAACCCGTGATGTTCAATTCTAATATATTTCGTCTCCAGTTCATCCGAACGAGAAATTCTGCTCCAACTCTATAAATCTTTGAACCTGTGATGTTCAATTCTGATATATTTCGTCTCCAGTTCATTCGAACAAGAAATTTATGTCAACTTTAATAATCTTTGAACCTGTGATGTTGAATTCTGATATATTTCGTCTCCATATCATCCAAACGAGAAACTCAGGTCTAACTCTAGTAATCTTTGAACCTGTGATGTTCAATTCTGATATATTTCGTCTGCAGTTCATCCGAACGAGAAACTCAGGTCTAACTCTAGTAATCTTTGAACATGTGACGTTCAATTCTGATATATTTCGTCCTCAGTTCATCCGAACGAGAAATTCAGGTCAGACTCTAGAAATCTTTGAACTTGTGATGTTCAATTCTGATATATTTCGTCCTCAGTTCATCCGAACGAGAAATTCAGGTCCGACTCTAGAAATCTTTGAACCTGTGATGTTCAATTCTGACATATTTCGTCCCCAGTTAATCCGAACGAGAAATTCAGGTCCCACTCTAGAAATCTTTGGACCTATGATGTTCAATTCTGATATATTTCGTCTCCAGTTCATCCGAACGAGAAACTCAGGTCTAACTCTAGTAATATTTGAACTTGTGATGTTCAATTCTGATATATTTCGTATCCAGTTCATCCGAACGAGAAACTCAGGTCTAACTCTAGTAATCTTTGAACCTGTGATGTTCAATTCTGATATATTTCGTCTCCAGTTCATCCAAACGAGAAACTCAGGTCTAACTCTAGTAATCTTTGAACTTGTGATGTTCAAATCTGATAAATTTCATCTCCAGTTCATCCGAATGAGAAACCCTTGTCCAACTCTAGTAATCTGGGAACCTGAGTTTGTAAATGCTGATACTTTATAACTTCAGTTCAACTTTCGATTTCTCGAGATTAATTACTCATTATTCTGATTTGTTTTCATTATTCAGATTCATACTCTTTCTTATATATTATTTGGATTTGGTGTGATATATGCATCAAGATATACGTAAACTACTAGATTTTTCTTCCCAAAATTAGGGACCCTATGTCACATGGTTCGGTAAGTGATAAGTGATAAATTACACCACATAATTTAAAACAAGGAGATCCATGCGATGAACTTGTTTGTGACACGTGATAAGAAGTTAACCAATTGATCTTCTAAAACCAATCAGATGGGTATCGAAGACACTAGTCGTCCAGCTCTACTGCACTGTAACAATGGGTTTCTATTTATTGTTAGAAGAGAGATAAAATGAAAACTAAAATCAGAAACCTAAATCTTAATCCTTATCCGCCTCTCCCTCACCCCATCTTCTCATCCTTCGACTGAAATTCAGGCACTCTCACCCCATCTTCTTTTCTCTCTACTGAAACCCTAACACACTAAATCGAAGTAGAGTTATTACTCTCGATCTACTTCATAACCAAATATTGAGTTTTCAGAATCAAGAAGAAGGAGGCAATATAACCCCATAGCTTCAATCTTAAATCTTCTTCATTCGCTCCTAAAACCAACCCCATTTCTTCATTTCCTCCATCTCCTCATAATCTCTCTGTAAAACCCAAACTTTCCCAATTTAAAAACCTTAATTTTATCTTGTTTATCAAAGAGAAACGAAATCACCATATTCCATAAATTTACCGATATCCCCAAAATAAAAACCCTAATTTCATTGGAAGTTGATCGTTATTTGCAGAGGAAACCGCTAGATCCAAAATTCTTCAGATTTGAAATGCAATTAGGGGTTTGATTTGGGGGGTTAGGGTTTCCGTAAATTGTATTTGTAGAAATTTTCCTTGATTTTCCTTCTAATTTCCTATCGAAGTTGTTTGGGTTTTTCTTTGTATTTTACTTTCTGATATAGTTCTCTAAAGGCTACAAGTATTGATTTTCTTATTTGCTGAACTTATTTTTGAAAAAACATTGAAATCATAATGATTGCCTTATTGTTATCTTCTGGTGAAATTTTTCTAATTTTGCCCAGTTTTGATGTTCGTAGAGTATCAGTCAGCCAAGTTTTAAAGAGTTCATAAAAATTCCAACAAGTTTAGCTTTTATGTGTATGTAAACTTTTTCTTGTTTTAAATTTTTTATATTTGAACTTGATTTATGATATTAAAATATAAGTACAAAAAAAAGTATCTGGAAAAGAAGTTACATAGCAGGCAAGCGAGCAACAAGTTGTGCCTCCAGCCCTTTTTAAATAGCAAAACCTATCCTATTAAAAATAAAATCTCGTGAACCAGGAGTCATGACATTGATGTGCATGACTTTCTGGACCCTCTTGAGTAGTCCAACCGCTTCTGGAGCCAAATAACTAAAAGTATCAAAAGCAAAGGGGACGAAAGCATGCCCATTGTCAACACACGCTTTCTCGTGCTTCGATATCTTACCTGAGGCATCCCTTAGCGCTTCTTGCCCGACTGTAAATGTGCCATGTCCAATGCCTACCAAAGGAGATACCCCAGTGAGGTCAACACATGTGTGTTTCCCATTATCCCATCCAAAAATAAGAACATCTGTTGGTCATAGTGTCGATCTCCTTCAAGTGGGTCTGTTTGGAAGTTCACATGTGCTTCTTTCTTTGCTGAAATGCCAGCCCTCCACAATACATCATACAAGATATCCCTCACATGATCATGTATATATTTAAAACCAGGGTCTACCTTACAATGAACTGCATGTTCACCATATGAGTCCAAGCATCCTGTGATGCAAGAAGGACAACGAGATTCAGAGGGATAAAGAGGGATTATTAACCTATATTTGAGGATAGAATGGTACTCCAAAGGAGACATCTTTTGTCCAAGCCCCTCAATCAGAATAGCCAGAAGAATATTTTTGGGCATGTGCTACTTGCAAACAACCAAAAACCGCTTTCTGTCTCTCCGTTAGCATGTAAACTCTATCAATGTCCTTAACTACTTTACCAAAAAGAGCACTCGCCAGGGTGCTTTGTGTTTTAGGGGGGACGTTGTCTTTATTGGTGAAGCTGTTAAAATCAAAATCAAGAAGAGTTACTTGTAACGTTTCCAAAGCCTTATTAAAGTTGTCATCCATACCTTCCACACCACTGCTCCTCAATATGTGATCCTGTAACCCCTAAGATTGCACACGCGAAGCCAAAAAAGCATATTCTGATGCCTCCCTAGCAGTGTAAAGGCCAAGACCTCCATATATGATAGGTATAGTAGATAGTCTCCACTGCAGCTCTCCAAAAAATGGTCCCCCACAAACCACGATGCCCTCCACCACTTCTCTCAAGCCTCTATCAAATATATCTACCGCCTTCATAATATAGTCAGGGTGACGAATACGAAGGCCAAAAATCAACTTGGAGATACCCATACATGTTCGTAAAAGCAGCAATTCACTTTGATTTCTTAATTTAAATTTTTGGTTTTGGTTATCTTTCTTTTCAGAAAGGGATGGAAAAGGTAGAAATGGTCTTGTTCGATTTTCTGAAATGAAGATGGAAGAATAGTTTCTGCTGCAGATGATGAGGTTATGGAGGTTGATAACTTTGAACCCTAGCCTGATTTTCATTTGTTCATTGTTCCTTCTGCAAAATAATAACCATAGTCTTTGTTTCTCGTCTCTGATGTTTATGGGTTTTGGTGTTTGTAGATTTTTGTTGGTGATTGAAGGTGTTTTTTACATAGGTAAAACCTCATTCTTTTGAACCCTTGTTGTATGTTTTTGTTAATTCATTGTGTATCTTATAATCTCTCCGTTTTTAAGTGTGTTTGTTTGAGTTTAACATTTTTTAATTAGTTTAGTGTTGATTTTTGATTGCAGCTTAAGGATGGAGAAGTAGATGAAACTATGTGCGACTTTTATAAGCCTGAGACTCTTACCAACTGGATTACACCTTGGTGAAGTTAAGAATATGGTTATTCGAGGTGAAGATGGTGCTATATTTTGAAGAAAGAAGGTGATAACTTGTTTCCCAATAAAACCTCTATTTTTATTTTTATTTTGGATTTGGTAAAACTGTATTGTCAGTTGTGTGTATGAAAACACAAAAGTAACATGAACATTTATGGTAGGAAGCCTCAATACTTCCATGATATTTATCACTAAGAGGTATATTCTAATGTGCTTTGCAGGGTTCCCATTTCAGTTCGTGAGAGGAAATAAAGCCGTGATGATTTATATAGAACACAAGTTTAAGAGTTTCAACTCCATGTTATTCATCATGCTGTCAATAGAGCTAAATTTTACCAAATCCCATTTCTTTTTAAAACAAGGTTTTTTTTTTTAAATTGTTTTTACAAAAATCATTATATAACTTTGATTTTTGTTGTTTTTGTTGTAATTAAATTGTATTTTGGGGATTTTATATGTTTTTAAATTATCTATTAACTAATTTTTCTATAGTTGGAAATTGCAGGACGGGTCCTGGTTCAATTTAAAGAATCCCAAGCATGTACTTTCTTATGGTAATCAAGAACTCACTGTAATAGCTTGAACCTTGGTAGCTTATATTTTCATCTTTTCTATTATTTTATTTGTAAGATAATGAAGAGTGTTTTACTTGCATCTGTGGAGATTTCCTCGATGTTGGACAAAATATGTATGGATTAGATGGCTGAGGTTATGGGACCTTCAAATTTCAGTAAGTGTCTACAGTCAAGAGTTCATTGTAACTTCTCAGACTATATTTCGCTTCTATTATATTATTTGTAATCTGAAGGTAATGATGAATGAATGATTGGCTTGTAGGTGTAGAGTCTTTCGCAGTGATAAAGGATAAGGATGAGGTTAAGGGAGCCTCAATTCCAACAAGAGGCGATAGTCAAGATTTCTTTGTAACTGCTCGGACCATGCATTATTTATTCCTTCCATGTTCTGTTAGCTTTCCAGGTGGTCGGTGTAGTCTAATTCATTTTAGACGGAGCATTGTTAATTAGTTCTCTTGTTAAAAGGTTTAGATTGATGATGGTTAAAATGCTCATGACATATTGACTAATGATGTGGTTGTGTATATACATACGGCTTTACGTTTTTGAATACATGATCTGATAGACTACTTTGAATCCTTAATGGTTTATATGGTATGTCATGTAGTACCATATTGGTGACCACATATGTTTGGCATGCTTGGTAGTTCTTATGCCATAGTTGGATATTTTGATTTGAGTTTACTAAAGAGAGGTTTATTAGTGATGTGTTTGTTACTAAATTTGAGCCTTTACTCTGATTATTTGGTACTTATCTACCGGGTTCATAGATCTAGCCTTCCTCGCTTACATTTCTTGTTAGATACCCTTTACCATCTTATTCTTTCATATGCAGTGCAATTAGCTATTGGATATTGATTTCTAAGCATGAAGTTTCATAGTTCTCTTAAAATTATTGTCACTGTGATCTAGAACATTCTAGTCTAAGCATGAAGTTTTAGTTGTCTTAAAATTATTGCCACTGTGATCTTGAACATTCTGGTCTTTGCAATCCATTACGAATAATGGCACTTGTTTGCTCCTATTCCCTGTAGTGCAGTTGGATTGCAGTTTCCATATTTGTTTCTTGCTTTCTTAGTCTTCTTATGTAAGACGGTTCATTAACTTTCGTGTTTGATAATACAGGGAGAAGTTTGGCCCCATGATTCTGCAGGGAGCCAGTTTCAGAGGTTCTATATTGGTGAGTTTGAAGTCCTCATCCAATGACTTGTGTTTTTTATTTCTTCTACTCTTTTCTGGTCTTGTTTACTATTGATTTTGCCTATTCTTAAACTTTTTGTTTAATTCTTGACTCCCTTGAGTAATGGGAGGTTCCCACCTGCTTTAAAATCTATAGTGGATGATGGATTGTTACAAGTTAGGTGGCATACAACTAATTCCCCGGCAAGATGCAGCTAATTTTTTTTGCTGAGCTTGGACTTATCATAACAGACTCTTTACTAGGATTAATTATGGATACCATCCAAATTGAAATCGTCAAATTGTTTCGATGCACAGGTGGGTTTTGATCAATTTCAATAATCTCATTGTTCTTTGATGGAGTTACAAGAAGTTGTCAGCTTGTCTTTGTTTGTTAGTTTTATTGATTTTGAAAAATTAATTTTGCTACAGGTACTCGATTGTTAAGTGTGGGCTCAGTTCATCATTTAAGAGGAAAGGTTGCTGGCACTGAAGGGGTATGAGTAACTATCCTATGAGATCTTGTGATCTTAGGTTAGTTCTAAGAAAAATTGCAGGGTAATTTCAATTACTCTCTATTTTTGTCTATTACATAGTTTTGTTTCTGAATGAAACTTGCCTTTCTTTGGTATGTCATTGATAAGAGATGTGGATTGAGATGAAAATGAGACTTTATTGTTGTTTTACTTGTGTAGAGTATAACTTGATTGCTTAGGTTTGTGTAATGTACGGGAAAGAAAGATTGTGTGTAATGCTGAGAAAGCTTTGGAACTCATTTGTTAATTGACTGGAGGAGGCAGGAGGTGTTGCTGACCATGGAGGTTATTATTGAAGCCCATAATCCATCTCTCATCAAATGTATTATCCATATGATTGTGGAGAGCCTCAAATACAAATTGCAAACAAGGTACTGAGTATTGTCTATCTTGATTGATTAGTTTCATAATAGTGATATTCAACCTTAAAGTTTGTATTGGTTGCCTAAGTTGTAGGATTACTAGAAATTTTACCACTGAAGTAACTACATTGAAGGCTCATTTTTATGAATGTCTGGAATCAAGGAATTTGTATATACTTCCAGAGATATTTTAGTTCATAAATTCTTTTGGTTATTACTCTTGGGGCGTCTCTGCAATCTTACCTGCAATACCTATTACCGTTCTTACATTAGGATTCCATGTATAACCCATTTTGTATCTTGTGCTTGAGATATGTCAAGGTCATGAATTAATGAACTAGTTACGTTTGTGCCATTGTGTCGATGTTGGACAGAGGAAGGTAAAGAGATTAACATCATATTGGTTAGGTACCCACCTTTATAGATCATTTTCCTCTCATGTGAATGGCAATGGTTATTGTTTTTATAAGCATTTTCTTGAGTATTGTGACCTTCCCGCATTAATCAGTTGATGGATTTTTCTGTGCAGGTACACCATTATGAAGTAGGAATAAGTTCTTCATCATCATCGGAGTTTATAATTTTGTTGTTTAATCAGTAGTTTTTTAGTTTATCATTTTGTAATCGAATCCTAGAACTACATATTACACTGGTCAGAACTACATATTTTAATCCTTTGTGTAATTTGAAACCAATGAATCAATGTGTGTTAAATTGAATGATCATTTGTGTGCAAGTTTAATTTGATTCTCATTTTTATTTGATTTGAATTTGGTTTTCATTTGATTCTCATTTGAGTTTCATTTCTGTTTGATTTCAAATTCAGTCAGGCCAGACAGCCAATCTGAATCTATTTGTTTTTATATTAAGATTTATATCTATGACTGGTTGAAGACGATCATAAAGTTTTGACCATTAAAATCGGTCGTTGATATAAGATTTTCAACGACCCCCAGAGACACGTCATAGTTGAAAAAGACGCTCAAACAACGACCCTTTATTCGCCCGACAAAGCAAGTCATAGATACGAGTTAAATGACTTACTTTGTCGGTCGCGAAACTGCTTTCCACGAGTGATTAGTTCAGTTTTTTAATGATTATGCTGACATGATTGATGTTTTATCATAATCGTGGTTGTTTTTTCATTTTCTGGTTCAAGGTTTGCTAAAACGATGATGAATTCTAAGTTTAGCAGATATGAAACTATGATGGATTTATCAACTTTGCATGAAGCAGTAAAACGTGGGTATGATTCATCATCACTTTTTTCGGACGATGATGAATGAAAATATTTGTTAATTAATCGTCTTAATTTCCAAAAACTCAAAATTACTAATGCGAAAAGGATTCTTCGACCTTAATGGAATTTACAAATTACCTCAATGGGTAAGGGTTTCCTTACTAATAAGCTTGATAAAATAGTTTGACAGAAAATATATCAGTTTTGGTTCTTATGAAGTGAAGAATCAATTTATTAGGTTAATAAATTGGGGAGCTTATTTTCATCTTGAGAATAGAGAGCCTCTATGATAAACGCATTTATGTGTCTATTTTGTTATCGATTTTCCATATTGGTAGTACCCAGTTTTTACTTATTTTGGTATTTTATATGTCTTTGTAGGTATTTTTGGAGAAACAAACATGTGTGGAAAAAGTTACTCGAAAAGTGGCGTTTGAACCTCCGAAGAAAATTACCAAAGGCACCCCAGAAATGTGTCAAAGGCACCCAGAGGAATTGATAAAGCACCTAGAAAATTACTATTTACACCCAAAAACTACTATTTCACCCAAGGAAAAATGATAAAGGGACCCCAGGAATAGATAAGGGGAGACCACCTTCTTCTCAATTCAAATACATAATTTGGTGGGAAAATAGTTGCAGCGAAGTTTGAAAATTATGGTTCGATTTTTAGGAAACTTTTAAGGAGATTCAGTCGGAGAAATTAGTTGGACTGGACTTGAATAAGTATAGAAGGGTTGGTATAGTTGATTGATTCAACTAGAACTGGTTGGAACATGGGTTTAAAACTGGGGAGAACAAAGTTATCGGGTTTTGTTTGGTTATATTTTTGGATGTTATGTGAGGTTATGGAGAAGATACTTTAGAGGATTCCATTCTAATAGGAAGGTTGAGATAAACAAGGTAACGGAAGCCGCGAAGAGAGTTTAGAAGGAAATTTTTTTTTGAAAATTGCAGAGATGGAAAAAGGGTTATTTCTTGGAGTTATAATTGACCTGTGATGTATAAATAAAAGTTTACGAGTCCCAGAGAAGGGGTATCGAGAGTTTGGAGAGCTATAGAGGCAAGAACAGAGAAGAAGATTGAGTTGCGGGAAAAAGTTCTTTGTTGTTGTTGAAGAAAAAGAACAAGAAGAACAAACGTGCCAAACCGTCGTTATTCAACAGTGACAACGACATAAAATTGTAACGCTTTAATTCAAATTGGCAATGTTTACTTTAAATTTGCAATACTTGATAAGGGTTTCCTTGTAACAGTTACACTTTAACGGCTAAAAAGTGTTGCGATTTCTCCGTTTTATTCAATTCACCTCCTTGTACACTTTTGAACCATGAACAATTATTTTGAATGAGTGATTAATATGAGGAGCTAAACCCCATTGCTAAGGCGACATAACAAGCTATTTTTCCAACAATTATGTGGTAATATCTATTTAATTAATTTCTGGAATTATTTTTGCGATTATTTGCATTGAAGCAAAATTGAAATAATGATTTTTATTAACTAGTTTTGTTCTCACTTGATGGTGCATGCTTAGTAAGGGATGCTGATGTTTCATGTATTAACACTACACCAAATTAGCCATTTTGTTACACAAATATGTGTGACTTCCTATTTAATGTCACACATATAAGTGTAATAAATATGGTGTTATTCTTTTGTTACACTCTTCTAGTAACACTAATAATTGTGACTTAAATTAATTTCCATTCACCTTCCCATCCGCAGAATAGAAACATACTGTCTAAATCTCCATTCACATGCAAATAGAAATCTAACCATTATATTGCATTAAATTGTGTACAAGTTACATTTAAAAGGTGCATATAGGCTACAAATTTACAGTTTTGCCAAAAATTGTGTATTATAATTGACTGCAATGAAAAAACATTGTGTATTATAATTGACAGCAATGACACCGTATCAGTGCAGTTTAAACCATTATTTCATAACACTAACCTAGAAATTTAACTTAATAATGAACTAGCCCATCAGTGAATTCGACTATATCCTTGCCTTATTTCTTTTTCCTTCTTAGCAAAGCAGATCAATTATACCTCCATATTTGATTTAGGATGTAATGTAGCAGAGGGATTTGTAGATGCATATGCTAATGAAAGTCTTCCTGCATGTAGCATACAAGTACAAGGACGTAAAAATTAAACGAGTATAAACTGGGGACGCATCATGCTTAATGCTACATCAGATGAGAATCAAGTTTTTACCAAAAAAAAAAAACTGACCTGGGCCTAAGTCACATTGTAGCCTTTCTTTTCCAAGCTCGGATCCTCCTTTGCTGTAATAATGTTGATAATGTTCCCAAGTAAGTTACGAATTGCGAGATCACATTCACAACAACAAAAAAAAGAAATGGAATACAAGTAAAGTCTTGTGATGGCTAAGAATCGCAAATTTTAAGAGAAGAAATTTACTAAACACGCAACAAGGAGAACAAACCTTATCAATCATTACTTGCTTGATTCTCATTAGCTCGATTCCGGTTACCCAAATTGAAGACATTGAGAATCTGAAACGACCAACCATTAATACTAAAGGATTATGATATGTTGGTCAAATCATATAATTTAACCGAAATTTTAATACTAACAAAAACAAATTCAAATTGTAAGCAACTTTTAGTGTCTGCTTATTTGCATAATAGAAGTACATCTTTTTGTCCAATTTTCTTAGGTTTAACTCTTGCATGATTTCTAAAAATGCATGTTAAACAAATGAAAAAAAGAAGAAGAAATAAGTGAATTTAGAAAAGAGGCGAAGTCAGATGCACAACTAAAGCAAGCACGATCGAAACTGTAAAAAGAAAACATCCGCAAATATTTTACTTAACAAAACCATGCATGTCTATTCCAATTGAAAAACTGAAAGGTATGCTTTATGATTCAGCTAACCTACAGATGGAACTCATAAATAATGTACTTGACCAGGGGAATTTCAATATTTAATTATCAGGTTTATGATAATTAAAGAAACATGAAATGAAACATGCCATGTTTTTTCTGTAACTCCATTGACAAGTTAATTTTGATAAGTGTCGGTAATTCTTGCATAAAATAAAATCCATTCAAGGTACCAAAAACCAAGACTACCTCCACTATAGAAACTTAAACAATCATAAATAGCCTCCAATTAAAAGACAACAACATATCCTCAAAATAAATTCCTAGACTAATGATCATGAGTACAGGTCGTAGAAACTTGTTGGCAAAAAATACACTTCCTAATAGAGATAAAACAACTTTCTAATTGGAAAAGAAAAATGAGTTCTTTTGTCAACAAAATCTAGTCTAATCGGTCAATTCTCATTGGATACAAACTTTCTCACCCATAATCGAGACTTATTTGAAGGATCGTATATAATGAAAAAATAAGTAACGATTTCTGGTCCAACTAGTTATGATCTACATGGGAGTCAGATTAGAAAAACCCAATCTACAACAATCCCAAGCCATGCAATTCACTTCTCATTTGACTTTTAGGTTAGGCACGCATCAACGTCATTTTCGTTTTTTAAATCAGTACTAAAGCAAGACCAATGAGATAGTTAAAAGTTCGCAAAATTTAATGCAACAATGACAATAGAAAAAATAAGGTGATAATCATAAAATCATAGGAGATGTTAGTTACCTTATTAATCCGACTACGGAAGAGTTTCCTTTGTTAACTATGGAATCCCAAAGAGCAGATGTGAGTGATTCTTGCTTAGCATGCTTTTGTGTGCAATATGGTCAACAGAGTTTATGTGTCATCAAATGGATCTACCATCTAAGAACTACAAAAGACAGTCATGACAATGTTAGGCTACACCATAAGCACCACTAGTCAACTGTAAAAAACTATTACACAATCTTAATGCTAGCTAGTATCATTCTCTTCAGTCAAGTGAAGTATCAAGTAGGGGAAGCAGATTCAACGAGTATATTATGAACACTGTTAGATAAATTGATATAGAAAAGTATGGGGCAAATGAATTATCAAAATATATTAATTACATATCAAAGCATACCCATACGGCCATGAATATCAAATGTTACAGGACGAGCATCCTAGGATACTGTATTTCACTCCCTAGTTCACCTAGATGGCAATATATGATGAAGTGTTTCAATAGCATAGTCACTAAGAAAACACACAACTGTATCAAGTAAATCTAAATCCTTGTTGCGATTCATCAAGCAACTTGTCCACAAAAAAGTTAAATTACTCTATATCGTATAAATTAAAACACCAAAAAGAGTATGAACATAGCACGAAATCGTATTGCACATGATGTGATACCAAAATCCTTGGAATTGTACCAAATGTTTGTTAATCTGAAAATAGAAATTAGGGAAAAAATAAATAAAATTGCAAAAGAAGAATAATAGTAAACGAATCTCCATCATAAATAGGATAATCAATCTACAGAAACCCCTAAAAACAAATCTATAGAAACCCATAAAATCAAATCTAACATGAGACAATATTTATCATTCATAACTTTTCTAGAGGAGCTTCACGGTAAAGGAAAAGATGACTTTCTGCGTTTTTCTGCAATTCAGTTTTTTTTTTAGGTTTTGATAATAAGAACACAAGGAAATATGGTTACATAGATAAGGGAGAATCCACAACATATTCGTGGGTAGTGGGAAGATTTGACATTTTATTTATTGTTCGGGAAAATAATTTTTTTATATTATTTCTGTTATTTTTTCAATATTATATTAATATTTAGATTTGTTACACAATTTAGTGTGACATAATAAATAAAAAATTAAATGAAATAAAATTCGGGTTTATTGTTACACTTTCCGGTAATGTCACACAAATTTGTGTGACATTTACTATCACACTAATTAGTGTAACAATTCAGTGTTACAAATTACTGAATTTGGTGTAGTGTTATTGCATGATAATTATTGATATTGAATCACATAAAAATTGGTAAATAGTGGAATCTTAGCCTCAGTGTTTTCAATAATCTTGATACCAACTTTTAGTTAAATTTGCTACTTTTAGTCTTAGATGTTAAATCTAGAATCGAATCTTTATAAATCTGAGAATTAAATCATTTTTCTTATCACTATAAAAACAACATCACTCCAAATTTTTTTGTGTGGGTGTGGTTTTCTGGTCTTGGGATTTGCAGGAATAAAAAAGTGTGTCATATTGAAAGTAATTATGGAAAAGTTGTTGGGGAATACATTAAAATTAATTCTTAGGATTTATTAAGAAACCTAGTTTCATATATAACAATAGGAAGGGGATTCCTAAATACTCTAATTCTAAATATAAATGAAGATTTTAATTTGGAACACAAGGGGGCTTAAGAGATCTGGAGATGAAAATAATCTTAAATACTTGGTTAAATAATTTTCTCCTTCTCCTATGTGGAAAACCGAGCCAAGAGTGAAGTATTCTGATTTTTTTTTGCAGTGGGCTAAATCTGCTAGGTATGACTTCTATGGCAATTCGTAATTTTCGTAATGATAATAAAAGTAACATGTGGTTGTTTTGGATTAGATCTATTGTTATTCCTAAGGTTATTTCCATTTATAGATAAATAATCACTGTGGATGTGAAAGGTTCCTTAGTTTATGGTATTCATGGTCGCGCGGATATTGTTTGAAAAATTGAGAGGGAGGTTATGAGTGATAAAGTTTCATGGATGGTGTTGGGAATTTTCAATATTGTTTTATCTCTAGAAGAAAAAGTTGGTTGTAGAAGTTCAAAAAGAAGGTGGTTATGATATATTTTGAAAACTTTCTTAGAATTTGGGTCTTCTTGAAGCTCCTAATACTAGGTTGAAATTTACTAGGTCTAACAATCAAGCTGGATGGAGAAGAATAGTTTGTAAGTTAGATCGATTTGTTTATAATGTAAATGGTTAGATATTGCAACTAAGGTGTAAAGTAGGTTTCATGGTGTTTTCAAATGTTCTTAACTATTTTGGGGATGTGCCATTATTTCTAGCCTTCTAATGTGCCATTACATTTCAAAAAATATGGATAGATTATCTGGATTCTCTTAGAATAGTTCGAGAGTGCTGGAATAAATAAGTTCATGGTAACTATGCTTCTATCTATATGAGAAAGTTGAAAATATTAAGGTTATTCTCATAAATTGGAACTAGGGTATATTTATTAATGTTTAGGTGAAGATTAAAGGATGAAAACTTAGTTACTTCATTTATGATTCAATCTGATTCGTGGCTTGCCGATGAAGGGGCTTACAGAAAAATGATTGAGGCTCAAAATGTTTATAATATTAGATTTGTTCAGCTAAACACAATGCTAAGGAAAAAAAGCTAGAACTAAAAGGGTCAAAGAAGGAGCTATTAATACTGTATTTTTATATATCAATATGAAGGTTAGATGAGCTCAATATGTAATTTGTGAAATTGAAGATGAAATTGAAGTTCTTATCACTAATCAAAATAGAATTTCTAAAGTTCTTGTTGAGCATTTAAAGATAAATTGCAGCACAAAGAAGTGACTACTTTCGACAAAGTTTTTGATGAAAACCTTAACGTGACTGGAATTTAGACACAATAAAGTTGTATTTGATATGGATGTAGACAGTTCACCAGGGCTTGATGGTTTTTTAGTTATTTTTTTTTTCAGAACTTGCTGGAAAATTATAAAAGATGACTTAGTGATAGACACATCTATGTGTCTAATTTCTTCCCAATTTTTATAGTGTTGGAACTCAGTTTTGTTTACTAGGGATTAACCAATGCCGTGCAGTTACTGCACATGCATGTTCATTTGTTACTAAGGCATAAACGACCGGGGTTCTTGCTTTATTTTTGGTATGAGTTATTTGTTTCTGATATTGTTAGAGGGACTATTTTAGTTGCGGTAACATGAAAATAAAAGTAAGCACATTCTATTCGATTAACGTAAAAATGATACAAAAACGGAAGTACAAAAAAACTACAATTAGGTAGCAAAGACAGATATATAATGCTTTATTTTTATGTAATGTGTAACATGGTCATTTAGTTGGGAAATGTTTTGTTGACGCCATAAACCTCCCTAAGGAATTCTAGTAAAGGCAATGTCCCCTTTAGAACCATAGTGCTTGAATCGTTAATCTAAATTCTAACTTAAAATCGAAGTTTTAGTTTGAACACTACATTAGGACCTTAAATGAAATAATAAGTATACAAAGTAAACATGCATTATAAAAAATTAATACAAAATACAAAAATCTGTACGTCTTGATTGATATATGTTAATAATTGTACGAATAAAGTAGTAAATCAAAATAATATTAGTTAACAACTTAAGCAGGTTTAAAGTTCGCTCATTTTGGTTTCGTAACTTTAAAGCTGAGAACCACAATGTGGCATTTCTACCTTCGTAATCGAGTAAGTACCCCCTCCAAAAAAAAAAAGGTTTCCAATTTCAAACACAAATCAATATAAGGTGTAAAATGATACTTATGTTGAAGATTGAATCATCCAACATATATTTGCGGATGTTACCTTCATCACCTTTAAGATATAAACCCATTTTGAGATTCAACATTTTTCATTTGTACTGTTTACACCCAAAACATAAACCTAAAAATTTCATCTATCAAATTATAGATATCAATCTAATAAAAAACATAATAAGTAAAAATTTAACATCATTGTAATTAAATTGTATGTAGTAACACGAATGCTTATAGTTGGACTATAACAATGTATGAGGTGATTCAAGCATATCTAAAACTCATATTGAACCAAATATAAATCATTAACAAAAAAAAGAAGAAAAAAAACTAACAAAATCCCAACTTTTGGAATTCATTATTCAATCTATATCGATTACACAAAAAATAATTCATCTGAATACCCAAAGTTTCAAATTTCGAATTGAAAATTAACAAAATCTGAAGAATTGGAAACTTTGAAAAAAAAATACCCAGATAGAGAAGGATAATCCGTTTACTTGTTGCATTCAAACGATTCAAATGAACCTTGAAACTTGGTAGTTTCATGGTAGATAAATTTACTACATCAAATAAAAACTAAATTTACCCAATTAATTCACAATCACTATAGTTTTATTGAGGAAAATATCATGCATGGATTTATCTATTGCAAGGAAAAATCTGGACAACCACTTAGACAAGACCCTAATACACAGGCTCGATAAAATCAGTAGCTCTGATTTTTTTTTACCATATAAAGTGACATTTATTCCTAATACATGTTAAAAAAAGTTATTTTTTTTTATTTTTTTCCTGATTGTAACCAAGTTTATTTTAGCTAATACGAAGTTAAAATTTCCACTATGCAACACCCACCATCATCATTAAAATAATAATTCTATTCATCTCACCAAGTCAATCCCACCGTCAAATCCACCGCTAATGTGGTGCTGACGAGGGTTAACTTTTTTCTTCACAATGTTTCCTTCCCCTTTTAATGTTTTGATGATAGACAAACCAAAATAATAATAATTGTGCTATCATGTTCCTGCGAAACTCAATCTTTATCTTGTAAGTTTTCCCATGACGTTCTTACATTTTTAATTTCCTGGTAAGTTTTCATCAGATTATTATATAGATTTCATATGGCTGAAAGGATAATTATTTATGGCGAAGAATCTCAGTCAATGCGCTTAATATTTTGTTTGTTTTCATGGGATGGAAACCTTCTGGCCAAAAAGTTATAGTTCTCAAAGATTCTGCCATGACAAAGTGGCCAGTAGCCTACCGAGAAAAATCCAATTTCAGAGTGTATGCACTGGAAAGAAGTACCAGAAGCAAATAGCTCCAAAAAGGGGATATTTTCTTTATGAATGTGGAAAACACATCAGAAATTTTGCTTCAATTGAAAAAAGAAGAAGAAGTAAACGAGTTTGAAGTTATTTAATAGGTGTCTATATATAACTAGAGTACCCGATGATTATAACAGGATTCCCACATAACCAAAATTTGTCACACATTTATTTTTAATTTCAAATTCCAAATTAGGGATTCAAATAATGGAAAAATCATTTACATAAAGTAATTTTCCTTACATGATTGCTGAGATGCTGCCACAAATGAGGAGGACATCGCTCATAGTGATAGGTGATATCATGATGCTGATGATATTGACGATAATATATCTCCGAGCCCATGATTAAAGTGGGGAAAAGATCAAAATTACGAAGAGAGAAGAACTGATGATATTGACGATATAAATGAGAAACACAATTAGTTAAGTCTCGGACTAGGATAAAAACTGAGTTGAAAAACAGAGGATTACATCATTCATCATTGCGTTCTGCTATTTGAAGGTGAAGATCAACCGAATCTTTTGGAGAACTTCATCAACAAAAGGTAAGTGAAGACTGGACCACCTATATCTCAAGTTATATTCACTTTCTATCATTTGAGACGATGTCGCATAACTAATTAGACTAGTATGCATAGGAAATAATTTCGAGTCAAGTTTATCTTGATAATTTCTCGAAATATAATGACTAAGCTCAATGAATATATTTTTTTCATACTTGATGAATTTCGGTTAAGGAAAATTTATTGTTCGGAATCAAAATAGTGATTCAAGTTTATCATTCGGAAATAGCCTGGAATAGTGATATGTGTCATTGATGTTATTCAGGAATGTTTCGATTCGATTTAGAGAAATATAGAACTACTATTGATTCAGATACAAGACAGTGGTATTAGTTTTACTGGGAAAACTATTATAAGTCTGAACCCGTATTACATGTATTCATAGATGTAGCGGAGTAGTTATATACATATCGACTTACAGATTAGTGGTAAACATATTCTTATGTATATCATATGAAAATATGTGTGACTCGTGAATCATATCGGTGTGCATAAGAACCAGATTGGTGTGCATACTCGTACACAAACCATTCTTGAATTATTGTTAAGGAACCGGGGGTGAGTATCCAAACTGGTACGCAAGCTAAAACAGTTACGTGTTCTTGAAATCGGTAGTGTTTCCAAACCGGTACGTAAACCAATTCAGTTTTGTGAACTCCGAAACTGGCCACAGACTTTGAGTTTCCAAACTGGTACGTAAACCTTAAATGTTATGTGACTTCCGGAACTCGGCTTTGGTTTAAAGTTTAGAAACCGGTATTGCGAACTGTGACTGAACCGACTCACGAACTGCTATGTATTTGTACTTATATATCTACTAATCATGTCGATTATACTTTCAAGTGTGTTTAAATATTTCTTCGAGATAATTAACATTTGATTAATTATCTATAAACACTACACATAATTGATCACATGTTTGTGACTCAGAATTAAGGTCTTATGTGTTCATGAAAATGAAGATTAAGCTTTTAAGTTCAAACCGTCTAGTTTCGACTAACCATGTTAAACATAGTCTTTGTACACGGTTCGGTTACGATTTTACATAACCAGAGTGTATGTCTTGTTTATGTGAATCATATTCAAAGATTCATATAACGTTGGGTATTGTTTGCTTGGTTCCAAAGATATCTTAGCTGAAACCTACACCAACCTATACTTTGAATGCATATAAAATAGGAACTCCAAGAAACTGGGATCTTTGAATCCTAACACTACTTTTTGGTGCGTACTAGTTGTATCTAGAGTCATCCTCTCCAGGTTTTGTGATTATAAAGACTTTATTGGGATTCGTGAATCCAGGTCCATTTATCTTTCCTTGATAACTCGAGTATCCTGATCTTGATTATTTGTAGAGCTTGCTCCAATGATCAAGATAAATAGTGATCATCAAAGTTATTTTCTTCTCAGACTTTGTTGATTCCATAAGTTTTATACTTGTGAGGCGAATAATAATCTAGGCTGCACTTCGGGTTACATAAGTCCGGATTTTGAGGATAGCTAGACTTTCTAGAATTGCTATTGATATTCATCACCTTGATCATACGTTTGATTTTGATTATACATTTCGGCCATAATTAGGAAATCAATTATGTTAGAGCATTGCACGGTCGAACTCGCATGCGTTGATATCTCAAGCATGTTTGTCAATGTTAGTGATCAAAACTATAAGTCTTGATTTCTATCCTATTTATAGATGTCTCGGACTAGGACATAGATAGTGTAGTTGAGCTTAGATTTCTCGACGTTCATCATTTGAAGACGAAGAACTACTAATGGGAGCTTGTGGAACTTCTTTGACAAAAGGTATGTGGAGACTTGAACTCATCTATCACTTGGAAAGTCTATTTCTACTCTATCTCCTATATTGAGACATAAGTCGTATTACGATATAGTTTTCTACTATACACATTTGAGATTTCGATCTGAGTATATCTCGCTTACATATTTCTCGAAATATGTGTTGGCAAGCTTTCGCTTTAGCCATGTTCATCTTTACTCGTGACGAAAGTCATGTTGACATTTCAATAACCTGAAAATTGCTTTGATACTAATAGTGTGTGTGAAAACGGCTATTGTCATTATAAAAGAATGTTTCAATGATTCGA
The DNA here is from genome assembly GCA_023529315.1 of Papaver bracteatum. Taxonomy (NCBI): domain Eukaryota; kingdom Viridiplantae; phylum Streptophyta; class Magnoliopsida; order Ranunculales; family Papaveraceae; genus Papaver; species Papaver bracteatum. The sequence continues at coordinate 2,656,552 of JAJJWX010003277.1, read as the reverse complement.
ATATAGAGTTGATAATATAACCATCTTTGGATATAAGCATATATAGTGTGTTCTCACATTAGTGTATAAATCCATAAACCGGGAGCCAAGTGTATGCATATGTGTGTATACGAAATTGGTGAAGGAGACAAGATAAGTATGCGTACCCGTATGCATACTGACGGAAGTTTTCAAACCGAAAATATCTGCTGGGTTTGGGAATTACAAACTCCTAAACTAGTCACCTTAAGTATGTATGCCCGTAAGCATACTGGCGGAAGTTTTCGAACATAGAATTTCTGCTGAGTTTGGAAAGTTAACAAACTCAAAATCTGGTTGCTTAAGTACGCATACCCGTACGCATACTTAAGCTGGTTATTTTATCAAATCGGTATGTTCATGAAATTAAACATTTAAATCTTAAGGAATGCAATCTTTGAAAACGTAGATATAATGTTCATGATTGATTCAAGTGAATCAAACCGATTTTTCCTCAACTGTGTTCTTGTATAATTCATGAGAATATAGCAATTGAACAACTCATTAACCAGTTTTATTTGAGTCATTTGAACTAGTTATGGTTAAGATGTTTAGGTACGGCTACATAAACCTAATTGAGGTACATTTAATTTGTATGTAACAAGATAAGTTCGATCTAATGGTTGAAATATATTCGCTTGGTTGAATCAGGTTTTTCATCTCACGGTGATTATTAAATGCTTTTTTACCAAGGTAACTTGGATTGCAAACCCTGATTTGAAAACTATAAAGAAACCTAATCCCCACACCTCCTGTGTGTTACTAGTTGCATAACTAGAGTTTATTATCCTTTAACTTTAGGTTTCTTCTCGAGACCCTGTAGGTTAACGACTTGAAGACTTCATTGGGATTGTGAATCTAGACCCAACTATTCTCTTTGTAGATGTGTGATCTGATCTTGTTGTTTCTATCGTGTTGAGTACAATTAGAATAATTGACTCGAGATTTTATATCTCCGATAGGCAAGATAGAAGTAGTCACAAATACCTTTGTCTCATCATTTGTGATTACATAATAACTTGTTTCACTAGTCGATTAAGTTTATTGTGAGGTGATTGATAATACTAGGCTATTTTTTGGAAATATAAGTCTGGTTTATCAATTGGTTCTTTTTCACCTTGATTTATCAAAAGACTAAACAAAAACTCTTGGGTATTTCTATGGGAGACAGATTTATTCAATCCTATAGACTTTTATGTGTGAGACAGATTTGTTTATCAAGTCTTCGAATTTGGGTCGTAGAAACTCTGGGATCATCTAAGGGAATCAAGTGCGTAGTATCCTGCTGGGATCAGAGACATAAGGAGCGCAACTGTACCTTCAATCTATGTGAGATTGATTAGGGTTCAACTATAGTCCAGTCCGAAGTCAACTGGTAGTAGGCTAGTGTCTGTAGCATCTTAATACAGTGTGGTGTTCAAACTGGACTAGGTCCCGGGGGTTTTCTGCATTTGCGGTTTCCTCGTTAACAAAATTCTGGTGTCTGTGTTATTTCTTTTCCACATTATATTTTGTTATATAATTAAAATATCACAGGTTGTGCATTAAGATCAATCAATTAGAATATCCAACCTTTGGTTGTTGTTTTACATTGATTGACACTTGAACATTGGTCTTTGGTACCATTCAAGTTGTTTCACATAATAATCAGGCACACGGATTTCTATTTGTTTGATTTGATGATTACATTATGAAACAAAGATATTAAAACTCTTTGATAAACTTTACTCTAGATTGAGTCTGACTGTCTAGTTGATCCTCTACAAAGTGTATTGAAGTAAGTCCTCTCAGATTGCCAAACGAATTGTTGGGTGTGGTTGTTGTACCCCCGCATTTTTAATTGGTATTAGAGAAGGCAAACATATTAAAGACCTCATAAGTCTGTGTTTGTATCAATCTGATGGTGGAAAGTATATTCTCTAAAAACGCTTCACCAGAAAAGGATAAACTCAATATTAAATGTGTTCTAGAAACCATCGATAAAGTTGAGAATCCTGATTTAAAAAAACTCATCAATTTTGTATGTGTTGAAATACATTGTTTGACAAGAAAATTTGATGATCTTCATCACGAAGTACATATCAAAAAATTCGTGCTTCAAGAACATGCTGAAGAGGTAGTTGCCCTTCAGAAGAGGTTAGATGATAAAATACATGTCAATTCTGATCTTGATGCATAAATTACAAATCGCGAGGATTTGAAATATATAAAATCTCCTTCAATGGTTTTAAATAAATCCTCTAATTCTTCCTTGAAGAATTGTTGTAAATCAGGTAACAAACGAAGTCTAGGCTTTGTGAAACCTGATAGTGCTCAAATTTCTTCGAACAAGGATAAGGATGTTGGAACGTGTTTGTTTTGTGGTGATCGTAATTACTTTCAACACATATGTGTTCTTTTCAAGAAAAGATTAAAAGTTGTAGGTGATCTTCATAAGAAAACTGTACAACTTTTGTCTTCTCTTAAAAGACACTCCCCCTGTCTTTTTTTATCTATCCTAATTTCTACTTTGGTCTGTCTCTTTTTATCCGTCCGCTCTGTTTATAGACATACTTTTCCCTTAAACTATCAAATATACCATTTATTTTTTATAATCATAAAATCAATTTTAATATAAACTTAATTCAAAATCTTAATTATTATCGCCATATATAAGAAAAAAATCTACTCAATATCTTTGTATTAATTGTCATTCCTAAAAATATTTATGTATAGTTATACAATTCCTAATAAAACTTCTATTTATTCTTACATCCCGTTCTAATTATGGACTCTATAATAAAAGCAGTATAAGTTTGTTTTTATTTTCTTAAAATATTTCCTAAAATAATAATACTATCCAATTTATAATTTTTAATACTATTAATATTAGTTTTGGTAACAACATAACATTAAATAGGGCTAGTCAAGGGTTAGTCACGACATTTTATAGGATTTCCATAATATCTTGACAAAGTCAATTAGGACTGTTAATTTGAGACGGAGGGAGTATTCAATACTAACAAGAAAACCAAATATGGTTAGTAATTCTAGTATGAGACCTTTGCTCTAAAGTCAACATCACCTTTTTAATGGTTCCTTAATAGTGGCTATAGCAGACACATGACTGGGGATCTCTCATGGTTTACCAACTCAAGCGATTTTGATGGTGGACCAGTGACCTTCGGAGATGGAATTTGTTGCTACATAAGCAAGAAGGGTACGATCAAATTACATGGAGTTCCTGAAATACGTGATATCGTAACGTAAAAGGTATTCCTGCTAATCTTATTTTTGTTAGTCAAATTTGTGACAAAGGCCATAAGGTTGTCTTTAATGATAAAGGATGTGACATTTTTGATAAATCTGGAAAAGTGATTTTTCAAGGATCACGTGGAAAAAATAACTATTATCTTCTAGATACTCAGTTCAGCAACTGTTGCAACTTGACTAAAGTAGAATCTACACACCTCTGGCATGAACATTTTGGTCACATCCATGGTTTTTAAAATCGTCCGATTTACGATTCAAATCGTCCGATTCGAGTCAAAAAAATTATAAACGATCCAAATTGTACTTATGAATCGTTTTTCCTCAAATTGCGTACGATTTAATTTTTGAACCGTCGATTCGCTTCACAGATGCGATTTACGATTTTGAATATTTCCATTTTTTATCAAGTTTTATTAAGTTTAAAGGTCAAAAAAGGGGTATAAAAGGATACAATCTATTTCGTCTCCCTTCCTCCCTGAGACCCTTCCAAACCCCATTTCTAGGGTTCCAAAAAAATCCACTCTAGTAACAAAACCAAAGAAATCCCCCAAAATAATCCATCAAAGATGCAAGTTAGTGGAGTTATTTGAGTGGGTTATGATGAAATCAACGAATTGAATCATTTAAATCAACGAATTGAATCATCGAAATCGTGTAAGTCAGGTGGAAGTGGAATCATTATTGCTTAGTTTAGGTTATACAATGATTGAAATCATATCATATTATCATGTATTTAGTGATATTTGTTTTCAATTGTGTGATCTTAGTTGATTTTTTTGCATAGTTGTTTTCAAAATTGGGTTCTTATTTTATTAATAAAAGAGGTTTTCATGGAATTGATTTTTGGTAAGACAATCTAATTACGTAGGAGATATGTTTTCCAAATTTTCTCATTAATTTTTTGATTCAATTCCTGTGTAATTCATTGAATTTATGCATATGTTGTTGATGTTGTGTTAACTGGTTATTTTTCCTTTAACCGCAGGTTAAGTTGTGATCTTCCAAGCTTGCACAATATGAGTACCAAGCAAAAACAATCCAAGATTTCTTTTGGTGGTTCGAAGCAACCAGTTGATCCAACTTGGGAACATTGTAAGGTAGTAATCCCCGGTAATAAAATACTTTTAACTTGCAATTATTGTGGTAAAAAATATCATGGAGGTATTTATAGAATGAAACACCATCTTGCACAAACTAAGAATAATGTGGCTATTTGTAAGGAGGTTACTCCAGAAGTAAAACAGTTCTTTATTGCATATATTCAAAAGCTTGAGAATGATAAAGAGAAGTGTGAAGAATCGGGTGATCAGAATGGCGACGAAGATGAGTTAGGGACAAGAGAGAAGTTGATGAGAGATGCTCTAAAGGGAACTAAGACACCTAACACACTGAGTACCTACTTCAAGAAGCCTAAGAGAGATGATGCTTGTAAGGCTATATGTGATTTTTTTATGCGAATGCCGTGCCATTTAATGTAGTTAACAACAAGTATTTTAATAGAATGTTAAATGTAGTTGGAGAGTTTGGAAAAGGGTTAAATCCCCCTTCCATGCATGAGGTTAGGTCACAAATTTGCAGAAGAAAGTGGAATATATTCAAGGTACATTGGAATTATTCAAGCAAGAGTGGAAAAAAACAGGTTGTACTTTGATGTCCGATGGATGGACGGATAAAAAAATAGGTCTATTACAAACTTCTTGGTGAATAGTCCTAGTGGTACGTATTTCCTGAAATCAATTTATACATCCGACATACAACATAATGCGGAGAATTTATTTGCATTGCTTGATGGTCTTGTTGAGGAAATCGGAGAAGAGAATGTTCTGCAAGCCATTACTGATGGTGCACTGGCATATGTGAAAGCAGGTGAATTGTTGATGGCTAAGAGGAAGAACTTGTATTGGTATCAATGTGCAGCACACTACATAAATCTTATGCTTGAAGATATTGGAGATTTGCCCATGCACCTTGATACTGTTGATAAGGCTAGATTTGTGTCGGTCTATATTTATAGGCGTTCTTGGGTCCTAAATTTAATGAGAGAACATACTAATGGCAGGGATCTTACTAGGGCAGGGGCAACACGATTTGCTATGAACTACTTAAATTTGAAAAGCTTTCATGTTTTTAAAGTCGCACTTATAAAAATGTTTACTTCGGATGCTTGGTCAAAAAGTAAGAATGCAAAGGAACATGTTGGGATCAAGGTGCAGAGTATCATTTTGAGTGATGAAAATTTTTGGCCCTTGATTATTAGTTGCCTGAAAAGTGTTATTCCGATAGTGAAAGTATTGAGACTTGTGGATGGAGATGACAAACCGGCAATGAGATATATTTATAAGGCTATTGATAAGGCAAAAGAACAAATTCAGGCCAATTTCAAGAACGTGAAACGCAGGTATGAGGCTTACATGAAAATTATTGATTTGAGATGGAACACACAACTCCATGGACATCTTCATGCAGCTGGATACTTTCTTAATCCTCGGTACGTAATCATTTGCTACAGTTTATTCATTGTTAGTTTTTGATATGTCTTCTAAATTATTAATTAGCTATGGACAATGTGCAAGAAAAAGACTTCATTAGCAGATACTTCTGTAACGATATTGATTCTCTAACACTAAGTGATTCATTTCTTATTTTATGTATATACCAATATGCGACAGACTTTGCTCCTAATATTGATGTCAAACTTGGACTTTATGATGCCATCAAAATAATGTGCCCATCGGCAGCGGAAAGGCGAATAATTGACAAACAAATAGATTTATTTACTAGTGCTAGGGGGATGTTTGGTCATGATATGGCTAAGGAGACCAGAGAAAGAAAACATCCAGGTACTTGCTACTTACTAGTATTTAAGTTACATAACATAAATGTTTGTATTTGATTTAGTGCCATGTTAAATTTTAATACCACCTGATTGCTTCCATGTTTTTCTTTCTAGTGAAGTCTAATTTTTTAGTACTTACTACTTACAGTCCACATATTTAAGTACTTACTTATTTTATTAAAGCTTTATGGTGGAATTCATATGGAGATTCTACTCCCGAGCTCAAAAGAGTTTATGTTCGCATTCTAAGTGCTACATGTAGTGCTTCTGGATATGAAAGAAATTGGAGAATTTTCGAGCAGGTACATACGAAGAGAAGGAACCGATTGTCACAACAACGAATGAATGCACTTGTTTATGTCAAGTAAAATCTCCAACTAGATGAAAGGTTCTCAAAGATTAAGGAACGAGGAGATTCTTATGATCCAATATGCTTGTCAGACATGGAATCAGATGATGAGAGGATCACTAAGAAAGATGATGCTTCTTTGCAAACAAATCCTACGTACATGGATGGATATGCAAGATTGTTTTCAAATTACCGAAGCTCAAGCAAATAAAAAGAAACGGAAAAGAGGTATGCAAAGGGTTTCTTTTGTGTCAAAGACTAGCATGAAGTGTTGTAGTAACCTTTCTTATTTTATTTATATTTAACATGGTGTTGGTCCGGTAAAGCTAGACAATAATCTGGACAGTAAGTAGGATTTTTTTCTTTGACAAATCCTTTAAAATTTTGGAAATTAATTATGATACTTGTTTGTTGTAGGACTGAGAAACCTTAGTACCATGAAGCTTGCACTAGGTAAAGGGAACAATAAGGGAAAAGAATCCAGACTTGTAGAGGAAAATGAGATAGAAGAAGTTGAAGAGGATGAAATAGAGGAAGAGACTTATGTGGAAGAAATGAGTGAAGATGAAATAGAAGAAGAAAGTGATAATGAATGGTTTTATGATGATGGTTATGATATGGGAGATCAATAACTTTATCATGACATGAGAACATATTTTATATTTTGTTGGGTACTTATCTACATATACGTAGATATAGGATTATAGTTATCGGCGTATATATTTTGCGTATATTTTGGTTAAGGCTTCATATTTTGCAGATATTTTGGGTTAGTTCGGCACATGAAGCATACTTTTTGGGGATAGTTAGACACTTCACCATATCTTTTGTATAGTGAAACATAGATTCTATATCACTTTGAGTCCGTGACACTTAACATTTATGAATGAAGCTTATATATATGTATGTTATTTGTTTTTATGTGTGTATGTGTATTTTTTTCTCAAGTCATATAAAAATCGACTATGAATCTTCGATTCGCGATTCAATATGCGATTCGATTCATAAAAATGAAAAACGATTCGTGTTGCGATTCACGATTTCACAACCTTGGTCACATCAATTATCATTTTCTAACTAAGATCATTAACAAATAACTTGTTAGAGGCGTTCCCAAAATCAATACAAAGGTTGAAGGTGTATGTGATGCCCATCAAAAGGGTAAACAAAAGAAAGTTCCATATAAATTACCTCGAAATGTTCTAACCAAAGCTCCACTTGATTTAATTCATATGGATATTTTGGCCCAATTCAACAATCTACAGTGGCTGGAAAGAAGTATGCCTTGGTGATAGTAGATGATTACACCAGATTCACTTGGGTGGCATTTTTGGCTCACAAGAATGAAAGTCTCAGTGAGTTCAAGATTATTGTTAATAAAATCTAGAATGAACAAGGTCGCAAACTAAAGAAAATTAGAAGTGATCGTGGCACAGAGTTCAAAGACACCAAAGTATTTGAATACTGTGACTCTCTTGGAATTATTCAACAATATTCTCCACCCATCACTCCACAAAAAATAGATTTATAGAAAGGAAGAATAGAAATATTCAGGAAATGGAAGGGGGATGCTCCATAACAAAAACTTACAGTTAAGGTTTTGGGGTGAGGCTATTTTTACGGCTTGTTATTTGATCAATCGTTTTTATTTGCGGTCAAAGAACCTAAACACTCCCTATGAGTTGTGGTATGGTAAGAAACCCAACTTGCATTATCTCAGAGTGTTTGGCAGGAAGTGCTACATCCTAAAGGATCATAAACAGAAAGGGAAATTTGATTCAAAATGTGATGAAGGTGGTTTCCGAGTCTTTAATCTCAGAACCCAAGTCATGATGGAATCATCAAATGTTATCATTGATGATTTAAGTAATTTTCGTCATGATAATTTTCCTGTTGAATTGCCTCCTACCGATACAATTGAGAAAATCAAAGAAACGTCAGAATCAGAAGAAGTTGTTCCAACAGTTGATGATCCTGATATCTCTAGTGATGAGGAGAAAAGCTCTAGTCTGGATATTCCTGTTGAACAAGAATGTGTCCCTTCTCGACACCTTTGGATTCAAGGAATCATGATACTAACAATGTCATTGGAGGTAAGGAATCTACTGCTAATACGAGAGGTCAACTTCAAAATATCTGCAATTTTGGTTGTTATCTATCGCAAGTGGAACCTAGGAATATTGATGGATCTCTCAGTGATCCATTTTGGGTGAATGCAATGCATGAAGAGTTTAATAAATTTCAAAGACAAGATGTATGTAAACTCGTACCTTATCCCCCCCTCCCAATATAATAAATATTGTTGGTACCAAATGGATATTTAAGAACAAGTCTGATGAATTTGGCATCATTGTCAGAAACAAAGCTAGACTTGTCGCTCAGGGTTACTCCCAGATTGAAGGAATCGACTTTGATAAAACCTTTTCTCATGTGTCACGCCTTGAATCTATTCGTTTATTATTAGCTCGTGCTTGTTTCCTTAAGGTTAAGCTATTTCAGATGGACATTAAATCTGCTTTTCTAAATGGAAACTTAAAGGAAGAATTCTATGTCGCTCAACCTAAAGGCTTTGAAAACCCTGATTTCCCTGACCATGTCTTTAAACTCAATAAGGCATTATACGGGTTAAAACAAGCACCTCATGACTGGTTTGAAAAACTAACTACTTCTCTTCTTATGAAAGGTTTTTCAAGAGGATGAGCTAATAGAACTTTGTTTACCAAATGGACTGGAAAAGATGTTGTTATTGCTAAATTTTATGTAGATGATATCATCTATGGATCAACATCGGAGAAACTTGCAAAAGATTTTCAAGTTTCTCTTTGTAAGGAGTTTGAAATGAGAAATGTTGGTGAATTAAAATTCTTTTGGGGTTTACAAATTCAACAACACAAGGATGGAATTTACTTATCTCAATAAAAATATGCAAAAAATCTTGTTTTAAGATTTGGTCTTGATAAGCCAACTCTAAAAATTACTCCCATGCCTACCACGGGTAAACTATATAGAGATAAGAAAGATGTAAATGTGGATCAAAAACTTTATCGATCTATTATTGAAAGTCTTTTGTATCTCATGGCCACGAGACCTGACATTGGTTTTAGTGTTGGTTGTTGTGCTAGGTTTCAGGCAAATCCAAAGGAATCTCATCTAGCCTCCACATAGAGGATCATATGTTATATCAGTCACACTGCCGGGTATGGTCTTTCTTACACTTTTGATACTAACACTGATCTTACTGCCTATTCATATATCGATTGGGAAAGGTGTGTAGAATACATAAAGAGTACATCAGTGGGATGCTACTATGTAGGGATGAGCATAGCAAGAAACAAAATTCACAATCTCTATCAACATGTGAAGCAGAATATATCACTGCCGGTTCATGTTGTACTCAACTCCTATGGATGAAACAAATGCTTTCTCATAATGTAATTGATTCTGGAATAATAAAGATCTTCTGTGATAACTCAAATGTGATTCACATCACTGAGAATCCTGTTGAGCACTCAAGAACCAAGCACATAAACATCAGGTACCATTTTATTCGAGATATTTACGAAGATGGTATCATCACTATGGAATTTGTGCCTTCTGAACAAAAACTGGTTGATATTCTCACCAAACCATTAGACACTGCCACATTTCAGCACCTGCAGTAGTCTATTGGTGTTGTTCTAGTTCATTAGCTCCTCATAACTCTTGCCCCTGCTTTTATCTCGATCTTTTGGGCAATTGAGTTTGGAATTCCAGAATAGTGTTGAGTCTAGTTTGCATTTGTTTCTAGTAGATATGTTTATGTCAAGTATCCTAGTGTTTGCTAGAAATCCTTGCTTTTTTATGAAAGTAAGGTCGCCTTTATTGTTCTTTCGGGAATGCCATCTTATGGGGGAGAGTTATTTTGAACTTATGCTTAATTTCCATATCTTTGTGGGGAGTGCGCCTGTGGAATATTATATGGGTTATCTTGTATCTTTATAAACTCCCTCATGAATGCATTTAACTTTGACTATATGATTGCATCTAAATTTGTTGGTATGTTAATACACCTTTGGTCATGAAGTATCTCTGGGCAAATTTCATTAGAATCCCACTAATTTTTGTACCTTTGCCATTTTTTTTGTCAAAAAGGGGGAGAATTAATGTGTAGTTCTGATAGACACATTTTTGTGTCTGAATTGTCCTCAGTGTCTCTATTTTTATTGCTTGATTTTGTACTTATTATGGTGTTTTCATGTTTGTGTATGTGTTTTTGGAGAAATATACTTGTGTGGAAAAAGTTGCTCAAAAAGTGCTATTTGGACCCCCTGAGAAAAGTACTAAAGGCACCCTCATTTTGGATAAGGGTACCCCCAGGGTGCCCCTCAAGGAAGATATTATTCGCATCCGTACTCTGAATAGGGGGATACCCATCTTCATTGTTCAAAATTTCAGTTTTGGCGGGAAATAATGGCCAGCAGAAGAACATATTTCTGGTTTGAGATTTGGGGATGATTTACCGAGACTCAATCGCTGGGAATTGTTGTGATGATGTGACTGGTATTAACATGCCTGGTATGGCTTATTTCGTCGGATAAATTTGGCTAGATTCTTGGTAAGAAGAAGGCAGAGAGAGCATGTGAACGAGAGTAGATGTTCACGGGATTGTACGTGTCGATGGGATTTTGAGTGAGGCAGAGCGTGTTTAACATAATCTGGGATGTCTATCCAACAAGTTCAACTAATTTGGACAGCTACACGTGCAAGAGAAGAATAACTAAATATTTCTTTAAAATGGCAGTGAAGAATATATCGAGTTATGGCGAGATTATATGGAGTTATGAGGGCTTATTCTCGGTCCAATTGAGTACTTAAGGGCTTATGGAGTCACAAAATAAAGATAGAGAGTTTGGGGAGACGTATAGGAAATCACAGAGCCGAAAAATAAAGTTAAAAAATACATTCCTGCTGCTGCATGAGCTGAAAAACAAGAAGAACATCGACCCATATAGACAGTCGTTCATGTTACAGTAACAACGACAGATCTAGTAGGTCGTAGTGCTACATTAACAATGTCATTTAATCTATATCGTTCTTTGTAACAGTTTGTTTTGTAACAACAATAAGTGTTACAAACACGGCTTTATCATATATTTTTTTCTCTTATTTCATCATTTGATAATCACTTTTGAGCATAAATGAAATCAACTTTTGAGCATGTTTCCACCATGATGAAGAGATAAACCCATCCTCCGGGGCGATGGAGGAAGCCATTCTTCCAAAAGTTATGTGGTAAAATTTATTTATGCAATTATTTTATGAAACCGAATGAAAATTGAGTAAATGATTTTTATTAATTAGATGTGTTTTCTCTTGATGAAGTATGCTTAGTTTAGGGCTTGATACTTCATGCTTGAGATTAACAATTGATGTTTTGAAAATCTAATTTAGGAAATGATTAGAATCACAATTTATTTTGATTGGAGTTATATTTTCTAGAATTGCATGATAAACATTAACATTAAATCACATGAATTTTGGTGAAATCCTGAACCCAGGTCTCTCTAATATAGTCATCTTTAAATTGCTTTATTTTCTTTAGTCTTAAAATTTAAATCTAAAAGCACAGTCTTCACAAGTCTTAACGAACCTTTTAATACAACATCATTGAAAATTACCATCAATTTTTGGCGCCGCCGACGCGGACTTGTCTTTAGGCTAGAGTTTTTAGATTTTTTTTTTTATTTGTTCTATTTTACGTTTTTGGGTATTTGTCTTTTTATTACAGATTCTTGGATTTCGGAGCGAAAGAAAAAGGAGTTGCCAAAGCTTTTGGTGACCACTTAAAGATTTGGAGTCAAAAGACAAAGCGAAAAGAACAAAGAAAAAAATCAAAAAAAGAGAGAGAGAATTTTATTAGATTTTTTTTTATCTTTTAGATTTTTTATAGCTTTTAGAAATTGTATTAGTATATTCTCTATTTTTGTATTTTTTTTTAATTTATTTATTTTGGACTTTACTTTTTGGACTTTGGACTTTGAACTTTGGGCTTGGACATTATTTTTATTTTTTAAACCCTAAGGAAGGGTAAAATTAAAATTAAATTATTTGCAGAGAAGGATGACGATTATGATATCGCCTCGGCCCCTAGGGTTCGTACACTGACATTGGAGTCGGTGTCCCGAGTCGACTTCAACGGTTTTTCGTCCGTCTGGTACGGGAGGTAAGTTTATCGAAACACGCGTGAATCCCCTGTCAACGGGTTTACTGTATTCCTTTGTTTGTATATATGTCGAGGAACTGAATACGACTGCTTTAATTTCCTAGTAAAGGGTAAGGCCTGGCCATACAAGATAAGGGTTCGGATTTCATCACCGTTCTCTTCTTGCCCGCATTAGGAAAACGATACCAAACGCGAACCCAAGCTTAAAATACTAACTAGAACGAGACCGATAGGGTAACGAGCTTAATAGGAAAGTCGTTCGAAAAATATTGGTTACTCTTTTAAGCATACTTCGAAGTTCATGATGGTTTATGTAAGTGGAATGTGCCGCCTTGTAATGTCGGTGAGACCTTGGGTATCAAAGCTCCACCGAGCTTCCCTAGTCTCTATTTAGCTTACTTTAACTCAGACTAATTCCAGAGGGGTTTGATTAAATTGTAACAAATTCCCTTTCGAAGGATTAGAAGCTTGTCTAGAAACAATCTAAGTGGAGCCATCATGCCTTTTGTTTGCTAGAAATTAGTATGTTTGCTGTGGTGGAGTCATCCTTGTTTGTGTTTGCATAGAACTTCCCTTCCTGTTAGGATTTATTTTTCTTATTTTTGTTTTTTTATAGTGTATGCCCGAGGTTATTAGAGAACGGGCTTGGAAAATAAACACTCTAGGACTTTTGATTAGTGACAAACCTAGTAGTTCTTCTTGTGAAGGCGGGGAGCTCGAAGACTCTTCTTTTGAGAGCCCCGTTTTTGGAAACTTCAGTTTTGAGAATCTGTCTCTTCGTGAGGAAAGTACTTCAGTTGTGCCAGCAATGGCTACTTTGAAATACTACATGTAACCAACTAGGACCAACCGAGTATCGTGCATTAAATTGCCATCCTCTACGGTTAATTATGAGTTAAAACCCGGTATCCTTCAGATGGTCCCTATATTTAGGAAAAGATGATGAAAACCCTTACTTTCACATTAGGGACTTTGAATAAATATGTGGAACAATTAAGATTAAGGACCTTACTGATGAAGTATTGAAACTTAGGATGTTCCCCTTTTCCTTAAGAGATAAATCCAAGACATGGATTAATAACCTACCATCTGAATCCATAGAAACATGGAAAGAACTTATTGCTGCTTTCTATTTGAAATTATACCCTAAGCATAAAACTGCAGCTGTTAGGCAGAAAATTAGCTCCAGTATGCAACAAGAGGGAGAATCTCTGTATAGGTTTTTAGAGAGATTCAATGATCTCCTATCCGAATGTCCTCACCATGGGTTTGAGAAAATGAAACTAGTAGAGATTCTTTATGATGGTTTAGACTATTCGACCAAAGCCATGGTTGAATCTATGTGCACTGGTGAGTTCACTAGTAAAAATGTCGATGATGCTTTTACCTTCTTAGGAGTTCTTTCTGAAAAATCCCAACAGTGGGAACCTTGTGTTCAACCCCCTAAGAGACTCTTGGTCAATAAAAGTAGCACCAATATGGTAGATACAAGGTTTGGGTCAGATGCTAAGTTTGTTGCTTTGTCTAGAAGGTTAGAAGATTTAGAAATTGGTGAGTCTAGAAAGAGGTCCCTTGTTGAATCTAATGATAGAATTAGAACCTCTCAAGTCTCTAGTTGTGGAATAGAACCCGAACCTCTCAAGTCTCTAGTTGTGGAATAGAACCCGATAACTTGTGTTGGGAAAGTCAGATTAGTTAAGAGCAAGCCCATGCTATCTATAACAACTCTAGGTTTGAAAACCGTCAGGAGTTGACCTACAACCCTGGTAGTAGAAACCATCCTAATTTCTCTTGGTCTAAAGTCCAGAATCAAGGTCAATCAAATAATTCTCAGCCTCCCCCAGGTTTTGGTTATAATAAGAATTCTTCAGGTCAATCCCAATTCCATAACCCTTCTAAGAATATAATGTCTAGCTTAGTACATTAAAAAAGAGCCAGTATATGTTAACACAGAGCAATGAAATGTTAGTAAAGAGCCAGGTTAGTTTTTAACAGGAAACCAAGCAAAATTTTCAAACTAATGCCCAGACTCTTGCTAAGTTAGAAATTCAAGTTAGTCAAATATCCAAAGACTCTAAGCGACAGAGATAACAGAAGTTTCCCTAGTCAACCATAACCCAATCCTATAGGAGTTCATCAAATATCTTTAGTTGGTAAGAAATCATCAAATCATGTGAATTCAATAACAACCCTTAGGAGTGGTAAAATGGTAGACAATAAGGTTTCCATGCCTAGTGGACATACTATAGTTCCACCTTCTACTTTCAAAGAGGAGGAGCCCATATATGAGGAAACTGAAATAATTCCTAAGGAGTCCTAAGAAATTCCTGATAGGACCACCTTTGTGCCTAGAGACCCATATCCACAGTTGCTAGCCCCAACAAAGAAGGAGTCCAATTTCAACGATATAATGGAAACACTTAAGCAGGTGAACATCAAGATTCCGTTATTAGAAGCAATTAGGCAAATGTCTGCTTATGCCAAGTTCCTTAAAGATCTTTGTACACGAAAGTGTAAGCTTGATGTCCATAAGAAAGACTTTTTAGCTGGTCAAGTAAGTTCAATTCTTTTGAACCAAACACCCCCTAAGTATAAGGACCATGGATGCCCCACCATATCTTGTGCAATTGGTAATCACATGGTCGATACGGCATTACTTGACATAGGAACTAGTGTTAACTTACTCCCATATCATGTATACACCCAGCTAGGTCTTGGTAAGTTGAAACCAACTAAAATGACGCTACAATTAGCTGATAGGTCTGTCAAAGTCCCTCGTGGTGTCATAAAGGATGTTCTGATTGAGGTTGATAAGTTTATTTATCTAGTGGATTTTGTTATTCTAGACACCCAGCCTGTTCAGGACCCAAGTGCTCAAATCCCGGTGATTTTAGGTCACCCATTTTTAGCCACAGCTAACGTTGTAATCAACTGTAGGACCAGGCTTATGAACATATCCTTTGGTAATATTACCACTGAACCAAATATCTTTAATGTTACTAGAAAACCTTCTGAGAATGATGATTTAGAAGAAGTGAATATGATTATCACTTTAGTTCAGGATAATTGGCATGATACTCTACTGGGAGATTCTTTAGATGAATTTGAGGAAACCATTCTCTTAGACCAGATGTGTGATCAATCTTTAAAAGAAGCCATTGAGTATTTTAAATACTCTACGGACCCACAAATCCAGGAAATAGTGTTAGGTCTTTCTAAGAGTAATGATGACCTTAAGTTTGGGGGAAGAGAACTAGAAGAAGCTTTCGAGTACTTTAGGGACTCTGAGGATCCAGAAATTCAAGCAATAGTTAGAGGTTTGTCTGCGAGTAGTGAAAACCCTAAGTTTGGGGGTAGTGATGGTTCTTGTGATTTTCACGTATCCATAATTAGAGTCCCTAACTTGGGACTCGAGCCTTGTGCGTCTGAGATATTACTTGAGTCTATTCAGACTCCGAAACCCGATCCTCCTGATACTGTCCAGGAGGTAACCCAAGCATTAGAGACCCATTTTTCGGATGAATCTATTTATCGAGACACACATATGAAGCTCAATTATGCATCCCAAATAAAACCAGTTGTCTTGACAGAAGCCTTAGATGAGCATGTGCTCATTCTATTCATTTTTCTCATATTGGTGTTAGCTCTATTTGGTCTTATGGACCCATAACTATTTCGGCTATTGGTGTATGACTTTGGAAGGTGAAGATCCTTTTTGAGGTATTTGATGTCTGGCTCAAGACTTTAAACTTAGCACTCCTTGGGAGGTATCCCTTGCTCTTGCAACACGATAATATTTTCCTTATTTCCTTCTAGTGGTAACGGTTTCTCCTTGTTCGTGTTTTTAATTTCATCTTTAGAACATTGAGGACAATGTTAGATTTAAGTTTGGGGGTATGGGAGAAACTTTTTAGTTGCAATAAATAAAATTCCAGAGCCTAGAAATTTATGCCTATTAAGGATGGCACTAACCAATCTAAATGGATGGGAACATCATGGTTGTAGGAGTTGAGGAACCAATCTGAGTTGGATGGAAATATCTAAATAGAGTGAGTCTATTCATAAAATCATAGAGCTCAGGTGTTAGAAAAAAAAATGGTGGCATATCTCGTTGATTATTTTTCACTTTTGTATTATTTTTTTTAAAATATGTTTCTAAGTGATTTGGTGGGGATCACGAATCAAGTTGTTACCATTGCTAGGTGAAATAGAGTGATTGAGATACCATCAAAAAAAAATGAATGAAAAAAAAAGTTGCTCGTGATATGGTGATGCTAGGCCGGAAGATATTTTGGTCTATAATTGGGAGGAGGGTCGTGATACTTGTTTTGATGTGACCGGGGTTTCTCCTTTTGATGGGGGTGGTGTGCAAGCCTTTACTCCGGGTCTTGCATTGACTAAAGCTATTGAGCACAAGCGGGTTAAATACCTTGATGTATGTAGTGCTAATGGTTATAGTTTTGGTACCCTAGCTTTTACTACTTTGGGTGAACTTGGTATTGAAACTATTGAGTTTTTGAAAAGGTTGAAGACCTACATAGCTAGGCATGATGTAAATATAAAAGTTGGTAATTTTGTTTTTGTTATAATAGGTTTAGCTATTCAAAAGGGTTTCGGAGCCCAACTTGTTTCTAGGCTTCCGATAAGTTTATTGTAAAAAGTTTTTATTTTTATTTAAATAAAAGGAATTTTGTTTAAAAAAATTAAAAAATTAAAAAAAAATTAAAAAAAAAAGAGAAGAAATTGAGACCAGACAATCATACCAATCGAAATAAATTCAATAAAGTCGAACACTGGTGCCCTTGTATATGCCAGTTGTGTTGACCTAGAGTTAGGATTATCGACCGCTGGTCCCCTTGTATATGCCAGATGTGTTGATATTAGTCAGACCGGTATCTCAGTCCATTAGGATAGGTTTACCTTGGCAGAGGCTTCAGACAGATATGGGAAACACCGTTCACCTTAGTCAACATCAAAACCATCTACGTTTTTCTACATCCACCTTCTTAATCTATCCATGTGATTGGTCGACTTCGGTTATCATGTCCAGAAACTACATCAATTGGAATTTCGCATCAGGGTACTTCCTCATATAGTCAATGATTGTATGCCAACAAAGGAGATTCTTTAGTGCCTTCCAAGGTTCTGCGTAGATAGCTAGAGTATGGATTAAAGGTTTTGTGGGTACACCTCTGGTAAACCCTTCCGAGACTATAACTCGGTCACTAGACACCTAGTGAGTTGGGATTTTATTTTCCAGATTAGATTTGCTCGAGGACTAGCAAATAATAAGTTTGGGGGTATTTGATAGACACATTTTTGTGTCTGAATTGACCTCAGTGTCTCTATTGTTAGTGTTGATTTTGTACTTATTATGGTGTTTTCATGTTTGTGTAGGTGTTTTTGAAAAAATACACTTGTGTGGAAAAAGTTGCTCAAAAATTGTTATTTAGACCCCCTGAGAAAAGTATTAAAGGCACCCTCATTTTGGATAAGGACACCCCCAGGGCGCCCCTCAAGGAAGCAACTATTCACACCCCTACTCGGGATATGGGGCTACCCATCTTCATCATTCAAAATTTTAGTTTTGGCGGGAAATAATGGCCAACAGAAGAACAGATTTCTGGTTCGAGATTTGGGGATGATTCATTGAGACTCAATCGCTGGGAATTATTTTGATGATGTGACTGGTATTAACAGGCCTGGTATGGCTTATTTCGTCGGATAAATTTGTCTAGATTCTCGGTAAGAAGAAGACTGAGAGCATGTGCACGAGAGGAGATGTTCACGGGATTTTACGTGTCAATGGGATTTTGAGTGAGGCAGAGCGTGTTTAACATAATCTGGGACGTCTATCCAACAAGTTCAACTGATTTGGACAGATACAGACGCGTGCAAGAGAAGAATAAGGAAATATTTCCTTAAAATGGCAGTGAAGAATATATCGAGTCATGGCGAGATTATATGGAGTTACGAGGGCTTATTCTCGGTCCAATTGAGTATTTAAGGGCTTACGGAGTCACATAATAAAGATCCAGAGTTTGGGGAGACGTATGGGAAATCACAGAGCTCAAAAATCAAGTTAAAGAATACCTTCCTGCCGCTGCATGAGCTGAAGAACACGAAGAACATCGACCCCTAAAGACAGTCATTCATGCTACAGTAACAACAACAGATCTAGTAGGGTCGTAGTGCTACAGTAACTGTGTCATTTCATCTGTATCGTTCTTTGTAACAACAATAAGTATTACAAACCCGGCTTTATCATTTTTTCTCCCATTTTATCATTTGATAATCACTTTTGAGCATAAATGAAATCAACTTTTGAGCGTGTTTCCACCATGATGAAGAGCTAAACCCATCCTCCTGGAGATGGAGGAAGCCATTCTTCCAAAAGTTATGTGGTAAAATTAATTTATGCAATTCTTTTATGATTATTTGCACCAAATGAAAATTGAGTAAATTATTTTTATTAATTAGATGTGTTTTCTCTTGATGAAGTATACTTAGTTTAGGGCTTTTGATACTTCATGCTTGCGATTAGCAATTGATGTTTTGAAAATCTATTTTAGGCAATGATTAGAATCACAATTTCTTTTGATTGGAGTTATATTGTCTAGACTTGCATGATAAACAT
This sequence comes from Papaver bracteatum, assembly GCA_023529315.1. NCBI lineage: Eukaryota > Viridiplantae > Streptophyta > Magnoliopsida > Ranunculales > Papaveraceae > Papaver > Papaver bracteatum. Next base: position 2,637,258 of record JAJJWX010003277.1, on the reverse strand, counting down.
TAACATTAAATCAAATGAATTTTGGCGAATGGTGAAATCCTGAACCTCGGTCTCTCTAATATAGTCATCTTTAAATTGCTTTATTTTGTTTAGTCTTAAAATTTAAATCTAAAAGCACAGTCTTCACAAGTCTTAACGAACCTTTTACTACAACATCATTGAAATTACCATCAAGTTCACACTACAAATACATATGGTTTACGGATCATTATGTAAGGGGGAGTGGTTTTCATTTTAAGATGAAGTATTGACTAAGGGGGAGTGATACATATATCACCATAGTGTTATTGTCAAAGTTGTGATACAATTAAACTTTGATGTTGTGTAATAATACTATGACATTGTATAACAATGATTGAGAGCATTTGTTTTCTCATTGTTATAGCTACAGATCTTCAACTAACGATGGTGCTAAACTTACAGCCTTTGGAATCATTGGAGTACTTGGAAGTGACGAAGATTCGAGTCATGTTGAAGATGCCAAGGAGATCAAGCATATGGATGAGAAGCTACAATTTTTATTTATTTTGTAATCCATATATATTGATAGTTTTATCACTAAAATTGACAAAGGGGGAGATTATTAGAGAATTGCTCGGTCGACCTCGCATGCGTTGCTATCTCAAGCATGTTTTTCAATATTAGTGATCAAAACTATAAGTCTAGATTTCTAGCATACTTATAGATGTCTCGGACTAGGACATAGATAGTGTAGTTGAGCTTAGATTTCTCGGCGTTCATCATTTGAAGAAGAAGAACTACTAAGGGGAGCTTGTGGAACTTCTTCAACAAAAGGTATATGGAGACTTGAACTCATTTATCACTCGGAAAGTATATTTCTACTCTATCTCCTATAGTGAGACGTAAGTCGTATTACGATATAGTTTTCTACTATACATATTTGATATTTCGAGATGAGTATATCTCGCTTACATATTTCTTGAAATATGTGCTGGAAAGCTTTCACTTTAGTCGTGTTTATCTTTACTCGTGACGAAAGTCATGTTGACATTTCAATAACTTGAAAATTGTTTTGATGCTAATAGTGTCTGAAAATGGCTATTGTCATTATACAAGAATATTTCAATGATAGGAATGTAGAGTTGATAATGTAACCATCTTTGGATATAAGCATATATAGTGTGTTCGCATATTAGTGTATAAATCCATAAACCGGGATCCAAGTGTATGCATATGTGTGTATACGAAATTGATAAAGGAGACAAGATAGGTATGCGTACCCGACGAAAGTTTTCAATCGAAAATATCTGCTGGGTTTGGGAATTTAAAACTCCTAAACTAGTCACCTTAAGTATGCGCACCCGTACGCATACTGGCGGAAGTTTTCGAATCGATAATTTCTGCTGAGTTTGGAAACTTAACAAACTCAAAATCCGGTTGCTTAAGTACGCATACTTAAGATGGTTATTTTATCAAATCGGTATGTTCATGAACTTAAACATTTAAATCTTAAGGAGTGCAATATTTGCAAACCGTGGCTATAATATTCATGATTGACTCAAATGAATCAAACAGGTTTTGCTTTAATTGTGTTCTTGTATAATTCATGAGAATATAGCAATTGAACAACTCATTAACTAATTTCATTTGAGTCATTTGACCTAGTTATGGTTAAGATGAATAAGGTTGATATGAGAGTAATCATATGGATAACCTCAGTTAACTATTTGTGAACCAACATGGTGTACAAATTTAGGTACGGCTTCATAAACCTAAATGAGGGTACATTTCATTTGTGTGTAACAAGCTAAGTTCGATCTAATGGTTGAAAGATATTAGCTTGGTTTAATAAGGTTTTTCATCTAACGATGATTATTGAATGCTTTGTTACCAAGGTAACTTGGATTGCAAACCGTGATTTGAAAACTATATAAGAGAGAACTCTAGCAACTGGGAAACCTAATCCTCACACCTCATTTGTGTTACTAGTTTAATATCTAGAGTCGATTCTCCTTTAACCTTAGGTTTATTCTCGAGACCCTGTAGGTTAACGACTTGAAGACTTCATTAGGATTGTGAATCCAGACCCAATTATTTTCATTGTAGTTGTGTGATATGATCTTGTTGTTTCTATCTTGTTGCATACAATTGGAATAATTGACTCGAGATTTTATATCTCTGATAGGCAAGATAAAAGTAGTCACAAACACATTCGTTTCATCGTTTGTGATTCCACAATAACTTGTTTCGCTAGTCGATTAAGTTTATTATGAGGTGATTGATAATACTAGGATGTTCTTCGGGAATGTAAGTCCGGTTTATAAATTGGTTCATGTTCACCTTGATTTATCAAAAGACAAAGCAAAAACTCTTGGGTATTTCTGTGGGAGAAAGATTTATTCAATCCTATAGACTTTTCTGTATGAGACAGATTTGTTTATCAAGTCTTCGAATTTGGGTCGTAGCGACTCTTGGTTGTGGGTGATATCAGCTAAGGGAATCAAATGCGTAGTATCCTGCTAGGAACAGAGATGTAAGGAGCACGACTGTACCTTGAATCAGTGTGAGATTGATTAGGTTCAACTAAAGTCCAGTCTAAAGTTAATTGGTTGTAGGCTAGTGTTTGTAGAGGCTTAATACAGTGTGGTGTTCAAACTGGACTAGGTCCCGGGGGTTTTCTGCATTTGTGATTTCCTCGTTAATAAATTTCTGGTGTCTGTGTTATTTCTTTTCTGTATTATATAATTGAAATATCACAGGTTGTGCGTTAAGATCAATCAATTAGAATATCCAACCTTTGGTTGTTGATTTACATTGATTGACACTTGAATATTGGTCTTTGGTACCATTCAAGTTGTTTCACATAATAATCAGGCTCACGGATTTCTATCTGTTTGATTATCAATTACATTGTGAAACAGAGGTATTAAAACTCTTTGATATACTTTACTCTAGATTGAGTCTGACTATCTAGTTGATTCACTAGAAAGTGTATTGGAGTAAGTCCTCTCAGATTGCCAAATGAATTTTTTGGGTTTGGTTGTTGTACCCCCGCATTTTCAAATTATATATGATTAATATGTGGGAGGCATATTTGGTTTAAAGTCTTCAATTGAGTTGAAGCAATTCTTATTGTTATGACTTCATGTAAGGGAATCAATTGCACGGAGTCCTGCTGGGATTCAAGAGGCGTAAGGAGTGCAACTGTACCTTAATCGATGGGATACATTTTAGGTATCAAATACATTCCAGTCCGAAGTTAATTAGTAGTAGCTAGTGTCTTTAGCGGCTTAATAAAATTTGGTGTTCAATCTGGACTAGGTCCCGGGGTTTTTCTGCATTTGCATTTTTCTCGTTAACAGAACTTTTGGTGTCTGTGTTATTTATTTTTCCACATTATATTATTTATCTTTATAATTGAAATATCACAGGTTGTGCGTTGATCAATCATAGTAGAGACATCCGTCCTAGTTTGTTGGATACGACTTGATTGATTCTTGGAAATCGGTCTTTGTTACCGTCCAAGTTATATCTTTGTGATTAGGTTCACGGATTCGATTCTGTAAACGTTGTAATCGGAAGAGATAGAGATGCAAATCTAAGATATTATTCTTTGATTCAGTTTAACTCTCGAAGTTGTATAGAGTTTTTCCATACATATTTCCAAAGAAAAAAGTGGTGGTGTATTTTGGTACTCCCGCATTTTCAGAGGAGATTAAAACTATGGCCTGGGTTTAAATGGGGTTGATAATGGAAATATGGAAACATTTCCGTCTGATAGATAATTGGCTGGGAATTGGTCTTTGATCTTTATTAACGACAAAATTATTAGGCATCATATGCATATGAATGTCTCTGATCAGATAAGGATTGGTGGTTTGTATATTATTCAAGCGATGAGTGTTTACGTACATTATTTTTCCCTTTCAGAAATCCTGGTATAACTAATAAATTAATTTAACTACTTATGATGTAGCCAAGAGTATTGGGGATAAATATGTACATGTGAGTATACTAAAGTTCTGAAGAATTATATTCATCATAGTATCAGTACTAGTCTATGAAAGTTGCAATATAGCTTATGTTAATGATGAAACTCTAATTATAAAAAGGGTATTATATGTTATCTAGATATCTTTTGTTGTTGTTGTTGTAATGTCGATTTTATGGATCATCTTATCTGGATTTGTAGTTTCAGTGTTGCAGTGTAGAGATAGTTTGTGCGACAATTTTCACCTGGCATTACTTTTTTTCCCCCGAAGATATTTAACCTACAGTGAAGTATAAAAGCATTATACACAGGTTTGGTCTACATCTACCTATTAAACATTGGTGGAGTTATGGCTTGAAAGATACAAAGCAGTCTATGCAAGTCTCATTCCATATTTGAACAGATTTTAAGCTAGAATTTGTCATTTAGTTCATGAAAGTGGTTTGAGAATGACTGGCGATATATGGAGACAAAGCTATGATATTTAGATATTAAGTTTTTTCAGGATACATACCAGAAGGGTTAAATGTTTCATTGTTGTGGTATGTAAATGGATTACTCCAGTTAGAGATAAGGTAGCTCTCTGTTGTAATAGTGCTTGTCTAGGCAATCCAGGTAACATTGACTTTGGTTTTATTTATTTTTATTTTATCACCGAGAGAGGCAAGCATTTTATTGAAATGAAAACAAGAGGTTTTTTACAAGTCGGTGGTAGGAAGCGTAGCAACAAGCTGGGCCCCAACCACTTTTTGAATAACAATACCTAATCTATGAAAACAAAACACCATCGATCTTATGATTCGCATCATAGCTGATGAGGCTGTTCCTTATTATTTTCAGAAAAGAAATTATGTCATCACCTAATTCCCCTAGAGTAGAAAATGCGAGCACACTAAAACCATATCCATGTGTGGAACACTTTTCAAGGTATTTGTTGTGATTGCGTGTAATTTCCATGGAAATTGCATGCCCGGGCGTAAAGCTGAGAGTACTAGCACTTGTGAAGGGACAGACACCCGTGACATCAAAGAAAACATCCTTCCCATTTGAGTACAAGAATATCTGCTGGCTTAAGATCCTTGGCCGAGTTAGATCGAAGTCCTAAGGAGGCTTCTTTTCCGGCAGGTACCCCAGCGTTGTAGCACATATCAGACAAAACATATCTCGTAAGGTCATGCATGTATTTAAGCGCTACATCCTTGGCGCAGTGAAAAGTGTGGTCGCCAAAGGAATCCATCGGTTTATTGCAGCTTGAGCATATGCTGTCATTGTTGAAGAAAGGTATGCCGAGGCGATATTGGAGTACAACACGAAATTGCCTAGGCCCAACAGCTTGGCCAAGCCCACTAATCTGAATTTCCTTGAGAAAGTCTATAGCATGGGGAAGCCTGTTTCTTTTCCATAAGAATAAGTCTCGCTCTGTTAAAGAAAAGTCTATGGGTAAGTTTTCTGAAACAACACCAAAGTATTTTTCTGCCAGTTTTTGCATGAACTGGGGGGAAGCGTCGTCGATGTTGAAGTCGGAAGGAGAGAATCCACAGGCCTGTGTGTAGGATAGCATGACAATTTGGTAGTTGGTGCAAGAATCTAATACATCTGGACATGAAAATATGGTGTTTAGGAGATGTCGGGTCTGGAAACATGATGCGAGATAGCAGTAAGCACCAGCGTCAGTCATTGTAAGTATGCCAAGGCTTCCCAGTTTGATAGGCAGAGTTGCAATACGTTGTTGCACAAGGCCCCCATGAGGTGCATGTCAAAGTTGGAAGCTGCAGGATGTAAGTCTTGGGAACATGTAGTGCGTGAAGTAAAATATAGTTTCGATACACTACATCAATTACAAAAAAAAAAAAAAAAAACTCAGCTTGCGGATCATGCATCTTTTGGATTTTGGTTATTAACTGTACCATTTTTTTCAACTCTGCCCTGAACCATGTCTCGGAAAAACTACAGGTCAAGGATTACAGGGCCTCTTAACAGTTTCACGCCCAAATCCTGTTTGATAATATGTGCCGGGAAGTCATCAGCCTCGTCTCTCCGAGGGTTATAAGTTGGCCAGAAAAGTTTAGTTGTGGATAATTTTAGATACAAGCCTCTACGCGGTCCTTCTGCTTGTAATATCTCCAGTGCTTTAGAGACCTCCAAGGTGTCTCTGGAAATAGTTCCATCGTCCAAGTACTAGGCGTGAAAAGCGAGAGAATATTGAGAAGCAATCAATTCTACGATGAGTTGTAATGCTAGAGAAAACAATAGAGGACCAAGAGGGTTACCCTGTTGGACCCCTTGTGCTGAGGAAAGTGCAGAGTCATTGTAATAAATCTTAGCAGGAGACGAATAACAAAATTCAACCCACTTTGAGATGCTGAGACAGTGAGATCTTACTTCCCTAATCAAAGTTGATCGGTCGAACATGTTGAAGGCATTGGAGAAATCGATCAATAGCATAGTCATACTAGAATCATTACCTTTCAACTCTAAAAACTTATTAGCCGCATGCATAATTCCTTCCCCTCCACTTAGAATGCCAACACCGAATTCAAAGGTGACTAAATAGGATGTCATATCCATATAAACTGAAGAGGCTGCCAGTTTTAAGTACAACCGATGCCAAATGGTCCCTACAATTATAGGCCTTAAGTCACCACAGGGTTTAAGCAAAGGTGTTAGAGGCGCACTCGCAACGTATTCTCCAAGCACAACAGGGCATTTACCGTTCATCCAAAAATTGACAACATTAGCGATGGATTGTGACAATTTATCTGCAATAGCAGCAGCAGCACCGCTCATGGTATCGAGAAAGTGTCGCGCTCTAAGGCCATCCCTTCTACAAGAGATGCCTTTAGGGAAGCTTTTAATAGACGACAAAACCGATGTTGCATCAACATATAATGCATCTACTAAAATACTCTCTGTAGGAATCACCGGAGGAATTTTATATGGATGTTTAAGTTGCAACTCATGCAATATATCAGGGGTGAAAGGTGCAACTCCATTGGGTTGGAGAATACGTATGCCTGCAGAATAATGACCATAACTTATTTTTCGCATGCAAGCCTCAACGTTGGTATCATTCTTCTTCTTCTTGCTAGATGACTTCGGTCTGGTGTGTTGGCTTAGAAAGATCAAGTAATTGTTGGGTCAAATAATAGCAACCATGTGGTTTATTTCATCTAACAAGCACCTCAATGGCTACAATCTGCAGTTTCTTGTGTGTGCCAGATCGCTCTTTAGCATAACACTTTGGCACGTAGAGGTTCAGGAAGGTAGGAGGATAAGCTTCAACCAGACTTCCAAATTCATGGGTCTGGTAATAACATCATCTGGGGAAGATTTAAGGGCACGAGCAAATTGTAACCTATACGGTAGTGGGATACTTGCAATTGTTATGATTCTTCGTTGAAAAATATTATCAAGCATCTCAATCGTGAGATTGAAAACATCATCGGCAACAAAATGAGAAGGGTGAATACCAGATGAGGAAGCACCAGCACTGCCTTTAGGTTTCATTACTCCATAGATGAGAAAGTTTGCATTAGAGCCATTGAGAGGGCCAGTAATGGCTTCAGAAGCATGAGATTTGGATGTGCAGGGTTTCTTCCAAGCATGAACGCATAAGCATTTAATGAATAACTACATCTGCATGTCGGCTAGAACCCTCTCCCAAGCAAAAAAACAATCAACATTGTTTCGTATCCTTTCTTTGAATAACACTTTATCTCTCTCTGTTGGGAAGTGTCTGTCCGATACATGCCGGTAAAGCGCACTTTTAGCGTAGCCTCTGCCATTGACACAATCCTGGCAACCATCGTAGTTTTTAAAGGGGAAGTGGAGTTTATCTCCTTATGAAGATGATATGGAAGGGTCATGGGAAGGTGGTGGAGATTGGGGCATAGCATTGGTATCTGGTTCATGGGGGAATTAAGGATCGAGAAGTAGAAGATCTTCTTTTTCTCGTTATAGGCATAGTTTTCCAGAAAATATGAAATTGTAACCATTGAAAACTAAAACATGATCTCGAACTAGTGAAAAAGTATGTCTCTTGAAGTGCATTACTGCGTGCAAGAACAACAATAATAGTGAGAAGGGAAAGTACAATGAAAATCTAGTAGAAAACGCGGTGAAAAAGGAGGATCAACTTTTTTTTTTTGATAGGTCAAATAGAAATTTCATTGAAGAAAGGCACTTGGGTGGGGTGGAGGTACTTAACCCAAATAATACAATCGAACATAAAAGGGGAACCGAAATGGGATTCGGCTACCCAAGTAAAAACACACACAAAATTATGGAGGTCGGTATAATGTGTCACATAGAGAAATCACCATATTTTTCGTAAGCCCTAACATTCTTGTATTCGATTCCTCCCTAAATAACGCTTGTAATTTGATATTTCTAATGAGGCTTGCCAAAGTTTTTTTTTTTTTTTTATCGAAGGTTTTTGCATTTCGCTCTTACTTCCAATCCTTCATAGATGTAATGATATTAGGGTCGTATGACCATCCACCCTTCAACAAAGTAATCCCATATCCTCCGGATTTTCCAATAACCATAAAACAAGTGCGAACTCGATTCATTGTATTCCTTATAAAAACGACATACACAAGAAACATCCATACCTCTTCTTAAAAATATATCCGTCGTCATTATCCGATCATGAGAAAGGAGCCAAAGAAAGAAATTGATTTTATGAGGGTACTCATTACTCCAAACAACATTGATTGGATAATCCATCTCACCTTGATCGCGGTTGTCTTTAATTCCATTCTTAACCGTATATTGACCATTATCACTACCAACAAATTCGGGTATCCATAACCCCTTCTTGAATAGATATTGAGGAAAAAATATTTGATATAGATAACACTTCACTTGTAATGGTTTAGAGTATATTTTCCTAGACATCAACGCCCACCTTACACCAGCTTCCCTAACTTCATGCATACTAGCCACCACAGACTCCTTGGACCTCGAAGATTCATAAGCAAAAGGAAACATATCACATAATCTTCCTTCACCAAGCCAAGAATCTTCCAAAAATATAATTTCCTTACCCTCTCCAATATTGAATCTAATATTCTTGTTGAAGTCTTCAAGCTCTTTACATATATTAAACCACAAGCTACCACCTTTCGATCCTTTGAGTTGGAGAGTTTCTCAACCGGTGAATGTTACACCAAATTTCTCAACTATAATTTTCTTCCATAATGCATCTTTTTTTACACCAAAGCGCCACCGCCATTCTTTCGAGTTCAATTGCTTAGTTCTTCTTATATAAAGACCACCTTTTTCTTTTGGTTTGAAAACAATTTCCAACCACCTTTTGAAGACAATTTCTTATGGGATGATGAATTCTTTTCTTATTTTCATCATCCCATAAGAAATTTCTCACAACTCTATCAATTTTCTTAGTTATGGAGCAAGGAGCAAGAAAAATGGAGAGATAATAAATGGGTAAACAAGCTAAAACGTTTTTGATGAGAGTTAGCTTACCTCTTCTTGTTATTGTTTTTCTATTCCAAGAAGTAACTCTTTTCCCACAAATTCAAAAGTTTTTTTTTCCCATTTTTGAGTGCCCCTACCTTGTCTCCCAAAGGTAGATCAAGATATACGCTAGGAAAATTTACATACTTGCATCCTAGCATGTTAGCATAATTTTCAACTTCCTCCTCGAATGTGACCCCAAATAAGCTACTTTTAGAGAAATTTATCTTCAAATCCGAAGTTAACTCGAAACATAGAAGAAGGTAACGAAGGGCGTCGACTTGTTCTCTCTTATCATCAAGAAATATGATGCTCTCATCGACAAATTGCACGTGATTTATTTTTGTTCCCCCCCGACCGAAAAACCCGAGATTTGATGCTTTGCTCAACATACAACTTAAGACTTCACCAACAATAGTAAAAAGAAAAGGAGAGAGAGGGTCTCCTTGACGAAGTCCCTTTTCACTACCAAAGTAACCGAAAGACGATCCATTAACAAGAACCGGGGACTTTGAGAATGCTAAACAATTTCTAATCCAAGCCCTCCAAACACCACCGAAACCCATTTTGAACAAAACTTCATTTAAAAAGTTCCAATAATTCACATTATCAAACGCCTTTTCAGAATCAATCTTGCAAACTAATCCCTGTAATTTTTGACGAAGTCTAGAATCCATGCATGCTTGTCAGGTGGTGGTTGCAGTGGCTGGTCGTATGGGGTGGGAACAATGTTTTTAGCTAAAATCCAGGCCATAGTTTGTGCTTACAGTATGAAGAATCTTAAGGTTTCTATGGTATTTTAGTTTAGTGTGATTCAAAGGTAATTCATCCTAGATGGCAATGTATCTGTAATAAAGTGAGAACTATGAGATTTGTACATTCCTGCAAAAACTGACTTGTCATGTGATAAGTTGGCTAAGAGGCGTTCTAGGCAGACCTGACTTTTTAGATTCCTTAGAAATGTCTAATATTGGGTACTTTAGGGTTTTTTTTTTTTGATGGAAAGACGAAATATATTCACTAGCAAATATAATACTGAAGATTTACAATTTCGTTTCTATCAAAAACATTAGATATAATGCTAGTAATCTTAATTCTTTGTTGTAACTTCGTGGATAGATGTTGAAGACACTTTATCCTTGCCTCCTTGGAAATTATGTATGCTGATGAATTGTATTTTCGATTTGTAAACTTTACATGAGCCTGAGGAAGTTCTTTTAAGATTATCTTTACTACTTGAACGGTGTTTTCGCCAGCCCGAAATGGACTTGTGTTATCCTTGTTGATGTTGTCTTCCAGGACTTTACAGTCTGTTACAATTGTAACACTGGAAAGGACGTTTTCTTTAAGCCAATTTACCGCTTTTTGTAAAGTTTTCGCTTCCGCATGGAAAGCTGAAGTGGTTGTCTCCGAACCCGTTGAGATGTGCATAAATGACTGGTGATCTACTGAATACACGATGTGTGCACAACCCATTCAGAGGTCATTTTCATTGAAAGAAGCTTCTATAAAAATTATCCAATCAGTATTTATGTTCGACCATTTGGAATTGATCATCATTGGTTGATTATTATCGAGTCCTCCTGTTATATTCTTTTGAGGGATGGACTGCAAGAATTTATTGATCTTGTCAATTAATTGCCATGGATTTGGGTTTATCTTATCCAAAATCACCGAGCATCTGTATTTCCATATGAACCATAATATGGTCGCAATTTTCCCATTCAAACTATCTAAATCTGGATTTAGAATCCACACTTTAACCCATGGTGTGATTGAATCGGAATTATCTGGAGGAATTAGATGTCCTAGAGAGAAACTGAACCAAATGGCTCTGTCTAAATGGAAGGATCCAAATAGGTACTTCTCAGTTTCCTGAACATGAGCGTTACACATTTGGCAATTTGGATCAATTTCCAGGTTATGGGCACCCAATCTCGAGGATGTGGGCAAAGCTTTTCCAATTAGCATCCACACAAAAAGCTTTATTCTTGGAATTGTTTGTATTTTCCAAATATTTCTCCATGGGAAATCTATTAACGAATTTTCATCTTCTTGATCTTGGTTAGCTAAGAAATTATAGATATTTTTGGCCGAGAAGAGTCCTGAATGATGGTGTAACCATTTGATTTTGTCTTTTTTTTTTTTTGGAGATATGGCTTGAATTTTATTTCTCACTTCCGAACTAAAGTAAATGTCTAGTTTTTCTGGGTCCCACTTGTTTTCTTCAGTAATGAGTTCTTGAACTTTTGTCGGAGTTGTGCCCTGCAAATCTTGAGGTTGTGGTATTATTTCCGCATTTGGAATCCATCTATCTTCCCATATCTTTATCGAGTTTCCATTTTTCACTTGCCAGATAAAGTTTCCTTTAATTAATTCTAGTCCTTTCCGGATACTTGTCCAAATCCATGATAAATTGTAAATTTTAGAGTCTTCAAGAGGGTTTGAATTTTGGAAGTATTTTGCCTTGATGATTTTTGCCCATAGTTGATCTTTTTCTATTATTAACCTGCTGGCTAATTTAGTGAGAAGCGCTATGTTAAAATGATGTGGGTTTTTAATTTCTAAACCGCCTTGAGCAATGCGCTTGCAAATGTACTTCCAGGCTCTAATGAATCCTCCTTGTCTTTTTTTCCCATCTTTATTCCGCCAGAAATTACTTTGGATACGGTCCAACTGGTTCAAGGTTTCTTTAGGAAGTGCAAGTACCTGCATCTGGTACGTTGGAAAATTTTAAAGTATAGATTTTATCAGAACTGTCCTCCCTGCTTGGGAAAGGAGTTTCGATTTCCAGCCTTGTAGAGTTGAATAATATTTCTGAATTAAAGGCTCGAAATTCGCTTTCCTATTTCTATCAAGAAATAGGGGGGTTCCGAGATATCTATCATTTTTCGTCATCAGTGGAATTTTTAGAATTCTGGCTAAAAAAATTCCGTGTTTAGGATGAATTTTTGGGCTGAAGTAGACACTGGATTTTTGTAGGTTTATCATTTGTTATATCTCCGAAAAGGGATAGGATTTCCAAAATATTTTTAGCTTCCCCCAAATCGGCTTTTGTGAAAAGAAAATAGTCGTCTGCGAAGAAAAGATGGGAAATATTTGGAGCATCTTTATTAATTTGAAAGCCGGATATTTTTTTCTCCGTTGTCGCCTTTTCTACAAGCCTAGATAGAATTTCCATGCAAATCAGAAATAGATAAGGTGAGAGAGTGTCCCCTTGTCTTAGACCTCTTGAAGTTTTAAATTTTGAACCAGGAGAGCCATTGAGTAGGATTGAGAAAGAGGTGGTGGAGATGAATTTTAGAATGAGGTCAACCCATCTTTTATCAAAACCCAAGCTAAGAAGAGCTCTTTCGATAAAATTCCACTTCACTCTATCAAAAGCTTTTGATAGATCTAATTTCAGGGATGGATAACCTTTTTTCTTCTTTGAAGTTTTCATTGAATGGAATATCTCATGCACGATGATAATATTGTCGGTGATTTGTCTTCCAGGAAGGAAAGAAGATTGGCTGGGAGAAATAATTTTGTTGAGGATGAGCTTTAATATGTTTGCAAGGATTTTTGAAATTAGTTTGTAGATGGTATTGCTTAGACTAATTGCTCTAAAATCACCCTGAGTTTGAGGAGTTGCAATTTTTGGGATAAGAGTTATAAAGGAGTGATTTAAATCATCTTCAAGAATACCCGTTTTAAAGAAGTCCTGGACTGTGTTGATAATGTCCGGGCCGAAGACCTCCCAGTTGGCTTTAAAGAAGCCCGGTTGGAAACCATCCGGTCCTGGAGCGCCCCATTGATTCATATTGGAAAGAGTTAGACAGATTTCATTTTTGGATGGTATTTTCAACAGAGATAGATTTTCTTCCTCGGAAATACACGGTTTTATTATACTGGACAGATTAAAACTACAATTTTTTATCTGGGATGTACCAATATGAGAGAAATGATTTATCAGAAGGGAATAAATTTGATCTCTATCTGAGATCCATAGGCCTGAAGGTTCTCTAAGGGTATTGATGGAATTGATTCTTTTCCTATTGGAGGCGGTGGCATGAAAATATTATGTGTTTCTGTCATATTCCTTGAAAAATTTATCTCTAGACAGCTGATGATAGTAATCATTTTTAATCTGGTACCATTTTCCTAGTTCTGCTTGAGATTTTTAAGCTTATCTATATCTCTGGCAATATTTCCGGCTCTATGGATGCTTTCGATTTTATTGTTTAAAATCCTGATATTTTTATGGATATTACCGAAAACATTTGAATTTTATTGGAAAAGATCTTGGTGTCTGGGAATTTAGGTTCAAAAATTAAGTCTGTTTGAGTTTTTTTTTTTTTTTTACTTGTATTTCTTTCGGTCTATTTGGTGAATTAGCTAAAAAAGAAAGAAAAAAAATCATATAAACTATAAGAAACCATATGAAAACTTAATACATACCGAGGTTACTTTCCTCACTCGAATTCAAGCAATGAGATTTCAATGACATTCAATCGTTTTATATTAATTTTCTAGTGAGATATTAACTTCTCAATTGATTAAGTTATCAAACTGGAGACTTATAAATTATCAATTATTTGGATCTTAGCTACAAATTAAATTCCTAAGAGATTTTACTGAGACGAGTAATGAATAAAGTGGATTTAACAATGATTGAAGATTTTTCTCAAGCCTCAATCAAATCTAGGATTCCATTTCCAAATATCGGTCCTAAGAGCAAGGGCTATGGAATGAGGGTTCTCATCCAATATGAATGAGTTTCACAGGATTTGATCAATTTAGGTACTGCTATGGAGTGAGAACCCTCACTCATTCATCTAAAATCACTCACACGCTCATTGAGATGAATGATTAGTCGAAAGTCTTCACTAAGCGGCTAAAAATCAGCCGTTTGGAGAAAAAAAAGTCCTTGAGCGGCTAAAGATCTGCCTCCCATTTTTTTTTTATCGGTCAAATAGAAATTTCATTGAAAAAAGGCACTTAAGAGGGGTGCCTTAACACAATGATTACAACCGAATAAAAAAGGGGATTCGGCTACCCAAATAAAAAAGCACAAAGATTACGGAGGCCGCCGGTATAATGAATCCCATAAAGAAATCACAATATTTGCCGTAAGCCCTAACATTCTTGTATTTGATTCGGCCCAAAAGAAACTTGTAATTTGATATCTCTAATGAGGCTTTCCAATGTTTTCTTTTTGTTATCGAAGGTTCTTGCATTTCGCTCTTTCCATATACAGCATAAAATTGCAACCAGGATGTTATTCCATATGCGGCTAAGTCTTTCGTCTCCCCAATTAAACTTCCAAGTCTTGATAGATACAATTATATTAGATTCGTATGACCATCCAAAGTGGCACCCTTCAACGAAGTAATCCCATATTCTCCGGGTTCTCCAATAACCATAGAACAAGTGCGAACTCGATTCGTCGTCTTCCTCACAAAAACGACAAACACTAAAGACATCCATACCTCTTCTTAAAAGTTTATCCGCCGTCATTACCCGATCATGAGAGAGAAGCCAAAGAAAAAAATTGATTTTGTGAGGGTACTCATTACTCCATACAACATTGATTGGATAATCCGGCTCACCTTGATCGTCGTTGTCTTTACTTCCATCCTTAACCGTATATTGTCCATGATCACTACCAACCCAAATACGGGTATCCGTAACCCCTTCTTGAATAGAGATTAAAGAGAGAATATTTGATATAGATAACACTTCACTTGTAATGGTTTGAGAATATATTTGCCTAGACATAAATGCCCACCTTACACCATCTTCCCTAACTTCATACATACTAGCCACCACAAACTCCTTGGTCCTTGAAGCTTCATAAGCCAAAGTTAACATATCGCACAATCTTCCTTCACAAAGCCAATAGTCTTCCCAAAATTTAGTTTCCTTACCCGCTCCAATCTTGAATCTAATATTTTTATTGAAATCTCCAAGCTCTTTGTAGATATTAAACCACAAGCTACCGCCTTTCGATCATTTGGGTTGGAGAGTTTCCCAACCGGTAAATGTTTCACCAAATTTTTCAACTATGATCTTCCTCCAAAATGCTTCTTTCTCTATGCCTCCCAAATATTTTTTAGTTTTTTTTATTTATTTAAAACTCTAGAAAACGGGTCCCACACAAGTTTTATTAATTAAAAACTCTAAATATATCTAAAACGGCTAAAATAAGCCGTATGGGTAATTTTTTTCTTTTTAAGCGGCTAATGATTAGCCTCTTAGTCTCTTTTATACTCACTCCATAGTCCAAATACCACTCTTTCACCCAGTCTCTCACTCGATTTGACAGTGAATGAGTGCAAAACACACTCATTCCATAGCCCTTGCTCTAAACGAAATTTAGTTTATATTCTTAAATTTCTTCGCTACTGAACACAAGCGGATAGAAATTTTTTTCACCAAAGATATCAACGGGATATGTGAGATCTTGTGGTCAGCATGTTTTGGTAATCTCGTGACAAAGTGACGATTGAAAAGAAAAAACGAGCTAGGTTTCAAACATTTAAAAATCCAAACCATAAACATACATTCACATATCAGTGTTTCAGATTAGGGACGGACTTATGAGATAACTACCCGGGCTAAACGGTATATAAGCCTGTACTAACTTATGGGCTTGACGAAAGCCACTAGTCCGAGTTCATTTTTTTCCAGCCCCAGATCCTGCTCCAAATCGTACACATTCACATACCAAAGCTTGCATATAAACTTCGTCTCCCGCTTATTGAATAGAAAAAAAACTTATAACAGAGCTAAAGGTTCTTTGAATTTCCTGTACACTTCAATTAGTTCTTCGAAGATCTTCATTGAAGAAGCAGGCAAAGCAAGAATTAAATTTATGCCTTTGTTATCTTTTCCATGGGCTAAGAATAACACCACTTCTTTTATGTCTAACCTAGGCGGGCCTGCGAAAAAGGTTCTCCCCAACCAAAATCCATACTATTGAATCCTAGCTTAGACCAAGCACTTAAGAATACTGTAGAACTTTGAGGTTGAATTCTTTTTGTCTCTTCTAAGAAATCTATGGTTGATTTTACGTAATCATCTGTAACCAACTTAATTAGATTTTGAATTATCTTTATTGTTGATGACAGTGGGTTGTCTAACATCTCACTCGCGCTACATTGACAATTCATCATCAGGAATGCATTGCCAAAGTAACCTTTTGGCAATTTTGGGTCTAGTCTAGACCGCCCATAAACCGCAAAGAGTAGCCTTACTTGTTGATCAGGATTAAGTCTTAACGATTGAGTTCGAGCCCTCCACATCAAAGCCGCAAGTACTTCAAAACTAGTACACCTTTGTAAAACCCCATCTTCCATAGCTTTTTTCTTAAGTTTTTCTAGATTATCAGGGTGAAAGATAAAGGACTTATTAATAAGCATTTCTTGTTCGAAGAGAGCCTCAGTGTTTGATACATCTACGATGTCTTCATAACCATGGGTGAATTCTACCTTAGGTGGGTTTCGTGCTTTGAGTATAGTTCGATCTAGAAACGGTGGGCTTGTTAACGGCAATCCTCGCGTAACTTCACCCCACGACTTCATAAACTCCATTGCGCTGGTTCCATCGGCCATAGCGTGATTCATGGTCATTCCAAGAACGAATCCTCCACACTTGAATTTGGTCACCTTCAAACACATGCATATGGTAAAAAAATAATTAAGAACTAAATTACTCCGATTATTTATAAAATAAAAAGGAAAAAAATAATCTAAAACAAGAACTACATCATGTAAACTACCTGAGCCACAAGTGGAGGATTCTGTAGTATGTTTCTTGGATCAAGAAAGCCATAAACAAGTTTCCCGTAAGTAACAGGATCAGGTTTCGTGAAGTCACCCATTTCTTCCAACGTGAGGTTGGCCTCTGCCTCCACAAAAAGAGCACCTTCACCTGTGCAATTGAACATAAATTTATGCTTTTCATTCATTGTGATGCGTCCAGCAAGATGATAGTAGTGAACAAGTACTTTTGCTAAACCATCTCTAATGACTTCAGCTGCATCCTTTCTGCCAACATCTATTATTTTGTTAAAACAGTAAAAAGTGTCAATCATAGCCACCATGCCGGTGTCGAAGTTTGACAAGAAATGTAAATCCTTAGGTGTTTACTCTGCTGGAACCACATTTGTTTCTCTTATAATCTGGACAATAAGTTCACCGTTGAAAGTTGTTTTATCAGTTACTACCCCCATTATAACAACAATTATAATGTTGAGTACTATCCTAAGTTGAAGTGGTGATGATACATTAGTGCAAATAAAAAGAATATATATAGATGAGGAAACTGATGCATATCATGACGGTAAAAAACAACCCAATTGCAAAAGGAAAAATAAAATAAAAAATTAACTAGATTTCTTGACCAAATTATTTTTTGTTGAAAAGATATCAAAAGCTAGGAAAAATCAACCAATATGTTTTTTTTTTTTTAATATGTCTTGCCTTGTTAACTTGGATAAACGAAGATTTTTAATTTCTACTGTAAGATGAGTCGTGTAAGTTATTATATTTATATACTAGGAAATTTGCAGCGTGAGAAAAGGAGAACCATTCTGTCACTACTGCTGACTTGATCCAAAACTGATTAGAACGTAATTTTGTTGTTTCGACTAAATTATAAACAAAACTGATTTGGGGTAATCTTATGATCAATTTTTGGGGTAATCTTATGATCAACTTAAGAAGAAAAACTATATTCTAATACACTATGGTTCGATCATTAGAGCGTAATCAACTCAACAACAATGTTTATACGAAATCCAAATTTCTTGCTGACTACTAATATAATTCAAGGGAAAACCAAAACCATTGGACTTGTTTGGTAAAATTTATGATTATAGATAACCATAAATTGATAAATGATTTTGATATAATCATTCTAAAAATAATTTTTTCAAACATTTTTTTCTTCAGATAATTGATTATCTTAGAACGATGATCTCAAAAAGGAGAGGAAAGAACAATGATCTAGGATAGGGGTGCACATACCCTATCCATACCCGCCAATCCTACCCTACCCGCTAGTTTTTTAACCGTATCCTATCCTACCCACTATTCGGCGGGTAGGGTGGCGGTTAGAGATTTTTTTTACCCCCCATTAAATGGGTAGGATGACGGGTAAAACACGAAATTATCCTATCCTACCCGCCTACCCGTCTAATATGGAAAAGACAAGTTAATCCTTTTATAATTTTTTCCTCATGCCTATTATTTTCGTTATTTTAAAACATATCAAGGGTAATATAGAAACTGTTTTTTCCTCAACCTATCTCCTGTCCCTCCCAAATCGAACACAAAAAATCCCAGCCCCTTTCTTCCCAGTTTTCTCCTTCAAGTCTCCAACCATTTCTCCTCTACCTTACTCTTCTCGATCTGTTCATCTTTCAGGGTCTTGCTTAAAACCCTTTAATCGGTTCATCTTTCAGGGTCTTCTCGATCTGTTCATCTTTCAGGGTCTTGAGAAATAGATGCAGACGAGGAAAGTTGAAGAAGACGATTGGGCTTGATTTGATCGTCGAAACAAGTAAGTAAATACAACCCAATCCTTTATTTTGCTTGAATTTCATGATGACGATGTGTTGTGTTAATTCGTGAAATTGTAAGTTAGGGATTAATTGGAAACAATTTTAGGGTTTACTAATACTATTACTGACTCATTCATTATTAATTTGTCTCTTTATTTTTAATCATCTTATATTGGATATGTAAGATAGAATTTGAATGCATCAAGGTATGAACGTCCGGGTGTTATTGAAAGTCTGGGTGATAAATGTGTGTTGTTGCTGTTGATTGTATGATTACGTTTCCGAGATTGGTGAATATTAATGATATCTGGTAGGGTAAGGATTGATGGGTTGTTTCCCAATTAGTAATTGCAGGAAGGGAAACGCACGGAAGGGACTAGAAATCAATAACAAGATAAGCCTTCACCCCAAGTTTCATGCCTAGAAAGTGTTTGTAAATATTACTCAACTGATTAACAGTTAGACCTAAAAGGCTAGTCATCAGTAAAAGTGCATTGACTGAGCTTTTGAACACTGCTAAAGCCAATCAAAACATTGACTTAAAGACTTGGTATATTGGACCTGCTTTGTTGATCCAAAGGGCTTTGGTGACTTAAAGTGTCCCATTAAGTTTAGTTAGGTGCAAATATTTATAATAGTCTAGGCTTTACTTCTATGGGTGTCTAATATGGATCTGGAGAAATCCACATAATATAGATGAGATTAAGCTAAGCATGCTACACCAGATTATGGGCCATATTGCATAGGCATCTCGTTGAAATATTTGTAACTAGTTGAGTTAAAGTCTTTGGCTAGAAGCTGAATGCCTCCAAGCAAATGTTGTGCTCTGCATGACAGGGTACTCGTAATCACTAAATTCAGAATTTGAATTAGTTGTTGAGCCGTTGACAGTAACACCTTGGAGCTCAATCTTATTGAACCTCAGTCTCTTGACTAATTGCAGGGTACTGTCTAGCATTGCCTAATTTTCCCAAGGGTGTTAAGAATATTGTTCAAATGAGAACCATATACGTATTCCTTGCTCACTGACTTTTCTCGGTATTTATACCAAGTCTTCTTGTTTTTAGTTGAATTTTACATGGATCCTTCTAACTCATTATACTACTAGCTACACTACCAACTTTTGATACAAAGTGACTTAACTGTTGTTAGTGAGACAACATCTTTAAGCTTGTTCAACGAAACCAGTAAACGGAATTTTGCTGCTTTATTGCACTCCCCCTCCACCAGCATATTGCTTCAGATTCAGTTTTTCTTATTTTTATATTTGATTCTTTCAGGGTGTAAGCCAAAGGAATATCGATTAAAACATATAAGAGGAAAATCAGAAACTTTACGTCTTCAGTACATAAACACAAAAGAAGTGAGGTATGCACTAGTCTCCCGAGTCATTTGTTACTTTCATTTTATCAAGTTCTTGAATAAATACTGTCCTTCCTTGTTTTCTTTAGGGTAACAGTAGGGACATGGAACGTGGCTGGACGACATCCATCTGAAGATCTAAAGATAGATGACTGGCTGTCCATGAAAGAACCAGCATACTTGTATATTCTTGGGTGCGTATTTTACTTTCCATGTTAGAATTAAGACTTTTTAAAAGCGCATAAAACATGCCTACAGTCTATATCCACTTGTTTTTCTTGTTATTGCCTCTAAAATTACTACTCCATCTTCAACTTTATGCTTCACTGTTAGTTATGTTGCCATTTCCTCTCAGGCTCTCAGCGTGTTATCAACCAGTGAATTAGCATGTAATATTTTGATATTTCAGAACATTTTTGTTGTTGTCTATTATTTGTACTAGCTTAGATATTTATATAAATGAATTTGTTACCATGAATTACTATTACTGTTTTTTTTCACATGACAAAAAAAAAAAAAATAGCATGAATTTGTTATGACAGTTTTTTTTCGAAGCCTTCCATGGTTAGCTTAGCTCTGTTATTGGTAGCATTCCTCTTTTATAATGTGTCTGTTTGGTTTACTAGAAATCTTGATTACTCTTTTAACAATGTGTAACCTGTAATAGTGGGCACTCTGTTGCATTTGTTTCTTCTAGACTAGAAGTACTTGCACATATGATTTTACATTTTTACTAGAACCGTGGGTTATGCAATGTCAAATAAGATTTGCATCTTAAACTGCTTCTTTATTATGGATTTTTTTTGATAAAACTTTTCCTGCTAGTTTCATTTCTGTGTTGTAGCAGTAGGAACTCCTTTTTATATGCGAATTACACCTCCACATAACTAGCCTAAACTTAGTGTGGGTGTTTCATACTTCCCCAAAGTCCTAAATTGTGCAGGAGAATGCTTAGCAAATCTAAAATCTCAACAAGGACAGATAGTAGAGCTTAGGTTTCTCCAAGCTCTAATTTTGCATAAATATATAGAGTGAGTCCTCCATATGCAGCATGTTCTTAGGTTAGTTCCAGATAATATAGCTTAAGTTTCTACAAGCCTCGATAACATGCCCTTGGTCCGAATTCAACAACTGAAATTTATAAACAAAAATGAAAATAGATAAAACATAAAAGTGATATTCATGTCATTCTATATATACGTTGAAAGAGTTTTATGATGATACATATGAAGCAGCTGACGGACATTCAATGACTGTTGCAGCAACTCCATAGTAATGCTTAGACTCTAGAACCAGATGCCTATGACTACTTAGTAACAATCTAGTACAGTGATACTAAGGGTCCACAAATTCTTGGTTTTTCTCAGGGTTTTTTCATTGTCTTGGTAGATTTGACTGAATCTAACAAGAGATAACTTGTATGCAGATTTATTTGGTGATCTTAGTACTTATTCCATCATCGTAGATGATGATTGAAGAAGAAGGTCAATATGAAGAGCTTTTGGTGATGATGCTATTATACGAAGAACAAGGTCACTTGAAGAACATGGAATTGGGCTGGGATTCATCGTCGATTTTGAGAATACTTTTGTTTGTTCATTTTCATTTTTCCCTAGTTAGATTGGCAGTACATATGTAAATAGGTTGGATGTTACTTGCACTGTTGGATTTTTTTTTTTTACTTGCACTGTTGTTCAGAAAGTCTTGAAAAAAAAAACTAACGGTTATACCCGCCACCCTATCCTACCCGACCCGTCAATTAACGTGTCGGGTAGGATATTACCCGTTTAATGGCGGGCAGGGTGACGGGTAAAGAATTTCCTACCCGCCAGTTAGCGGGTAGGGTGGCGAAATAGGCCATATTCTACCCACCCTACCCGTTGTGCATCCCTAATCTAGGATATTTTTTTAGTCCTATGCTGTTTTTTTGTCTCTCTTGATAGTTTAGAGAAAATAAAAAGAAAAAAATTCAATTTGAGTTCCTCGGAAAAAATATTTGATACAACTTTTTCCTGTTTATGGAAATAATGGATTTTTTCAATTATGATTAAAATAAGAAATTATTATAATGGTTACCAAAAGCATATATAATCCATTATAATCTGCATAATGGTTACCAAATAGCCCCGTTACGTTAGTGTATTTTTCATTTTTGGTTGGTGTTGTGTATTCTCATTTTTTGTTTTACATTCGAACAAAATCTGTCATCACTTTTTGTTCATTTTTAAAACGAGTTTTTCACTCCCCAAATTTGCTTTTCATCTATAATTGGCAATTCCCAACTTTCATTTGGATAAATTTGGATTTAGACAATTATTTATGTAGAATGAAGAACTACTAATAAATTCGGGTAGATGAAAGGCGTAGTCGAATATGGAATAATATTCCGGTCGCTATATGGTGGTGCGTATGGAAAGAGCGAAATGAGAAAACTTTGGCAAGCCTCATTGGAGATATCAAATTACGAACATTTTTTTGGGCCGAATCGAATACAAGGATGTTAGGGCTTATGGCAAATATGGTGATTTTTTTATGGGATTCCTTTTACCGTTCTCCATAAACTGTTTCGGTTTTTTTACTTGGATAGATGAATCCCCTTTCGGTTCCCTTTTTTTTATTCAATTGTAATCATTGGGTTGAGATACCCCTCTGTTTGAGGGTGAAAACGGTTTTTGCTGATTTTGGTAATTTCCAGTGTGTGGGTGAGAAACAAATTTAAACCCTAAACAATGTTCTGCAAGGGAGTACTTTAGATTCGAGAGATTAATCTATACAAATTCGCTTAAACCAAGAAATGGTCGTTCCAGACTTGCATCGGTCACAAAGTGAAGGAGAAGGGTTGGTTTTGGTGAGGGAAGCGAAGAAAGTGTTGAGACCAGAATAGTTGATTCTGGAAGAGTAGTTGTTTTACTGCTTGTATCAGAAAGTGGGAAGCTAACATATGGAAATCTAGCAAATGTTTTCTGAGTGTTGTATGCTCCTGACCTGAACTTGTTGTTCGGTGGAAATAGGTAATGCCTATTTATACAAGTCGAAGTGAAACGTACTCTGGCCTCATTAAGAAATGGAAAATGGGTGAGTAAATGGGAGGAGGTGGTAACCGGTAACGCCTGGAATTGATGTTCCATAAAAGAAAGCGTTTCATCATTACTCCATATTTTTACTAACCGCTTCATCCTTATGACACTCTTTTATAACGGGCATATTGTACATCGCACGCTATAAACCGCCAAACCAATACCCAATGAGCATCCCCCAGTTTGTGACATGCGTTGATGTCTCGAATGTTTTTGTGGAAAACGTGTAGTACATTTGTTGTTGTCTGGCAAGTTGATCTTAGGAGACTTGCGTGGTGACCTTCGACGGTCGAGATTTTGCATGTTGAAAGGAAAGGTAGCCGTTGATTATTGCAACCCTTCGCTTGGTAGACAGCAGCATGAAAGCATGGCCGGAATGTTTTTAACGTGGTTAGGCGTGGCCAAGCTATGATTTTGGTGTTGAGCCAAAAGTGGCCATGCGTTAGTTGGTGACCTTGGACGGCTAAGATATGCATTTTAGATAGAAGGGCGGCCGTTGATCGTTGCAACCCTTCGTTTGGTTTCCAGCGGCATGAAAGCATGGCCGACATGGCTTTTAACATGGAATGGAGCCACTGGAAGTGTGCGGCTTGAAAGGGAAGCGCTTGCGGCGTTGTCTAAATTAGGGTTTAGTATGCTAAAACCCTAATTAGCGCCCTTTACTAGAATCGATGTATAATTCTCACACGGACTCTAACTTTGATGGTCCGCCCCTTCATTCTGTACAGAAAATAATTTCCCATCTCCCTAAGTGAGAATATTTAGGTTTTGGGATCGTTCGGGAGGTGAAAACAGCCCGAAAGTAAAACTCAGGAAGAATTCAAGAGGGACGGTGGCATGTTTGGTGCGTTTTTGGGAAGATAGCATGTTTTGAGAAGCTAGCATGTTTTGGGAAGCTAGAAAGTTTGGGGAAGCTAGCGTGTTTTGGGCCAAAGGTTACCATGCGTTATTTGGAAACCTTGGACGGCTAGGATTTGCACCTAGGATGGAAGGGTGGTCGTTGATCGTCGCATGCCTTCGTTTTGGTAGCCGCATAGGGAAGGCCAGCACGGTATGGAACGACAAGATGGTTGGCATGCCATGCCTTGGCGCGGTTTGGCGTGGCCAAAACTAGGGTTTTGGCGTTGGGCCAAAGGTTACCATGTGTTGGTTGGTAACCTTGGACGGCTAAGATTTGCATCTTAGAGATTTCCGTTGATTGTTGCAAGCCTTTGTTTTGGTGGCCGCGTGGTGAAGGCCAACACGGTATGGTGCGACAAGTTGGCTGGCACGGCATGCCATTGTCACATGTGGCATGGTCGGCATGCCTTGGCGCGGTTTAGGCATGGCCAAAATTAGTCTTTTGGCGTTGGGCCAAAGGTTACCTTGGACAGCTAAGATTTGCATCTTAGATTGAAGGATGGCCGTTGATTGTTGCAGGCATTTGTTTTGGTAGCCGCGTGGGGAAGGCCAACACGGTATGGCGTGGCAAGGTGGATAGCACGGCATGCCATTGGCACATATGGCATGGTCGGCATGCCTTGGCGCGGTTTAGGGCGTGGCCAAAATTAGGGTTTTGGAGTTGGTCCAAAGGTTACCATGCGTTGGTTGGTGACCTTGGACGACTAATATTTGCATCTTAGATGGAAGGATGGTCGTTGATTGTTGCAGGCCTTTGTTTTTGGTATCCGCATGGGGAGGCCACACGGTATGGCGCGGAACGGTGCCTGGCACGGCATGCCATTGGCACATGTGGGGCCAAGGGTTCGGTATGGACGGTTTGGCATGGTGGGGCCAATGCAAGGTGCGTTTGGCTTGGCTAGCATGCCTTGTCTCGGTAGGTGTGGATGGCATGGTTTTCCATTGGCAAAGTGGTGCGACTAGCATGATTGGCATGCCTTGGCGCGGTAGGTGTGGATGGCATTGTTTTCCATTGGCACAGTGGTGTGGCTGGCATGGTTGGCATGCCTTGGTGCGGTAGATGTGGCTGGCATGGTTTTCCATTGGCACAATGGTGCAGCTAGCATGGTTGGCATGCCTTGGCGCGGTAGATGTGGCTTACATGGTTTGCCATTGGCACAATGGTGCGGCTATCATGGTTGGCATGCCTTGGCGCGGTAGATATGGCTAGCATGGTTTTCCATTGGCACAGTGGTGTGTGAATTAGGGTTTATCCTATCGAAATCCTAATTAGTATTAAAAAAAGGTACCCTGGTAATTTTCTCGCAGACATATTAAAGGGTTCGATAAATGCTTTCAGTTGAGACATTATTACTCAAATTCTGTGACGTCACTGTCTGGTTTTACGATTTCAACCCTAAGCTAAAAACCACCATCAACATTAAGTCCCCTGCTTAGCTCGGAACATGGGCATTGTTGCGAGGTAAGCATAAGGTGGAGATAGACATGGACAGAGACGAAACGTAAATCATGCAGGATGGTCAGGAATGTCCGACTAACCTTTTTCGATAGGTAAGGAGATTTCATGATCCCGTGTTTGGTGGATTCTACTCGTGGTGTTGTAGGTTAGGCTGCGAAGTGGTAGAGGCTGGTTGAGGTCTAAGCTACTGGCTTTGATCTGGAATAGTTGTGCGTCTTCTGGGCCAGGCTTTGGAACGTGAAGCGGAGCCGTTAGCATAGACTTGGCGTGAAATGGAGCCGTTGGCGTCAGCATTGGTCAGTTTAGAATGGAACCGTCCGCATCGGTCGGCTTAGAATAGAGCCGTCAGCATTGGTTGGCTTAGAATGGAGCCACATGTATTGTACTGGCCCGGAATGGAGCCGTTAGCATTGAATCGACTTAGAATGAAGCCGTCAGCATTGCTCGGCTTGGAATGGAACCGCTTGCGTTGTGCGGCTTGGAGTGGAGCTATCTTTAGTTCCTCGGAAGGATGACGACTGGATTTAGTTCCGTGGAAGGATGACGATTTTGTCTAAATTAGGGTTTGGCATGCTGAAACCCTAATTAGCTCCCTTTACTAGAATCGCTGTCGAATTCTCGTACGGACTCGTATTTCGATGGTCCGCCCATCCATTATGAATGGAAAATAATTTCATATATCTCTACGTGGGAATATTTGGGTTTTGATCTCGTCCTACAGGTGAAAACATCTCACGAGTAAAATTCAGGAGGAATGTTGCGGGACCGGTTGCCTCTTTTCCTTACTTGAATCAAATAGGAAGTCATTTCCTTATTCAAACTCCCAAGTATCACGCCTATAAAAGGGGCCGACCTCTCCTTTTATTTCACACCTTTATTATTTTATTTTATTTTACTCTGTCCGTGTGGTAACAGTAAAGCGGACGAGCGAATCCCAAGTATGTCTTCTAGCACTTCCTCTTTAACTTGTTTTTTTTCTTGTTTTCTTGTGTTAGTGAAAACCCTAGATGTAGGCGTACCTTTTCATGATCTTGTAGAAAATATTGTCCTTCTGTGTTTGCATGAATCCTAGCCATAGGTATGCTTTGTACGAACTTGTAGTAGCATTTAGGCATGAATATCGTAGCAATGTTGAACGCCTTAATTTATTATGCGAAGTAGGCATGCATGAGATGGTAACTGTCATTCCATTCTCATGAAAACCTAGCTTCTAGGTTTTACTCCTCTTCCTGGTGTGGTCGTGTGTATGGTTTCCATGGTGGGGCGCGCCTCCTTGGCCGGGCGCATATTTCCCGCTGCAGGGTACGACCTTGGCGTGAGGTGGCGATGCAGGGTCTGTCTGTCCCCATTTCTTTGCCTATACGTATTATGAATTTGAAACAAATTGACTTGCGTCCATAACGGATCTCCTGTGTCTAATAAAATAATTTCCATGTACTTTCCGTAATAATTTTCTTCGTATTATTCCATTGTAGTTGTTTCGAAGGTGGAAGTAGCGTGAGAGAATTTTCGCTAGGATGTCATTTGAGAAAAGTTTCACCGTACCGAAAGACATTAGAAATTCCAAGCCAAACATAGATGCTGAGTTCTTTACAACATCCGCCACGATTAGGAGAAACCATCCCAAGTATGTGTCGATTCTTATGACTGGTTCGGAAAGTGAAGGATAGGCCCGATCGGTTGTTTTTTCTTCAGAGGAAAGAGTATCATGCTTCTCCTATCGACTTTAAAATCTCTGTGAGTCCGTTGCGTCCCTTTGAGAAATGGGTGCGATTCATGATTAGCCAGGAGTGCGTAAAATCCAGTTTGACCAAGGCGCATATCATTGATGCTGTCGTGGCTTCCGCAGTGCTTCAAATTAGGAAATATATTCCAGGCTTGTTTACTTTTATTTCCATATGGTGTCCGGACACCCATACGTCCATATACAGGTGGGGTGAAATAACTATCTCCTTAGAGAGCGTGGATATATTGCTGAACCTTCCCGTAATTGGTTTCCTCGATGAAGAAGAAATGCCCTCCGCTCTGGTTGCGAAATCGAAAGGATTCGTTCGGAAAGAAAACGAGACGAGGTGCTTCTATGGATGGTGGGTGTCTCAGTGGTTTCCTGATGAGTTGGAGCCGAATCAGAAGAATAGTACACTTCATATTGCGGCGTTCTTGGCTCTTTGGTTATCCAGAGATATTTTTGATGACAGATCGGGTAAGAAGGAGGAGATAAGATAGGAACTTATCAAGTTTTCCATAAAATTGGCAAAAGGTGTCGTTCTCCCTATTGGAGGCTTGTTTCTTGGTTCTATGTACGCACACTTGGATCAGTTAGTCTCGGACATGTGCGCTTCAAACGGCTACATGAAAGTGGATTCGTATATTCATGCCGCCTTTCTCCAGGCGTGGATGTGGGAGGACTTCGAAAAGTATGCTCCAAAACCATTGGCTGCACTTCCCGAGTCTTGGGGTGGCTCTAGGATAATGCGCTGGTCGAATAGGCGCCCAAAGATTGGTTCGAACCTGGTTGGATTTCTTAACAACTTGCACATGGTTACTTTTCGTCCATGGGCTCCAATGCATGCGTCCATAACTCATATCAGTACCTTTTCACCCACCCTGGGCATGTCTTTGTCTTCTGATAAAGAGGACATGAGTGTTGGGGAGATGGTGTTCATGCGAAGCTTCACTCTCGGTTATGTGTCGTCTTTCTTTCGAGGATCTTGCAAATCAATCTCTTACAATATCGATAGAGAGGCTCAGCATATGGGTTTTGACCAAGGGGTCTCGCTCATTCGTCAGCCGGTTGTTTCAGAAGTCCCATTGCCAAGTGTTCTCGATGCTAGTGTTCCTACGTCGGGTAAAAGTCTGCCTTTTCTGCTTGCGGAACGAAATCCATCAACAACCACCAAATATAACATATTTTGGCAAGATGAGTTTCTTGTTATCCATGGATTCGTGAATGATGTGGTGGAAAACCGTCGCGGTAAGCCTTCTCCTGCAGTTTTTGCGGAGCATCCACTACTGAGGGATCCTTGTTCACCCAAGCGAAAATCTGTTAGCTCGAATGCATATGGTCCCCAAGTGAAGGAGCGGAGATCTAAAATCCATGCAGTGGTTCCCATTCATCTTTGACAGTCCTACCGACTTTCAGTTCGTCCAATGTGCGGGTACGTATGATTTTCTTCTTGATTTTAGTTGGATCGTGTATATCCTTGTTCCTTTTCTGAGAATGCGTATTTGTATCTTGCCTAGGGTCTTAGCATCGTGAACGCCTTTGCTAAACTTGCAAGTAGTCAGAAAACATCGCTTCTCGAAACGGAGGGTGGCGGTACCGAGCCTATCCATGGTGATAGGGAAATCGAGAAGGATGAAAGTTCAGAGTCTGGCGATGGCGAGAGTAGTTCTTCTGATAACAGTGCTGAATCTTCCTCTAGTCGGTCTGAAAGCGAATCAGTGAGTCTCCCGCCTAATTTTTCTCTTTTTTTTTTGAAGAATATCTAATTCGTGATGTTATAGGGGGAAACCGTTTATAAAGATGGCCCTGAGACATAGACTAGTGGAGATGCAGTTTCATCTCCAACTGTTGCAGTCGCACCGGGCGACCTTGAAATAGATGTTGATCGAGATGAAAGCATCATCGTGACTCAGCAAATAGAGAGTACTCCAATGGCTGCATGTGCAATTGTCGTCAGGATTCCCTTGCATGTTGCTGATGTGGTCTCGGGCACCACTTTCAACCCTCCGTATCTGGCCCCTTATCCGGATCATGTGTTGATCGGGGGGTTAAGCGTGCCAGCCAAACATGCGGTGCTATTCACTAAAATATGGGAAAGCTATGGACATATCGCCACGACCAAGAAGATTACCAATCGATTTACGTTGGTTAAGCGGGTGGAGGAAGATTTGTCTTCGATTGATGACATGTGCAACGTGACTGGTCATACTGTTTCTGAGGATGTAGTCTCACACTGGAGGTTCCATCATGACATGTGTGTAGACTTCGAATTCAATGTCCCTTGGCTCATTGAAGGTCTCTTTGAGGTTGAAAAGTTGTTGGTCGAAACTAAAAATACAGGGGTCTAACAACCTCACCCAATATTTCGATTAGCAATTTGTATGGACAACTCCGAGTTGTTTTCTAGAGAATTAACAAGACTCAATCAATAGAAAGTATCTCAAGGAGTTATTATCTCAATATCTCAATTTGATTTACTCAAGCAAATATGATTCGCGAGTATAATCAAAAGAGATAACTTGGATGGTACCAAATACCAATATCCAAGTGTCAATCGATTTAAATCAATAACCAATAAGGTCGGATATTATAATCGATTGAACAACGCACAACCTGTATTATTTCAATTATATAACAAAATATAATGCGGAATAGAAATAACACAGACACCAAAATTTTGTTAACGAGGAAACCTTAAATGCAGAAAAACCCTGGGACCTAATCCAGATTAAACATAAAATGTATTAAGCCGCTACAGACACTAGCCTACTCCAAATTAACTTCGTTCTGGACTGTAGTTGAACCCTAACCAATCTCACACTGATCCAAGGTACAGTTATGCTCCTACGCCTCTGATCCCAGCAGGATACTGCGCACTTGATTCTCTTATCTTATCTCACCCACAACCAAGAGTTTCTACGACCCAAAGTCGAAGACTTTAGCAAACAAATCTGTCTCACACAGAAAAGTCTATAGGTAATAAATAAATTCGTCTCCCACGAATAAACCTACAAGTTTTGTTCCGTCTTTTGATAAATCAAGGTGAACAGGAACCAATCGATAAAACCAGACTTATATTCCCGAAGAACAGCTCAGTTTCATCAATCACCTCACAATAAACTTAATCGACGCAGCGAAGAAGATTATTGAGGAATCACAAACAATGAGACGAAGATGTTTGTGACTATTTTTTATCTTGCCTATCGGAGATAGAAATCTCAAGACAATTAATACAATTGTACTCGTACGATAGAAACAACAAGATCAGATCACACAACTACAAGAAAAGTAGTATCGGTCTGGCTTCACAATCTCAATAAAGTCTTTAAGTCATTAACCTAGTTTTAGAAGAAGAAAACCAAAGGTTAAAGGAGAATCGACTCTAGCTTTAGCAAACTAGTATCACACAGAATGTGTGGGGATTAGGTTTCCCAGTTTCTAGAGTTCTCCCTTATATAATCTTTCAAATCATGGTTTGCAATCAATGTTAGCTTGCTAACAAAGCATTCAATATTCACCGTTAGATGAAAACCTGATTAGATACAAGCTAATATCTCTCAACCGTTAGATCAAAAACTTAGCTTGTCATACACACATGTACTTGAAGTTTTGATTTCGTGTAACCGTACCCAAACGTGTACAATGGTTGGTTCAATATTAGTCAACCAAATGGTTAGCCAAATGATAACTTTCATATCAACCATATTCTTCTTCACCATAACTAGTCCAAATGACTCAAATGAACTAGTTAGAGAGTTGTTCAATTGCTATGAGATCCCAAGTATTACAAGAGATATAATTGAATCAAAAACGATGTGATTCACTTGAATCATTTCATGAACTATAAAGCCACGGTTTGCAAAAGCATTCCTTAGTAATTTAAGATAAGTTCACGAACACGTTTTCAGACATAACCTCTTGAGTTCGCGGACTCAAGCTAACCGGTTGAAGTTAATAAACTCCAGCATAATTTCTTGGGATGAGAACTTCCGTCAATTTGTGGACTGGGTTCACGGACTGCACCTGAGCTTCAACTTCAGCATATATTCTCGGGTTCGAGAACTTACGCCAGTTCGCGGACTGGGTTCGCGGACTGAGTTGCTGCTCACGTTCCGGTTCCACTTGATCAATAAATTTCGCAAACTTCGGTTCAAGTTTTAAGAACTTATACATATATATGTGTTGCCACAACAATGTTTATATCCCACAATGGTTATATTGTCTAAGCTCTCATTTCAATCATTAAAACATTCTCAGAGGGCGTTATATAGTTGTTATTCACAAACTATTTTTCTTCAGAGCGATTTCCAAAGTGATTGAAACATAACATGACTTTCATCACTAGGCAAAGATGAACTTGGCTAAAGCGAAAGATTAACCAACACCCATTTCGAGAAATAGATAAGCGAGATATACTCAAATCGAAATGCCACATGTGCATATTCTTAGTCTATATAGTAATACGACTTTTGTCTCAAGATAAGAGATAGAGTAGATAGACTTTTGAGTGATAGATAAGTTCAAGTCTCCACACACCTTTTAGTCGATGAAGATCCACTGGTTCCTTGAGTAGTCCTTCGTCTTGTATGATGATCACCATGGAGTTCTTGAGCTCAACTACACTTTCTATCCTAGTCCGAGACCTTAGCTATAGTAGACTAGAAATCAAGATTTTATAGTTTTGATCACTAAGATTGACAAACATGCTTGAGATAGAAACGCATGCGAGTTTGACCAAGCAGTTCTCTAACGGAACAATCGAAGGTCCTTTTGCGGACATGGTATAGAAGCAGGAAGCGGAAGTCAAAAAATTGTGCAGGAAGCTGAAGTTGAAAAGAGCGGCTCTCCAAAGTACGAGGGAGGCTTTTTCTAAGAAGTGCAAGCCACTGTTGGAAAACTTTCCTTGAGTACATTTCTGTCTTCTTAACTTCTTATTTTTAGTTTTTAGTTATTTTGAAAGGGCAAATGAAACGCCTAATTTATGGTTTTGATTTCCTGGATTTCTTGGGCTGATGGACAAATATTACCTTGATGGTTTTGGATTACTCTTTTGGAATGAATTGTTTAGGAATGGATTTTTTTGGAAATGATGTTGTCTTGGTTACGATTGAAAGTAAAACATCAACCGTGTTGGTAGATGACATGGGGTGAAACATAACATGGTTATCGGTTTTACCATTCTCGTGAAAACTTGAAATAGCAAACCATGTATCTTGTCTAGGTGAGACTTACTCGGTTTCTCAGGTCTCCTGATAAAGTGGGAACCTTCGGGGTGTAATACTGAGTTTTATGGGAAGCGTCGCCGTGATTGCGGAAAGTCCCCAGTCATCTCATCTGATAATCAAGTCGTCGATCCCTGGTTGGATCAATCACTTTTAATCTCTAGGTAGTCCTTAGTCATCCCTCGTCGTGTTAAGACTGACAATCAGGTCGTCTGGTAACTGAGTCGTCGATCCAAGAGCGGATCGCCTGCTTCTACCTTCTTGATGTCTGGGTCAAAGCATGAGGTCGAAAATTGACATTGTAACCGAAAGATCAATCTCCCACTGTGGTCGCCAATTGTTTGATGTGAAAACGGTTTTTGCTGATTTTGGTAATTTTGGGTGTGTGGGTGAGAAACGAATTTAAACCCTAAACAATGTACTGCAAGGGAGTACTTTAGATTCGAGAGATCAATCTGTAAAAATCCGGCATAAACCAAGAAATGGCCGTTCCATACTTGCTTCGGTCACAAAGTGAAGGAGAAGGGTTGTTTTGGGGAGGGAAGCGAAGAAAGTGTTGAGACCAGAATAGTTGATTCTGGAAGAGTAGTTGTTTTATGACTTGTATCAGAAAGTGGGAAGCTAACAGATGGAAAGCTAGCAAATGTTTTCTGAGTGTTGTATGCTCCTGACCTGAACTTGTTGTTCGGTGGAAATAGGTAATGCCTATTTATACAAGTCGAAATGAAACGTACTCTGGCCTCATTAAGAAATGGAAAATGGGTGAGTAAATGGGAGGAGGTGGTAACCGGTAACACCTGAAATTGATGTTCCATAAAAGAAAGCATTTCACCATTATTCCATGTGCACTAACCGTTTCATCCTTATGACACTCTCTTATAACGGGCGTAGTGTACGCCGCACGCTGTAAACCGCCAAACCAATACCCAATGAGCATCGCCCAGTTTGTGACATGCGTTGATGTCTCGAATTTTTTTGTGGAAAATGTGTAGTATATTTGTTGTTGTCTGGAAAGTTGATCTTGGGAGACTTGCGTGGTGACCTTCGACGGTCGAGATTTTGCATGTTAAGAGGAAAGGTAGTCGTTGATTATTGCAACCCTTCGCTTGGTAGCCAGCAGCATGAAAGCATGGCCGTCATGTTTTTAACCTGGTTAGGCGTGGCCAAGCTAGGATTTTGGTGTTGAGCCAAAAGTGGCCATGCGTTAGCTGGTGACCTTGGACGGATAAGATCTGAATTTTAGACAGAAGGGTGGCCTTTGATCGTTGCAACCCTTCGTTTGGCAGCCAGCGGCATAAATGCATGGACGGAATGGATTTTAACATGGAGTGGAGCCACTAGAAGTGTGCGGCTTGGAAGGGAAGCTCTTGCGGCTTTGTCTAATTTAGGGTTTCGTATGCAGAAACCTTAATTAGCGCCCTTTACTAGAACCGATGTAGAATTATCATACGGACTCGGATTTTGATGGTCTGCCCCTCCATTATGTACGGAAACAAATTTCCTATCTCCCTATGTGGGAATATTTAGGTTTTGACCTCGTTCGGGAGGTGAAAACAGCCCGAAAGTAAAACTCAGGAAAAATTCAAGAGGGACGCCGGCATGTTTGGTGCGTTTTTGAGAAGCTAGCATGTTTTGAGAAGCTATCATGTTTTGGGAAGCTAGCAAGTTTTGGGAAGCTAGCGTGTTTTGGGACAAAGGTTATCATGCGTTATTTGGAAACCTTGGACGTCTAGGATTTGCACCTAGGATGGAAGGGTGGTCGTTGATCGTTGCACGCCTTCGTTTTGGTAGCCGCATAGGGAATGCCAACACAGTATGGCACGACAAGGTGGTTGGCATGCCATTGGCACATGTGGCATGGCATGCCTTGGCGCGTTTTGGCGTGGCCAAAACTAGGGTTTTGGCGTTGGGCCAAAGGTTACCATGCGTTGGTTAGTGACCTTGGAAGGCTAAGATTTGCATCTTAGATGGAAGGATGGCCGTTGATTGTTGCAAGCCTTTGTTTTAGTATCCGCGTGGGGAAGGCCAACACGGTATGGCGTGGAAAGGTGGCTGGCACGGCATGCCATTGGCACATGTGGCATGGTCGGCATGCCTTGGCTCGGTTTAGGCGTGGCCAAAATTAGGTTTTTGGTGTTGGGCCAAAGGTTACCTTGGACGGCTAAGATTTGCATCTTAGATGGAAGGATGGCCGTTGATTGTAGCATGCCTTAGTTTTG
The DNA here is from genome assembly GCA_023529315.1 of Papaver bracteatum. Taxonomy (NCBI): domain Eukaryota; kingdom Viridiplantae; phylum Streptophyta; class Magnoliopsida; order Ranunculales; family Papaveraceae; genus Papaver; species Papaver bracteatum. The sequence continues at coordinate 2,602,316 of JAJJWX010003277.1, read as the reverse complement.
GTAGCCGCGTGGGGAAGGCCAACACGGTATGTCGCGGAAAGGTGACTGACATGGCATGCCATTGCCACATGTGGCATGGTCGGCATGCCTTGGCGCGGTTTAGTCGTGGCCAAAATTAGGGTTTTGGAGTTGGGCCAAAGGTTACCATGCGTTGGTTGGTGACCTTGGACGGCTAAGATTTGCATCTTAGATGGAAGGATGGCCGTTGATTGTTGCAGGACTTTGTTTTTGGTAGCCGCATGGGGAGGCCAACACGGTATGGCGCGACAAGTTGGTTTGCACGGCATTCCATCGGCACATGTGGGGCCAAGGGTTCGGTATGGACGGTTTGGCATGGTGGGGCCAAGGCAAGGTGTGGTTGGCTTGGATAGCATGATTGGCATGCCTTAGAGCAGTAGGTGTGGCTGGTATGATGTGGATGGAATGGTTTGACATTGGCACAGTGGTGCGGCTAGCATGCCGTGGCGCGGTAGATGTGGTTGGCATGGTTTTCCATTGGCACAGTGGTGCGGCTAGCATGGTTGGCATGCCTTGGCACGGTAGATGTGGATGGCATGGTTTTCCATTGGCACACGGGTGCGGCTAGCATGGTTGGCATGCCTTGGCGCGGTAGATGTGGCTGGAATAGTTTGCCATTGGCATAGTGGTGTGGGAATTAGGGTTTGGCCTATCGAAACCCTAATTAGTATTAAAAAAAGGTACCCTGGTAATTTTCTCGCAGACATATTAAAGGGTTCGATAAATGCTTTCAGTGGAGACATTATTACTCAAATTCTGTGACGTCACTGTTCGGTTTTACAATTTTAGCCCTAAGCTAAAAACCACCATCAACACCCTCTTAAGTGCCTCTATTCAGTGAATTTTCTTATTGATAGATCAAAATAAAAAATGAAAAACTGCTACCAGGGTTCGATTATTTTTTTATTACACCTCCTACTCATTTTTGTTGAAATATATTTGCTGGTGCGATTCAACTATTGTATGAACCAGGGTTTAGAAGGGCCCTTTCCGAACATGATATATAGATATGTTGTAAGGGAAAAAACAACTTGTCCAAACCGGAGGTTTAGAGCTAGCACTATGATTGGCCTCATCCCTTCCCTATCCCTCATATGTAGGGAAGGGATAGCACAAGAAAGGCAGTCTCACTATGGTGCCCTTTTTTCCTTTCCCTACACAACACGGGTACTGAGTAGCCATATGAATAGTGTCAAATGGCTACTCAGTACCCTTTTTTTTCATTTTTTTTTCCAATAAGAATATATTTGTTTAGGTAAAAAAATATTTTAGAGTAAAAATGATATATATAATAGATAAAAATAAGATATAATAGGTAAAAATAGAGTTTTAGTAAAAAAAAAAGGGTGAAAAAAGAAAGTTTTAGGGTAAAATTATAAAAAATAGATACGGAAACTCAGTATCCGTGTAAAATGCTACGGCTACTGAGTACTCGTAAAATGTAAAAATATATGGGTACTGAGTACCCGTGTGATTTCCCTTCCCTACAAGGGTGATCATATCTGATCAGCCTTGTAGGGATGGAGGTTAATATCCCTACTCATGTAGGGATATGGGAGACCATAGCACTTGGATTTTTTGGTTTTTAAGGGATATTGAGGGATAGGGAAGGGATGCCCCCTCCCATAGTGCTAGCTCTTAGATGAGTAAAATAAAAAAATCAACCCAACCTTTTTTTTTTCTTTTAAAAAATCGAGACCCAAAAGGGCAATTTGATTAGGGAAAAAAAATCGCGAGACCTAACTTCCAAACAGAGAAGAGAAAAATACTTTTTTTTTAAACAAGCCTTTTATTGATTCACCCATATTACAACTAGTAGTACATCACAACAGTACAAGACTAGAACTCCAAACTTTTTTTTTTTGCTACAAGGAAAAAAGGAAAAGCTTAAACAACAAGGAAATCGTCTTGCATACAAGACAAGATACAGAAGGGGGAGCCACCACATATTAGAATGGTGTGATACCGCATATTTAGCTAGAGTATGGGCTACATTATTCCCATCTCTTTTGATAAAGGCAAATTTTACCTCTGTCACTTTTCTAGTCTGAGCTCTGATCTGGATAAATAGCTCGTGCAGTCTCCAGGGAATATTGGCATTTTCCTCAGTTAGTAGCTTGATCACCTTCTCAGCATCACTTTCAATTATAACTCTATTTATTCCCATAACTGATGTGAAGTCTGCTGCCAGGAGAACATCCCTTGTTTCTGCTTCAATAGGACTCAAGGCTTCATGAGACTTTGTTTCACAACCTTTGAAAGCAGCATCGGAATCTCTTGCAACAACATCCCACCCTTCCTTAAAGTTATCAAAGGCTGCATCCACGTTCATTTTGATCCAGTTAGCTTCAAGTGGTTTCCACTCAGCTGCACTAGAAGAGAAAAATACCAAAAAGAAGAAAATACACAACATTATCTAAACCAATAAGTAAGAATCACATCTTTGTCTCCCCTCGTTATGTCATAAATTATCGACAATGGAGAATTCCAACGAGATTCTGCAGTAGTATCTCTGAATTTGGCTATACATGAATCATTCTAGTTTTTTTTTTCCCTTTTAGTTTGGATATTTAATAGAATTCCTATGCATATTTTCCTGATTCAAAGTGTGAATATTATTAGGGTTTAGTTTTGTACGATTGAAAAGTCTTTTATTTTGTTTTAATGTTGCCTTGTATATTTTCAGCTTTCATGTTGACTTTTACTTACTCAATTGATTTTATTTATTTTGTTCATTGTCTAGGTTTAGAGTTCAATAGTGTTACTTTCAATTATGTGGGATTACAGGTCATGCGTGGACTGTAAAAATAAAGTTATGTTTGCTGCTACAGTAGAGTTTGTATTATTTTTTCTTAGTTTCTAGATATGAGAAGTAGGTTCTTTATATGTTGTTCTTCATTTTTCTTCGTAGGGTAGTCCGCTAATTTTTATTTTGTTTACAATGAAAGTGAAGTTCTTTATACGCCGTCACTTTTGATTCAGTGTCTACGATGATATGTTGATTATGGTTTCCTTTTTAAGGATTATGGAGAGATAAGGTGGTTTAGCCACCCAAGTGCCACGTTCAGACATTATGCGCAACAGGGAAGTTGGGAACCTAATTAGAAATTCAGAATACAGTATACGTATGGAACGGCAAACGTACGAGTATTATACGGATTCGTAAAAGTCAAATTCGGTCAAAAATCCAGTCAGCGGTTCATGATTTGGCAGTAGTATGGAACGGGATACATACGTGTATAATTCATTTTACTAGTTTGAGTTAGGTATAGAAAATACGGCAAATATTAATAAATAAAATCATATGTTTTAGGAGTGAGGAGGCATGATTCGTGATATAAAATGCAATATATATTTAATATACCAATACATGTCACCAACAGATGGCTGTTGCAGTGGTTGAATGTCAGTTTAGCAAGCGATAGGTCGAATGTTCGAGTTTCTCCACTCTTATTTTTGCATAAAAAATCCATGAAAGATGAATATTGATATGTGGGTGCAAAGTATGGTTGGGCTTGTGAGATATACTTAGGCTAAAGTAACAGTCCAGCAGGCGAATCCGATGTCCGAATGATTCGCGGATCCGTATAAAGCGCGAAATATTCGCTAAGCCCAGAAAGCACGCGTATTAGGTTCGGTAATAGAGTAATGCATCCATATTATTCTGGAACGAATTATATGGAAAAGTTCACGTATGATTCGCGAATCGTACGCCGAATTACTAACTAGGGTTGGGAATGAATTCACAATGTGTAAGAGACTTACCAAGTCAAAGTATTAAAAAATCCATCTCTTTTTTTTAATTAATTTTTATTTGTTTGTTACTATTTTCCATGTTATGTGATAATCTATCATATTCTCATTAATTCTTTTCATACTTGTGTACTGTAAGAACAACGGTGAATGAATCACCGCTAGAAAGCAACTAAAAAAACGTTTACCGCGGGAAGAACCAACTCCCTAAATATTGTTACGGAGACAACAACAACTTATTTCATTTGCGGTTAATTCTGACGAACCAAGAACAATCCGTAGAAAACACCTCTTCATCTTTTTCTTATTTGCTCAGATCTAGTCCCTTAGGGGCCGGATCTGAGCAAAGATTTCTTGTTTTAGTAGTTAATCGTGATTTAGAAGTTGATTAATAAATTTCTTCGCTATTAGAGCGATTTTTTCTTCGCTATTAGAGCGATTTTATTTCGCTATTTGGGCGATTCTATCTGCACTTTCATAGTGTTTTTTTTTCCTTAGATTTGTTCGTGATTTGTTATCTTGGATACAAGTACATCGGCGATTCAACGTGGTCAAGATCAAGTTCTTCATCAGAAAAATAGATCTTGGTTTTCCGGGTTACTCGCTATTCATGAAGAATATTTTGGCAAATTACTCCTCTCTCATAGGAGCATCTCTTTTCAAAGAAGAAAACATATCAAAATGGTCGAATTATATTTTCGAATACCATTCCTTCTCCAATCTGTATGTACAAGAATTGGGTGTTGTCGTTGTTGTAGATCGCTCTTCTCTTCGCGATTTATTTTCTCGTTGCATCTTACTTGTATTTGTTTCTTTGTTTTTGATGTACTTGTTTTATTGAAAACCATCATGTAAACGTTTCTTTTATGGAATGAAATATTATGGTATGATCAAAAAAAAAAAAAAAAAAAAAAAAAAAACTCATCTATTACAAGAATCAGCTGACATAAACGGGGAAAATAAAAAAGTCAAAAAGCGCCTCTCGCCCATTGTCGTTACATGGTTTTTCCAAAAGCAACCATCTTGATAAGGAAGGTACGCCGTTGAAGAAAACAAGACAAGTTCTCAGTTATGATGATGCAGTTAGAGGAACGCCAACTCCTCGTCACTCTATTGGTAGGATGTCGCAGACAACAGAAAAATTAGACATTTCAAATACTCCAGGCGCTACACTGTCAACTCCCCTCGACTCTATGGGTACAGTGCTGGTGTAGGAAACTGTACAACAGATGAATTACAATGTTTACGACAATACACTGTCAACTCCTTATCACTTCAAAAACTTGTTCAGCAGCCTTGGACGAAAAAAGGAAGTTGTACAACAACAATTGACTAGGCCAGTTGGAAGGCCAGACCCAAGCCTCAACAAGCAAAGGTCATATGTGCATGTAAACTATGATAACTGAGGTATTCAATAGCAACAACACCACCACCACCGCCACCATTGGAAAACTGTAATATTGGGCGAAGCTTTTATTCTCAGGAAGTTAGTCTCCCATCGATCACTCCAGCTATACCCAAAAGTCCCTTATCAGACAGGGAATAATGGACAACCAAACCATCACAGGGATTCGTCCCTAGCTGCCTTTATGAACATACTCTACCTCACCTTCCTACTGCCAGAGATTCTGGCACTTCAAGGCGCAAGGTTGAGATCCTATGGTTATACCTCTAACATTGATTGTTGTCTCTCATCAACAGTTTTTTCGTTTTTTTTTTTTTAAATAACCTGCATATTGATTTTCATTTCTTAAACACAGTTCGAAGAAAGTATATACCAAGGAGAATCATTCGCCTCCCAAATATTACTATGAGAGATAAGGAAACATAAAAACTACCAGTGGAAGTTGTTCGAGGGAATCTAGTTGGTTCAAATAGCACCGAATGCGTCATTGCAATTGAGATATGGGTCTGACGGAGGAATCACTGCCCATTGATGAACTTGTCGATAAAGTTATGCGAAAGCAAATGCAATTAGCTTATGTGAGGTATCTATCAGACATGAGTAGATATTACCGATCTTTCGATACTCACGAGGAAGCTTTGAATTTTTTTCTTGTAAATATAAAGTAGACTAGAAAGTTACCCGTGCATCGCACCGGTGGTTGCCTTCTTCTTTCATAACTTCTCTATATTTTCTTTCTGTGTATATAAGTCTCTGAAATCCAAAACAGGCACCGGAGTGCAAATAATGTCGATGGTACTCAAGTACCTGCGAACAATTTCTTAACTTCTAAATTCATTGGGAATTTCACAAATTACAAAACAATTGTCATCGGTAATGAGACCTGGAGTTAGGACTGTGATATCTGTTCAACCGCCTAATGAAATGCAAACCAAATGGGGTGACAGTGATCTGTTAGCTTAAAAATATTTTAGTTGGGCCTAAGATACGTAACCAAACTTGCTGACAGAAACAAATGTAGGTCACATTGATATCATAGATTTCACAATACATATAGAGCCCAACTGAAGGGATTTGGGTTTAATGTTGACATCCTCTACACGCTATAGTTGTCACTAAAAGGAGTAGCATCTCCTCCTACTCCACATGAGCTGCAACCTTTCCCATGATACAGTCAATAAGCCAAAGAATTGTCTTTCTAGAAGCAATAAACGTGTGTTTGCAATAATGTACAGGGTGATCCAATTAATTGCGTGTAGTAACATTTTTTTCTGTCCTTGTTAAGCATCAATATGTACATCATCAGTGGTCTTCCAATAACGACATCTTCACCAGAGACCCTTTGCCCTTGATTTAGAAAAGAAAAGCTTTAGTCAAATCATCTGAATTAAATGCCATTGTGAAAGATAATGAAGCGATAGTTCTGATATACCAACAGAAAGTGCAAGGCCATCGTTATAAGAGCCATGTCTCATTCCCTGTTACATGAGAGGGTCAATCCAACTTCTTATATTTTGTAGAATTTGGGCGTTAGAAAAATAACACACAATCCTATTCTCCCAGTTTGAACTTGTTAGATCACCAAATACACGTACCACACTTCTTAACATACCTAGACCAACACCATATAGGCATATATGCAATGTAATAACTCAGACTTGGCACCTGGATAATCAAATCATTTTCACATTACTAAAAACAAATATTTGCAAATTCGTTACTCTACAATGAGTACCCCCAAAAGTTACCTTCGGAGTTTAATTTTATATTTGAATCGATGATACCAAGATAGATGTACAAACCATTATTCTCCTAATATTATCGTATTTCTACAAAAAAATCTTCTTTGATGTTGCTTTATGCAATGATAACTATTTGTGGAGTGAACAATGACCCAACATTAATCGAGAAAGAAAAAAAGACCCAACGTTACTTGAACAAAAGTAGGTTTAGAGAAGCAAACGGACATACCTCGTTAATCACTCCGAGAGTTCTTGGCATTATAACGGGAGCATTTTTGATCTAACTGGAGTGGAACAGTGAGTTATGGTTTTTTTTTTTTTTTTTTTTTTATGATTTGAGAGCTTCTCAACTAATTGCACTTCCACTGTTAACGAGTAGAATCCTTTCCAAGCAGTTGTGATATTAATGGAGCCCGCCAAGGTTTAAACATTGCACCTCTCGGTAGGTGCAATAGAAGCAAAAACAAAAATGCTATCAAAGACACATAACATGTTTGTGATCCAACTCTTTCGATATAACATTGACATCAAAACAAAACAAAACAAAACAAAACAAAAAGAAAAAAAATTTACCTTGATTTTAGTCTCAACGTCGACGTTTGAAGTTCAAAAGTTGTGATGAATTTTTGTATGGCGTTTCTACGAACAGTTAACGTGCAATGATTTGAGAGTTCTATTTGAATACAACATCGTAAGAGATTTTGTATCTCTGTTATTTTCAAATGAAACCATTTAACTGATCTGAAAAGCAGTGTAAAAAACAGAGTTAACCCCTATCTGAAATGTCTTACATCAAAAAACAGTGTACAAAATTGATAATCATCACATGTATAATCCGAAATTTCCAAACCTAAATATGTGAGAGATTAAAAACCAAAATTAATAACCATGATGAATTCACAGAGATTAAAAACGGTGAAGGGAGAATTGCCAAACCTGTTTACGGTGATTGTTTATTTGATTCTTCAAGGAGAACAATAGCAGACACCAAACTACTCAGGTTCAAGAAGAAAGATCATATCAAACAGGGGTTATGAAAAACAAATCTAGAAGTTATGAATTCCGATGCTGTTGTAGCTTGATTTTAATCGAGATCATTAGTACATAGAGAGAATATTGGGTAATGGGAAAGTGGGGTAAGTGGGAGATGTAAATGACGTGGAAAGAAGTACAAAGTTAATTTTGTGGGGTTATAATTACTGAGAGAGCTGTATTTTCCACTGCTCTCTAATTAGATTGTCCACATCAGATTTTGGTAGGGTCAGAATGAATAAGAATGAAGAATTGAGTTTCAATTATCATTTTGTTGGATATCTGATTGGACCCATCTATGCAATTTCTCCAATACGCTAGAATTCAAGGTAAATGCAGTTGAATGATTTTTTTTTGTTTAATACAAATAACCCTTCATTGGTTAACTTGTAATTTTTATTTATGTCGGTGTCCAAGAAATCCCAACTTGCTCGAAAAAAAATAGAAACTGAAGCATAATTGTGGCTCCATAAGTTTTGCCATAAAAATACATCTTTTGGTATATCTTATTTCACTAGGTAGTTACTCATATAGGTAGTATAGCGCCCCCTAAGCTAGCATCCGACTAATCCAAGAGATTAACTAAATATAGAGGCACTAAGAATCTAAATCATATACTTAAGCATTCAATTAAGAAATCTTCTACAAAATTTAACCCAAAACTAGCCCCGCTTTGAAATATATATATAAGAACTCCTCTCAGATGATACATATACAATTGTCATTTGGTTTGCAAATATAAACAACATAATAAACATAGCAGAAGATAACTAATTAACGGAGTCAACTCCTCGAAGCTTTCGCTGCGCAACTCTGACCTATCTCTGAAACTGAAAGTGGGAAAAGGTGAGCACATCATCCCTAGAAGGAGTTCCCAGCAGGAATAACATTTTAACTTTAAAGAAATAATGAGCAAGATTTGAAACAATTCATGTTTTCCCAAACATCAAAGTGACTAAGTCACTGGAAATGCACAAACATGTATACGGACAAACTCCTTCTTCAAGCAATGTATAATAGTGATACCGGGTTGTTCCACACCTAATAATATATTCATGCCGGGTTGTTTCAAACGTAATAAGCATAAAAACTTAATTCATGTAGGTATAAATGCGAAGAAGCGTATCCTATATACCACAGGTGGAAATTCTCATTTCCCATAACAATTCATAATGGAAAACATTACAAGTCCTTTCCAATTCATGGAAAGATTCAAAGAATCAACAGAACAATCATAATACATACAAAACAATGCATGAAATGCCCAGACAGACAATGCATGAGTTTGTTAAACATAAACTTTTGTAAAGGAAACAACAATAATTTCAGAAGAGTTAAAAGTATTCCCACCTCTTTTGATGACAATCCACGTCTACCTCGAGATCCAAGATCCACTAGTTCATCATTTGAATCGATCGTTGTCAATACAGACTAACTGTTAATCACACAAGAACTCTGAGAATCTAGCCAAAATGGCTCACACAAGAATCATACAAGTCTATTTAATGGTTCTAAGCCTACTTATGGTTTTATACCTTTTCATTATCTATCTTTAGCATATCAAAGGTTTACTATTTCGATTAGATTGATTCTATAGCCCAATAAATAAGTCTTAAGAATATCTACAACTTTGTAGAAGGAATCAAAGACTAATTCAGACTACAAAGGCCTAATACATGTTCATTAGGGAAACTGACTATAAGCCCAAGTTCACTAAACATGCCCATTAAGCTAAGGTCCAGTCCAATTGGATCAACTAACGTGTCACTAATAGTCAATCTAACAGTCAACGTCTAAGGTCGGGTCAACAGTCAAGGTCAAAGTCAAATAAGATTCGATCAACTGAGTCAATTCGTGTCAAGCTAGGGTAAACTCAGTGAGTTAAAACGATTCAACTCAGTCAGCTAAACAAAACCAAATCAGACTGAGTAAGTTCAGTCAGGCATGCCAAAGGTTCTTAAATAGCTGAAACTCTAACTCTAGTTTAACTTCAAACTAATAATACATCAATTGAATCATTCAAATAAACTTCAAATTGAATTACAAAGATAATACATCCTACCTGCAATTGCATCTTTAAGCTTTTACTGCAACTACTAACTGAAACTCTATAATCATCACTAAACTCAACTACAACTCAGCTTGTAACCCAAACTCTATATATTTCGGCATAACCTAACTCAGATCCGTTACAACCACAACTTGTACATCGAACTTCAATAGCTCACATAACGCTAACAACATATTCATTCATGTTATTCAATTCTCAACACAACCATCCACATAATTATGCACCTATAGTATCTTCAGTTTCACATCCTTACAATTGTAATTCATCAGACAAATCGATACAATCAGTCAAGCAACACTCTTGATTCTAATTTCGAATGTAACACCACAGCCTCAACTCACTGGAAAGACTCATTCCCTCTGCAAAATATTCAAACATTCATCTTGTCCCAACCACTGCAGACATCAATAACACCTCTTACAATTTCCAATTCCAACACAGAACCTTTGTAGTTTACAACACCACCACCAGAGACCGAATTCCATCTTCATCTCAATTCATAAACCTGTTTCAGAATTATCACCTCCATATCAGTTCAATAACTTCACATACATCTCAAAATAGCATCAACATCTAAATAATTTTATCTCCATCACATACCCCATTTATCTAACTCCATACTAACAACAACTCTTCAAACCCCGTCATCATCTTTGATTCTCTGCAGAAAACCCTGTAACAAATTATGAATCATTTATTTCCTAATTCGAGTTCAAAACATGATTCTAACTTCTCATAGCAACATATCCATCTCTAATCTTTCCTTTAAAACCTCAATTTCACCTTCACTGCCTTTTTTGACAAACCCTAACTATTTCTCAAACCTTAGCTTCTCCATAATTGAATCTTCAAATTAACATCATTAACCTCTTATTCACTTTATAATCTTCAAAACCCATCCTTCAATTTCTTCTTATTCATCACCAAATTGAACTCTAACTTCTATCAGAAGAAACCCTAATTCCTTGGTTCTTCACTGAGAACTGAAATTCAATCCTTAATCTTTTTCCTTGCTCTCTACTCATGATACCCATCACTAATTACTTGGCTTCATCCTTAAAACAACTTAAATCCTCAACTGAAACTCATTTCTCAAAACCCTAGTTTTTTTCTTTCTCTAATTCACCTCTTCTTTTGAGTTTGATTCAACCAGTGATAATCGCACCATCACCAACAACTACTCTATGATCTCATTACTTAATTTCATTACTCAAATCTATCAGAATCGCCGGAGGAGAGAAACAGAAGAGAAGAAGAAAGAAGAATAATGGAGAAGAAAGAAGAAGAAAAGATAACAAGGGCGAGTTTATCCTCTCGATTGGGTAAATAAGACCAAATTTGGTTAATGGGAGAGATAGGGGGAGCCGGGTATGCTAAATTACAAAAATACTATTTTTCCCTTCACATGATTCTGAAGATATCTTCTTCGTTCGGTATCCGAATGACACGTTCGAGCAGTTCATTCTGCGCAATTTTTCGAGATATAATCAACGATACTACTTTCGTATCTAGTTTGTTGTTATATTAATTCCTATTAATTAACGCTCATGTTCGACTAATCGAGTTATTAGCGGCTAAGACGCCTATTGACTAGTCTAATAGCGTTGACGAACTTGAGGGTCCTTACAGGTAGCTTTGTGTACTATTGTAGTATTATGTTTATTTAAACTAATGGTGGTTTTGAGTTCACCATCCCAAGCTATCTGATCTAACGATACCTTTTTCATATATAACTTTAAGTATGTTACCAATGGATATAAACTTATATCTAACTTGTTCATTTTCAACAAAGGCATAATGGTATACCAGTTGATCCAATAGAGATATTATTGGTAACCCATGCCTCAAACAAGCTTGTAAAGGCTTGTGGGAAATGGAAGGTAAAATTTAAATCAAAATTTTATTGAATAATGAGCTTAAAAATCATTGTCTTCATTTTAATTGTTGTAATGAGTATGCTAGAACATTGCTTGGTAAAACTCACAAGTTTTGTATGTCAAGCTTGTTGTCAGTTTTAGTTGATCAAAAGTAATTCTTGATTCATAATCTACTAAACTCGGTATCGGACTAGGAATAGAGCATGGTAGTTGAGTATCAGAATTCACCAATCGACCTTGAAGATTGAAGACTGAAGAACAACGACGTCAATGGAAACTTCATCAACAATGGTATGTGAAGACCGACTATCCTATTTACTTATATTGTCCATCATTATATTTATTGAGACATTTCGTATGACTTTAGTATAATGATGAACATTGCGAAAAATGTTTGCAAGTTATATGGAGTAGTCAAGTTAGTTCTTAAAGTTCTACAAGCTATTTTACCAGTTCATGAACTTGAACTTGTAAATATAAATACTTGATTTTTTTTAATATCCCAATTAACTCGCATACACAGACTGATTTTCTCAGTTCGTGAACTGGTAGATTTTGACATAATGCTAGATACTATTTATTTCAATGTACATGAACTGATTATCTCAGTTCACGAACTAGCTGATTTTGAATGTTTCCTGTACACTTTTTAATTTCAAGTACATAAACTATTTTTGGTAGTTCACAAACTTGTGAATATAAAATACATCAAAGTCACGAGATAACTTTTTAGTTCACAAACTGTTTTAACAGTTCACGAACTCATTTTGTCTTGTGACAAATTAAGCTTGTCGGTACCAGAACTACTTAACCATGGTTATCTGGAAAAACCATAAGCTTGTCGATTCCATAACTACTTAACCATGGTTATCTGGAAAACCATTTGGTGCACTCTAGTTGCACACATCTTCTTTATGATTCAAGGAAAACTTCTCATATGATTTCATGTATAATATGTTCTTAGAAGTTTAGCTTTATTGATTACAAATAATTGATGATTTATAACTCTGAAAAGGGATCAAATTTTTCAATGCTTCGTGATATAATCAGTATTCTTGAAGAATTACTTCAATCAAACGAATGAAGTAATGTTTTCCTCAATAAAAGACTTGAATAATGCCTTGAACAAGAATAACTTTTGATAATGAAACTCAACGACTCAAAATAATACTTTGTTCATGCTTTTTCAGAAATTGGGGATATGGGAGAAAAGGTAATTAAAAAGGAGAGAGTACCAAGTACACCACCAACGTTTTTTGTTCAACAACATGTTGAAAAAAAACCCAATACAATTGCAAGTAGGTCTAAAGCAAAGACCCTTGAACAAATTGTATACATATATTTTTTATTTGACTTTCACAATTAATATGTATAGGCCAGAGTTTCGTGTACCTGATTGTGTAGAAGAATTCTTGGATGATCTCAAAAATCAATATCCAAGATCAATCTAGTCTTATTCGAGTTCTAACAAGAGCTTGCAATCTACCTTTCAAGATATGAATTCAACAAAAACAAGTCTTGTTCTTTATCCCAATTAATAAGGAATATAGATTGATTACGTACTACTTGTGCTATTCTTGATATAAAGATAAAGCAATATAATACAGAAAGGAAAAATGCAAGACACCAGAAGTTTATTAACGAGGAAAAATGCACCTCCAAAAAAACCCCGAGAACTCGTTTAGCTTTGAACACCATACTGTATTAAACCACTATAAACACTAGCCTACTATCAGAATTATGATTGCAATATAGTTGAGACCGAACTTACCATCCAAGTAATTCATCTGCAGTCTTTTTACTTATGTCTCCTGAACTTCGCAAGGTTCTACACACTTGATTCCCTTAGCTTGCGTCCTTTAAAACCTAAGAGTTTCCTCAATGAAGACTTTTGATACCTATTTGCCTCTAACATCCAAGCCTATTTGATTTCCCTTTTGAGTTTTCAAACTAGATTTGGAAATCTGTTTGTACTAGACAAAGTACAACAAACCTCACGAATCCGGAACATATAATCTCAATTAGTCGAGAAGCCCGGATTCCTAACCACCTCTCAAGAACAATCCAAACAAACCAAAGAAGAGTTTAGATATCTATCTTGAGGAACCAAAAAGTCTGAGATTAAGAGAACTTTCTGATTTATATCTATCTGATATGAGATTGCTAAACCTCAAAGATCAATAAAAATAAGATTCAGATACCAGAACGATCAGGTAAAGGATAGTTTAACCGGGATTCATGAATCCCTCAGTAAAGTCTTCAAAGTCGTAACCTAACTATGTTTCTCAAAGGAAACATAGGTTTTAGAGGACGACTCTAGTTTAACAATTAGGACACAATGGTGCTAGGGATTAAGAAATCCTATTGCAAGAGTCTCTTTATTTATAACTTATCAACTAAGGCACAAGAGTGCCAGAGATTAAGGATGATATTTATGATTGTTATCTGATTACTATATTTTATTCCTGTGTGCATCTTTTTATTTTAACCATATTTTTGATTTGGTAAAGCTCGGCTTCCGCTCGCCACGTCCTTTTTTTCATACATATTGAAATCATAAAGAAGTTGGGAGTGAAAAAACCTATTAGAAGATATGGCAGAAGAATCTCTTGGTGCCTACTTTCAAGCATTGAGAAATTTAATCTTGCCTCTAGAGGTTCCTAGGTTGTAGCTAAATAGTTAAGTTGACACCGTTGTAGATTTTCAATTGCTTGACCTACAAAATTTAATATTATAAAGACCACTTCACAACTTAGTATGAAACCTACCACCTATGCTTTTCCAAAATTTGACATGAGACAGCAAGAATACAAATCCTCCAAGCAACTGTTTCTTAGCCTTTATTTGTATTTGCATGCTATTTTGCATACCTAATCCACCAAGCATGCATTTCCTAGATTTTTCCATTTAGGATAATTTGAAAATCAGTTTGTAAGGTACACTACTGTAGTTTATCAACTTCACCTTGAAGAGCAGCAACTCCTAACGCTTCTGATTGGAATTTTTATAGTCTTTTGCATCTGCGTATAATTGTTGAATTTACAAAACACAATTCAGATATCTAACCGGATCAATGTATATCAAAATATTAAATATTTCTAATAATGAGTACTCAGTAGATTTTTATTCGATATTTTTAACCAAAATAAAAAAATCATATTTAACAACACCATCAAACTCACAATAGACTGAATTTACATTAATAAGAAAAACACCTTGATTTTGAAAGAACAATTGTATTCAGAATGATTAGTCTATGGAGGAATCATCTTCAGTATTTCTAGCAGCAACTATCCATCCCTGTGAATGATGGTGTTCAAGCAATTGCATGTATGTAGGATTTAATGTATACCCTACAAACATGTACCTTTGCCAACAATCAAGATATATGAGTAAAATCATTCACGAAACAAATGTATTTTTGGAAGTACTTCAACTTCTAAGAATACCTATTATAGCTTCAATCCATCAAGAACCCATAATATGCAACCTTAAAGATGAAAGAAGAGTCATTTTATACCATTTATAATTTAATTACCATGCCACTTCAACTGTTTGAGCATTTGGATATGACCCTTCACCTGAATAACACCGTCAATTGGAGTCATGGGATGCAAATCAATAATAAAAATAATACGAATCGGTATCACAAAGTATTGTAGTTTAAGAAACCAAACTACAAAAAATATCTATGATATACCTGATTTCTCCAAACTACAAAAGAGAGGAAAAGAGTGAAGAAAAACTAGGGCAAACTCATTCTCTTCTTAATTCAGTGAAAATCATCTTCTCCTTTATTCCAATCATGTGATTAAACTAGGGTTTTCTTTTTCTCTTTGTTTTGAGTTCAATTTCGATCTTAAAAACTCAATTTTCAATTTAGGGTTTCTGAAATTAGGGCATCTCAATTACAAATTTATGAAATTAATTATGTCCCAAAGCGAAAGAACATCAAACCATGTTGCTTCCTCAATCAATCACTCACTTTTAGTTGCATCACAATTACCAGAAAGTACAGAACACACATCCGTTCAAGGTTCAGGAATTAACTCAACACCTACTGTTGTTACACCTACAATTCGTCTTAGAGAAGAAATAGAACTAGAAGTAGAGGAATATCCACTTATAGATGAAGATAAGAAAAAACTACATTCAATAAGGTCTGATGTATGGATTGATTTTGAAAGGTTAGTTGGAAAGAAGAGACTGAAAAATGGGAAGGAGGTTGGGATAATTATAGCTAAATGCAAACATTGTAAGAGGATATTTGAAGCACCAAGTAACCAATGAACCACCCTCTTGCATTTACATTTAGATACCTACAGATAATGGCAGAGAATAAGCGTGGACAAAGAAATATTACTTCAATCAAAATAGGTAACGCACAAACTAAGTTAGCTAATTGGAAGTATGATGATGATGCTACTAGGATACTTATTTCCAAGATGATTTCTAAGCATGGTTATCAAATCACTATATTTGAGCATTTATATTTTAGAGAATTTGTTAAGTCTCTGAATCCTTCTACTAATATTTACACTAGGAATACAGTTAGGGATGATATCATGATTATAAAAGCTGAGTTCAAACTGCAATTACAAGAATAATTTGACACAATAACATCTAAATGTAGTTTAACAACATATATGTGGACATGTAAGCATACAAAAGATGGTTATTGTTGTGTGACAATGCATTTCATAGATGAAGAATGGGAACTGATTAAGAAAACTCTAGCATACATTTTAGTGCCATCACCACATACGGGAGAATTTCTAGCATATGTAGTGAAATAAGTAGCTCTAGATTGGAATATAGATAATAAACTTTTTGATGTAGCTGCTGACAATGCTACATCCAATGATGTCATGATGGCAAGTCTGAAGTCATGGCTTGATAACAAATATTGTCTAGTTCTTAATGTGGATTTGTTCCAAATGAGGTGTAGCAATCATGTATTGCATTTGATTGCATTATGTAGAATGAAAGTAATTGCTCCATTTATAGATGCAATTAGAGAATGTGTGAAATATGTCAAGTCAAGTCAGGATAGAAAAGAGAGATTTGAATGTGTTATGCCCAAGTTAAGCTTCCTGATGGAAGGTCTATTGGTTTAGATGTGGATACCATATGGAACTCCACGTTTAAGATGCTAATGGATGCAATTGCTTTGAGATAATATTTTGTTGGGCTAGCTGATTTGGATAATGATTTCACTATACTTCCAAATTATCAGGAGTGGCAGCAAGGAATATATATATGTGAATGTTTGGAATTATTTAATGTGATTTCAACCAAATTTGTTGGGATTAAGTATCCAACAACAAATTTGTATTATAATGGGGTGCAAGAAGTTAATAAATGCATTAAGGAATGCGAATCAAGTGAGCATGAGTATATCAGAGACATGGGCAAGAATATGAGGTAAAAATTTGATAACTATTGGAAAGAAAGTAACATGTTGATGGGCATTGAAGTTGTTTTAGATCCTAGGTATAAGGTGTTAGAGCATTGCTCTGTCGAACTTGCAAGCGTTGCTATCTCAAGCTTTTTGTCAAGTTTAGTTGCCAAAACTATAAGTCTTGATTTCTAGTCTACTTATATCTAAGTCTCGGACATGGATAGAAAGTGTAGTTAAGCTCTAGACTCCACGGCGTTCATCATGCAAAGATGAAGAACTACTCAAGGAACTGGTGTATCTTCATCGACAAAGGTATGTGGAGACTTGAACTTATCTATCACTCAAAAGTCTATCTACTTTATCTCATATCTTGAGACAAAAGTCGTATTTCTATATAGACTTCGATTATACACATTTACTATTTCGAGTCGAGTTTATCTCGCTTTTCTATTTCTCTAAATATGTGTTGGTAAGCTTTCTCTTTGGCCAAGTTCATCTTTACAAGTGACGAAAGTCATGTTGATTATTTCAATATCTTGAAAATTGCTTTGATGAAAAATAGTGTGTGGATAACCTCTATTTAACATCCTCTAAGAATGTTTCAATGATTGAAATAAAGAGTTTAAAACAAGTAACCATCTTTGGATATAAGCATATAATGTGTTCGCGCATTAGTGTTTAAGTCCAAAACCGGGAAACAAATGTATGCATACTTGGGTGTGTACTAAATGGTTGATAGAGACTGGGTAAGTATGCGTACCTGTACGCATATTGGTGGAAGTTCACGACGGTGAATTTCCGCTGAGTTTGGAAATCAAAACATACTCAATTCGGTTACCTAAGTATGCGTACCTGTACGCATACTGGAGGAAGTTCATGACCGTGAATTTCTGCTGAGTTTGGAAATCAAAACCAACTCAATTTAGTTACCTAAGTATGCGTACCCATATGCATACTGGAAGAAAGCTCACGTCCATGAATTTTTGCTGAGTTTGGAAAACAAAACAAACTCAAATTCGGTTACTTAAGTACGCATACCCGTATGCATACTTAAGTGTGTAACTTTCTAAAATTGGTTTGTTCATGAACTAAAACATTTATATATTAAAGAATGCAATTTGAAAACCGTGGTTATAATGTTCATGAATTGATTCGAGTGAATCAAATACAATTTTGTCTCGATTGCGTGTTGTATACTTCTATAAGATCTAAGCAATTGAACAACTCTCGAACTAGTTCATTTGAGTCATGTGGACTAGTTATGGTGAAGATGAATAAGGTTGATATGAAAGAACTAATATGGCTAACCATTGGTTAAAAACTGTTGAACCAACTAAGTGTACACGTTTCGGTTCGGTTACTCAAACCTAAATGACGTATATTTTATTTGTGTATAACAAGCTAAGTTCAATCTAAAGGTTGAAAGATATTAGCTTGAATCTAATCAGGTTTTTATCTAACATTGAATATTGAATGCTTTGTTACCAAGGTAACTTAGATTGAAAACCCTGATTTGGAGGTTACATAAAAGAGAACTCTAGCAACTAGGAAACCTAATCCCCACATATCATGTGTGATACTAGTTGTATAAGATAGAGTCGATTCTCCTTTAACGTTAGGTTTCTGCCGAGACCATGTAGGTTACCTACTTAAAGACTTCATTGGGATTGTGAAGCCAGACCCAACTATTTTCTTTTTAGTTGCGTGATCGGATCTTGTTTTTTCTATCGTGATTGAGTGCAATCATAAGATTGGATAGAGATTAATTTCTCCGATAGACGAGATAGAAAAGTAGTCACAAACATCTTCGTCTCATCGTTTGTGATTCCGCAATATCTTTTTTCGCTAGTCGATTAAGATTATTGCGAGGTAGTTGATAATTCTAGGTTGTTCTTTGGGAATATAAGTCCAGGTTATCAATTGGTTCCTGTTCACCTTGATTTATAAAAAGACAGAACAAAATTTGTAGATATTTCAGTGGTAGACATATTTATCTATTCTTGTAGACTTTTCTGTGTGAGACAGATTTGTTTATTAATGTCTTCTACTTTGGGTCGTAGCAACTCTTAGTTGTGGATGAGATCATCTAAGGGAATCAAGTGCGTAGTATCTTGCTGGGATCAGAGACGTAAGGAGTGCAACTGTACTTTGAATCAGTATGAGATTGATTGGGGTTCAACTACAGTCCAAACCGAAGTTAGTTTTTAGTGGGATAGTGTCTGTAGCGGCTTAATACAGTGTGGTGTTCAATCTGGACTAGGTCCCGGGGTTTTTCTGCATTTGCAGTTTCCTCGTTAACAAAACTTCCGGTGTCTATGTTATTTCTTTTCCGCTTAATATTTTGTTATATGATTGATATATCACAGGTTGTGCGTTTGCATCGATCAATTGGTAAACCCATCCTTTGGTTTTTGATTGAAATTGATTGATCCTTGAACATTGGTCTTTGGTACTATTCAAGTTTATTTCTCTAGTATTCAATCATAATCGCAGATTTCTATTTGTTTGAGTTGAGATTGAATCAAGAAATTGAGATATAACTCTTTGATATACTTTTTATTAAGATTAAGTCTGACTATCTAGTTGATTCTCTTAAAAGTATATTGGAGGTAGTCCATACGGATTGCTAAGCGAAATATTGGGTGAGGTTGTTAGACCCCCGCTTATTCAATTTAGAGCAGGCAAACGCGTTTAAGACCTTATAAGTCTGTGTTTGTAGCGATTTGACTCCATGGACATAAGTGTTATCTCAATATATGCACCACCAGATCCAGGGATTCCAGAATTCTCTTCCATGTCTGATTTAATTAAATATGTAGAATAAATTCTATTTAAACCTCCACCAGGTTTAAAATCCCTTGAAGTCTTTCCAGGAATTGAAAAGAAATTGAAAGCCTAACTTCTGATGTTGATTTGTATCTCCATAATGAACAAGAATCTCTTGACATGATAAATCATGTTATAATGAATAATATTTATGTTGAGGTTGATATTGATTTGTTAATCAGAGAGAGCAATGCTCTTCCTCTGTGTAATCAAATTAGTTGCAACAAACTAAACGATTTACAAGAGGAGTTTAAATCTCAGTCATCTGAGTATATCACCTCAAAGTATGAATCGATTCATTGCTCAATTCCTGATACTCACTATCAAGATAGTAGTATTGTCTTCTCTTGTGAAGAACCTAGGACCAAAGTAGTTAATATCGTGATTCAGTATCGTATCGGTCGAGTCCGATACACCTATATAAAATATAATATCGGTTTTTATTGGTGATAAATCATCAAGACTAGAATTTTTATATATTCATAAATGTTTCAATTTATAAAAATTGGTGAAATATGATGCATTAATTCTCACGATCCAAATCTTCACAATACAAATTCAATCTCATTCCATTTTTTATCCCATATTTAATACTTCTATTTTAGATGACCATGTCGTTGCTTCTAACCTGAATTAATGATGTAGAAGATAAAAGCGTCAACAATGATGAATTCTTATTTAATAAATCTTAGAAGAAAAAGAATGAGCAATAAAGAACCATAGTTGTTTTAAGGATAAAAAACTCATTAAAAAATGAAATTGTTGGAAATTTCTTTACTGAATGGATTGAGCTTTGAAGGATATAAAAGAAGCACGTTACTAGGGGGAAGGGTATTGTTTACAAATGTGAGATCTATATAATTTATTCTACCAACTACCCTTACCTATATTATCAGTGTATCGGTGAACCCGATATATCTGTTTGTACCAGACGCTTTTTTATCGTTCACTCCTTGTATTGCCGATATTTTAGATATCATAAAGGTTTTTTCCGATACATGATAAAAACCTATAATATCGGCTGATACAACCGATATTGACTAACTTTCCTAGGACGCCTCTTCTTGAAAAAAGAGTTTCCCTTCACAGCACTAAAAACTATCTACAGAAACTGTTTTTTATAAGCTGGAAAACGAGAAATCTGAAAAAAAAATCTTTTTGGGTTCTCCTGAAATTCCTTGTTAAACTTATTAAAATAATTTCATGGTGTTTCTCAACTCTACAAGATTTCAGAGCTGCAGGAAAGAAACTCTCTCTTGTTGTCATGGTATGAGCGGCTATTTGTTCTTATAAGTTCTTATAAAAGAACTGCTCATGAGAGTTTTTTGTTGATCCTTGCTTAAAACTCTCATCCCTATTTTGTCCTGACAAAATATGTAAAAAAACAAACATTCCCTTATCTGCACACATACAGTTCTCGTACTACATGCCTGAACCATGTTCCAGGACTGATTAATCTCAGTACCAGAATTAGTTTTTCCATTTCAGGAACTGTTCGCTCGGTTGCACTTAAAAAGAGAGATAGAATTCTTGTTCTTGTTCTTTTCACCTTCATCTTCTCTTCGAAAGTTCATGAACAAAAGAGAAATATCTTGGTTTTCAAACTCTTCATCATCTTTCTCTTGTTTCTTAACCAATTTTTGTTTGGTTTTCACTAGGCCTGTCAACGGGTCCGGGTCCTCCCGGGTAGTACATGGCCCAGAACCGGACCCGGCATATCAGCATCGGTTCCGGGTCCTAACGGTTCCGGGGCCGTTTCCATAATGTGTTGGCCCAGAACCGGACCCGTTTAAAGTCCCGGGTACCCGTTGGGTATTAAAAAACCATTAAAAAATCTTAAAATCTTAATTTATTTCTCTTTTTGACTTGAATATAAATTATTTTTATAAAAATTTATTATTAATTCTTTATTAATGTACTAAATAAAGATTAAATGTAAGAAAAAAAAATCAAAAATCAAAAAAATTCAAAGCCGAAACTTGCAAAATACCTATAATTTTGCTAAAAAGATGATTAAAAGGTTAAATAAACGGGTACCCGACGGGTATTACCCGTTTGGACCCGTTAACATTCGGGTCCAATCGGGTAATTACCCTTCGGGTCCTAAGTTGTTAATGGGTCCAACTTTAGGACCCAGAACCGGACCCAATTAGGCGGGTCCGGTTCCGGGTAGCGGGTAACGGGTACCCATTGACAGCCCTAGTTTTCACCTTGTAACTCAAAAGAATTTTCTGCTCGTTGGGTCAAGTATCTTTTTTCATTCTACTCATCGTTTTGGTACTCCACTATCAACAACAGTTCATAGACCAAATAAGTAGTTCGTATTCTCTATTGTGTTTTTTTATTCAAAAAAAAAAATGGCTTCTAGGAAAAGGTTAAGCTGTGGTGAAAGTTCGAGTACTCAACCTAATTCTACTAGTAGAAGGTTTGATAGTGATAATGAGTTTTATGATGATGAAGTTGGTTTATACATTCTACAACCCTTTTATGAGCATGTTCTTCAAATTAGTTTTATTAGTCTTCTTGCTAGGGACAAATATGTCAAGTTTCTTAAAGCGAATTTTGTCATAGAAAGGTTTTATGATCGTATTGTTAAATAACCTGAGTTTCACCAGTTTATGAACCAACATTAGTGGGGATATATTCATGATGGTCTTGGGTCTTCATATCCTGAGATGACTTCCCAGTTCTATGCTAACCTGCATGCTGCCAACAAAATCAGTTGTTGCTTCAAGACAATGGTTGGTGGGATATCATTTGAGGTAAATCATGGAGTAATTGCATACTTGTTGAATTTATCGCTTGATCGCTCATTTGCAATTTCTCAACCTGAGCATCTCAGACCAACTCAGGGTCAGCTATCTTGAATGCTTCTAAATAGAAGTGAATCATGGTCTGGGGGCAAGTTGTTTGTTAACAACATTAGTTTTTATTTGAAAGTTTTCAATAAATTGGTTGTTGCAAATTTGATTCCCAGTACGCTTGATAAGAATCTATGGAGCAGGACCCTTGAAGATATGGTTTGCTATCTTATCTCTGGTGAAGAAATTGATCTTTGTGGCCTGATTATTCGACAAATGATTCATATGGTTTCACAGAAAAGGAAACTTGGGCTTCCATGTCTCATCAGTCGAATTTTCAGTCAATTTAAGGCTCCTCCTATTGGTACCTGCACTGGTCATGCACTACACCAAATTCAGTAATTTGTAACACTGAATTGTTACACTAATTAGTGTGATAGTAAATGTCACACAAATTTGTGTGACATTACCGGAAAGTGTAACATTAAACCCGAATTTTATTTCATTTAATTTTTTATTTATTATGTCACACTAAATTGTGTAACAAATCTAAATATTAATATAATATTGAAAAAATAACAGAAATTATATAAAAAAATTATTTTCCCGAACAATAAATAAAATGTCAAATCTTCCCACTACCGACGAATATGTAGTGGATTCTCCCTTATCTATGTAACCATATTTTCTTGTGTTCTTATTATCAAAACCTAAAAAAAAAACTGAATTGCAGAAAAACGCAGAAAGTCATCTTTTCCTTTACCGTGAAGCTCCTCTAGAAAAGTTATGAATGATAAATATTGTCTCATGTTAGATTTGATTTTATGGGTTTCTATAGATTTGTTTTTAGGGGTTTCTGTAGATTGATTATCCTATTTATGATGGAGATTCGTTTACTATTATTCTTCTTTTGCAATTTTATTTATTTTTCCCCTAATTTCTATTTTCAGATTAACAAACATTTGGTACAATTCCAAGGATTTTGGTATCACATCATGTGCAATGCGATTTCGTGCTATGTTCATACTCTTTTTGGTGTTTTAATTTATACGATATAGAGTAATTTAACTTTTTTGTGGACAAGTTGCTTGATGAATCGCAACAAGGATTCAGATTTACTTGATACAGTTGTGTGTTTTCTTAGTGACTATGATATTGAAACACTTCATCATATATTGCCATCTAGGTGAACTAGGGAGTGAAATACATTATCCTAGGATGCTCGTCCTGTAACATTTGATATTCATGGCCGTATGAGTATGCTTTGATATGTAATTAATATATTTTGATAATTCATTTTCCCCATACTTTTCTATATCAATTTATCTAACAGTGTTCATAATATACTCGTTGAATCTGCTTCCCCTACTTGATACTTCACTTGACTGAAGAGAATGATACTAGCTAGCATTAAGATTGTGTAATAGTTTTTTACAGTTGACTAGTGGTGCTTATGGTGTAGCCTAACATTGTCATGACTGTCTTTTGTAGTTCTTAGATGGTAGATCCATTTGCTGACACATAAACTCTGTTGACCATATTGCACACAAAAGCATGCTAAGCAAGAATCACTCACATATGCTCTTTGGGATTCCATAGTTAACAAAGGAAACTCTTCCGTAGTCGGATTAATAAGGTAACTAACATCTCCTATGATTTTATGATTATCACCTTATTTTTTCTACTGTCATTGTTGCATTAAATTTTGCGAACTTTTAACTATCTCATTGGTCTTGCTTTAGTACTGATTTAAAAAACGAAAATGACGTTGATGCGTGCCTAACCTAAAAGTCAAATGAGAAGTGAATTGCATGGCTTGGGATTGTTGTAGATTGGGCTTTTCTAATATGACTCCCATGTAGATCATAACTAGTTGGACCAGAAATCGTTACTTATTTTTTCATTATATACGATCCTTCAAATAAGTCTCGATTATGGGTGAGAAAGTTTGTATCCAATGAGAATTGACCGATTAGACTAGATTTTGTTGACAAAAGAACTCATTTTTATTTTCCAATTAGAAAGTTGTTTTATCTCTATTAGGAAGTGTATTTTTTGCCAACAAGTTTCTACGACCTGTACTCATGATCATTAGTCTAGGAATTTATTTTGAGGATATGTTGTTGTCTTTTAATTGGAGGCTATTTATGATTGTTTAAGTTGCTATAGTGGAGGTAGTCTTGGTTTTTGGTACCTTGAATGGATTTTATTTTATGCAAGAATTACCGACACTTATCAAAATTAACTTGTCAATGGAGTTACAGAAAAAAGATGGCATGTTTCATTTCATGTTTCTTTAATTATCATAAACCTAATAATTAAATATTGAAATTCCTCTGGTCAAGTACATTATTTCTGAGTTCCATCTGTAGGTTAGCTGAATCATAAAGCGTACCTATCAGTTTTTCAATTGGAATAGACATGCATGGTTTTGTTAAGTAAAACATTTGCGGATGTTTTCTTTTTACAGTTTCGATCGTGTTTGCTTTAGTTGTGCATCTGACTTCGCCTCTTTGCTAAATTCACTTATTTCTTCTTCTTTTTTTGATTTGTTTAACATGCATTTTTCGAAATCATGCAAGAGTTAAACCTAATAAAATTGGACAAAAAGATGTACTTCTATTATGCAAATAAGCAGACACTAAAAGTTGCTTACAAGTTGAATTTGTTTTTTTTAGTATTAAAATTTCGGTTAAATTATATGATTTGACCAACATATCATAATCCTTTAGTATTAATGGTTGGTCGTTTCAGATTCTCAATGTCTTCAATTTGGGTAACTGGAATCGAGATAATGAGAATCGATCAAGTAATGATTGATAAGGTTTGTTCTCCTTGTTGCGTGTTTAGTAAGTTTCTTCTCTTAAAATTTGCAGTTACGAGCTACTGCGCGCTTTACTTGTATTCCATTTCTTTTTTTTTGTTATTGTGAATGTGATCTCGCAATTCGTAACTTACTTGGGAACATTGTCAACATTATTACAGCAAAGGAGGATCCGAGCTTGGAAAAGAAAGGCTACAATGTGACTTAGGCCCAGGTCAGTTTTTTTTTTTGGTAAAAACTTGATTCTCATCTGATGTAGAATTAAGCATGATGCGTCCCCAGTTTATACTCGTTTACTTTTTACGTCCTTGTACTTGTATGCTACATGCAGGAAGACTTTCATTAGCATATGCATCTACAAAGCCCTCTGCTACATTACATCCTAAATAAAATATGGAGGTATAATTGATCTGCTTTGCTAAGCAGGAAAAAGAAACAAGGCAAGGATATAGTCGAATTCACTGATGGGCTAGTTCATTATTAAGTTAAATTGCTAGGTTAGTGTTATTAAATAATGGTGTAAACTGCACTGATACGGTGTCATTGCTGTCAATTATAATACATAATGTTTTTTCATTGCAGTCAATTATAATACACAATTTTTGGCAAAACTGTAAATTTGTAGCATATATGCACCTTTTAAATGTAACTTGTACACAATTTAATGCAATATAATGGTTAGATTTCTATTTGCATGTGAATGGAGATTTAGACAAAAAATCGATGTTTCTATTCACGATGGGAAGGTGCAGGAATCCCGAACTAGGGAATGATAAAATTTATATTTTTTTTATTACTTTTCCCAGAGATTTGTCACACCAATATGTGTAACTCCTTGGTAACACATTTAAGTGTGACTTAAATTAATTTAAGTCACAATTATTAGTGTTACTAGAAGAGTGTAACAAAATAATAACACCATATTTATTACACTTATATGTGTGACATTAAATAGGAAGTCACACATATTTGTGTAACAAAATGGCTAATTTGGTGTAGTGATGCCACTCCTCTATCCCAGACAGACATCAATAATATGAAGAAATCAGTCATTTCTGAAGGCAATCTTCTTAATGAAATAATTGAGTGCTTACATGAACAACTGAACTATGTGTTTGGAATTCATCATGAGCTTACTAAACCTATTTTCAATATTGCTGAGAAATATAATCACAATCAAGCTTAGTTTCTTTATTTTTTTTTAGTTATTTTTAAACTTCTATTGTTGGATGTTATTCTAAGAGTTAACTTTATGTTTAGCTTTGACTGGTTATCCTTCAATTAAAATCTCTAAAAGTATTACATCCATGAGAAGTTTAACATATTGTCATAAGTTAAGTCTTTCGTATGTCGATATGCAAGTATTGATAAAATAATGAATGAAATTTTGACAAAAACAAAAGTTAAGCCTTTTATGTCATTATGCACATATTGATGGAAGAAAGGATGAGATTTTGTTTACAAAGATTAAGTCTATTATATGTCATTGTGCATATAGTGATGAGAGATAGAATGAATATTTGTTTATTCCGCAGTATTGATCTTCCCTGATCCATATTTTTATGTATATATTGTGCGGCTCCGTAAGTTTTCTTATGTTGAGCATTTTCCAATCCGGTTCATCATGGGTTCTCTTGTGATTAATTTAGTTGATTATTCCGGTTGAATTAATCATAGGTTCACTTGTGGTTAATTCAATTGAGTATTTTGGATACAAATTCATATTCTTATGAGATATTAATGTCCAAAGAAATCCTTCTTTTCTTGTGAAAGTAAGGTCTCTCTTGTTGTTCTTTCGGGAATGACATTTTATGGGGGAAAGTTCTTAATTGAACTTGTGCTTAATTTCCAAATCTTTGTGGGAAGTGCGGCTGTGGAATATTATATGGGTTATCTTGTATCTTTATAAACTACTTGATGAATGCATTTAGTTTCGGATATATGATTGCATCTTAAAATTTGATATGTGCTTTCTTTTGGTAATGAAGTGTCTCTATGGAAATTTTATTAGGATCCCACTAGTTTTCATACCTTTGCCAATTTTATTGACAAAAAGGGGGAGAATTAATGTATAGTTCACACTACAAATACATATGGTTTTCAGATCATTATTTAAGGGGGAGTGGTTTCCATGTGAGATGGAGCATTGACTAAGGGGGAGTGATAC
Organism: Papaver bracteatum; assembly: GCA_023529315.1. Classification (NCBI taxonomy): domain Eukaryota; kingdom Viridiplantae; phylum Streptophyta; class Magnoliopsida; order Ranunculales; family Papaveraceae; genus Papaver; species Papaver bracteatum. Next base: position 2,574,399 of record JAJJWX010003277.1, on the reverse strand, counting down.
ACATCACCATAGTATTGTCGTCAAAGTTGTGATACAATTGAACTTTGATGCTTTGTAATAATACTATGACACTGTGTAACAATGATTGAGAGCTTTTGTTTTCTCATTGTTATGGCTATGGATCTTCAACAACGGTAATGCTGATTTGAATATATTTGGAATCATTGGAGTATTTAGAATTGACAGAGATTTCGAGTAATGTTTAAGAACCAAGGAGATCATGCATGTGGAAGAGAAGTTGCAAAGTTTATTTATTTTGTATTCCATATGTATTAATAGTTTTGTCACTAAAATTGATAAAGGGGGAGATTGTTAGATCATTCCTCGGTCGAACTCGAAAGAGTTGCTATCTCAAGCTTGTTGTCAAGTTTATTTTCCAAAACTATAAGTCTTGATTTCTAGTCCACTTATAGCTAAGTCTCGGAATAAGATAGAAAGTGTAGTTTAGCTCTAGACTCCACGACGTTCATCATGAAAAGACGAAGAACTACTCAAGGAACTTGTGGATCTTCATCGACAAAAAGATATATGGAGTATTGAACTTATCTATCACTCAAAAGTTTATCTACTTTATCTCCTATCTTGAGACAAAAGTCGTATTGCTATATAGACTTCAATTACACACATTTACTATTTCGAGCCGAGTTTATCTCACTTATCTATTTCTTGAAATATGTGTTGGTAAGCTTTCGCTTTGGCCAAGTTTATCTTTACAAGTGACGAAAGTCATGTTGATTATTTCAATATCTTGAAAATCGCTTTGATGAAAAATAGTGTGTGAATAACCTCTATTTAACATCCTCTAACAATGTTTCAATGATTGAAATAAAAATTTAGAACATGTAACCATCTTTGGATATAAGAATATAATGTGTTCGAGCATTAGTGTATAAGTCCAAAACCAGGAACCAAATGTATGCATACTTCTGTGTGTACTAAATGGTTGATGGAGACTGGGTAAGTATGCGTACCCGAACGCATACTGGCGAAAGTTCACGTCCGTAAATTTCTACTGAGTTTGGAAATCAAAACCAACTCAATCCGGTTACCTAAGTATACATACCCGTACGCATACTGGCGGAAAGTTCACGTCCGTGAATTTCTGCTGAATTTGGAAACCAAAACAAACTCAAATCCGGTTACTTAAGTACGCATACCCGTACGCATACTTAAGTGTGTTACTTTCTAAAATTGGTTTGTTTATGAACTAAAACATTTATATATTAAATAATGCAATTTGCAAACCGGGGATATAATGTTCATGAATTGATTCGAGTTAATCAAAACCAATTTTGCTTAGATTGTGTCTTGTATACTTCTATAAGATCTAAGCAATTGAACAACTCTCAAACTAGTTCATTTGATTCATTTGGACTAGTTATGGTAAAGATGAATAAGGTTGATATGAAAGTGCTCATATGGATAATCATTGGTTAACTACTATTGAACCAACTAAGTGTACATGTTTAGGAAAGGTTACTCAAACCTAAATGACGTATATTTCATTTGTGTATAACAAGCTAAGTTCGATCTAACTGTTAAAATATATTAGCTTGAATCTAATCAGGTTTTCATCTAACAATGAATATTGAATGCTTTGTTACCAAGGTAAATTAGATTGCAAACCTTGATTTGGAGACTATATAAAGGAGAACTCTATAAACTGGGAAACCTAATCCCCACAACTCCTCTGTGATACTAGTTGTATAAGCTAGAGTTGATTCTCTTTTAACCTTAGGTTTCTACCGAGACCCTGTAGGTTAATGACTTAAAAACTTCATTGGGATTGTGAAGCCAGACCCAACTATTTTATCTGTATTGCGTGATCTGATCTTGTTGTTTCTATTGTGATTTAGTGCAATCATAAGATTGTCTTGAATTAATTTCTCCGATAGGCAAGTTATAAAAGTAGTCACAAACATCTTCGTCTAATCGTTTGTGATTTCGCAATATCTTGTTTCGCTAGTCGATTAAGATTATTGTAAGGTGATTGATAATTCTAAGCTATTCTTCGGGAATATAATTTCGGGCTATCGATTGGTTCCTGTTCACCTTGATTTATCAAAATATGGAACAAAACTTGTAGGTATTTTTGTGGGTGACAGATTTATCTATTCTTGTAGACTTTACTGTGTGAGACATATTTTTTTATTAAAGTCTTCGATTTTGGGTCGTACCAACTTTAGTTGTGGGTGAGATCAGCTAAGGGAATCAAGTGCATAGTATCCTACTGGGATCAGAGACGTAAGGAGCGAAAATGTACCTTGAATATGTGTGATATTGATTGGGGTTCAACTACAGTACACACCGAAGTTAGTTTGTAGTAGGCTAGTGTATGTAGTGGCTTAATACAGTGTGGTTTTCAATCTGGACTAGGTCCCGGTGGTGTTTGTGTTATTTCCTTTCCGCATTATATTTTGTTATATAATTGAAATATTACAGGTTGTGCGTTTGCATCGATCAATTGGAAATTACAACCTTTGGTTGTTGATTGAAATTGATTGATCCTTGAACATTGGTTTTTGGTACCGTTCAAGTTTATTTCTCTTGTATTCAATCAGACTCGCAAATTTCTATTTGGTTGAGTTGGGATTGAATTGAGAAATTGAGATATAACTCTTTGATTTACTTTTTATTAAGATTGAGTCTGACTGTCTAGTTGATTCTCTTAAAATTATATTGGAGTTAGTCCATAGAGATTGCTAAGTTAAATATTGGGTGAGGTTGTTAGACCCCCCCACTTTTTCATAAGGCTATAAATGTGTGGAGTTTGTTTTGAAGAGAGTACATATTGTGCACAACTATTAAACTTACTACAACAAATTTAAAAGGTCACTCAATGCTCTTTTTTATTCTTATGAAACCAACACTACAACTCCAGATTATTTTGATAATGGAATGACTTCAGCTGGATTTGAGATTTCTGCAGCTACAACAACAATAAATGAATTTGGTTATGATGATTTTATGATGGAAAACATTATGTTTGAGGTTCATAAGTCATAGTTGGAGATATACTTAGAGGAAGCAGTTCTTCCTAAAGGAACATCCACTGAAGAATTGAGGTTTGATATCTTAAGTTGGTGGAGGAATCATGCTCCTAAGTTCTCAACTCTCTCAAAGATCGCTAGAGATGTATTGGCTGTTCCAGTGACAAGTGTAACATCAGAATCAATGTTCAGTATTGTTTGTAGGGTTCTCACATCTCACAGGAGTTCATTAGCTCCAGAACTTATTCAATCATTTCTTTGCTTGGGTGATTGGATGCCAGATCTCAGTCTCAGTGACAATGATAGTTGTATTACTAGTAACTTTCCTTTCATCTTAATCTTTCATTTCCTTTTATTTTTATTGTGTAAAGACCCTCAAGCTCGTCAACGTTATTAAACTAGTCAAGAGTCGTCTTAGCCGCTAATAACTCGATTAGTTTAACACGTACCTTAATTAATAGAAATTAATCTAACAACGATCTAAGTACGAAACTAGTACCGTTTAATAGATCTTGAAAAGTTATACAGAATGGACTACTTGAACGTGTCATCTGGATATCAGACGAAGAAGATATCATCTGACTTGTTGAAAGGAAAAATAGTCATTTTGTAGCTTAGCCGACCTGGGCTGCCCATATCCAAGTGATGGGTGTCTTTATAAATTTATTTGATCTTATCTTCACCCACCAAGAAGATAAATTCTGATTCTTTTTCATTCTCTTCTTCTTCTTCTTATCTTTTTTTTTTCTCTCTTTCTCTTTCTCTTTTATTTTCTTCTCCAGTTATTCCTTCTCTGTCGAATTCGAGAGATTAAGATCGATAGGAGGTGTAAAATATTATGCAGTAGTTGGTTGTGATGGTGATGGTGTCTGTTACTGATTCAGACTCGAAGGAGGAAGTGAATTAATAATTATTCTTTCTTAATGAGTTCTATGAGGATGTAGATGGTGAAATTGAGTAATTAGGGAGAAGATTAGAGATGGGTTGTGGTTAAATTGAAATTATGAGTTTTGAATCAGATGTTGGTTTGAAGCTAATGAAGATTTTGGGTTTTATTCTCATGTAAAGTTGAGGATGGCTAAGTTAAAATTTATACTCTTATCAAGAACTTAGAAACCTTGATAATATTTTTCGGAGATATACGAGCATCGTGGTGTTGCTCGTATAGAGCTCCTAGAGCTCTAGTAGTGAAGGGTGGAAGCAAGGACTTTGTAACTTGAACTTTTTATTGATTGATTCTTGCTACCTTACTTACAAATGAATACAACATGCCTATTTATAGGCTACAAAAATAAGAAGAGAACTATGTCTATGGAGGCTAACAACTATGCATATGGAGGCTAACAACTATGCCTATGGAGGCTTCCACCAAACCAACTACTAGACAATCTAGTATTCTTATTTGATTTGTCTAACTCTAGAACACTCATTTTAGACATGTTAATTGTCTAACATTGACTCTAGACATCCTAGATATTTCTAGGTTAATTTAGATAGATGTGAACACTTGACTAAGTTGGTGTTGAATATTCAACACTCCCCCTCAACACCTACTTTCCAACTTCTCTTTATCGTAGACGTTTCGGTCCCCTTCATAGTTTAAGGATGTTTCGGTCCTCTTCATAGTTTAAGGACGTTTCAGTCCTCTTCGGAAGTTTAGGGACATTTCGGTCCTCTTCGGAAGTTTAGGGACATTTCGGTCCTCTTCGGAAGTTTAGGGACATTTCGGTCCTCTTCGTAGTTTTAGAACATACGGGTTCCATCGTAGTTTAGGGAAATTGCGGTCCTCTTCGTAGTTTTAGAACATACGGGTTCCATCGTAGTTTAGGGACATTGCGGTCCTCTTTGTAGTTTTAGAACATACGGGTTCCATCGTAGTTTAGGGACATTGCGGTCCTCTTCGTAGTTTTAGTAAAATACTTCTTGTACTCTTTAGACAACTCATAGGATTTTCACCCACTTTTGTTGTTCTCTATCTCATCACCACTTGGTGATTTCTTCCGTTTCTTCACAACATTTTTTGTTGTTTCTTCTTCTATTCATCTTTGTTCCAGTCACGCTTTTGTTCGAAAACTGTAACACTTCTTTGGTTATCCAGATTCTCTCACAATCTTTCATTTCGTCAAGCTTCTGCCACAAGCTCTAACTATTTTTCTTCTTGTTATTTGATGTTACAAATTTGCCACTTTATCCAGATTTGCCACATTTCAATTCGTAACATTTGCCACGCTATGACATAATTGTCACACTTTGGTTTGTACTATTTAAACAAACACCTGCAAACCCATTTAGACATTACAAATTAGGTAATTCCAACACTCCCCCGTAATTTGTAATGGCTCTGTTTTTTTTTTTTGATATTCACCCAATCTCCGTTTGCGGCTCTTATATCCTCATGCTTGCTTCGCTCGCAGTAAACTCTTTATGTTTGCCGCCACGTACCACCGTTTTTTTTTTTTTTTTTTTTTTTGTTCTTCTTCTTATCACGAGTATGATTTAGTATCTCGTGACAAACATGCCATGCTTTTCTTCGACAATTGAGGAAGCAATATGTTGCTCTTACTCTCAATATTCTTTTTTTTTTCTTCCCGATTTGAGGAAACAACCACTTATTGTTCTTACCCTCAAACCCTTCTCTGATCACTAATTAGGAAGTGACCCTTTCTTCTTCTCTTTTATCTTGTTTTTTTTTTTCATGGAGACCCCTTTTTTTTTTTCTTCATGGAGACCCCATTTCTTATCTTTTAGTATTTGTTGCTCATTTAGTATGTCTCCTAACTTCTGTGTGCAAGCCTCTACAAATTCAACATTTTTGAAATGTCGATATTACAAAAGCTTTGTCTTGTAGTAGCAGTAGTTTTTTCTTCTTCCAGTGGATACATGTCCACCGGCTTCGTGTCACAAGTAGAAACTTGATGTTGTCGTGACAAACATGGCTTTCTTGCCATTTTTTTTTCTCTCAAAACCGAGTAGGTCGTCTCATTGAGGCTCTCTTCCCACAATATGAGGAGGCGATCATTTGAAGCTCTCTTCCCTCAATATATGGAGGCATTCGTTGTTGACGTTTTCATGATATCGGCTTCTAAAACTCTTGAACGATTGTGGAGGCAATCCTTGGTGCACTCTTCCCACAATTGTCTTTAGAATTTTGTAAACAATTTGAGGAGGAAAATTATTGCTCTCTTCCCTCAAACTTTTCTTCTGGTCACTTATCAAAAAGTGATTTCTTTTTTTCTTCTCTACTTTTCTTTTTCCACATGGAGGCGTTTTTGCTCCTGTGAAGGTAGGATTTTTTTTTTTTTTTTTGACAGTTGGAATGGTTGAAATCTTTTTAGTGGTGTTTGCATCTTCTCCTTCTTAAACTTCATATCTTCTCAACTCGAAAGCTTTGAAACCCATCAATTCGTAGCGGAAACTTTTACGCCCATTTCGGATCGAACCTGCTCTGATACCAAGTTAAAATTTATACTCTTATCAAGAACTTAGAAACCTTGATAATATTTTCGGAGATATACGAGCATCGTGGTGTTGCTCGTATAGAGCTCCTAGAGCTCTAGTAGTGAAGGGTGGAAGCAAGGACTTTATAACTTGAACTTTTTATTGATTGATTCTTGCTACCTTACTTACAAATGAATACAACATGCCTATTTATAGGATACAAAAAGAAGAAGAGAACTATGTCTATGGAGGCTAACAACTATGCATATGGAGGCTAACAACTATGCCTATGGAGGCTTCCACCAAACCAACTACTAGACAATCTAGTATTCTTATTTGATTTGTCTAACTCTAGAACACTCATTTTACACATGTTAATTGTCTAACATTGACTCTAGACATCCTAGATATTTCTAGGTTAATTTAGATAGATGTGAACACTTGACTAAGTTGGTGTTGAATATTCAACAGGCTATTGAGGAGATGTTATTAATCTTGAGATAAGTTGATGAATGGAGTCAGGTGAAGGAGAACTGAATTCAATTGCCTGAGTATTACTAAATTGAGGTAATTGTTCTTCCCTATAATCTTAGTAAAGTTATTTGGTTCTTATTGAAGTTTTATGATTGTTAATGGACTCATAGTCGAGTTAGATAAATGGGGTATGTGATGGAGATGAAATTGTTTAGCTGTTGATGCTGTTTTGAGATGTATGTGAAGTTATTGAACTGATAGGGAGGTGATGGTTCTGAAACAAGATTATGAATTGAGATAAATATGGAATTTAGTCTCTGGTGGTGGTGTTGTGAACTACAAAGGTTCTATGTTGGAACTCAAAATTGTAAGAGGTGTTATTGATGTCTGCAATGGTTGGGACTATATGAATGTTTGGAGATTTTGCAGAGGGAATGTGTCTTGCCATTGGGTTGAGGCTGTGGTGTTATAGTCGAAATTAGAATCAAGAGTGTTGCTTGACTGGTTGTATCGGTTTGTCTGATGAATTACAATTGCAAGGATGTGAAATTGGAGATACTATAGGTGCAGAATTATGTGGATGATGGTGTGTTGAGTATTTGATGAAACTATAGATAGGAAGAGGTATCTGAATTTGTTTGTGTTGAGTTTGAATTACATTTGAGGGTGTAGTGAATATGTATGGAGGATTTACAGATGGAATTGTCAATGTTGATGTTCACAAGTATAAGGGGAATGAATGGCAGTGAGGCATATGAAGTATGAATTCCAGATAGTAATGAAGCTGCTATTGTAGATATTCTGTAAAGGTACAAATGGACTGAGATGAAGATGTGTAGTTGTGTCAGAAGATGTAATTGGCGGTGAATGCAAATAATTATGATGCAATTTCTGGTGCGGGCAGTGTGTGCTAGTTATGGAATTAAATAGTTGTAGTTGGATTGACTTACATTCGGGATTAGTTGAACTAGTGGAGATGGTGTATGAATTGTAGCTTATGGGATTATAAGTAATGTTGATAACGAAATTGTTGGAGTTATGAACTGTTAATGACCCAACAAGAGAAGTTATCTGTCTGAAGTATTGGAATGATAATGAGTTATGGTCAGTGATGAAGCATGGCAATAAGACTTGTTTAGTTGGAATATATGTTAGTGTTGAATTAGATAGCTACAACTGATGGTTAGGATGAGGTTCACCTGTAGATGAGTTGCAGGTAAGCTGAGTTTGTGCCTGTGAATAATTATGATGCTTGTTGGTTTGAATGTACTCTTGTAATGATATGATTAGTTTGGAAGAATTGGAAAGGTGTAGTTGGGAGCTTGCAGCTACTGCAAAGGAAGGTAAGCTTAATTGTAATTGTAAATGAAGTTTGAAGTTTAATAAAAAATGAATGAAGTGATATTGTAATGTTTTTAAGAATTATAGCTGAAGTGGAACTGAAACTGAAGTTGTTACTTACCCTTAGTCATCTCAGTCAGTCTAGATGACTCATCTGAATCAGTATTAGTGACTGAGTTAACCCATTCTTGACCCGTTTGACTAGAATAGTTAGACCTTGACTACTTAGATTGGACTTGACCTGGACTTAGATGTTGACTGTTACTTGACCTTTGACCGTTAGAGACTGTTAGTTAACTTAGGTGGACTGGACCTTAGCTAATAGGGTGGTTTAGTAGACCTGGGCTTTGAATTAGTTTCCTATTTTGTTGAGTTGGACCTTTGTGGTTTGAATTAGACTTTGGTTTCTTCTACAAGTTGTATATATTCATGAACGTTATTTTGGGGACCATGGTTTTTTTGGGGGGACCATGGTCCCATTTTGAGTAGGGGTGCCCTTATCCTAATATTTTTGTAATACCTAAACTACCCTTTTAATTATTTTTTGGTTTTGATTAGTGAAATCATTATTGAAATGATTAAGAAAAAAATAACATTAACCCACCACCGCCGATTACCACCACCACCGCCAATTATCACCACCACCAACCATCTATTACCACCACCACCTCCGATTAACACCACCACCACCACCACCTCTATATATGTAGCTTCATTTAAATCATTAACAAAGATATTCTCACAAACTCATTGCTTGTCATTCGTTTTTGGTTGAAAAAATGAGAAGTATCAAAATGAGTTGAAAATGGAAAAAAGTTGCAGAGAGGTTTAATGGAGGTTTTTTTTTCTCCAGAGACATGTTCGGTTACATCGCAAAAAAAATTCTTAGCCGAACTAAGAGTTCGGTTATCACGGATTAATTTTTTCTGAAATCATTCGCAAAAAATACTTTTAACCAAACTATGGGTTAATTCCATTTATGCATTTGCAAGTGCAGTTCGGATGGATCGCAAAAATTGTTAAGTTTTTACTTTAACCGAACGTTTGCCTAATTGCATATATGCATATACAAGCTCAGTTCGGTTGATTCGCAAAATATGTTGAAGTTTGCGAACCAACCGAACTTCTAAAACTAGGTTACTTTTAACCTGCATTTCGGTTGGGAACTTGATTGCGTTGAAGTTTGCGAACCAACCGAACATAGGTAAATGAGTTCGGTTAACTCGGAAAAATAATTTCAAAACCGAACTCTTCTCTATATAGACAAATGTTGAGTTCGGTTTAATCGCCAAAAAATTTTTTCTGCGAACTTACCGAACTCTGTTGTTTAAAGTTCGGTTACAACGTGGTCTAGTCGACTGAACCGAACAAAACTCTGTAAACTCAAGCATAGTAGTTCGGTTACATTTGATTTTTCATCAGCTAGCCGAACAAACAAAAACTCCATTAAAGCTCTGATTCGGTTGCCTGTGATTTTGGATTTATTAACCGAACTGCATTTGCAGAAAGTTCGGTTACATGTTCTTCATATAATATAACCGAACTTTGTTGACATGGTTGAAATGTTTTTGTTACAATTTTGATTTTCAAGATATTTTAGGCCGTTCATAGCAACATTCACTAAGTTACAAGCATACCTTAGCACCCAGATGATGTTTTTTCTCCATATTCACCCATCTCAAAATAATTTTTTTCTTCATTTTCATCTTCTTCTATCACTTTAGTCACTCAATAATCAGAGGTGGTGGTGGTGGTGGTGGTGGGCGGTGGTGATAATCGGAGGTGGAGGCTAGGTTAGATGCTTTTGTTTTTATATTAGATTAAATTAATTACAATTATTAGGTTAGGGTTAATTAAATTGTTAAGGGCAAATTAGTAATCTCATAATTTTTAGGACAACCCTTAACAATTTAGGTTAGGGTGCCTTAAAATCAATGGTCCCCCAAAAAAAAGGGTGGTCCCTAAAATAATGTTCATATTCATAAGACTTAGCTAATGGACCATAGAACAAACCTAATTGAATTAGTAAACTTTAGATATACTAAAGTAAGGTAATAAAAAGGTGTAGAACTACAAATGGGCTTAGAACCATTAAATAGACATGTATGATTCTTGTGTGAGCCATTTTGTCTAGATTCTTAGAGTTCTTATGTGATTAACATTTAGTCTGTATTAACAACGACCGATTCGAAGGATGAACCAGTGGATCGTGGATCTCGAGGTAGACGTGGCTTGTCATCAAAAGATGTGGGAATTTATATTTAACTCTTTTGCGATTATTGTTGTTTTTGTTTATCAAAGTTTATGTTTAACAAATTCATGCATTGTCTGATTGTGTATTCCTTGCATTGTTTAGTTTTAAATTCCGAAAGTTCTGTTATCTCTTTTAATCTTTCCAGGGCGTGGAAAGTAAATGTAATGCTTTGTTTGTCTTTATGATTATCTTTGGGAAATGAGAATTTCCAACTATGGTATATAGGATACGCTCCTTCGTTATTTTACTTTTGTGCTTTATTTAGTGTAGAATTGACATCAATATTATGGGTGTGTACACTCACCCACAAACTATCTAGGTGGTAATGACCATCAGTATTACAGTGTGTAAATGTCACCACAGAAATTTATCAGGTGTGTAAATGTCACCGCAAAAAATAAAGGAGTTTAGGTCCATATACATGATTGTTTATTTCAGTGGTTTGGTTGTCTTTTAATGTTTGGGAAAACATATATTGTTTTCCAAATCATGCCAATGATTACTTAAAAGTTAAATGTTATTCCTACTGGGCACCCCTTTTAGGGATGATGTGCTCACCCATTTCCACTTTCAGTTTCAGAGACAGATCAGAGTTGCGCAGTGGGAGCTTCGAGGGGTTGACTTCGTTAATTTGTTAACTTCTGATATATTTATTATGTTTGTAAACCAAATGACTATTGTATATGTATCATTTGAGAGGAATTCTTATTTATATATTTCTCAACGGGGCTAGTTTTTGGATTAAGCTTTGTAGCAGATTTCTCAATTAAATGTTAAGTAAATATTTTAGATTTTAGTGCCTCTTTATTAGTTAATCTCTTGGATTAGTCAGCTGCTAGCTTTAGGGGTGCTACATATTGCACTACCATTGCCAGCTTAACTAACACTTTTGATTTTCTTTGAAAATGCAGATGTTAAGGACTAAGGAGTAAGAAGTAAGGATTCAGGAAGGACTAAGGATGAATGCATTTGTAGTTGGCAGCTGCACTACAGGATGCAACACATGGAGATGGAGTTTCTTTGTCTTTTCTTTTGCAAGAACATGGAGTTTCTTTGTTTTTTCTTTTGCAAGAACATCTGAACATGTAATTTGGTCCATTTGGAACATATGTATGTTTTTATTTTATATGTCAAGGCTTTAGAAATGATAACTTGGTTGTTTTTAGATGAAATTGTGTCTAAATTTAGGTCTTTCTGTGTTCTGTGACATACCGGAACTTATCGGAAAAATATCCGATAAGTCCAACGTAACAGAATCGGAATTGAATTTCAGATTTCCGTCGGAACTTAACGGATATCAGATATTCGTTAATTTTAAACGTAACGGTAGCGGCTGAGCCACTATCAATTTCGTTAAGTGTCGTTGACAGCCCTAACGGTAGTGGCTGAGCCACTACATAATTTCAGTACAATTGACATAAAAAATATTCGATTTGGCTGAATTCATCATGGGAAGAAGTGGAAATCCTACAGTGAAGGATAATGATGCAACCACAAAGCTGCATCAATATAAGCTACATAAATTGGGGAAGTATATGGATGAAAAGTTTCTCACTGAACTAGAGGTTATTTTCTTCGATTTTTGACTCAAAATTGTTGTTGGTACAATTAACAAACATTCTTCAATAGTTGCGATTCTTCATAAAACATATCCATGATAAATTCTTTAAAATCTAATAGCTGAATTTCTCTTTCTTAAAGAAGCTAATGTAATCTTTTTTTGTCATCTGATCTGAACTCCATTAGACTAAGTCTTATGGTCTAGATTGGAGGTGCTCGATTAGCACATAAGTGTTGCAATTCCAAAAAAAAGTGTAGCAAAAAATTTAACACTAATTCTCTTTCCTAGAAGTTGCTAGGATGTGAACTAGCATGCTAGATTGGTACGCAGAATGATTCATCGCTAAGAAAAGTAACTTTTCGCGGAATGGTTCAGCGCTGAGATATTTATTTTTGATCTGACGGCTGAGATTGGTTGCGCGGAACCATTCAGCACAATGCGCTGACGTGGACTACTAATCTAACAGCTAGATTAGCACTCCTGTAAGACTTAGGAGGTAGTCCTGACTGCTAATCTAGCTGCTAGATTAGCACCCCATGATACTTAGTCTTAGTGTCATGCAACATTGTCATTCCACGGGCACGAAGAACTTGTTTCAAGTATAAAACAAAACAAAAACCCGGGAAAAATTGGGAGGATCGATTCCTTTATCTTCTTTTGTTAACTAAAAAGGCCACTTCCTTAAAAAATTTCCAATTATTTTTTGTTCTCTCGGGATCTAAATCTTCCAAAGAAAAACCCTAGAAATACGAAATCGAGGTTTCCTGGTCGGAAGTTAAATAAATGGATAATAGAGAGCGTATTGCTAGTGAAGATCAGAGGTGCCATAGTGCTTCAGCAGCACCACACAAAGAAGAAATTCCATTAGATCAAGAGGATAAGAAGAAGTTAAGACGAGTAAGCTTTTCTGATTAACTCACTTCAGATCATATATTTCAAAGAGATGATGATGGATATGATCAAACTCCTGTAGACGATGATCCTAAACCTAATAGTATCCCTCCACCGAGAACTGAAGATCAAAATGACGACGAACAAATAAATTTTGTGTTGGATTTTCCTTCTGCTTCTCCTGGAAGTGATTTTGTTCGGATTCTACATCTAACACCGATGACGGTAATATTTGTAACTATTGTTACAGCCGGTTAGTGTTAGGGTACCGACCCTAAACTCGTCACAAGCCCATGGATAGAACTCAACTAGAAAACCAGTTGACTAGATGAGGGATCCCATTGACTTATAAACTACCCACTTAATCCCCATCTACCAATGTGGGACTAAGGTCCCAACATCCCACCACGCTTCCAAACCCAACGTCCTCATTGGCCCACTCTATCGACACTGACCCGGCGGTAGCCCTTTCCCTTATGGCGGCTCCACTCGACTATCAGTATTCAATGCGGTGACAAATACGCCCATACATAGGTGCCCCTACACCTTAATCCAGCATATAGGTCACCCCTTCCGTGGAGGGGGCATGGGTCTTGGTGGTTGGCTCTGATACCAAATGTTAGGGTACCGACCCTAAACTCGTCACAAGCCCATAGGTATAACTCAACTAGAAAACCAGTTTTCTAGTTGAGTTCTACCCATGGGCTTGTAACGAGTTTAGGGTCGGTACCCTAACAGTTAGCGATGACTATTTCAGACATTGCTTATTATTTTACCATTTGTAGACATTGAGGTGTCAGGTTCAGTTAAAATTTCATATCGCGTTCTTGATTGTTCAACTGCATCATGTTTTATCAATTTTAAAATACGTTATGCTGTTTGTCTGTGAAATTAGGTTACTATGAAGGTAGCTAGTGATGTATGTGGATTATAACTAACTAATTGTATGGAGATGATTTGCTTTTAAAATCAAAATGAATACCGGGAAAGGTTTTTTTAGTAATTAATCAATAAATTTGTAGTAGTACCACACTATCGTGTCAGTATTCATAGGTGCGCACACTGATTCTCCTAAGCAACTTAGAATAACACTCATTTCACTTTCATTGATATGTTATATTTTTAGCTGTCATTTGTATAAAAGGACAAGCTATGAACTTGGTCATTAGTAGTTCAAACTGTGCTAATGCTGATTTCTAGATGTACAGTTGTAGTGAAGCGGCATAAATAAAGTTCTGATTTGGTTATTGCAGGGGATGGTTGGTTTGGGAAGGTTTCAACAAGTTTTATTAGGGGATATCTATCAGCTTCTGCAGTATCAGATGACAATAATTATGAAACTTCTTTAGACTCTACGGACTTCAAGTTACATTTTCAGAATCTTAATTAGTCAGATATGGAATCAGATTTCAAAACACCAACAAGAAGTCACCTCTCACTTGAATGTAGGACTCCCGTCAACTGGAGATTTTACTGGCACAGTTTGATCTAAGATAGGGTTTGGTTAATCTTTGAGAGGATATTGACAGAGATAAGAAGACATAGAACAAGAATAGAAGAAGATGTTCTTTTACTAAAATCGTACAAAACTATTACACAAACTACAAGTGTTTATATACACATATTTCCTTGAGTTGCAAGGAAAGTAAGTTTCCTAACTAAACTAGTTTTCCTAAAATACAAGATACTTGGAAAACAGGTTACGTGTGTTATTTATCACACGTAACATATGATGCGTTAACACCCTCCTGCAAGCATAACGGGTTATCTTGAACCGTGAGCATGAACCTTAAAAGAGAAAACCTGTCTTTAGAGAGTGGTTTTGTAAATATATCCGTAATTTTATCTTTAGAAGATATGAAATGAACATCAAGAAGTTTGGAAGCAACTTGATCACGAACAAAATGATAATCAATTTCTATATGCTTTGTACGGGCATGAAAAATAGGATTAATTATTAGATAAGTCGCACCAAGATTGTCACACCATAATATCGGAGGAGAGCATGTAGATATATGAAGTTCCGAAATGAGTGATTGAATCCACATAATTTCAGCAGTAGCAATAGCAAGACCTCGATATTCAGCTTTAGCACTAGAACGAGAAACCGTTTTCTGTTTACTAGCATTCCAGGAGATAATATTACCACCTAGATAGACACAATATCCACTAGTAGAATGACGATCATCAAGAGAACCAGCCCAATCAAAATCAGTATATGCACTGAAAGATAATTGTAAAGAGGGAGATGGCCGCAGAAGTATACCAAAAGTACTTGTATGCTTGAGGTAACGAAGAATACGCTTAACTAAACCACAATGAAACTCTGTAGGAGCATGCATATATTGACAAAATTTATTGACATCAAACGCAAGGTCTGGAAGAGTAAACGTTAAATATTGCAAAGCTCCAACAATACTGCGATATTCAGTAGCATCAGTTAATAAAGTACTATGATCAGAAGAAATATCACCAGAAGTACTCAGTGGAGTGGTAACCGGTTTGACTCCATCCATTTTTGCTCGAATAAGAAGATCATGAGCATAACGCTATTGAGATAAGAATAACCCCGAAGAAGTACGAATTGCTTCAATGCCAAGAAAATAAGACAATTGACCAAGATCTTTAATTGCAAATTCTTGTTGTAAACGAGTGAGAATAGAGGTAATACCTGTAGTACTGGAACCAGTGACAATAATTTCATTCACATAGACTAACAAATAAATAACACCATAAGTCCCATTGTAAATAAACAATGACGATTCACAGTTGGAAGTAACAAATCCAATTTGCAACAAAAAGGCGCTAAGTCTGTGGTACCATGCACGTGGAGCTTGTTTAAGTCCATAAAGAGAACGATGTAACTTGCAAACATGAGTAGAAAAGCGAGAATCAACATAACCTGGAGGTTTTTTCATGTAAACCTCTTCTTGAATTTCTCCATGTAAGAAAGCATTCTGCACATTAAGTTGATGAATATGCCAATTGGAAGACAAAGCCAATGTAAGAATAATACGTATAGTACACGGTTTGACAACCAGACTAAATGTTTCAGAGTAATCAATTCCCTCTTGTTGATTGTACCCTTTGTCAACTAAGCGAGACTTGCAACGTGCAATCGTACCATCAGGATTACGTTTAATTCGAAAAACCCATTTACATCCAATAACATTCATAGAAGGATGATATGGAACTAAGGACCAAGTACCATTTTGAAGCAATGCATTGATCTCGTCGTCGGATGATGTACGCCATTGTGGATCTTTATGAGCTTGGGAAATACAAGTGGGTTCAAGAGTGGAATCACATAAGAGAGCATATTTTGAATTTGTTTTAAAAATACCATGTTTAGCCCTTGTAATCATTGGGTGTGTCGTATGTGCAGGGACTACTGGTGTAGATGTGGAAGCAGGAGAAGGAGTAGATGCTGTAATAATTTCTGTTGTTGGGACAGAAACCAATGGAATAACAGATGATTGAAACTGGGGATGATTAACAGGATCATGTACAGAAGATGTCGGCTCAACAGGTGACGTCGGCTAATCAGCAACAGGTGGCGTCAGATAGTTGACAAAAGCTGGCGACGGCAGATGATTAGCGGAAGAAAATAGCGGCTGACGATTAGCAAATGGCGGATGATGATTAACCGGAGTAAACGGCGTCTCATGATTGACAAAGTCAGGTGGCGGCTCACGATTGGCAAAGGCAGGTAGCGGCTCATTATTATTAAGAACGGGTGTTGTCGGCTGTTGGGAAAGCTGTTGATTTTTGTCGGATGTTGACTGATGTGGATGATGAAGTGAAGAAGATACAGAAGAACGGGGAGAAGAAAACAGCAAGGGTGAAGTTACCTATGAAGAAGTCGACGCCGGCGAAGGTTATAAGGCAGATGCAAAGGTAAAGGTAGTCTCATCAAAAGAAACATGACGACTGACGTATATTCGACCCGTAGGAACATGAAGACACTTATAACCTTTATGAGACAGACTATAGCCAATAAAAACACAAGGAGAAGATAAATAATCCATTTTATGAGACCTATATGGACGCAAGTGAGGATAGCATAGACAACCAAATACATGAAGAGAAGTGTAATCAGGGGAATACCGAAAAGAGCTTCATATGGAGAGGAATTATTAACATAAGTCGAAGGGACACGATTCATAAAATAACAAGCAGTGTAAAAATAATTATACCAATATGAGGATGGAACAGAGGCCATATTTAGAATAGTAAGACCAGTTTCACGAATATGACGATGACGACGTTCAACCAAACCATTTTGTTCAGAAGTATGTGGACATGAAAAACGATGAAAAATTCCAAGTTCTTGGAGATGCGGAGTGAGTTTGCGATACTCAACAGCATTATCAGATTGAAATATTTTAATCTTTCGGCTAAAAATATTTTCAACATGCTTTTGGAACAAAAAGATTATAGAGAAAACTTCAGATTTTTGAGACATAGGAAACATCCAAGTAAAACGACTATACGCATCAATAAATATGACATAATATTTGTATCCTTCATTAGATAAAATATGAGAGGGTCCCCATACATCAGAGATAATTAAATCTAATGGATTCAAATAAATAGTTGTACTAGATTTAAAAGGTAGCTTATGACTCCTATGCTCATGACAAAAAGAACAAAAACTAACAGTTTGGTTTGAAATTGGAAGAGAAAACTGAGAAATAACTTTGCGAACTGTGCGCATCATTGGATGACCCATTCTAGCATGTCAGGCTTGTAAACTAGCACGTTCTCCTATGCAAGCGTGAGGAGACTGAGATGAAACATCTAGTTGATAGAGACTACCTTCCCTACTGCCGTGAAGAAGAACCTTCCCGGTACATCGATCCTTCACAAGACAAAAATTTGGATGAAATTCAAATAAGACATTATTATCAGTAGTGAGACGAGAAACATGTAAGAGATTATGAGAAATTTTGGGTGCAAAGAGAACATTGCGAAGCTGCAACTTACGATCGGGTGTTCCTAAAATAGAGGAACCAACATTAGAAATTGGTATAGAAGAACCATTACCCATCTGTATTTGATCAGGACCAGTATACTCTGTAAGAAATCGAAGACGAGAAAAATCATTGGTGATGTGATCTGTAGCACCGTTTTCAGGTGTCCATGAAGGTGTTGGTAGAAGACCAGGTCCATAAGCAGCATAAGCCCGTGGAAAAGAGGATGGTGGTTGACGCCTGAGTGGACGAAAACTCTTATCATAACGATTCCAGCAATCCTGGGCCTCATGGTTCGGGCGCCCACAAAGCTGACAAGTTACAATAGTAGCTTCAGAGTTCGCAGGCCCACGTTGAGAGTCAGATCTACCAGGCCCACGTGAATTTTCAAAGCGAACAGGCCCACGTGAAGAGTCAAATCGACCAGGCTGAGTTCGGTTGTTGTTTCCAGGCCCACGAGTTGATGAAAAATGGGAAGCAGAAGACGCGGAAGTTGCAGATGGTGAAGAAAACCTTGATGAAGAAGAATGTCGAGACTGTGCAACAAGATTAGCAACTAGAAAGTTTGACGCCTTCGTCTGTTGATCAATACGCAACTCAAAAGTCAAGAGAAAAGTGAAAAAATCTCCCGTAGTTAACGAACTCATCGTCGTAGTTAGAAAAGTAACAATGGCGTCATAAGAGCTATCTAGTCCGGCGAGGAGACAATGACGAAACTCCTTGTCAGTAACAATGGTGTTGGCAGCAGCGAGACTATCAACCAAGTCTCGAGCATGATCTATATATGCTCGCATGGTTTGGGATCCTTTCTTGAGAGCACGCAGTTCACAGTGAAGATGATGGATTTGAGCATCGTACTTAGAAGCATAAAGAGATTCGAGAGAGGTCCAGATTTCTTTGGAATATGTAAGACGATGAACATGGCGAAAAACAACAGGTGTAAGAGAAGAGAACAACCAACTTACCAGGATTTTATCCTGTTTTATCCATGAAAGAAAATCCGGAGTAGGAGCTACATTATCAACAGGAGCTGCTGGGAAGGGTTTCATACCAGTAACATAGCCATCGAGATCGTAACCTTGAAGATAGGGCAGAAACTGAGCTCGCCACAAAGAATAGTTGTGTTCGTCTAACTTGACAGTAATTATATGATGAGGTTGAGAGAATTGAACATGAGCCATTGTTGAAAGTAGAGAAGGATAAGATGAATTAAAGAGTACATAGGTTGTAGTTGCTTCGGTAGACATGGTTTTAGGAAAGAAGACTACACGAAAAAGGACCTAAACCTAGCTCTGATACCAAGTTTGAACTAAGCTAGGGTTTGGTTAAGCTTTGAGAGGATACTGACAGAGATAAGAAGACACAGAACAAGAATAGAAGAAGATGTTCTTTTACTAAAACCGTATAAAACTATTACACAAACTACAAGTGTTTATATACACATATTTCCTTGAGTTGCAAGGAAAGTAAGTTTCCTAACTAAACTAGTTTTCCTAAAATACAAGATACTTGGAAAACAGGTTCCGTGTGTTATTTATCACACGTAACATATGATGCGTTAACAGGCACTAATTCTACTGGGATTTAATGTTTGGAGTTCATAAACCAACTCCTGAGGTTTCCATTTCTGGCGGCACATATAGTGGTGCTGGTGATGATATGAGTTTGATAGATGAAAATAGTCGTATATATGACTATGGGATATTGTCTCACACATTAGAAGCCATGATGTCCGAAAGCAGAAATATTTTGTATGGTATTTCCGCTCCAGATTGTGTCAAAATTCCTAAGTCATCCAATTTCGAGGACGTAAATAATGGATTGAAAACATGCGATGAACTTAATAGCCACGTAATGGGACTAGAGGAAATGGGAGGCAATGAGCTGGAGAGCAGTAATCCTCTGGATCCTCCCTCTGAGGTGGTCTGTCTCCAATAGCGATGTGAACCATAAAGGAAATGATAGATTTGCTTCCAGCATTATAGACCGGTTCATCACCAGCACAGCACACAGTCTCCCAGATGCTGCTGCTGTCCAAGCTCACCAGAGTCAAATTCTGAGTGACTCAACTTCGGCCATGGTAATATTCTCATGTCATATTTATTGCCAATCTATCAATTATGTTCTGGGTTTTGCTGTTCTGTTCACGTGTGAGATGATAGTGGTTGATTTATTGTATAGTTCCTTGGATCATTTCCAAATGTTGCTTTTCCACATTTTTCGATTTACACTATGATATATCATGAAGTGACCCTATGGTTTACCCTAAAGAGTCAAGACTTCTTATATTAACATGTTTCATAATTTCAATTACAGAATATGACCTCTGCCATTGACCAAGACTCAGCTAAAGCTGCAGTAGTAGTAGTAGTTGGTGGATCAACCGTTGAGTTTGGTGGCGGTAGCGAATGTTTGGATCAACAGTTTGTATTCGGTGATGGTACCAAATCTAGCGATCCGTTGAGTTCTCCCAGGGAAACAAATTTGATACATGTCACGACACGAAGTGATTGCAGGGATGCAGGTAATGTTGAGCACAAAATGACTGAAGATTCCTTAAGTAATGCAAGATGTACTACTGAAATTGGTTTCAAGATAACTAACCAATCTTCCAAACCAGAAGGGTCTGTATCATCATCATCTTATCCTAAGCAGCAACGAATATTTCATCCTAGCATTTTCTTAACTGTTAGTGAATCTCCACTACTTCATGTTGAGAGCAGAATGAATGGAGACTCCTGGAATGACACAAGATGTACCACTGAAATTGGTTATAAAACTAATCAATCCTCCGAATCCCCACTAGAAGGGTCCGTATCTTCGTTGAGCGCTAAGCGACGAAAAATGTTTCATCCTACTTCCAGTGCTGGACAACAACCTAGCTCCCCTTTAAACAATGGAAGTATGGATAGTTCGCCTACTTTATCTATGGATTGTAGCAGTGAACATGTAAGCATTGGAAGGGCTCTGGAAGTAGACAGGAATTTAGTGAAAACTACTGGGGATGACAGAAATACAGATCCTAACGAGATACATTTAAATGTTTCACTTGCTGATTCAGGAGAGGAACTGGTAAATGTTTCTCAAGAAAACAAAGATGTTGGAGAGACATCTAGAATGAGAACCGATGCTGAAGGGTCATCACCACCAAGGATCTTCAGAAATTTGAAAGAGAATGAATATATTGTGCATAACGGATTACTCAAGGACCAGATATCTGCAGGTATTTCCTTCTATCGCGGCGACATGCAAATGGATTTTGTAACTACTACGGCCTGTGTTACACCCTCGCGGGTTTTGAGTCCCTTGAATTCACAGTGGGGAAGTCCAGAGAGTAACTTCTTTTCAAGGACTACCCAGCCAGGTTGACAGAGAGGGTTTCTGAAATTTTTTCTTCTGATGGCCCTGCGTTTACTGGTTCTCGTAAAAGGACTGCAACTCCGGCCAATCTTGTAAAGGTCAGTGCTTACACCATTTTTTCCCCTTTAAAGGTCGGTGCTTACACCATTTTTTCCCCTTTTATTTCTTTTTTGGCTATTTATCTTAATCAAATGCAAGAAGGAAAATCTATTTGCTAACATGTTGGTTGAATGTGGAGCCTTGCGACATTAGTTATACCAAACATGAAAGTTGAATCATACTGTCCTCTTAACCCTTTTGAAACAATTTACTGATTATAGGCCATAATGGCTGCTTCACTGTGTGATAAAGTTCTAATGGTATCTGTTATGGGGTGTTTATTTATTTTCTTTTATTTTTTAACAAACCTACCGAGATGTCATTTGATTGATGAAGGAAATAAGAACAGAAAAGGAGGTTGGCAAAATCTGTTGCTTACACTTTTAAAAAATTGCAGAGATTAATGGAATGGTGGCCTGAAGGTCCTTCTACTCAGGATACCAATATATCGTCAGACATTATTGGTGGAGAGAAGGTTCCAACTTCCCTCAGCTTGCTGACATCCGTTTCTGTACAAGTGGCTGAGAATTCTGAATATAAGCAAAGACTTGAAAGGGCCAATTTTATGGATAAAGAGGACATCGAAATCGTCAAAATCCAAAAAAGTCCTAAGGTTGCGCCAGTATCGGAGAATATGATACCTTATTCTAATCGCTGCATCGAGAAGATCAGTGAAGTTAAAATGGATGGAGATCTCTTGCCTAGAGATTTAGATCATGTATGTATCGGAGAATATGATACCATAGTAGTAGACTTGTATTTTCTGCAAATCTAATTTCAGAGTCTGCTTGCAGGTGTTTTATGAGTTTTCTGAAGCTATGAAACACCAGATGCTGCCATTGGCAGAAAATCTCAATCTGAGACAGGTATAATTCCCCATTTTCATCTTCTTTTCGTGACATAGATCACTTTATGCCGCTTCTCAATCTTTTTACATACAAATTCTCTTTTCTCCTTTTTTTTTTTTTTGAGTTTTAGCTTGCAATCAAAAATAGTTGGTAGGTCAACATTTCTAGTTTACAGCAAGCACTATAAATATTTTTCAAAATGTAGGTTTCCAATTTGGAAGACATATTTGGCCGACTAGAAAAGGCTAATAAGTACAAAGTTATATGCAATCAGATACAGTCCCAGTCCCAGGTTTGCTCACTGATGAAGAGTTCTTATAAACTAAGTTATACGATTCTAGACGGATTTAGTGGGATTTTTTTTTAAGTATCAAATGATTTGGTTGCCTTTCTTTCTAATTATATGTGTTTAACGGCTGTGTAGGAAATACATAATCACGATGTTAACCTCCAGCAGAACCGGTAATGTTCTCCATCACGTTGTGGCCTTATATCTATAAGAATGACTTGCCGGTACTGGAAGTTAAGAGGTAATACCATTCATTTTGATCTTTTGTTTGGTTCAGAGTAGTCGAAGCAAGGCAATTGCAACAGATGCTTGTGTACAAACTGTTGGCGAAATTGTAACAATAATTGAAAAAGCATGAGAGAAAAATACTTAGCTCAAAACATGCTTGTATGATGTTCCTGTAGATGCAACTGGAACTAGTAGAGGCACGTATGAGATACGGTGTCCTAAAGGCAATATCGCCTACTACTCCTCTGAGATGCTATAGCAGTTGGCGAGTTACCTCCAGGATACAACTACTGATAGTACCCCTCAATGTAGCACACAAAGAGAGTACTCTTAGAGCTTGGCAACACAGTAAGTGAATAACTTAAACAGAGAAAAAACTTAATAGTTAAGAACTGTTTGCAGAAAACAGAAGAAGAAGAAGAAGAAGAAGAAGAAGAAGAAGAAGAAGAAGAAGAAGAAGAAGTTCTTCTCTGATGTGTTTGAAGAAATGAAAACTACCTCCTTATATAGTGTTTTGAGTGGTTACAAAATAAGAGGAAAATGCCATGCAAAAAGACCATGCGTAGACAGAAAATACTGGTATTGTTTTGTTATTAAAACAAACAGTGTAAGACAAAAAAATCAGACATAAAACAGAGTGTTGCTTCTGTCAGGTGCAGAACAACTTTTGCAGAAATCAGCTTTTGCTTTAGGCATGCGAGACACACACATTGAATCCAAGCCAAACACGTACAGACAAGAGAGGTAAGATTCTTCTACATGTGTGGAAACCACGTGCGAAAATTTCAGTAAAAAGATAGGGTCTAATGCACCCACACCCGGACGGACGGCGGCGTGCGTGCTTCTGTGCGAAGCACCGCACGTACGAGAAAGACAACCTTGCCATAGTCTAGGTCTTCCCCCATCACACTAAAGTATGTAGACCCCAAGGGCCATGCCCTTTAGGAAAAACCCATGGTATTTAAGTCTAAAACTCTAAATATTTCAGTCTATGTGGGACTAATGTTTTATCTATTCAAAACGAAAAAACAACTAGCGGGCAATTGGTCTAAGGATTAAATCATGGCCCATGCATATTTGGTTTCAAAACAAAAGCGTTTTTTCTAACACAAACAAGCTAAGTTGCAGTTATTGCGTCTGAGGCAGGAACGACTGCGTGTAATTTTCTTCTTTTAGATATGTTATTTCTTTTCATTCCAAGAAAGACTCTTTGCTTACCAGTTATTTGTGTTCTTTGCTATGTAGAAAAAATATCAGTTGCTGCATTCTCGAATTCAGGAAACTAAACTTGTATCAAAATCTTTTGCAAACCACTGTAAACCTGGTGGTAGAGGTGTTCAGCTTAAAGATAGTCATGTGACATCTGTTTTAGTTGACCAGAACAACAAAAACACGGTAAATTTGGCTCTTAATATGTGCACGTATTGTGTTTCTGTTTTCCCTTGTACACTTTTAGTTTCTTATTTGTTAATTTATAGTTTACTCAAGAAGAACGCCAAAAAAGTGGATGCAAAGAGGAAAGAGCTTGGTTCTTTGGCTAATAAAGTAAAAGAGTTAATTCAGTCACTCATCTTCTCCTGTAAGATCAAAGGAGAACCAAGTTCCAATGATGTTGTTGTATTAGTTAATGAACAGTTGAAGAAAAAATCATCTAACAGATTTGTGCACCAGTACCTACAGGTGTACATACTACCCTTTCATTACTGTCATCGATTTCTTGAATGATTCATTTTACTCAGTCTTCTGTGAGGGTTTGTGTTAACTGAAACCTAACAGAGTAAAAACTAGAAGACAACTAACAGTAACAGAATAAAAAGGATTTAGGCGCCCAAGTGCCGTACACACAAAGAAAATAGTAAATGGCCCCTCAATCTGATGCAGGGTGAGAAATATGCATCAGATTGTTGCATAGACTAGAGAAGACAGGGTAGTTGAGGCCCTTTGTAAAAATGTCAGCTAGCTGCTCTGTTGAAGGAATGTAGGTGAAGGAGACAAATTCATCTTCTAGTAGGTCACGAACGAAGTGATAGTCGACTTCAATGTGCTTAGTTCGAGCGTGAAAAACAGGGTTAGCCGTAAGTGCATGTGCTCCATCATTATCACAATAGAGGGTGTAAGGTGTCTCTAGAGGAACATTGAGTTCAGACAGAAGTGTTGATAGCCACATTACTTCAGCAGTGAGGAGTGAGAGCACTTTATACTTAGCTTCGGTGATTGACTTTGAAACAGTGGGTTGTTTCTTCGACTTCCAGGAAATGAGAGAATTACCAAGAAAGACGCAGTAGCCAGCTGTGGATTTCCTAGTATCAGGGCAACCGGCCCAATCTGAGTCGGAGTAACCTTTGAGGGATGTGATATCACCAGCAGTAAGAGTGATGCCAGATCCAAGAGTACATTTCAGATAGCGCAAAATTCTCTTGACGAGAAGCATGTGTGTTGTTCGAGGCGCATGCATAAACTGAGAAGTGTAATTGACACCAAAGGTAATATCAGTACGAGTAAGTGTTAGGTACTGTAAGGTGCCAACAATGCTTCGATACTCAGAGGGATCAGGAAGAAGCTCCCCATCATTGATTGAAGCTCTTGGTCCATGTGCAACTAGAGTGGTGTAGGGCTTGCAGTTGATCATTCCGGTGCGTTGAAGCAGCTCCATAGTGTACTTGGACTGAGTAAGAAGCATTGAGTTTCCTGAAGTATCGTGCTTGACCTCAATGACCAAGAAATAGTGTAAATCACCCAGGTCTTTCATTTCAAAGACTGTGTTTAGCTTCTTAAAGAAAGATGATAGTAGAGACGGAAAACTGCCAACGAGGAGAATATCATCGACGTAAAGAAGAAGAAGCAACACATCTGAGCCGGAGAAGTAGATGAACAAGGAGTGTGATCAGACTCTGACATAATGAACCCTTGAGTAATAAGAAAACTGCTGAACTTCTCGAACCATGCACGAGGTGACTGCTTTAAGCCGTAGATGGCTTTATTAAGCTTGCAGACGTGAGTGGGATATTCTGGATCTATAAATCCTTTTGGCTGCTCCATATAGACAGTTTCTTTGAGATCACCATGGCGGATAGTCCATCCATTAGTGAGAGAAATTGTCAGTACAACTCTTATGGTAGTGAATTTTATGACAGGACTGAAAGTATCTGTGTAGTCGATGCCATCAAGCTGCAGATATCCCTTGGCCACCAAGCGTGCCTTATGTCTCTCAATGGTCCCATATGATCGAAGCTTAACCTTATACACCCATTTACAACCCAACACATGCATAGAAGGATGGTATGGAACTTTTGTCCAAGTGTCATTTTCCTGAAGAGCTTGATGTTCATTTTTCATAGCAGTGACCCAAACTGGTAGTTTTTCTGCTGCTGTGTAAGTCATAGGTTCTTGAGGACATAAAACAGATGTAACAAAAGCCATTTGTAATGGATGTGTAGTTGTATAGTAGGTTACAAAATATGGTAGGTATTTGGGTTTATGAATGTCAGCATGATATCTGGTGGTCATAGTATGAGAAGGAACCACTGCAGTTGTAGGGGCATTTACTAAAGGTACAGTAGGGTGGGTGGGTGAAGGTTGTAATGGATAGTCATGTTCAATGTCTTCAATGATGACAGATGAAGATGTTAAAGGGTCAACAATGGGTAAGGGGATGGGAATGGTTACCTGTGTAGTAGATAAAGAACCATCAGAGGCAGGGCAAGTGCAGAATGGGAATACCAGCTCATCAAAAACCACATGTCTTGAGATATAGACTTTATTTGAGGACTTGTCATAACACCTATACCCTTTGTGAAGTTGACTGTATCCAAGAAAGGTGCAGGGAATGGACTTTGGACTCAGCTTATCCTTCCATGAATGCCCAAGAAATGGAAAACATGCACACCCAAAAACCCTCAAGAAAGAAAAATCTGGTGGTTTGTTAAACAGAATCTCAAAGGGTGTTTTGTAAGCAAGTAACTTTGATGGGGTTCTGTTGATGATAAATGTGGTAGTGAGAAAAGAATCTAACCAAAATCTCTTTGGCAGACAAGCAGCAAAGATCAGGGTATTTCCCACTTCAGATATGTGTCTAATCTTCATCTTTGCTGCTCCATTTTGTTAAGGAGTGCTTGGACAAGAAGAACACACAAGAATGCCTGATTCATCAAGAAATTGCTTGAAGGGTACCTTGACTAACTCATGAGCACCATCATATTGAAACACTTTGACAGTGGAGGAGAACATGTTCTTAGTGGAGGACTTGAAGTACTTGAAGCACATGAGGCTCTCATACCTAGTCTTCATAGGATAAATCCATGTGTGTTTACTGAAATCAACAAGGAACATGATGTAGTATATAAACCCCAAAGTAGAGGGTATAGGAGCTGGTCCCCATATGTCACAGTGAACAACCTGAAGTGGAGATGTAGAGACTCTGTTGGATGATAAAAATGGAATTCTCTTGCTTTTACCAATTTGACAGGACTGACAGATTGAATTGAAGTTATCTGGAGTGAGATGAATTAAAGATTTTGTAGCCAGTTTCTGTAAAATTGCATTGGCTGGGTGGCCAAGTCATTGGTGCCAAATATGGGTAGAGCATTTGGTAGCTACATGAGCTTGAGGTTTATCAGAGTGAGGAGAAAATAGAGGGTATAGATTACCATCCTTAGGACCTTCAGAGATGACTTTTTGGGTAGTTAGATCCTTAATAGTAGACCCCTAAGGTGTAAATTCAATGGAGCAGTGATTATCACTTGTAAGCTTTCCAACTGACATAAGATTGCGATGTAGATCAGGAACATATAGTACTTATTTTAGAGCAATGGTGGAGTCAGTTGAATTGAGCACAGAGTCACCTACAATCTTAATTTGTAGCGGATTTCCATCCCCTACTAGAACTTGTTCAGTGCCAGAATAAGGTATCGGGTTGTGCAAGACAGTAGCAGTATTGGTCATGTGACTTGTAGCTACTGAATCAGATAACCATTGGATAGGTGGTGAAGGTAAATATGAGGGTGTAGATACCCGAACAGTATGGTGAGCCTGGTGTTTAGAACCATTGGGTTTATGGCCATTTGGTTTTCCATATTTGTAAGGGCAGACATATGCAGTGTGTCCATATTTCTTGCATATTTGGAATACGTATTCACTATAGTCAGGTTTAGTATTTGATGATGAAGATGAACCCGAGTTAGGTGTAGAAAGAGTATTTTTTGTAAAGAATGCGGAAGACGTGATATTGTCAACAGCCAGAGTAGTTTCAATAAATTGATTTCGTAGCCACTGTTCATGTTGGACAAGATGATATTTGAGATCATTAAACTTCAAAGAGACATCTCTGTTTTGAACTGAAATCATAAACTGGTCAAAATCGCGACCTAACCCATTCAACATGTGCATGACTAGGTCCGAGTCACTGACGTTCACCAATAGCAGATGAAGAATCGGAGATATCTTTTATCTTTTGCAAATAAATCATCACTGAGTCGGCACCGCGTCTCATGTTGTATATCTGATTTGAGAAAGAGGTAGGAAGATATTCCCATACCTGTCTGGAAGTAGTAGATCCAAGAATATCCTTAGAGACTAAGGAGGTAAAGGTTGCATTGAGATAGCTGATAAAGAACCGATCCCATTTTCTCCATAGAGCGTAGTCTGGATTTTCATCTGTACCAGAAGCAGTGGTGATAGTCTTAGGTGGTAATGGAATGGAACCATCAATAAAACCATACAAATCGGTGCTGATAAGGATGGATTCCATCTGAAATTTCCAGACTAAGTAGTTGGAGTCATCTAATTTCTCAGACACATAGGTTGAGATGTTAGTAATTGGTATTGATTGAGGAAAATTGTATGTGAAAGATGACTGTGGTTGATGAGTTTGAAGTGGTATTGTTTCATCCTCAGATGAAGAAGCCATTGTAATTGGCTGTGTAGTGAATTAATGATGGCGGCGACTGTTGTGAGGAACAAAAACCTAAAAAATTGATACCATGAAAGAAGTTAATTCATTGATAAAAGAGTTTTGCGCATCCAACACATGACAGA
Organism: Papaver bracteatum; assembly: GCA_023529315.1. Classification (NCBI taxonomy): domain Eukaryota; kingdom Viridiplantae; phylum Streptophyta; class Magnoliopsida; order Ranunculales; family Papaveraceae; genus Papaver; species Papaver bracteatum. Next base: position 2,545,620 of record JAJJWX010003277.1, on the reverse strand, counting down.
TACCTCAACATTTATAGTGGATGTGAGGGTTTGTGTTAACTAAAACCTAACAGAGTAAAAACTAGAAGACAACTAACAGTAACAGAATAAAAAGGATTTAGGCACCCAAGTGACGTACACACAAAGAAAATAGTAAAGGGGCTATCTTCTAACAGTATCCTTGTTATTATTATGATTATATCTATTTTTTCTTGAACAACTGTATTCATAAACTTGTGTTTTCTGATGCAGTTAACCAGTCTCCTTTTAGATAATATGCTAGACGTAGTTGAGGAGGCACTCACGGTTAAAATCGAGCTTAGTAATTTGATTAAAACAAGTTTTAATTCGCCAAGTGGTAAAACTATTCTCCTATTTTCTTTTTCCTTTTTTTTTTCTGGAATGAGACAGTGACAGACATTACCATAAGTTGTAAACCTGTAACTCTGAGTTTTGATTGATCTCCATACCGATTGCATGTGCATATGGAGTTATCCAACTCATCGTCACAAGCCTTATGTCAAATATATATTATTCTTAGTGTTGTAGACATGCTTTAGCACCTATAGCAGTTTTGTCTAGTTTCTAAAAGTAGTCATTGAGTGCCCGCCACACTGGCATTATATCAAAATAATCTAATAGAGTTTTAAATGCCTAATCTAAAATTTAACGTAAAGTTCTGGACTATTTTTAGTTTTCACAAGTTCTCTTTATTCATTTATTAGGACAGGTCTCTCGCACGTTTACTAGTTCCAACTTGATCTGCTTCTTTGATACATGTATACTTTGGATCTATGTGACAGCTGGCCAACTTGATTTTCAACTCCAATTTATTGATTGCAAGAGTGGACATATAGTGACTCTGACTCTGGACATGACTTGTTTGAAACAGTATGCTCCAGTTGACTCAATTTTCTGAATAGAGATTTAAACATTGCAGTATTTTGTTATCATTTGATTAATCTGATTTCCTTAATCCGTTATTTTGTTCCAGAGGTGTATACCCCATAGAGATTCTTCCTTCACAAGTGAAGTCACAATCACCAGTATCGCAACTGTGCTCTGCTGAAATTTTGTCTGCAGTCAGGACTCTAAAACCTGATCACTCTAGGATTCTAAGGCTCTGTAGATGTGTTTCCCAGGTACTAAGAAATAATAAATAAGACTTTACAACTAGCAACCACTCAAACATACAACCATCATTAACCTCAGTTTTACAACATGAATCATACATAAGACCGCACACCTAGCAACCATTGGTTGATCATACACCCATCCTTAACCCCAGTTTTACTATTTGTATGGTGTCAATATGAATTTTGATCCGAGTCAGCGCTAAAGTAGGGATCTGCTTAACTTGATATATCACACGGAAGCAATCGAAACAAAACAGCAACAACAGGAGAATCCGCTCCAAATATTGATAAGAAAATACTCCAATCCAGGAGCAACTCTAATCCAAGAGTTAAGAGAAACAATGGTTTAAACCAAAATACTGAATCAATAATATTAATCAAATAACAAGCTCGCAAGCTGAGACAAGAAGAGAAAGAAAATGCTATTTATCCCTAGACTGACCTGAACTACACAACCGTGTAGGTTATCCTAACAACCTAATCTCCTAAATTCATGTTGGTTCCTTATAAACTCTGGAAAAACTAATTAACAACATAAGTAAATCCTAACAAAACAGAAACAATGACCTGGACAGGAGACTCGTAACAATATACTATTAGATACGTCCCGTATCAGGCTCCCCCACTGCGACAAAACTCGCCTCGAGTTTACCTTGTTCAGCCATAAACATATGATCACCATAAGAACCAACATTGATAACACATAAAGCCTTATTAGGAAGCATTCCCTTTTCCTACTTGACCTGTTATCTCTTGGTCGGAAGCAACAACATTTTTGTTCCCCTCCAGTAGAACTCATAAGTATTTTCCTTGCCACGAAACAATGCATCAACATAATACTGACATGGTCACCCCAAAATAACATGGCACATATCTATGTCTATCACCTCGCAGATTATAGTGTCATGGTAAACCTTTCCAAAAGCAATGGGAACTTTACAGACCCGTTCAATTCTTGTTTCTAACACGGTTTTGATCCATCCAACTCGATAAGGATGGGGGTGTGGTTCCGTTGGCAAACTGAGTTCTCGGACAACCTTCCATGATACAAGATTCTCAGTACTCCCACTGTCGATAATAAAGTCACAAGCTTTTTCCAGAATAATGCCCTTAATTTCAAATAGTTTATTTCTTTGGGTTTATTCTCTTATTTTTGGGGGTAAGGAGTATTTTTCCTTTCTTTCCTTCACATTGCAGCACCTTACTCACCACCAGAACATTTCCCCCCAAGTTATCAGCATAAAATTTCTCAATTACTTTATCTTCCTCGCTTACCATATGTTCTATAGACTTACTCTCACCGCCATCGACTAGTGCTGTTTGACGCCTTTTTGGTCACTCTTTTGAGTGATGTCTTGGCAGTCTACAGCGGTAACAAATGTTGCTCATTGGTTTGGCATAAGGATTATTACATTTCTTCATGGTAGAAGCGTCGACTGTAGGCACCCTTGGCGATGGTGGCGGAGGCTGAAAAGTGGGTATTATTGTTTGAGACGTTGTTGATGTTTCAAGTGATACTGATCTGGTTCGCTTTGGTTCCCCATTTTCCTTTGTTGTCACCTTTGGCTGTAGCTCAATCTTCTGAGCTAGGCTTACTGCTTCAGTCACCATCGATATTGGGTGAAGGTACAAAACTTCTTTGAATTCATGGTCTAAACCACTAAGATAACGCGAAACTTGTTGCACCTTTGTCTCCGGCAAATTAACCCTTGAACCCAATCGATAAAATTCTTCGTTATACTCATCAATTGGCATCATATTCTGTGAGAATTGTTGATATCTTTGGAAAGGTTTTTGAGCATAGTCGAAAGAAAGAAATCGAGCCTTCATTAGGCGCCGCATCAGGGACCAAGACGTGATTGCAGCATCACCCCTAAGTCTTCGATTATGCACGGTTTGTCGCCACCATGAAGTAGCTCCTCCCTTCAACTTATATGATACCAACTTGACTTGTTGGGATTCAGGGATTTTTATGCATTCAAAAAAATCCCCAACAACAGAAATATAATCTAGAAATCATTCAATATCGATCTTACCGTCATAGGTTGGCACTTCCAGTTTCATCTTATATGCTGATCTGGTGTCGAATCCGCCATAGATTGCATCAATTTGAGAGACATCATTATAAGGAAAATTAACATCCAAATCTTCTTCTTCCCACTCATTCATGGCTGGTCGTCCATGCCTCCTCGGTCCTTCATACCTAAGAAGATTCTGCATGAGATTTTAGTAATCCTGGACATGATTACGGAAGTCGTTCTCATACAAATTTGATCTTGCATAGGTTTTCTTTGCATAACATCTTCCACCTCCTCTAAGTCCATAAATCTATCAGGAGCAAAGTCATATTCTGAAAACCCTTGCCCATCCCGAGCATTTCTTATGCGATACTCATTGATGCCTTGTTCATTCCATGAAACTCTCGATATATGGTTTACCTTTATAAAACCAGAGTCACCAGCTTCTTCGAAGAAGTTAGTTGTCCGACTTGGGCCTCCTCTGAAATTTCTTCTTGAACCATAGGGATCTCCACTCTCACAGCCTTTAGCGTTAAACTTTTAGCCCAATAGGTTTTGAAAACGATTGTAAGGTCGTCGTTCTCTTTCTTGATTATGCTCAACAGGGTGCGGTTTCTCAATCTTCAAATCCTTCATTGAATCTTGTATATACTTCAACATTTGTGTATGGGACAGTAAGCTATCCCCTAGTCCAGTGGTGATTTGGTCCCAAGATTCAATCATCACCAACATAGGATCTTTAGCAATGCCCCTTTCCATGTTATTGTTTTCAGTGTTTGTCATTTTTCTTGAATACCCTAGATTATATGGGAATCCTCAACCGAATCTAAGATAGATAGTAAAGATATGCAACGGGAATGAATGGTTGCTCTGAATACACCTGATATAGCACGTGAAAGCAATCGAAACAATACAACAATAACAGGAGAATCCACTCCAAATATTGATAAGAAAACACTTCAATCTAGGAGCAACTCTAATCCAAGAGTTAAGAGAAACAATGGTTTAAACCAAAATACTGAATCAATAATATTAAGGTACATTTAGACTTTAGGTCCTAATTTTGTGACCAACTTTGAGTTTGGGTCATAGGAAAATTGTAATTAGAGTTTGGGTCTCTGGACCAAAATTGTCTGTCTTGACATTTAGTAAAATGTTATTCCGTTAGAACGTGAGTAATACGTGTTGTCAAAAACATATTGAACCACCTCATTATTCGTCAAACTTTCTTCTTTGTCAGAGATGATTGTCAATTGAACCGGTTACTGTTGCCGCCTATTTTGGTAGTAAAAGATGAAGATTGTTTCGTGTTTTTGAAGCTGTAAGAGTTCTAGGATGATTAATAAGGTTTTGTTTTGCTGGAATCTCAAGAGTGAATTTTGTGAAGAAGATGATGTTGTTGCTGGGATATAATAACGTGAATTAACGTTGTCGTTGGTTTGGGAATGAATGGAAGACGTGAGTAGTATTTTGTTGTTGCAGTTAGTTTAGGATAATGGGTTTGTTGTGAATTCTAAATCGCGGGGATAAAATAAGCTATAAAGAAAATGTATTGTCTATATCTGTGATATAACATCGCCTGCACTTAACCTGTTTAACATTTTTCCACAGAGAAAAGCTCCTCTCCAAATGGTAGATTCTAGAAGTATGTAGGTGGAATAAACTCTCTAATTTTCACTTTTGTCGTAAATGATCATTATGCAACTTCAAACCACCTATCAACAACATGATTGGGAAAAAACACAATTTTATTATGTAAGAATCAATGTTTATTTTGCAGCCACTAGAGGAGGAGGTGGATTTAATACTTAATTTTTTTCTATTAATTTCCCAAGAGTTCATTGGGTTAGTGTAAAATTCTGTCAAAACAAGTTGGAGTTCATTCAAGGTAGAAAACATGGTCTGCGAAGAAGATGAGGGTATACACAGTAAATAAGTTAAAATGATAGGTCTAAATTTGTAATTTAACTTACTTAACTCTCTTTTGGATGGTCAAGACGGTCAACTTGGGTCATGAGACCCAAACTTCTAATTAAAATTTTCCTAGGACCCAAACTCAAAGCTGGTCACAAAGTTGGGACCCAAAGTCTAAATATCCCAAATATTAATTAAATAACGAGCTCGCAAGCTGAGACAAAAAAAGAAAGCAAAGGCTATTTATCCCTAGAATGATCTGAACTACACAACCGAGTAGGTTATCCTAAAAACTTATCTACTAAATTCCTGTTGGATCACTTATCTTATTAGACTCTGGAAAAACTAATTAACAACATAAGTAAATCCTAACAAAACGAAAACAATGACCTGGACAGGAGACTCGCAACAATATACTATTATATACGTCCCATATCATAACTCGAAAGTCTTGTTCGTAAATTCCATTAAAAGAAAATTATGGGTGAAAAATTTTGTTTATAGAAGAGGAATAACTTCTTTTTATCCTTTCCTTTCCTTTCCTTTTTGACTCATTTAATTGGTTGTTTCCTTATTCCCTTAAAAAGAGGGAAATCTTGATGAAGTGGAACTGGTTTCTTTGGAGGAAATGAGTTTTTTTTTTTTTTGCTTCTTCAGTGGTGAATATGGATGTTTCATAAGTGGCATCACTTTTAAGACATCCTTTAGATATAAAATCCTAAATATTAGGGGGAAAAAAGTTTTATCTCCAACCTATAAAGTTTTTTTATCATTCTTTTACTTATTTGTAGGCATACAATTGGTTAAAATTATTTTAATTTTAATTTTTAATGATTTTTATTAACAAAAATGTGACTAGGATATGTAGACATCTTCTAAGTGTCTATCTTTTTGTTCTTTCTTTTTCCACATAGCCTTCACATCAATAGGTTGGAGATGGTTTTTTATAAATATGGTTGTGTATCCTATGTGGATTAAGGCTTTTTTTTTGTCACACATTGAGAAGTTCTTAGGCTGAGTGTAGTGGAGTAAAAGAAGGGGGTGATAGCGACATCTGGGCGTGGCTGAAGGCTTAATCCAAACTTCTATCTTTTTTTCTCTGCTCGAAAGTAGGGAAGGTTAGCGGGGATTTCAAACTGAGCGAGGAATGAGACATCGCCAGAAAAAACGAAAAAGCGAGGAGAGGGACCTCGCTTTTGTAAAATTCAGCGACGATTGGGGCCTCGCTCTTGAGATACCAAGAACAATTCATACTCAAATGAAATTAAACATACATCCATCGACATATTAATACATAATCAGCCCAGTCAAGCTATGAAGGGGGGCATCGCTTTAAAGCTATGTCTGTTACCTTGCTCACAGCTATGTCCAAGACCTCGCCTATATTCTAATTCCCTCCCCAGCCACTGCACTCAGGCCTCTCTTCAGCGTGATGTGGCAACACTGCTCAACCCATACTTCACTCCTCCACTACACTCATCCTTACAGGAACATTGAAGTGAGAACCGGACCAACAAGATATATCGGTTCTGCCCAAGAACCAGATTTCCATGGAAAATATGAGCCGGTCTAAAGATTTGGTTTTGACCTTGACCGGATTTCTTGGAAACATAAACTAGTTCAGAAGGATACACGGACACTCATATTCTGGGAAAATAATTTCAGCTTGACCATAAATTAAAATATTTAGTTTTTCTAATTGTCAAGATATTCCCTTGTTATCAAGGTTGGATAGATTTATTATCTTAATGGATTGGGAAGCTAAATGTCTTGCCTCTAGTTAGCAATTCAGCGTATAGAGAGAAGTTCGGAACGGAAAACATACGGGTATTATACAGATTCGGGACATTCAGCTTCGGTCAAAAATCCGGTCAATGGTTCGTTGTTCGAACAATTTTTCAGAACGACATACATACATGTAAATTCGTTTTACAATTGTGAGTTCGGCATTGAAAATTCGGCTTAGATCATCTTTTCGGAAAACATATTTTAGAGGGGAGTACATGAAAATTTGACTTGAAATACAATATATAGAAATATCTAGTATATTATTCAAAAACAATGTGAAGTCTGGAATGCTGCCTATCATGCTTTAGGTAACCTTTTTTGTTCGAGTCCCAACCCATTCATCTTTTTAAATCCTTATACCAACCTTCCGAATTACATAGACGAACTATTCAGATTCACGAAATATTATGAATCCATATAATCCGCGTACTAAGGACGGGGTTTAAGTAATTTGGCCAAATCATGCGGGTTCGGTGAGTTCGAAATGATTCGACGAATTACTAACTAGGGCCCTGCCTTAATTCGACCAACGATGAAAAGACTAATTTTTGATCTTGCTCCCATTCTACTCATATGTAATGGAGGAACTTCTTTTAAATCCCCATTTAAATTTGAGAATTTCTTATCACATCTTGACTTCTTAGTTCTTAGCTAGTACGGGGGCGGGGGGAAATTTTAACTTTTTATGGGAAACCAAATTTTAATTTTAGTCAAAAAAACTTGGAAATTAGTCACTTCTATCCCAAACTTCGAAGTTCGAAATTCTTCATTAAAAAATAGGGAGAGAAATTTTTGGCTCACTACAAGATGAAATGGATATGGTTGAAAACTTAACTAATGTAATTGATAGTTTAGAAGATATTAATTCTTTATCTAATGTGGAGTATGCCGAGAGAGAATATTTCAAAATAAGCACAATGTTGTTGCTCTAAATATTATAAGAAAATTGCATGTTAGAGCTAAGCGCTAGTGGCTTGTGGATGGTGAAAAGAGTTCAAGATTTTTCATAAGAATGCTTCTTTCAGATACATGTCAAATGGAATTAGTAATCTGGAGATTAATGGAGTGTTATGTCATGATAAATACCTTATAAACTCTAATGCTAAAAGATCTTATTTTTAGCTTTCCAAGGAAGGTACTCTGCATATTCCACATTTTGACGAACTTTTGTTACCTTCCTTACGTGTGCAACATGATATTATGTTGGAGAAACATTTTGAAGAAGATGAAGTCAGAAACGTTATTACTAATTTTTTTTTAAAGAAGTCTTTTATCCCGCTTTGTGAGGTACACTATGGAATTTTTTAAATCATCATCAAATTATGAAGACTGAATTAATGGTTATTTTTAAAGAATTTTACGATATTGGTACCCTGGACTGGAGACCAAACTGCATCAATATTCTTCTTCTTCTTCCAAAGTCTAATAAGGTTGTTTCTATGTGCAATTTCAGGACCATTAGTCTTACTGAAGGTGTATACAAGATCATCTTTAAGTGTCTGGTAAATGCATCAAAGTTGGTAATTTCTTCCATAATTTATAACTTTCAAGGTGTATTTGTTGGCGAGAATAAAATAGCTGATGATATATTAACTGCTTTTGAATTTCTTGACGCTAAAGACAGAATAAACTCTCCAAGGTTAGTTGTCAAAGTTGATCTGCAAAAGGATTTTGATAGTATAAATTTGATATGGCTGGATTACACTCTATCAAGGTTTGGTTTTGGACAGGTGGAGACAATGGACTCAATAACATTTAACCAATGTTAGATTTTCTATTACTCTAAATGATTCTAGTACTGATCTTTTTAGGAGTTGTAAAGAGGTGAGAAAAGGTAAACCTATCTCACTTATCTTATTCATTCTTGTGGTAGAGGTTTTATCTCTGATGATCAAACCAACTGCTGATTTAGACTTGTTACATGGTTTCAAGCCATCAATTAAATGAGTACAAATTACTCATCTGCAATTTGTAGATGTCTTGATTGTGTTTTTGGATGACAGTGAAGAAAATATTACTAAATTTAAAAATCTTCTTATTGTGAGTTGGTTTTCTGGGTTAAAAGAAAACATCAAGAACAATGCTTTAGTGGATGTTGGGGATGTAATTTATGTTGATTCTTGTGATGTGTAAGAGTTCGTTTTCCTATGAATTATCTAGGAATACCTAAATATAAATTTGTTGTTGTTTGGGAAGTCATAATTCAAAAATTTTAGAAAAGTTTAAGTGCATGGAAAAGAAAATACCTTACTAAGAGGGGAAGGTTAATGCTTATCGCTTATGTGCAGTTTAGCCAGCCAATATCGTGTTTTTCTCATTTTCAAATCCCAGCTTCTATTGAGAAGCAAATGAATATGATCATTAAACATTTTCTTTGGGGTTGAACAACTGCTAAGAAGAAGAGGGGATTGGTTAGTTGGAAGAAAGTTTGTTTATCGAAAGAGTATGTATCAAGAAAATCATGTTGGTGAATAAGGCTTTGCATGCTAAGCTAAGTGGTGCTGGAGATATGGTGTGGAAAAAAATACACTTTGGAGGCAAATTATTCAACACAAATTGGAGGTAATTTTTTGGCTCTTTTACAATGATATTTCAAAATTAGTTGGAAAATGTTTGTGGACTGGAATCTTAAAATCTAAAGTGATCATTCAACAAGATTCTTCTATGCAAACAATTAAGTGGTAATAAAGCTCTTTTTCGGAAAGATAGATGTGCTGGTAATTCATTTTGGCAAACTCTCTTTATAATATTTATGGTTTGTTTATGAATAAGAATATCAAATGATGATGTATACCAATGATGTGCTTGCATTATGGGATTTCAATTTTTCTAAAGCCTATGAGATATTGAAATAGGCATGGGAGTTGAGTTACTTCGATCTATTAACATGCCAATGGCTGATGCGGGGTATGATTACCTGAAATGGATTATTTGGTGCTATTTTTGTGTTTCTTTTTGTTGCAATATTATTAAAGAAAATTTCCTTACAAGAGCATGTAGAACCCTTTAATTCCACAGAAGGTCACTTGTTTCACCTAGACTTTTTGATATAATGCAACACCAACATTGGATTATACTTGGAGTTATATTATAAATGGATGCTTGTTAAGTAAGAAACTGCGGATTCCAATTCTCGTCTTTTTATGCTTTGTGAAGAGAAAAAAACATTATGGAATTTCTATATCAGGAGTTTTAAACCAGCTCGGGTTTTTAGAGATATTATCAATTATACAATCTAGGAATGATAAATAATAAAATGTAGTTCAAAGAAGCGCATATTGTGGAGTATGATACTTTTTCCAATTTGGTGGACAGTTTGGAATGAAAAATAATTCTTGGAAAATACCCGCATTCGGAACAGCTGCTGGATGATACTAAAGTTTGTCTTCTCAATTGGTCTTTTGGCACCGACATTTTTACGAATACCTATATTAGTCATATTATGTATAATTGGTAATTAGTTTTCTTTCTTTTGTAGTTTTTTGGTTTTACTGGAAGTTTCTGTTTGACATGCTAAAATAATTACTACTTTGTATCGCCTTTGTAACTTTCTCAAGGCAGCCACGTCTTTATGGTATCCCTATTTTTTTAAATCTATCTTGCCCTTTTTGAGTTTTAAAAAACAGATTAGATTTTTTTGTTTCGATGTCGTATATATGGAATACACGTGGAGAGTATTCTATCAGATATCTCACTATACACATACTTTCTAGACGATGAATGTTATAAATCGCATGTAGTTTACAAAACGCTGCTTCAACTTGGTGATGCTGCTTTTTCTAATGAGAAGACATGTTTCATTTCTCCTAAATAAATGCAAGAAAATTAAATCATGCCCAACGACCAATGGTTCACTCCATCTTTTACAATTTTTATTACAAAGACAAATATAACGATGTGATGAATGTTCATGAGAATTTATCATGCTAGTGGATGAAGTAGCTCAGTTAATTCCTTTACTTCATGCCATTAATTATGACAATGGAGATGATCATATGAGATGGATTTTTGGAGACTATTTCTTACTGCAGGGTGTTATAAGTCTTTAGAGGATGATGACTTGATTTCTTTCCCTATGTTAATGGTGATTTTTTTATAAAGGCGATCATGTAAATTAGCCTTGCCCTATTTGTAGAAACATAATGAAAATCCTTGACCCGGTATCATGATCAGGATATTGGTGATAAATAAGTTTGTATTACACAAGAGAACCAATAAATCATATTCAATTAACGGACTCAGTAGTCCTGTAGATATGTTAAATATGTATATGCATGCCAAATTTCATGGATTTTCCGAGTAGAAACCTTGTTATTTCATGTGTGCCAATACGTACATCTTTTATGCTGCATGAATGGCATAACTTGTATTCAAAATAGGATTTGACGTCATTCATGAATTAAAATATTAAAATGCTACCGAGGGTATCATATTTAGTACACAATCATATCAGTATCGTCTCAAACTCCCAGGGCCGGCGAGTTCCTTGAACATACTATAGCGGCGTTTACGTACTCAGATCTGTACCAGAATGGCATTAAACTTCAAATCTAGGTTTGGCATATTTCCATAGACTCGAACCCTATATCGTAGCCATATGATGATAAAATTATATGATCGATGGCCTAATGATTGAGGCGCATTGGCTAAGCATAGCCAAGCATATATCATATATTGTATACCCTATAACATCTCGGCTAGACATATCCAAGGCCACAATATAACTATTATAACTCATAACACTTCAACTAAGACAAGAATAGATTAATGACCTAGTTGGAATCATCCCAAATAAGTCGGTCAAATCCATAGCACAACCAATCACAATTTGGCAAAATATGGCATGTGGCATACCCACTATCGCGCTATAGCATAATCCGCGCACTATTTCCATCCTTGGAAGCTTTGGCCAAGGCCATGGCGTGGTCCCGCACATCATTCACGGCATTGGAAGCCATTTCCTAGGCTGCAACAATATCCATGCGCCATTCTCAGACTTGACCCGATGTCCAAGGCCAAAACATGATCCCACGCATGATGCATGGCCATGGCGTGGTCCCGCACGATATTCTCGGAAAAGGTCACGACATGATCTCGCGTATGGTTCACAGACTTGGCAACTATGTCCAAGGCCATCGCAAGGTCCCGCGCGCCTTCCTTGGAAGCTATAGCTAAGGCCATCACAAGGTCCCACGTGCCTTCCTTGGAAGCTATAGCCAAGGCCATGGAAAACCTCGCACGCTATTCTCAATATTGGCACCATGGACAAGGCTATGGAATGGTCCGCGTGTTATTCTTGGCTTTTGGAAGTCCCGGCCAAGGCTATAACATATGCCACAACATGCCACACACCTCCTCGAGTGTAAAGTGCGCCACTACAGCTCCCCTGGGATGTAGGTTAACTTATTTAGCTTATGTATAAGCAATGGACCCACAATCTCTCTTTTATTGGCTGTGGCTATGAGAAATATGCCAAGATGCTATAAAACCGCAACTTACTGAGCCAGGCGCCAACACACATGCCACTTAAAGCCACACCGCGCAAAACGCTAATATGGCATTAAACTTCCATGCCATCTCATGCTAATAGCTTCAATTAGATCCAATAATAGTTGTGGCGTTGAGGCCAAAGTTATTTGAGTCGTCTTTTGGATCTTAGCTCATTAGGCCAAACATAGCGCCATTACGGGCCATGACATCGTTATTTTAGGCCACTATGCCACTTACTATTTTATCGCTATAAAATAGGCCATTCAGATGCCATGCGGTAAATTAGCACTCCAGTATCTCGCATGTATATTTCAGTCTGGAATATTTCTCTCCATTTTGACCGTGGCATAAAATACGCGGGCACTATACCACTTTTATGCCATTAGCATGTCACGCTAAATTATAGCGCATTAACTAACTGCTAACACGCCAAGTTATCTTGGTACGCCTCAACATGGCACAGACACGCCATAATCTCACAGATGGCTTTGGCTAAGTTATTTTAACATTAACTGTATAATTTAACACGCCTATAAGGCAAACGACATATCAATGGCTACGATTAGCCTAAATAAGATAAGATCTATGATTCATCCAAAATACCTAAGAAACATCAAAATACGTCACATGGAGGGATTCTTCATGGGGTATTGGTTTGGTGGTCTACGGAAACATGCGGCGTGGCAACACCCCATGTGAAAAGTTAGAGTAGTGGCACAGTTACAACAATTAGGAGAGATAGTGGGCGAATTATAAAAGGGATTTCCAGAAACTTCCCTAAATTATCTCGCACTATCCCATCATCTCCATCTTTTCATAACCTACGACCTCCACAACTTATGAGATTTGCATTGCGTATTCAAAACTACTATAGATGGGTTACTTAGCCTATCCAAAAAATAAAACAAGCTTTCATACCCAAAAGCTATGTTATTCTTCATAGTTTTCAAAACCTAACACACACAATTCAATACCTTTGCCATTTTCTCAAAACTACCCTGGTTCCCTCACCTAAAATCAACCCATATTTCTCTCCTCGTGAGCAAAGCAGGACGGAACAACTACTATCGTAGTTTAGGATTGTCCTGTTCGATTTTGATTATCGAACCTAAAAATAAAGTACCACATCAGTGCATTTGTTTTTCCTAGAAGTAATTTTTATGTACTAACACTCTCGTATAAGCATTTGGAACACAAAATTCCACAAAAATGATCCTTTTTTAGTTAGTGCCTCTGTTAAAATGCCGCCCCAACTATGGATAAGCTGAAGAGTTCTATAATGGTGATTGAATGCTTATTGTGTAAGAAATATACTGAATATAATCGTTATTTATTCTTGCATTATCAGATTACTAGATCCGTTTTGCTATATTTTCTGGAAGAATATAAGCTACAATGAGTTTCCATCAACCTGTAAAGACGAGTTTCGTACGAATGGAATAGGAAAAAAGGGTTCTCAATTATCCAGGAAAAGAGATTATGAGATTTAATCCCTTTTGTCAATTGTTAGACTGTATGAGTATATGGGCTCTAATCTTTTTGAACACATTACTCTTAACTTGGTTCTAAGCAATTGGCACACAGTTATATGTACAATGTAATTTTGTCTCTACTATAGTTGGGATTAGTATTTGTTTTCCCATCTACACTATTTCCTTAATGATGTATTGATGTATCTGTCTTTTTAATCTATTGCCCTTTTTGCCTCAAAAATAAAAAAGAATATGTCATCCTAATAAAGTTATCTTAGCCAAAGATTATGCAGAACGGTTCGAAGCTAAAAAATTTCCTAGCTTATATAAAGATTTTATATATATGTTTGGGTTCACATGGGTTTGTTCAATTAATAATATTGATGACTATAATGTGCATTAGATTACCAACGTGTAATTTTCATTTCAACCATTCTACACGTGCAGGGAACTGTATTGTGAAAAGGTTGGAAGATCTGGCCAAAGAAGGTCATAGCCCTGTAGATTCTTTCCAAGGTTTGATCCTTCCCAGTAAAACATGGCGTGTTCGAATGATGATCACTTTTACGCTAGAAAGGGGGATCACCCTCTAATCCCAAGTATTTCTCAATAATCGATAGTGTACAAATGCCAAAGTAAGGAACCATGACATATATGTTTGTTACAGATTCCATTTAAAAAGATTTTAAAAAGCATTATCTCGTTGAAAGGTTCTATACATCTTCCATTTCTCAAATGTATCTTAATTTTTGAACTAATTCTTCTCATGATGATACATTCAACCTCTGATCAAAAATATATACCTTGGTTATATTTCATCTCTTCAGCAAGTTCAGTAATGAGCATAACATCCCTATGAGCGTATTCTCCAGCCCGAGTCAAAATTATAAACTATGGTTATTTTCAGCCAGATGCAAAGAGTGGGATTCTTGATACATTCCTCTTTTTTTATTGTCCCAAGGATGTGAAGCTCTTACCCGCTGTTTGACTGACTAGACTTTCTAACTGTTGAAGGCTCGAAGAACTGAGTGTGAAACACTAAGGTGGCTGCCCCTTGTTGGGTTCATAAGCAAGACTAGCTATCTTGTGGCATTTGGAGGACCAGATTCCTGGATACTCGGTCGGAAATCTGATACCCATAGACACATCATGTCTTGGGGACCCTAGTGTGTGGGTCGGAAACTACCTTTGATTCCGTATAAGCCTAAGAGACAATGAACTCCATTCATTAAAACAACTTCCATTGAGTCTGTGCGTTTATCCTTTTTTTATTTTCGCTTTCAGAAATCCCATATGGTGGGTTTGGATGTAAAATTTTAAAGGTGGGATTTGGTGGAATTACGTTTCCAGCAAAACCATATGGAGTCTGAAACTTATCAGGGGATTTATGGACACACTTTACTCCAAATCCCATATATACAATTTTAAGATTCTTAGGGCAATGCCAAACAATACATGGACTTTAACACAAGAAAATTTTATGAATCCTAAGAATCTAAACTGAGTTACCAAACACACGAGGGATTTAAGTGAATCCCAGAATTTGTAATCCCGTGGGATTATAATTTCCTGAAAATTATGAATTTTGCAAACAAACCCACCATTAGTGTTTTCCTTATGAAAACAAGATTTAGCTCAGGATTGCCCATTTTTAATTCCAGGATTTCTCTGAATTTGAAAGTTATCACTTAGTAAGTTTCCATACCATAGGCTCAATTCAATCAAGTCTGCAGCGCCTATCGATTTCTCCACATCCCCTTTTCAGTTTGAGCCGAAGATCTCGTTGGGATGCCATTCCCTTCTTTCTTTCATTTATGATGGAACCGTTAACCATTGAATTCTTTAAATACACAGGTTGTAATTTGCTTTCATTTCAACAATTTTACAAGTTTTGATTTGCTGTTAAGAAAATCTTTGCTAAAGATTATAGGAAGACGAGGGACTTCTAGACATACAATCGCCGAAGAAAATGACATGGAAAACAGTTGGACTAGGGGCTTCAGTGTGTGAAAAAAATGACATGGAAAACAGTTGGACCAGGGACTTCAGTGTGTCACGCGACACATATTTCAGGTAACTAAAGTATTACAAAGTGATTCTACACTCACCATAATTTACACTTCAAAATGTTCCGATTGGATAATAGGGAGCGTCCTTAGCATCGAGATTGGAAAGGGCAGAAATTGGCCCAATCTTTTGTCTCTCTCGGGGTGACTTCGGTGAAACACCGAAGTGAACCTAGAATTATTGACAAAATTTTCTGTGTCGTTAATTTATTACAAGCGAGTCAGCGATATAAACAAGTTCCACCTAACAAAGAGAGAGACCGAGGCACCTAACAAAGAGAGAGACCGAGGCACCTAACAAAGAGAGACTGAGGTTTGACATAATCACAAACAAACAAAAAGAAAACAATTTTTGCAATTATACTTGACTGATTACAAACCCTTAATAGAGAATACATATATTTCACCAGCAACATGAACTTGATCACATCATAAGAAATATTCGACATTACTTAAAATATTTAAAAACGATTACAGAAACAATAATATATGCTTGCTGGACCATGTACAAGCAGACACTGATAAACTGAAACAGGTTTTGACCTCCATATATCGAGATAAAACTCAATCAATTCACAGATTGAATATCTATCTGCATAAGTTCTCCGAAGATTTTCATTGTAGAAGCTGGCAAGCCAAGGAATACGTTTATACTCTTTCTATCTTCACCATGTGGTAAGAATAAGTCCAAACCCGGAAGAGGAACTGGTCCGAATGAAAATGGCTCTCCCCAACCGAAATCCGTAGTATGAAAAGGTAGCTTAGACCAAGTACTTACCAAAAACGTAGAGGATAGAGAAGCTCTAGTTCTTGTTTCTTCATAGCAATCAATCGAAGATCTTATGTAACTATCTGTAACCGATTTAATTGAGTTTCGAATTAGCTGAATAGTAAATGACATTGGGTTTTCCAATAGTTTACCTGCTGGGCACAAAGTACTCATGAACATGGCACCATTGCCAAAATACCGTTTTGGCAACGGGGGATAAATTCTATCCCTACCATCTACTGCAAAGTACAGCTTTGCTATTTGATCTGGATGGAGTTTTAATGCTTGACATCTAGCTCTCCACATATAAGCGGTCAGTGCTTCGAATGTTGAACATGTTTGAAGAACCCCATCCTCCATTGCTTTTGTTTTCAGTTGTTTTAGCTTTACTGGATCGAAAATGAAAGACTTGAAAGAAAGCTCTTCTTCTTTGTCAAGATTAGCCGTGTCTTTCGATATGTCTTCAATCTCCGCATACTCATTATGGGTGAACTCTACCTTAGTCGGGGTTCTTGCTTTGAGCAAGGTTCTATCTAGAAACGGATGCATGGTTAATGGTAAGCCCCTGGCAATTTCACCCCATGAGTTCAAAAACTGCACAAGAGAAATCCCATCCAGCATGCAATGGTTCACGCTTAGCCCGAAAACAAATCCTCCACATTTGAATTTGGTTACCTAAAACCAAATATAAACTCATCAGAAGAATTGCTAAATTGATTTTCTGACATATGCCTAAGAAAAAAGGTCAGCATGTATTATGATTTAAGAGTACACAAACCTGCACACTAAGAGGAGGAACATCGAGTATACTTTTTGCTTGGCGAATGTCATAAACAATTTCTTCGTCATCGAAAATATCATAAACAAGCTTGGAAAGAGTTTTAGTATTAGTTGATTCAAAATCTCCAATCTCATCCATATTACAGTCAACCTCAGCTTCAACAAAAACACCCCCTTCTCCTGTGCAGTTGATTACCAGCTTCCCATCCTCGCTGATTTGTAACCGGCCAGCAAAGGGATAGTAGTAAACGAGAATTTTTGCGAAGGAATCCTTGATGGTTTCGACGAGTGATTCTGACGACGACTTAAAGTAGTACACGGTCGAGAATGTAAACGGCACTATCTGGTCAAGATTACTAAGGAAATATAGACCATTTTGTGTTTCCTCTGCCGGAGTAATCAAAGTTGGTTTTCCAACGATCTTTAGATTGTTAAGAAGATGGTCTGATGAATAGCTCCCCATCACAAAATGTTTTGCAATTGATGTTTTGGTTCAAGTAAGCCACACTATATATAGGGAGATAGAAGAAGTCAAAATAACATGGTTGCATTAGTTAATCTAACGACCTTTGAAGGTGCACGACATTTGCACTTTACTTGCTTGAATTTTTTATCTGCGGCCCATTCGGATATTCTAATCTTCGAGATGGTAAATTTTATGAGGTAAATGCCAAGATGCACGGGCTATTGTCTCGCCACATCAACAAGCGTGAACAACTAGGCATTTTTTTTTAATTTTTTTTAGCATACCATTTCTTATTTTAGAGCAGCAGTTGCAAACATTTCGCCAAGTTAAACACCGTAATTAGCTGTGTCAACGTTTGTTGACTGAGGTTCATTTGCTGAAGAGGCGAATAATTAGATAATTATTAGGGGGAAAGTCACTTTTACTGTAGATACGCTTATTTACCTCCCTCGCCACGTGTACTAGCAACCCCACGTGGAAGCCACGTCACAAAGGTGGGTGACTCATAGGAGCATCCGTGGGATCTAGATGGGGCGCCATCTGTCGAGATAAACGATCGAAGATAAATGAACATCAAAGGAAGGTATACCCGCGTAACACCAAAGAGCTGCCCTGCTACACTTTATCTCATCACGAGGCGAGATATGATCAACGGCTAGGGAAAGTCCAACTGACACAGACGCGACAGGGGAAGACTGACACCTCCTGGCGCGAAGGGCACGTGTCAGTTGACCGACGACAAGAACAAGGGTTGGCCAGCGTAATGAGCATAGGAATGATAGAAGGCGCGGGATGACAAAGAGGTCCGCGGACTATGCACAAAACACAAGAAGATAAGGTTACAACAGCTCTTTTCCAATGGTCCCACTAGATAAGCTATATATATGTCCCTTCCTAATACATTGAGAGGAGGTCGAATAGTTTTACAGAGGGAGAATAAGAGAGAAACCAGTGAGAAGTAAGTATGAGCGTGAACCTTCGAGTTCCATGATCACCCAAAGTCTTTCGACTGTTCTTGTAATCTTTTACCACATAGTGAATACCCCCCAGACCTGTGGATGTAGGCCTTAGAGATGAACCACATAAATCCTTGTCTCATTTACATATTCGTATTTGTGCATCCTTATATTCGTACGTATTTCTTAGATCTATCATTACGGATGTTGAGGAGATCATGACAAACCCGCGGGGTTTGGAATCAATGAATCAACATCTATCCAAGCATCTCATGCCATATTCATACTTTAATGCTTGCATTCAGTACATGCGGAGATTTGTTGTGAACACGTCGATGCCTACGTGATTTTCGTGTTCACAATTTGGCGCTAGAAGCAGGGACTCTTGTCCCGGTAAAAAGATTTATCTTTTCCTGTGATTTTATAGCCTCTACATCAAAAACTTTACTTAGAACATAGACAGATCTGCGTTTTAAACTCATTTTTCGCACACATCTATATTCTTTGTATTTTCTACTCACAGATCTGGGCCTTTTACGACTTTTAACTAGCAGATCTGTGTTTTGGGCTATTTTTCGCACGTATTTGTGACCAATGTATTTTCTACCAACAGATCTGGGCATTTTATAACCTCTAACCGACGGATCTATATTTTAACTATTTTTTCATGCGTATTTTCTACCAATAAATCTGAGTTTCATAACAACCCATGGAACTCATTATCCCAATTGATTCCGCACATCTACCTATGTTTTTCATACTATTGGCAAGACCAGTAGTTTGAATACACTCTTTGCCGCTAGAAATATAGCTTATGGATACCATGAACTAACAGCTAACCCGTGGATCTTTTTTCTCGGTTTACCTCCATGCCCTCTCTGCAGAATATTACAATGGAAAAGAACAAGGATATAGGGAAATCAAAGGTACCTTCAAAAGATGCACCTAGGACTATGCCAATAGTTACAAGGAGCAAACAGACAGGCGAAAGACTCATAGCCGGGGGCAAGGCGCAGAATGGAGCGGAATGAACATTACTTTTAGAGGCGGGCATCATTGCAATTGAAGCACAGAAGGCTGCGGCGGCAAAAGCTGCTACACCTAGTGTAGTAGCTTCTCAGGCGGACGTCTCCAAAGTGACAACTACAGCCAGACCTACTGAGCCCCGAGAAGCAGCAGTAGGCTCGGTAATCCAGGACCCTCCTTACGGGATGCCGCCGACCAATGGACAAAATGCACAACTGCAAGCAGGATACCACGGGATGATCGAACCGGTTGTACAGCTGGTGGAAGAAGTCAATACCGCATCCCCCGACGGACAAGCTCAATTATAGACAGGAACGCTAAGTCAAGAATCAAACCAGTCTGCGCAAATATGGGCGGAGCTAGAAGAGCTAAAAAGAAATAAGAAAACATACACGGACGCGGTGGCCTTACTAGCCCAAGAGAACCAGCAGTTGAGAGAAAAGATCCTCCAAAACGCGGAGCTAGGGAATCAGCAAGACGAGGCTAACTTTGCGATACAGAATAGATACCGGAGAGCGATCCTCGAAAGCGTCCCTGTGGCAGGTAACCAAAGAAGAATACCTCGAAGAGGTGCGCGTAGCAGCAGGAGGTCTGACCCAGACTATCATCCGGAGACTTCAGACTACTACGATGAAGAAGAGGCCACGTTGCCACAACCTACGAAGAGGGCGCAGCCTTCCATTCAGGATGAGCACTATTTGGCAATGGAGAGTCTTCGTGCAAAGATGCTAGCAGAAATCAACCAAATCAAGACCAGGCAAGGAGGTGGAAGACTAGAACAGGTTATGAAAGAGGCTAGCACTACCCCCCTAGCGCACCAATTGGCTACGGCTACTATCCCGCAGAAATTTCCGGTCCTATCCTTCGAATATTACGACGGGTCCGCGGATCCCGCTTCCCATCTACGATATTACAACAGGGTAATGGCCAGGTGTGACTACGATGAAGCTATACTGTGAAGATATTTCCCTTCAAGCCTGAAAGGATTCACACTATCCTGGTTTGATAACCTCAAGCCAGGGTCCATTGATTCTTATGATCGGCTCACCAAAAAGTTCTTGGCCACATACATGTATAACAAGGTTGTGAACACAGGAATGGACAAGCTCTTCTCGCTTGCAATCAAGTACAAGGAATCCATTCGAGAATACACGGATAGGTGGCACAAGATATGTCAAGCCATAGGACAGGTGGATCCCGTGGTGAATATTAACTGTTACAAATGGGGAATGGACAGGATGAGCCCATTGTTTGTCGAAATCCACGGTATCATCCCCGCCACAGAGGGAGATTTGAGGATAATCATCGAAAAACATGCAAGGTTGGAAGAAATTCAACGGGAGAACCCGAGAGCGCAGGCTCAGCGACCTCCACGGACCAATTCCTCGGAACAAGCAAGCGGATCAAGAGGTTACCAAAGGGATCCAAAAGACGACCACAAAAGGAGTGGTAGAAGGTTCGAAGATCAAGTCTACACGAAGCTCAATACCAGCTAATCACGCATATTAAAGGAGATCAAGGACCGCGAAAACTTAGAATGGCCTTGGTCTAAGGGGAAGCAACCACCGGCTTCGGAGAAGTCCAAAGAATACTGTGATTTCCACTGTTTCAACGGGCACCCAACAGAGAAGTGCAAAAATCTCAAGATAGTGATACAAAAGCTGATAGATGCGGGGGATCTCAAGAAATATATCGAAAAGGTTGGAACGGAAGACAGAGCCAAACGCAGCAAACAAGTCCAATTACTAGAAGGCAACCGCATAGTAAATACTATATCCTGCTCAGAAAGCAAAGAACCAACCTTAAATGCACAGATAGGGAAAAGATTGAGGAAACAATTTGAAGACTATTGTGAGCTTTACAATTTAGAAGGGAAAGAGGTGGAAGATCACGAAGAATGGATGGACGCACCCCTAACCTTCGAAATCGAGGACATTGAGGATGACATGGAAGACCACAACGATCCTTTGATCCTCACCTTGACAATTGCAGGATGCAACATAAAGAAAATCCTCATCGATGGAGGGAGCTCCGTAAATGTCCTGTTTTACGATACCTTCAAACGTATTGAGCTTAATGATGAACAGCTCTCGACCTCGCACCAAACCATCCATGGGTTCAATGGTACGGCTACGAAGCCTCTCGGGGATATTGTTTTGCAGGTGGATGCAGGCCCCATGAAAGTTGACACTCGTTTCAGTGTGGTAGACGCGCCTTCACCCTACAATGCCATTATTGGACGGAGATGGGTCCTCAAGCTTAAGGGAGTCGCAGCCAACTACCATCAATGCCTCAGGTTTCCTACCCCCTAGAAGTAATGGAAATCAAGGGTGATCAAGCTTCCGCAAAAGAATGCCAGGAAATGCAAATGCAACTCAACAATGAAGAAGGCGAGAAAAGAAGAACCCGAAGGGCTAGAAACAAAGCAATATCAAAGGACAAAGCCATCGATGAATACCTGGAAGAAATCTCAGGGAAAATCTTATCCAAGGAGCACCCTGTAGGGAACGCGGAAGCATCAATATCAACTGCTAGGCAGGACGCTCCTGCGAACAAACAACCCGAACCTGCCAAATAACAATTAAAGAAAGTTCCTCACCTTGGGGAACCAAAACCTACATTCACACCCTTGGAGGCGGTAAAGGAAGCTAACATCGGGACAGAGGAGAGCCCAAAGAAGATCAAAATAGGAACTCTAATGGATGAAGAACGCGAAGCCTCCCTGGTGAAACTGCTTAAGGAGTACGCGGACGTCTTCGCATGGAAACTATCCGACATGTCCGGAATAGATCCGAAGATCGTACAACATGAGCTGCGCATTAAACCTGGCATACCCCCGATAAGACAAAAGGTGCGAAATGGGGCCATGAAGTATCACAAAGCAGTGGACGCGGAGCTTCGAAAGCTATTGGAGACTGGTTTCATAAAAGAAGTCAAATATCCTACTTGGATCTCTAACATGGTGATTGTACCAAAGAAGAATGGCGGGGTCAGAATCTGCATCGACTTCACCAACTTGAACAAAGCATGCCCCAAGGACAGTTACCCACTACCCAGCATTGATCAACTGGTCGACGCCGTAGAAGGATACGAAGAGCTGTCATTCATGGACGGATATTCCAGGTACAATCAACTATTCTTAGCAGAAGAAGATCAGCAACATACGGCATTTTACACACCCCACGGCCTCTATTGCTATGTAAGGTTGCCTTTCAGACTCCGGAACGCGGGAGCAACATACCAAAGGATGGTCGATGATATTTTTAAGCCGTGGATTGGTGGAACCTTAGAGGTCTACGTTGATGATATGCTCGTAAAAAGAAGACTCAATAAGACCATCACCAAGACCTAAAGGACATCTTCGAAGCTATGAGAAAGCACAACATGAAGGTAAACCCGGAGAAGTGCACCTTCGGGGTAACATCCGGAAAATTCCTCGGATACCTGGTGGAAAAAAGGGGCATTGAGGTAGACCCCGCAAGAATCTGAGCCATAGTAGACATGCCATCCCAAAATAACCTGAAAGAAGTACAAAAGCTCAACGGATCCATAGCAGCTTTGGGAAGGTTCATCTCGAGATCCTCTGACAAATGCAAGTTCTTTTTCAACATACTAAATAAGGGAACGAAGTTTGAGTGGACTGCAGAATGCGAAGAAGCCTTCCTAGGCATCAAACAGTACCTAGCGGAGATCCCTATCCTTCAAAAACCGGACCCTGATGAAGTCTTGGCATTATACATCGCAGCGACAGATGATGCGGTAAGCGCAGTACTTGTCAGGACCCACACGAAGGAGGAACAACCAATCTACTATGTCAGCAAAACCTTGAACTCCGCGGAAAGAAACTACACAAGAATCGAACAACTGATTTTAGCCATCGTATGGTCTACCGTGAAGCTGAGGACGTACTTCTTGACGCATGACATACGTATCCCATGTCGAGCACCATTAGAAGCCATCCTCAAAGGGGCAGGAAAGGTAGGACGCATAGAAAAATGGAGCACATACCTCGACCAATTCAACATCCACTACGAGCTTCAACACTCTCAAAAATCCCAAGTATTGGCGGACTTCCTAGCAGACCTACCTTTGGATAACGAAGAAGAAGTACGCGTACAAGGATGGAGAGCCGCGGGCACCCAAGATGCTGAAAAGCAAAAGGATCCAGATAATATTCTTGAACCAGTGAACCCACGGAAATGGGAGGTCTTCGTAGACGGCTCCAAAAATAGAGATGGCGCGGGGTTAGGCATCGTTATCACCACACCCACAGGGGATAGGGTCGTGCACGCATTCAGATTGGAATTTGAAGTCCATACAAATAACATCGTAGAATATGAAGGAGTGGTCCACGCCCTCCGCTTGATAATCGAGATGGGGATACAAGAAGTACGGTTGACAAATGACTCCCAGCTAATCATCCGACAGATAGGCTACGAATACAACGTGTACGACGAGACACTAATGGCATACATGGCTATGGTACAAACGTTGGTTTCCAAAATACCAAAAATCAAGTTCCGACATCTGCGTAGGAAGGAACTCAGGCACGCAGATGCCTTGTCTTATGTTTCTTCCATGCTCAAGAACAAAGATGTCAAAGCAATCAAGGTGACAAGAGTGTACGAACCATCCATCAAGCTCCAGGAGATATGCGCGAGTAGCCAACGCAAGTCCGCGATGGAGGATGTCTCTGATGAGGATATCGGAGAGCTCATATTCGACTACTTCCAAGACGACGATATAATGCAACAAGCAGATGAGGACGACGATTACAGTCGGGAAGAAGATTGGAGACTCGGAATCCATTCTTTCCTCCAGGAGGGGAAACTACCCCAGGACGCCAAACAAGCTAGGAAAATACAATCCAAAGCAGGGATGTACGAGCTAAGAGACAGAACCTTATACAGAAAATCATTCATAGGGCCACTTCGTCGTTGTCTGTCCCGATCCGAAGGACATGACATCCTGGAAGACATCCATAGGGGAGATGCGAGAAATCACAGCGGAATGAGATCACTTGCAGATAAGGCAAAGACGCAGGGCTACTACTGGCCAACAATGATCCGAGACGCGGCCAGAATGGCTCAAAGGTGTGAGGAATGTCAAAGATTTGGCAGGCGAATCCACGCCCCAGCCACAAAGTTGAACTCTATGGACAGTCCGTGGCCCTTCGCAAGATGGGGCATCGACATAGTGGGCCCGCTTGTATCAGGAACCGGGAAAAGAAGATTTCTAATAGTGGCAACGGATTATTTCAGCAAATGGGTAGAAGCCAAGGCACTGGCGAGAATTCGTGATTCAGACGTCTTCACTTTTATATTTCAAAACATCATTTGCAGGTTCGACATCCCCACAGAGATAGTTTCCGACAATGGTAAACAGTTACAAGGAAAAAATATCGACTTGTTGTTCGACACCTTCAAAATTCGATAAAACAAATCCACCCCCATATACCCGCAGAGAAACGGACAAGCGGAAGCCAAAAACAAAACTCTGGCACTCATCCTCAAAAAACAGTTACACGAGTACAAGGGGCGATGGTGCTAACAACTACATAACGTTCTGTGGGAATACAGGACAACTCGAAGATCGGCTACTGGGGAGTCTCCATTTTTACACACATACGGAGCGGAAGCAGTAATCCCCACAGAAGTTCTACTACCGACAACAAAGACAGAAGCATGGGAAAAGAACCTCACCACGGACATGATGTTAGAAAAGCTTGATGATCTCGAAGAAAGAAGAGAGGCCACACTACAAAAAATGGAAAACTACCAGCGCAGGCTGGCCAGAGAATATAACAAAAAAGTAAAACTTAGGAATTTTGTAGAAAGGCAGTATGTGTTAAGAACCATTCCCCAATACCAGCGAGAAAAGAAATAGGGAAAATTAGCACCAACTTGGGGAGGACCCTACGTAATACACGACGTCGCAGGAAATGGCTCCTACTATCTGCGTAATTTGAAAAGGGAAATACTCAGGCATCCGTGGAACGCCAAATATCTCAAGCCATACTACCCATAATCTATCACCTTCGTATGCATTTCAGAAGAAGAAAATTGACTTACAAGTCCGCATATTTCTATCTCTGATGGAGGAATAGCACGCCTCAACTTTTCAATCAATACAAACTTTCATCTTCAGTTGACATAACTCTATTCATTACCCATACACATTTCGATGTGCTCAATACCCATAACCAATACCATATGAGACACATGTATATACCCATACACATTTCAATTTATTCAATCTACTCAATACTCATATACCACTCACATACCAATCCGTACATAAGGAGATCAACAAAAGAACAAAATATGAATGTATATTGAAAACCATTCCATATCTTAATAAAATTTCAATGCTATCATTACCCCGTGGACGTAGGCCTTAGGGATGAACCACGTAAATTCGTGTGCAATTACTATTATTAAAAACCTGCATTGTACTTTAATAAGGGGAATGTCCCGCACAAAGCGTGGACTATACCCACTGCAATATACCGGAAACAACCCGAAAAAAGCATACATATGCAATCTCTCGAACTCCCCCATAAGTGTCTATAAGTGTACGACCAGGGGGTGACTTCCCATGGAACGAGATACCCAAGCAATGTTATAAGCCGCGATATCCTTGAACGCCGGCTAGACCCCCACCGCTCAGTAATCCTCTGGCCCAGGAATTAGTTGAGCGGGGTGAAAGGTCGCAAGACAATTCCGAGGATACAAACCTACGGAATTGCATGAACACTGCAATTTCTCAAATTCTAATAAATCAAGATCCGCGAATTGCAAAATCAATACCGTGGATTACAAAACTAATTCCGTGGATTACAAAATCTACGGAACTACTTAATTACAAAATCTACGGAAGTACTTAATATGTTAACTTGATCGGTAAAACCAATAGATGCGAATTCAACAAAATACGAGTTTAGATTTGGACGCTAAAGTTTGATCTATTACACGGCAGTTGATTACGAACCTAGAAAGAAAAGTAGAAAAAACGCCAAGAAGATTAATCAACTGAGATCAATCCCCAACATACTAGATATGATCTACTGAGAAGGAGCACTATCCGCTGGTTTCTCCTTTAAAGACGAAGGAACACTACCACCAGATGAGGGGCCGGAGGAACCTGAAGGGAGCGTGGGCACGGGACGTCGAGTATAACTCTTTCTTATTCCATGGGTCTTCTTGAGATCCAACTAAATCTCACTAAGAGTCCTGTTAATCTCCTCCGCTAACTGATTACGAGCCACAAAGCCTATAGCTACGCTCTTCATCTCAGCTTTATTTAGGGAAATAGAAAGATGCTTCGCCTTTTCAGTAGCTTGATTCATCGCTTCCTCTTGAGACGAAGCCAGACCCCGATGGTAGCTGACCTGGCCTTCCAATTGAACTACCTTAGCCTGAGCTTCGGCAAATTTGTCATTCACAGCTTGAAGATGTCCTTGGAGCTCTGCGGATATTAGAAGAAGACGGTGAGTAATTACAAATACAACACAAAGCACACTCGATAACAAAGACATATACCTTCACAATGGTTAACCGTGGAATCCCGTGCTTCTGCGGCATAATCATATTCATTTGATAACCTATCATAGTCTACCTGCAGAAGATTATGAGCATATTGACTTGCACTAAGGTCATCTCGAAGCATCGAGTTCGAATGATGATATCGGTTAACCTCATCATTCTTCGATTCCAACCCCTTATTAAGACGATACATAGTCACCTCTAAGTTTTTCTCATATTCAGCCTGACGAGCCACATCATCTCGAGACGCGGATACGGCACTACTAAGAGCGCCAGATTCCGCCCTAGCGTCATCTCTTTCCTTAGCAAGACGTTGCATATAAACCCGCACATCAGGGGGATGAGAAGAACGCGTTTGCTGCAATTCTTCTTCCATATCATTAAGCTTAACTTCTAGGGCGGAAATCTGGCCGCGGGCCTCTTTGAGATTATCCCGCGTCCATGAAAGAGCCCCGTTGAGCAACTGACGGTCGTGATCGTTTTGATTTTGCAAATCTACCAAAAAAAAAAAATTCTGGCGCCATTCTTCGGCCATAGCTTTGTGGACATCCGCGCTAGCATTCCATTTCACTGATTCTCTCTTGAGTTTCTCAACTAACTCAGCAATACGACCTTTTTGGCGAAATCTCTCGCCACGCAGCCACATCAACTCAGGGATCCCACCCACTGAAGATAATACAGTGGGATGAGAGAAGAAGAAGACAACTCAGAACATATAGGGAACATCGGAAAAGCAAAGTAGAGGAGGCACAAACCTGAAATGGACGAAGAATTCTTCTCATCCATCTCTAACTTTCCCTTAACCAAAGCTAGCTCGGAATGAAGCCTAGCCTCATCCACGCTTTTCTGTTCCTTGCACTTAAGAAGATCCTTCAGATAAGTTATTTCCCTATCTTTGGCAGAGGCCACAGCTTCAGCGCTCGAAAGCACTCCTTCACGATGGCGGAGTTTCTCTTCTAGCTTAAGCGACTTAGCCTTGAAGAGCCGGTAAAGAGTATGGTTACAATACTCACTCCTCATCACCTACGGATCAAAAAGAAATTAGTTCACATAAAACATCTAAGTAAAATCAAGTTCAGAAAGAGGAAATACCTCCAATAGCCGCTGCTGAGGATAACTGTACTGGTACCCATCAGCAATAGCCATCATGCCAGCAACATAAGAGGGAGGATCCACCACGAGATCAGTCCCGCTGGCCACAAGATCCTTATCCCACTCCACATCTACCATCTCTGCAGAGGTCAACTCCATATGCTGGCGAGTAAAAGAATTCGAACTCTTTTCCCCTTCAATCACAGGGGCATGATGCGGCACGAAAAGCAAGTCCTTCTTTCTAAGCCAAGCCAGAACAGCATCATCGCCATCCGCGATCAAGGATTGTGAGAAATCATCAGAAGGATAATCTAAGGACTTCCCACCAGGTGAAGCACTGGTTTTGCCTTGTGCAAAATCCACCCCAATAGCGGAGAGGTGCCAACAAAACCCTCCAGATGAACCACCAAAACCTCAGCATCAGACCCGCGTGCTGCACCACCCACGCAACTATCTTTAAGGACATCCCAATCATCACTAGGGGGAAGCAGATTGAAATCTGAGACAAGCCCAATAGCTGTGGCCATATCGAAAGATTGCTCCCCGGACAAAACCTTACCAAAAGAGAATTCACCATAAGCACCCCCGTCCTTGTCACTACTAACCGCAAGAGAAACTCCCTTGCCCTTGTCCGCGACAGTCCGCTACAGATCGACCTCCATATCAGCGACCCCAATCGACTTAGCTCCACCAGAAGCCTGATCACCATCACCACCAGTGGCCTGATCACCATCGCCACCACCGACGCCCCCACCAGCGGCCTCATCAACAACACCACCACCAGTGTCCTGATCACCACCACCTCCACCGACGCCCCCATCAGCGCCACCAAAACTATTTACTTCTTGAAAAGGTGGAGAAGTATCAATCCGCTCTTCTTCGTCGGAAACATCCTCGTCAACGTTCACTGGACTGCTCACATCCTCGAAGCGCGTAGAGTCTTCGGTAGGAGAATTTGACGATTGCTTGGGAATGATCTTTTTATTTCTAGCCACCTGCGAGACATAATAATAAATAGCCTTGAGTATCTCCTTTCCTTGGCATAATCCACATTACTTAAGAAAAGGAAGGGGCATATATACGAAGAATACAAACATACCTTAGCAACATTAGCATTCCGCGGAAGAAGGTTAGCGTCGGAGATATCCTCGTCATCCACATCATCAACATCACGACTATAATCGAAATCCATACCTTCGAAATTCATTTGCCAAGGGCAGTAATGGGAATAACGAGAAGGAGAGGCTTCGCGGTAGGAGCTGTCAACAGTAGGCTGCCAACCATGGGCTCCGGGGACCCAACCATAGGACCACGGACCAACCACTTTGAGAACAGTGGAAGACCACTCATAGTCATGATCACGTTTGATCCTCTCGTCAGCAGGAATAGGAAGACCTTCAGCACCAGGAATCCTCGCCATCTTGGAATCACTTACTTCGCTCAAAAGGCGAATTTCCCCCCTAACAGGAGCAATATTCCACAGATTTACAGACCACGGCTTACGCGTCTTCCTATTGATGTAATCTCCGAAGGATTTGTTAAAATTTTCAGGAGTATACCACCCTTTCTCCTCTTGTAAGTTGGGGGCATAGCAGGTCATCATCGTTTGCCCTTTTCTACGAAGATAGCATTCTCGGAGATGACGAAGATAATTTCCCGTCAACTGCTGCACCCCGCGGTTATGACTTTTCTTAGCAGTGTCACGGCTAGATAAGACCCGGTAGTAGAAATCATCACCATCTTTATACAAGGGCAACATCAAACCAGCCTCGAAAGCGCCCACGGTTGTCAATAAATGAAAATCATCGTACTGATAATTAATAACCATCTCGTAGGTTATATCTTTATCAGGGGCATAAAAGCACACCTGGAAGTGCTGAAGACCGTGCTTCACTTTGAAGGCTTCAAGATCTATGTGCCTGAAAGTGAATTTCTTGTTACCCAAAGGTAAAGGACGAAAAGTGACAGCAGAGTCATCTTCATAAGAGTCTCCTGCAACATCTTCCACAGAATCCGCTACCTTCTTATTAGGAGGAACCACGTCTCCCGAAGATTCTATATCTGAAGCCTTCCTCTTCGCGGGCTGATTCTTAGTTGTTTTGCCTGAGCTAGGCACAGATGAAGGCGGAGGAAGATTAGTCCGCGGTGGAGGCATGGTGCGGAGAGGCTGCACATCTAAAAGTTCAGTGCGCGGATTCTGCTGCTTCTTAGGAGATTCATATCTAGGTCGGCTCACGGCGTATCTCGATCCCCGCGACGGATCACCTCTCTGGAGCGAAGGCTTTTGACTATAGGACGAGGACGGCCGTCTATCCCGAGGGTTATCCTGAATAGGAGGAGGCGAAGTTCCACCCCTGATATGGGAATATCTCCGAGGAGATCTAATGAGGGCTCGGCGGAGGAGTTTGATAAGGCACCCGCGGACGATCGGACATATCTGCGAACACAAACACAAATAGGAGGACAAGTCAGAGTCAAGGAATATCAAAAACAAGGAAATCTCAAGAACAACAACAAACGAGAAGAAAACCCTAGGTTTCATCCACCACCATTTAAGCTCTCAAGCTACTACTCAGGTCAAGAAGAATCAAAACGTAGCCGGAAAAACATCCGGCTCAGCAGCGACGACTTTCAAATTCATGATATGCGTGGGATTAAAACCCATCATGATTCACCACCAGAAAATCAAAAACTCCACAGGAACAAAAATGGCGAATAAACAAGATAAAAACCCTACCTGAACCCCAATAGTTGAACGAAGCAGCAGCAGCGACGATAACAGCAGCATCGACGGCAACAACAGCAGCAACGTCCACAGCAGCAGAAGCAACAGTGATGGTTGCAGAAGAAGTTAAGAAGGTAAAGAAGAAAATAGGGCAGAGAATGTGAATTAAATTCACATTCCATCATTCTCTCTTCTTTTATGTGACCAAAAGAAACCGCCCACTACCCAATGGGCAGTCATAACCGGGTATGGGAAACGTGCACAATAAATGCAGATGACTCCTTTTTAGGAGAAGTTATGAGGAGGGAGATAAAAACATATCACACGATTCTTCTTCCGACTATAACTGACGCCTAGTCACAAGAAGAGGGGAAAATTGTAGATACACTTATTTACCTCCCTCTCCACGTGTACTAGCAACCCCACGTGGAAGCCACGTCACAAAGGTGGGTGACTCATAGGAGCATCCGTGGGATCTAGATGGGGCGCCATCTGTCGAGATAAGCGATCGAAGATAAAGGAACATCAAAGGAAGGTATACCCGCGTAACACCAAAGAGCTGCCCTGCTACACTTTATCTCATCACGAGGCGAGATATGATCAACGGCTAGGGAAAGTCCAACTGACACAGACGCGACAGGGGAAGACTGACACCGCCTGGCGCGAAGGGCACGTGTCAGTTGACCGACGACAAGAACAAGGGTTGGCCAGCGTAATGATCATAGGAATGATAGAAGGCGCGGGATGACAAAGAGGTCCGCGGACTATGCACAAAACACAAGAAGATAAGGTTACAACAGCTCTTTTCCAAGGGTCCCACTAGATAAGCTATATATATGTCCCTTCCTAATACATTGAGAGGAGGTCGAACAGTTTTAGGGAGGGAGAATAAGAGAGAAACCAGTGAGAAGTAAGCATGAGCGTGAACCTTCGAGTTCCATGATCACCCAAAGTCTTTCGACTGTTCTTGTAATCTTTTACCACATAGTGAATACCCCCCAGACCTGTGGATGTAGGCCTTAGAGCTGAACCACATAAATCCTTGTCTCATTTACATATTCGTATTTGTGCATCCTTATATTCGTACGTATTTCTTAGATCTATCATTACGGATGTTGAGGAGATCATGACAAACCCGCGGGGTTTGGAATCAATGAATCAACATCTATCCAAGCATCTCATGCCATATTCATACTTTAATGCTTGCATTCAGTACATGCGGAGATTGGTTGTGAACACGTCGATGCCTACGTGATTTTCGTGTTCACATTTACTAGGGAAAAAGCCGATTTCGGGGTTGGATTTAAAAAAAATCTTCACCCGTCAATAATCATTTTTGAGGTTCCATTCATCGTGCCTAAGACTATGTATCATGTATTACTAGTACGATCGTTTCCATGGTGGGAGGGCCGACCGAAGAAGAATCTGGAGATGAGGTTTCTCTGCGACTACTTTCGTCACGTTTAAGAAAAGGTGATACTTTTGCCCCGTTTCAGAAAAAGTGATACTTTCGTCCCGTTTCGGAAAAAAAGTGATACTTTCTCCCCGTTTCGGGAAAAGTGATATTTTCTCCCCGTTTCAGAAAAAGTATCACTTTTTCTGAAACAGAGCGAAAGTATTATTTTTTCCGAAACAGAGCAAAAGTATCACTTTTCCCGAAACGGAGGGAAAGTATCACTTTTCCTAAAACGGGATGTGAAAGTATCACCTTTTCTTAAACGGAAAATTAATCGATCCATAAACCAAAATATGGTTGCATGATGTGTTATGCATCCTTTGTGGTGGTTTGCATTGCATTCAACTTTCGAGAATTATGCCTAAACTGAAAGTATCATTTTTATTGAAACGGAGGAGTACATCATTTTATTAGTTGCAACGGAAAATTAGTTGATGAATAAACCAAAGTTTTGCTACATAAAATATTATGTATGTATACTTTATGGTGGTTTGCGTAATGGATATACACTTAATTTTCTAAAATTGTGCCTAAAATGATAAGTACCTCTAAATTTTTCGTAAAAACTCAAAATTTGATATTGTTGTTTGTGCTCGTTGGATAGGTTTTTTTATTAGCTTTCAGACGAGATAAAATTTGTAAAATTTTAAGGCACGGATTTTTAGATATGTTATATTCAAGTTTGCTTTCCAATTATACCCCTGAAAAAATAGGATACACAAGGAGTTATAGTAATTGGACTAAAAGGGAGGGACATTTTTGGTTTTTCGGCCCTAACCATTTCCAATCTTTTTGTGTCAATTGATCACTTACATTTTACAAAAAATGGTCATATAAAGATCCTCCCTCGCTTCGCTCGGTCGGCCCAACTACTCCTGCTGAGCTGATAGCTTCTAATTATACATAAACTTGTCCTTATTTAAGATCCGGTACATCCGTTCCCGGTAGTAGAAGAAAAAATTCTGAAAATGTCTTAATACATTCTCTATTTCATTTGCACTTTCGTATGTTCTCACATCTGCAAATACTTAATATAACGTGGGTAAGTTTAGAATTGATGAGAATACATAGAGCAGATGAAATAGAGATGGAATTCAAGTCAACATAATAAAATTTGTCTCACGCGGATAATGTGAATTAGATGACGTTTACCATTTTAGCGTAAAGTTCTGTCCCTCATGCAATTATTTATGGGTGGTAATGGCTGATCATGGTGACGTATTATTTTAGCAAGTAGTAGTATACTAACAGTTATTGTCTGTTCCATGTATGCAAGATTGCTAATAGGGGGACTGATTTTGCTTGGGGGTGTACCAAAATGTTAATAATACAAAATATCATTTGCTTTGGGGTTGGTATACCCCCAAATAAATTGGTACCCCCATTAGCAGCCTTGCATATATGGAGCTAAGATCCTCCCTCGTTTTGTTCTCTATAAGATAATGCTGATCTTTGAACTCTTACATACGAAGCCAATCTAACATTTTTCTAGTCCCGAATAGTATTATTATTCTTCACACCAAATAGTAGTGATCTAACAGCGGTAGAAAATATAATCTCACTGTACAATACCAGCGTAATAAAGTAGCGACTCCGATGAAAATTTACTATAGGTAAAGTAAGGGTGATATGGAAAATTAATATCACAATTATTGATAAGGGAACAATATTTTCTTTTCCAACTTTTTATTTTTTGCACCTACAATAAACCTACTTATGATATTGTTGTTAATAGGTTCGGTTAAGAGGAACTTGTCATTACAATGTCAGCAGTTACCAAATATTTAAAAAAAAAAAAAATTGTATTCAATAATTGTATTTCATCAGGAACAAGACAAAATAAAAAATAGATAAAGTTGATCTTTGAGAAGCTCATCCAATTCAAAGCGGTAAAAAGGAAACTTGGTGAGGGTCCATTAACTAGATGCTGCATAGGCACTCGCCAGAAGCCTAGAACTAAGTAGCAATGGGAAAAAAAAAAAAAAAAGGAAGTAGTTATATTGGTAATTTGGTATGCCAATATGAAAAGGAAAAGCTACCAAATACCACCAACTTCTTCGTTCGGAAATTTGCACGTAAAAAACCTAATAAAATCACAAATAGGTCAAAGAAAATACATTTGAAAAAGATTGTGTATAGAGTTTTTCTCTTTCCCTTCCTGTGTCAATATGTACAACAGATGTTGGTACCTAAAAATTACTTCTAGGCAAAACAAATGCCCCGCTGTGGTACTTTCTTTTTAGGTTTGAAAATCAAAGTCGAATAGGACAAGCCTAAACCATGATAGTAGCCATTTCGTCCTGCTTCGATCACGATGGATAGGAAGATGGGTTGATCTTAGGGGAGGGAAGCAGAAAAGTTTGAGAAATTGACAATATATGGTATTGAATTGTGTGTGTTGGGTATTGAAAACTATGAAGAATAAGAGAGCTTTTTGGGTAGGAAAGCTTGTCATGTCTTCTGAATAGGTTGAGCAAACTATTTGTAGTAGTTTAAGATACATGATGTGATTTTAAAAGTTGTTGTAAAGTGGTAAGAAAGATGTCGTTCACTCAGACTTGTAAAGGATGATTTTTAGATTCAAATTTCAATAGAAAACTCAAAGAAGGTTGTATCAAGATTTTAAAAGCACTGAGACTTAGGATTCCACCAATCTCCAATTTTTATGTGATTTAATCTAATCAATATTCATGCAACTCTTTAAGTTTAAAGTGATTCTAATATTTTAGCCTAGACAATTAGATTCTCAAAACAATAGTATTAAATCGAAAGCATGGACCATCAAAAGACTTAACCTAAACATGATCCATCAATTGAGAACACAACCACTTAATCAGAATCATATATTCGATTTCATTTCAGTGCAAATAATCATAAAAGAATTGCAAAAATTAAGTTAAATATAAATTACCACATAATAATTGGAAAAATAGATTCCTCCGTCGCCTCAGCAAAGGGGTTTAGCTCCTCATGTTAATCACTTGCTCAAAATACATGTTTGTTGCTCAAAAGTTGATTAAAAGGGAGAAAAACTATAAATCAGCGAGTTTGTAACAGATATAATTGTTACAAAACTCACTGTTACATAACCAACTGTTACATAGGAAACCCTTACAGATATAATCGTTAGAAAACTGTTACAATTTATGAAAGAATAGGTAACGGGTTTTCTATCTTCTTCTTCCTCGTTTTGCTGATGTTGAAGAACTACTCTGCAACTTTAATTTCTCGGCTATGTGTACTTCTAAACTCTACCCTAGGTCTCCATTCCCCTATTATGGCTTCCCAGGACCATATATATACACTTCAAACCCCAAACATTTCGAGAAAATCTTCATTTTCCTTTGCTGCCAAGTTACGAAACCTTCTCCATAATCTTCTTTGCACGCGTCATGGGCTATCCAAACTTTCTCTAAATTCGATAGATTTTCTTCAGAGAAGAATATCTTCCTTTATTTGTCACGTAACTCCCAAATATAAAACCAATTCTTCCAAGTAAACAAACCGATAATATTTCCACCTCTGTTTCATATAAACTCCGTGTATAACTTGTTTTTCTTCGAATCTGTTGCACCTAGCAGTCATGTTTGATCAAATCAGGCCAATATCAGCCCCTACCCAAGACAATATCATATTCAATATCGTCTAAAGTTCTCCCAAGAACCCGAGAAAAGTTCAAGCCCCTTTTTGTCGAGAATGTGAATATCCGGCCAAATTCGATCAAAATAAAACCCATTACCAGCCCTGTTAGACCAAAAGGAAGACACCCATTTGATTTTAGCCCTTTAGTCTCATTATAGGTCGCCCAAATCGCTAACCCTAATCTGCTACAATTGAAAACCAATTTTCCCGCCTTTTTCCTGATTTGAATTTGGGAAGAAAGTGACCTCCCCCTTATCCGTTTATGGTCTCCCTTTAGCAACTGCCCTGGGGTTACCCCTTATCAGTGGATTGCCCCTTAGCCAAAATGAGAGTTCGAATAGCGGTCCTCCGGGTGCCTGTAACGCGTCCTCTGGGTGCTTTTAGTAATTCATCTTGGGGGTACAAACACTACTTTTCAAGCCAAATTCGCCGCAAAAGCGTACAAAATCGAGCACTAACAATTTACATAATTGAGATCCAAATAGACACATAAATGCGTCTATCAATACACAATGCCAATATCATAAGTAGTGGAAGTTATGAGATATGGAGAGATGAAGATGATGGGTTAGTGCGAGATAATTTAGGGAAGATTCTGGAAATCCCTTTATGTGCCCACTATCTCTCCAACTGTTGTAACTGCCACAATACTTTAACTTTTCATATAAGGTGTTGCCATGCTACATGTTGTCGTAGACCACCAGACTAATACCCCATGAAGAATCCCCCCATGTGACGTATTTTGATGTTTCGTAGGTGCTTTTGATGGATCATAGATCTCATATCTTAGGCTCAATCGTAGCCATTGATATGCCATATAGGCATGCTAAATTGAAGTTGTTGTGAAAACAACTTAGCCAAAGCCATCCGTGGAATTGGGGCGTGCTCGCGCTTTGTTGCGGCATACCAGAGTAGGTTGGCTTGTTAGTGGCTAGTCAATGCGCTGTAATTTAGCGTGACACGTCAACGACGTAAGAGTGGCATAGTGCGCGCATGTTTCATGCCACAACTAAAATAGAAAAAAATATTCCATGCCATATTCTACATGTGAGATGATGGAGTACAAAAGTACCATGTGACCTTTGATTGGCCTATTTTATGGAGATAAAATAATGAATGGCATAGTGGCCCAAAAATAGCGCACGAACCATGCCATGACTGTGACAATGGTTCCAAAGCCAAGATTAGCGCGCGGAGTCTTTCCACGGCCTTGGCCATAGCTTCCAATCCTGATAATTGCGCGCGAGACCTTGCAATGGTTGTGGCCATGGTTTCCAAGGCCGTGAACCATGCGTGGGGTTGCTCGTGGCCTTGGACGAAGCTAATACGACCGATAATGAAGTGCAGGAACCGTCCATGGCCTTGGTCACATTGCCAAGGCCGATAATGGCACGTGATGAGGCACAAGAACCTGCCAAGGCCGATAGTGGCGCGCGGGACCAAGCTTTGGCCTTAACCATAACTGCCAAGGCTGATAATGAGGCGCAATACCTTGCCATGGCCTTAGACACATTTCCAAGGACGATAATGGTGCGCAGTTGTACATTGTATGTTGCAGCCTTGGTTGTAGCTGCCAAGGCGCGTTAATGGCGCGCGGGATCGTGCGACGTATGCCATGTGGTATGCAGTATACGCTATGGTCTTGGATATGCTTAGCCTATGTGCCGTAATTATTAGGCCATCAATCATGATTTGATTATCATATGGCCATGATCTAGGGTTTGAGTCAATGGAAATATTCCAGGCCTAGACTTAAAGTATAATGTTATTCCAGTACCAATTTAAATACGATAACGTCGCTATGGCATGTTCAAGGAACTCAACCATGGGAGTTTGTGGCTTGAGGCGATACTCGATATGTTTATGTATTAATATGGTACTCTCAGTAGCATATATATATATATATATATATATTGTGTACAGGCAGAGACCATCTGAAGGGTAGTTGTCACCAGCATCAGTGAAAATTTGAGGAAAATATTGTTATATGCTAGTGGTAAATTCGTCTAGGAGCTTGTCCAACCAATATGATAGAGTACCAGTTATGAAATACTCCACTCATATATATATATATATATATATATATATATATATATATATATATATGTGTGTGTGTGTGTGTGTGTGTGTGTGTGTGTGTGTGTGTTATGCGACGGTTAAACATGAGGTTGGATATGTATTACTAATTCTATTGCATTACCGATTTTATTACAGAATATATTGTAGATACAAATTCTTAATCCTGATGTTGGGTCAGGGATACCTTGTATTTCTGCAATTAGGGAAAAGCCTGAAAAGATGAGGGTACCCAAATATACCACAACCTTAAACTCTTCCACCTATAAGTCCTCTTACCGAAAGTGATTGTCTATGGACTGAGTCGAGACAATACAACGAATCGGTATTCACACTTTGTGTAATCGTCAACGGATATGAGATCGAGACAATACAATAATCAAAGTGTGATTACTTGATAATAGGTTCATACTTAACCAAACTCTATAGGATCACTATCAAGTAATACAGAGTTAATGTTTGTGTAATTTACTTTAAATTATAATAACAACAATTATAATTACGGAAAACAAAATTAAAAGACACAACAAGATTTTTTTAATGAGGAAACCGCAAATGCAGAAAAACCCAGGGACTTAGTCCAGAATTGAATACTCTCAGAATTAAGCCGGTATACAAAATCACACCAACTTCGTATAATTGAGACCAAGCAACTAAACCTATAGTTCACCTAGTTTCTTCAGTATCCCTTCGTTTTCGACATTCAATAAGTTCACGCACTGGAACAATTCCTTTGGTTCATATTCCAAATGGTAAAGGAATATCGAATCTGTTCGGTAACAACTCTATTCAATATCAGTGATATGAGTTAGACAAAGGCTCTTCTGTTTAATCCAATAAACTCCTTTGTTGGGTTTAGATCTATCTATCCAACAACTACTAAAGCAGTAGAGTTTAGATTTTGCAATCAATAATAGGATCTACGAAGATACTAAATATTGATGCCAATCTACGCAACTAATCAATCAAATCTATAAAGGCTAAACCGATTATAGTTGGATCCCAGCCGATCCAGTGTTGTGCACACTAAAGATTATGAAACCAATAAGAAATCTTTTTTGTATTCAAATCTTCTTTAATCTTTAACAAACACCTGCACACCACAACTTGAATATCTTGTGATCAATGACGCACTGAACGAAGTCTATTAACAATGGATTATCACAAGGTGTCTTTAGATCTACAACTGTTTTAAAGGTCCCGTCGACACTTCGATCTAGTTTAAGTGAATCTTATATCAAAAGAGAATATTCTCAAGAATAAACAAACTAGGTGCAATCAAATTTTAACAATAGTTAGTCAATCAAATCAAATCGAAAATTAATAATACTGCAATTATCTAGTTTCCCACCAACGGTACTCTTAGAGCTTCTCGATCCCATAAAAGTCTTTAATTGAGCGGTCGTAAGACATTTCGCCTAATTAGGGTACTTTCCTCTCCGGATAAACAGCTCCACCAGTAACAACACAACAAGGCAGTTTTGCTGGCTCTTATGATAGTTTGCTAGATGATAGGTGTAGAATACACCGTATTTACTATTTAGAGTTTATGCTTTCTTTGTTATTTTTCTTGTAAATTATGTACTTTACATGTATTTTTGGTGTATTAGATGCTTCGGAGTCGTTTGGAGCAAAAGAAGGAGAAATTAGCCATTTGGAGCGAAAAGGGCAAAAAAGTCATTTCACTGCGAACACTATCTAGATCCTGGTACTGGTTAAGGGGCAGATCTTTGGAGGAATATTAAACAAAATCCAGTCAAGGTTAAGGGGTAGCCATTTGGGTGTCCCTTATCATCTGATCAGGTGTAGATAGCCTGGGGTGTTGAATAGTGGGGCATTTAAATCCCACCCAAATCAATACAACCCTAAAATCGAGTTCTTCTCATTCTTACAGTCCACCTGAAATTGAGAAGAAAAGATAAAAAAAAAAATAGCAGTAGATGCTACTAAGATTGAGAGATCGAAATTGGGAGGAAAACAGTTTCCGTCTGCTAAATTTGAGCAATTGAGATAGTCGAGAGAAGAAGGGTTGTGTGGAGTGGTACTGCTAATGTTGGAGAATTTGGGAGAAGCCAAGATGCTGCAATGAAGAGAGAGATGCTTTTAAAATTCATGGTAGAAATGATGTTCAAAGCTTAATGGAGGTTCTGGTGAGATGGGTATTGTTTCTCCTACCTTGATTTTGTGTTGTTCTTGCCGGGAATGTGAATTAGGGTTTGTTTGATAATTGAGGCTGAGAAAGAATGGGTTTTGAAGATTGAAGAACCCGAATGATGTTGTTGATATTCATGGGTATGAGAATTAATTGAAGATGGGTTCTGGTCTGACGTGTTGATGTTATTGCTTATGTGAGATGTTCTAGCAGAGAAGAGAGTTAATGGATGTGGTGGTTGCGCAGGAACTGGTGGTGTGTTTGAGGTGAATCTACAACAATGAAGATTTTGGAGGAGTTGTAGGTGGATTTGAGACTCAATTGTCACTGAGCAGCTCAGATGGAAATGGGTGTGTAGGTGACTAAGATGGGAGCTGAAATGCAGATGTGGTGGTAAAGCTGTGAACTGCATCTGAAATGGTTAAAAGAGTTTGCTGCTCATCAGATGCAGTTGTGTTGGAGATGCAGATGCGAAAGAGGAGCTGGTGAATTGGAGTTGTGAGTTCCAGTGGCGAATCAAGTGTCGATAATTGGCAGTGTAGTTGTTCAATGGGTTGATATAGCAAGGATGGAGTCAGGTGGAGAATGGGCTAGCTGGTTGAGCAAAC
This sequence comes from Papaver bracteatum, assembly GCA_023529315.1. Classification (NCBI taxonomy): domain Eukaryota; kingdom Viridiplantae; phylum Streptophyta; class Magnoliopsida; order Ranunculales; family Papaveraceae; genus Papaver; species Papaver bracteatum. The sequence continues at coordinate 2,504,465 of JAJJWX010003277.1, read as the reverse complement.
ATGAATCGGTGGATGAGAGATTGCAGGTGGAAATGATCAATGAATGGTTTTGTGGCTGTGACAGAGAGGGGAGAAGAAGATTGTTACTAAGAATAGTTGGTTTGCACTGAGAAGGATGGATTGAGTTGCTGCTGCTCTCTGAGTTTGAAAGGAGATGATGAAGAACAAGATGTTGGTGCTGCAGTGAATAGGTGCAAGGCACAGGGAGTAGCAGTTCAGACAAGCAAGAGAAGAGTTGGGACTGAGCGGAATAGCAGGAGGTGGCAGCTGGTTATTGCTCTTACAGGGCAGGTGATAAGACTGAGCTGGTGCAGGTTGGTTCACTACATTTCAAGTGATGGCATGGATAGAAAGGGTAGATGGAGTTACAGGTGGTTGCGAATGGGTCTTGGTGGTGTCTGTGTGATGCCTGAGAAGATAAATTACACAAGGGAAGGTGGTTGTAGAGAAGAGTAGTAATGTTGCAGGGAAGGAACCACAGCCATCATGGCTGACCATGAAGCGCAATGATGGTGCAGCAGGGCCATCATGGCTGGCACAGCTCATGCCTGTGAAATGGACAAAACCAGTCAGCTGAGTTAGCTCTCTGACTGGGTTCTGACTCAGTGACTCAGAACTTGACCCGGTCAACCGTTAAAGACTGTTAGTCAACAGTTAAGGATAACTGAATCTCAACGGAATATTCTATCGATGGAAGTGAATTTTCAGGTGACCGGCGGCGACTTTTCTCACCGGATTCCGTCCAACTTCCGGCCAAAAACCCAGTTTTCCAGCGACGAATTTTGGGACATATTTTCTACCCGGGTTTTCACACATGGGCTTGGTGGACTACTTGGAGATGGACTTTGAGAAGACTAGACCTAATTTTGGAAGGAGTATCCTTTATAGAAATTGAGAAACTTATAAAAGAGAAGACTTTTCTCTAAACAAGGGATCTAATCTTTAACATTATATATCCTATCTTCTACTTTGTTCTAGGGTTTAGAAACATGTTAGGGTTCCTCTTCCTTCTTGTTATGAACTCCTTGAATATGAATACCTAAGTTTATTATTGGTTATGGATTAGTTGGATTTCACATAATATGATTCTTTGATTCAATATATTAGTTTTGTCTCATAATTTATCGTTTACGATTCTCTGAAAATATAGTTACATGATTTGATTGATTGTTTTGTCGAGTTACAAATTGGTAGAACTTCTAATCACATCTATTGCTATTTTGGGGTTTATTATACGTAAAAGTGATATTCCTTGAATACAAGTAGCATAAATATGATTATGGTTTGTAGTGATATATTCTTATGATCATATGTGAACCGTAACCTTTGTTAAATTGAATTAGTGCGCTTTCCACGTTCAATTGCTTTGATTGGCATGATTTCATAGAACTTAATGCATCTAGGGAATTAAACTTGATTAGTGCTTTTACACGTTAGGTTGTTCTTTTAGATAGAACTCATACTCGCATCTTTTAATGTGTTTGTTGATGACAAAAGGAGATTAGCGGGATATTCTTGCGATCAAGGTATTCTAGGGCTTTTGATAAAAGTTGAGATTAAATATCAATTCTAATTATTGTTTTGAAAGCATGTTAGTGAATGAAGATGAATCCTTAACCAATATCTTTTCTATTTGATTTGTTTGCTTATTTCTTTATTTGCTTTTACTTTTATTACTTGTATAAAAATCATAAAACCCCCGGTGTTATTTATATAGGAAACCGAAACAACGAGACAACCTAGACCTCTCTGTGGGATTGATCCTTTCTTGCCCGTGCTATATTTATATTTTGAGTAGTAAGAAAGTGTAATTATTTTTGACGCATACGATAGCGATCAAATTTTGGCGATAGTGTAATTATTTTTGTCACTAAACATCGATGTGTTATTACTGCTAGGATGAATTAGAGTGATTGAGTTGCTAAAAAAAAAAAAAAAGTGAAAAAAAAAAAAAAAAAAGATCGACCAATTAGACCAAACGGAATAAAAATGACACTTGGGAATAGCAGTATGTGTGAAACGTTGTCCCTGTCTCCGTCGCCTAAACAAGCGTGGAATGCAGGATCCAAGGAAACTATCATGTACTTGATGACAAGAAGCATGCGCTTGGATCCAAAAGATCTAATGATGCTGTCTAAAAGAAAAGAAGAAAAAAAGTGAAAAAGTGAAAAAGAAAAGAAAAAGAAAGGAAAATTTTATATTGGTTGAATAAAGTCACTTCTGGTCCCCTTGTATATGCCAGTGAGTTGATGTAGCATTCAAACCAGTTGCTCAATCCAATAGGCATAGGTTCATCTTGGCAGTGACCTTCAGACAGATATGGGAAACATCGATCACTTGTGAACATTCGCCAACATCTACATCTTTATCCATCTTCTTAATCTTTTCATTATGATTGTGGTTTGTTAGTTTCCGAGTATTGTGGCTTGTTTGACTATATAATTAGAGCTTTATTTATTTAATTATGAACTGAATTTGCACAAGGTATCTCCTCCTGTAGTCATTTCGGATTCATTCGTTGATTTGTCACAAATATACGGAGTTGGAAATTTAGGTTTTGTAGGCAAACCTCTTGTAAACCTTCACGAGACTAAAACTCGTCTACTAGGGACACCTAGGGGTTTAAAGGCTTGTTATTTATGCTAAAATTAACCGTAGCCTCGACGTCACGGAGTTGTTGTATTTTATTTTTGTTTGATTTGATCGAGGACTAGCAAAGTCTAAGTGTGGGGGAATCTGATAGGTGTAGAATACACCGTATTTACTATTTAGAGCTTATGCTTTCTTTGCTATGTTTCTTGTAAATTATGTACTTTACATGTGTTTTTGGTGTATTAGATGATTCGGAGTCGTTTGGAGAAAAAGAAGGAGAAATTAGCCATTTGGAGCGAAAAGGGCAAAAAGGTCATTTCACTGCGAACACTATCTGGAGCCTGGTACTGGTTAAGGGGCAGCTCTTTGGAGGAATATTAAATAAAATCCAGTCAAGGTTAAGGGGTAGCCATTTGGGTGTCCCTTATCATCTGAGCAGGTGTAGATAGCCTGGGGTGTTGAATAGTGGGGCGTTTAAATCCCACCCAAATCAATACAAACCTAAAATCGAGTTCTTCTCATTATTACAGTCCACCTGAAATTGAGAAGAAAAGATAAAAAAAACAGCAGTAGATGCTACTAAGATTGAGAGATCGAAATTGGGAGGAAAACAGTTTCCGTCTGCTGAATTTGAACAATTGAGATAGTCGAGAGAAGAAGGGTTTTGTGGAGTGGTACTGCTAATGTTGGAGAATTTGGGAGAAGCCAAGATGCTGCAATGAAGAGAGAGATGCTTTTCAAATTCATGGTAGAAATGATGTTCAAAGCTTAATGGAGGTTCTGGTGAGATGGGTATTGTTTCTCCTACCTTGATTTGGTGTTGTTCTTGCCGGGAATGTGAATTAGGGTTTGTTTGATAATTGAGGCAGAGACAGAATGGATTTTTAAGATTGAAGAACCCGAATGATGTTGTTGATATTCATGGGTATGAGAATGAATTGAAGATGGGTTCTGGTCTGACGTGTTGATGTTATTGCTTATGTGAGATGTTCTAGCAGAGAAGAGAGTTAATGGATGTGGTGGTTGCGCAGGAACTGGTGGTGTGTTTGAGGTGAAGCTACAACAATGAAGATTTTGGAGGAGTTGCAGGTGGAGTTGAGACTCAATTGTCACTGAGCAGCTCAGATGGAAATGGGTGTGTAGGTGACTAATATGGGAGCTGAAATGCAGATGTGGTGGTAAAGCTGTGAATTGCATCTGAAATGGTTAAAAGGGTTTGCTGCTCATCAGATGCAGTTGTGTTGGAGATGCAGATGCGAAAGAGGAGCTGGTGAATTGGAGTTGTGAGTGCCAGTGGCGAAGCAAGTGTCGATAATTGGCAGTGGAGTTGTTCAATGGGTTGATAAAGCAAGGATGGAGTCATGTGGAGAATGGGCTAGCTGGTTGAGCAAACATGAATCGGTGGATGAGAGATTGCAGGTGGAATGGCTCAATGAATGGTTTTGTGGCTGTGACAGAGAGGGGAGAATAAGATTTTTACTAAGAATGGTTGGTTTGCACTGAGAAGGATGGCTTGAGTTGCTGCTGCTCTCTGAGTTTTAAAGGAGATGATAAAGAACAAGATGTTGGTGCTGCAGTGAATAGGTGCAAGGCACAGGGAGTATCAGTTCAGACAAGCAAGAGAAGAGTTGGGGTTGAGCGGAATAGCAGGAGGTGGTAGCTGGTTATTGCTCTTACAGGGCAGGTGATAAGACTGAGCTGGTGCAGGTTGGTTCACTACATTGCAAGTGATGGCATGGATAGAAAGGGTAGCTGGAGTTACAGGTGGTTGCGAATGGGTCTTGGTGGTGTCTGTGTGATGACTGAGAAGATAAATTACACAGGGAAAGGTGGTTGTAGAGAAGAATAGTAATGTTGCAGGGAAGGAACCACAGCCAACATGGCTGACCATGAAGCGCAATGATGGTGCAGCAGGGCCATCATGGCTGGCACAGCTCATTCCTGTGCAATGGCCAAAACCAGTCAGCTGAGTTAGATCGCTGACTGGGTTCTGACTCAGTGACTCAGAACTTGACCCGGTCAACCGTTAAAGACTGTTAGTCAACAGTTAAGGACAACGGAATCTCAACGGAATATTCTATCGACGGAAGTGAATTTTCAGGTGACCGGCATCGACTTTTCTCACCGGATTCCGTCCAACTTCCGGCCAAAAACCCAGTTTTCCAGCGACGAATTTTGGGACATATTTTCTATCCGGGTTTTCACACATGGGCTTGGTGGAATACTTGGAGATGGACTTTGAGAAGACTAGACCTAATTTTGGAAGGAGTATCCTTTATGGAAATTGAGAAACTTATAAAAGAGAAGACTTTTCTCTAAACAAGGGATCTAATCTTTTACATTATATATCCTATCTTCTACTTTGTTCTAGGGTTTAGAAACATGTTAGGGTTCCTCTTCCTTCTTGTTATGAACTCCTTGAATATGAATACCTAAGTTTATTATTGGTTATGGATTAGTTGGATTTCACATAATATGATTCTTTGATTCAATATATTAGTTTTGTCTCATAATTTATCGTTTACGATTCTCTGAAAATATAGTTACATGATTTGATTGATTGTTTTGTCGAGTTGCAAATTGGTAGAACTTCTAATCACATCTATTGCTAGTTTAGGGTTTATTATACGTAAAAGTGATATTCCTTGAATACAAGTAGCATAAATATGATTATGGTTTGTAGTGATATATTCTTATGATCATATGTGAACCGTAACCTTTGTTAAATTGAATTAGTGCGCTTTCCACGTTCAATTTCTTTGATTGGCCTGATTTCATAGAACTTAATGCATCTAGGGAATTAAACTTGATTAGTGCTTTTACACGTTAGGTTCTTCTTTTAGATAGAACTCATACTCGCATCTTTTAATGTGTTTGTTGATGACAAAAGGAGATTAGCAGGATATTCTTGCGATCAAGATATTCTAGGGCTTTTGATAAAAGTTGAGATTAAATATCAATTCTAATTATTGTTTTGAAATCATGTTAGTGAATGAAGATGAATCCTTAACCAATATCTTTTCTATTTGATTTGTTTGCTTATTTCTTTATTTTCTTTTACTTTTATTACTTGTATAAAAATCAGATAACCCCCGGTGTTATTTATATAGGAAACCAAAACAACGAGACAACCTAGACCTCTCTGTGGGATCGATCCTTTCTTGCCCGTGCTATATTTATATTTTGAGTAGTAAGAAAGTGTAATTATTTTTGACGCATACGATAGCGATCACTAGAAATGCAAACTTGGGTATTTATAGACCAATGAAGTTTGGACACCAAGGAATTTCCAAAACCGAAATATTCTTAAGCTATGCAATATTTCCAAAATCGGTTTTCATAATTCCTAGAAATGCTTTGTCCAAAATTAACCAAAATCCTACTAGAAAATCTCTAATTAGTAAATGCACATTACCAATTTTTATTTTCCAGAGATATGCATTTTAATTGCTGGTAATTAAAAGCATATAAAATTAGCAACCTTAATTAAAAGATTCTCAACTTTTTTCGGTCCGGGATCTCCTTAAGTTATTAAGGAATATCTTTGAACAATAAAAGATAAGATTTACTGAACATGTTCAAAGTATGTCGACATCTTATTTCTTTGAAAATCCTTTTTCATATTTACAATCTTGGAACCGATTATACCACACTTCCAAACAAGTTTAGAACTGGTTCATCTGGTTTCCAAGAACTATGTGATTGACCAAATATCAAACACTAATCACGGGTTTACGGTTCTACAAAACACAAGGATCGGTTCTACGTTAATATGGTTACTGGGACCGGTTACATCAGTTACCAGGATCGGTTACGGCAATTACCAGGACCGGTTACCATATTCCCATGGTATTACTTTTGATCGGTCACACCAGTTACCAGGATGGGTTACGCCAATTATCAGGATCGATTACATCAATTACAAGGATCAATTACACACTCTTTTGTGATCAGTCATAACAATTACTAGGATCGGTTACATCAATTACAAATATCGATCATACCATCTAAGGTGATTACTTAGGATCGGTTACACGAATAAAAGTCATTCCAATACATAAGTCAGGCATTGTGACTAGTTTTACCAAGATACATAACAAGTTATGATCGGTTCTACTAACTCACACATACTTGGTAATCCAAAGATATGCAATGAATAACAATACCAATAAGCCTAGCGATTTCCCTTTCGATTCATAAAACAAGTTCATGAATGTACTTCCTTTAAGAAAATGTAAAAATTGTTTCCTATGATGAAATCTTCACCTTACCCATACACATAATCACAATAGCATTCATACGATTATGTCGATGTCTTACATACGAAGTTTAAAAGATAAGCATTATACTTAGTATTCTAATTCCTTAACACTATGTCTACTAGATTATAATCATTCACAGCTTCGCAGTTATGTTTTCAATATAGCACGACTTGAAAGATACGTTAGGAATGAAACAGTTCAAGTCACAATATTACTAACCCCAAGAGAAAGGATGATGTCGTCGATGTAGCTTGTTACTTCTTCACATTTTTCTAGTGTTGGAGTAATACTTGTATATTTAGATCTAGAAATTGTTATCAAGATATGATAAGGGGTGTATTGTGGGATAACAAGATATGCAATTAATAACAATACCAATAAGCCTAGCGATTTTTCTTTCGATTCATAAAACAAGTTCATGAATGTACTTCCTTTAAACAAATGTAAACATTGTTTCGTAGGATGAAATCTTCACCTTTATCCATACACATAATCACAATAACATTCATACGATTATGTCGATCTCTTATATACGAAGTTCAAAAGATAAGCGTTATACTTCGTATTCTAATTCCTTAACACTATATCTACTAGAGTATAATCATTCACAGCTTCGCAGTTATATTTTCAATATAGCACGACTCGAAAGATACGTTAGGAATGAAATAGTTTAAGTCACAATATCACTAACCTCAAGATGAAGGATGATGTCGTCAATGTAGCTTGTTACTTCTTCATATTATTCAAGTCTTCGAGTAATACTTGTATGTCTCATAATCCTAATCTTTCTAGCCTAACCTATACGAAGTTGTCTCTAGTATATATAATCAATTGACTCTTTAATTGAGTTTTGATTCACTAAAATATGACAACCAAACTTGACATACCAACACTTGGTGTGTTCAACCGAGCTATGCTCTAACAAATCCAATTTACCATAAATACCCTTGTCAAAAACTCACTATCAATATTAGTCCCCAAGTTAGAATTGAACAATGTCATGTTGTGTGGTAAGCACAAGATGGTAATATAGATATTACACAAATCTGAAATTCATAAGGAAAATGAGAGTTACTTATCTGTAGGGTAGGCACCATGGTGCGCATGGATACGATGCATTCACGCCCGTTGTTCGGATTGGCAAGGTGAAGTTTGGTCTTAATGCGGTGATGCAATGCTTGCACGGTCCCACGGGCTTTGGCCAGCCATTCCTAGCCCAATTAGGAATCTTCTTTATATATATATATTTATACATATATGCATGAAATCATGAATAGGAATCAATCACACCTATCTTCCATCATCGCCCCATTTTGCCGCGTGTGGAGCTCTATTCAAGGTACAGATCCGGATATTTGGTCGGTGATTTTCTTTGCTTCTTGTGGCTTAATAACATCTCCTGTTGCATAACTCATCAAGTGGATGAGGTTTTTTCCCAGGCTGATTTTGAAGAATCTCGTAGGGAAACCCCTAACTTGTGCACCATTCATTCCAAGAGGCATAAAGTCTTCATACAATGTCAATTTTTGATGCTTAACCCCAACTTTTGAAGCTAACAGATAAGGATATCATATGCAAAAGTAATCACTTGATTTGTAGTTTGTATGGCCGATCTTATATGTATATACATTTGTAGTTTGTAAGCCTGTGCAATTCTTGAAACTCCATGAATTTCAGTAAAAAACCCATATCTTCTAGATCGTGCATCCGTTTGATACGCCCTTTCAGTATGTCATAGCAGATACATATATAAACACTTCTCATGGAGGATGCGGCATCCTGTTCCTCACTGATGATTGCTAATTTTTGTACTTCAGATGGTATCTTGATAATTATTTGTTAGAGCATAGATCGGTTGAACCCACCAAGTGTTGGTATGTCAAGTTTGGTTGTCATATTTTAGTGAATCAAAACTCATTTAAAGAGTCACTTGATTATATACTAGAGTCAACTTTGTATAGGTTATCTTGTAAGTATTAAGGATATGAGACTTACAAGTATTACATGAAGACTTGAAGAATGTTAAGAAATATAAAGCTACAACGACAACATCATCCTTCCTCTTGAGGTTAGTAATATTTGACTTGAACTATTTCATTACCTAACATATCTTTGCATATTGAAAACATAATTGCGAAGCTGTGTATGATACTCTAGTTATACATAATATTAAGGAATACAATACGAGGTTTATTCCTTAACCATTAAACTTTGTATATAAGACATCGACATGATCATATGAATTCTATTGTGATTATGTATGGGTATGAGTGAAGATTTCATCCTAGGAAACAATGTTTTACATTCGTTTAAAGGAAGTAAGTTCATAACTTGTTTTGTGAATCGAAGTGGAAATCACTAGGCTTATTGGTATTGTTATTCATTGCAAATTTATTTTGAATTACCAATATGTGTGTTTATTATAACCGCTCATAAACTTGTTTATGTATCTTGGTAAAAATATTCACAAGACCTGACTTATGTATTGGTATGACTTTTATTAGTGAAACCGATCTTAAGTAATCACTCAAGATGGTCTGATCGATACCTTGTAAATAGAAACTTTTATCTAGTCATCGGGGAACCGATCCTAGTAAGAGGTGAAATAAATTTACAAGAGGGGAATCGATCCTTGTAAGAGGGGAAACATGTTTTAGTAGAAGGGGGGAACCGATCTTATGAACATGTGCAACAAGTTTGTAGTTTTGGGGGAACCGATCCTACGGACATGTGCAACCGAATACAAGTAGTTACCATAAGTTGTGGGGAACCGATCCTAGTTACTAGTCAACCGAATTTTGGTAACTAGTGTGACTATGCATAGTACTCACATTAAGGTAGAACCAAACTTGTTTTGGTAGAACCGTGAAACCCATGATTGGTGATTTGATAGGATAATCAATCACATAGTTCTTGGAATTCATACGAATCAATTCTAAACTCGTTTATAAGTGTGGAAAATCGTTTCCAAGATTGTAAGTATGAAAAAGGACATGCAAAGTAAAGATGTAGACATGCTTTGAACACGCCCAATAATTCTTACCTTTTATTGTTCAAAGATATTCCTTAATAACTGAACTTGTTTTTATATGCTATTTATATTTTCAAGCAAATAAATGCATATCTTTAGAAAATAATAATTAGTAATGTGCATTTACTGATTATAGATTTTTATATTGGATTTCGGTCAATATTTGGACAAAATATTTCCAGGAATTATGAAGCAAAATTTGGAATTTATTGCATATCTTGAGAATTTTTTAGGTTTTGGAAATTCCTTGGTGTCCAAACTTCCTTGTCTATAAATATTAAAGTTTGCATTTCGAGCAAACTAATCCTTAGAGCCAGCAAAACTACCTAGTTGTGTTGTTACTGGTGGAGCCGCACATTCAGAGAGGAAAGTAGCCTAATTAGGCGAAATCTTTTACGACCGCTCAGTTTAAAGACTTCTTTGTGATTGAGAAGCTCTATTAGTACCATTGGTGGGAAACTAGATAATTACGGGTATTATTAGTTTTCGATTGATTTGATTGACTAACGGTTGTTGAAATTTGATTGCACCTTGTTTGTTTATGCTTTGGAATCTTCTCTTCTAATATAAGATTCACTCAAACTAGTTCGAAGTTTTGACGGGGATCTTTAGACTATTTGCAGATCTAAAGACGTCTTGTGATAATCCAACGTTAACATACTCCGTTCTATGTGTGATTGATCACAAGAGATTCAAATTGATTGTGTGCATGTGTTGATTGAAGATTAAAGTATATTTGAAGACAAGAAGACTTTTTGGGTTCATAATATTTGGTGTGCACAATACTTGTTTCGGTTGTAAAGGGATCCAACTATAATCGGTTTATCCTTGTGATAGATTGGATTGATTTGTGATTTTTGATGGTGGATTTTTGACAAAGGTCAAAATCATAAAATCATGATACTGCATGTTTCTGACACGACTTCAGGCATGTGATGATTCATGTTTCACGAGCCATGGTGAATATATTTCTCGAAAGGCCTCCACTACCTGAGCGTTCGATGCCTCGCATTTCATCATGCCCTCTATGTAGAATAACATAATTGGGCGGTTCTCCGTAAGATTGAGAGAATTAACGCCTTCAGGACGTCAGTGACACTCATTGTTCCCTGACTACATAGAGAGACCCCCTCTATATGGAAGAACGATTGGGCGGTTCTCCATAAGATTAAGAGCAGTAACGTCTTCAGGACATCGGTGACACTCACTGTTCCGTGAATATGTAGAGAGATCGTGTATAGATCTAGGCGGTTCTCAGTAAGATTGAGAGAAAAACGCCTTCAGGACGTCGGCAATGCTCGCTGTCTCCTGACTATACACCTTTCATAACGGGTATGACGCTTTAACTGGCTAATATCCCTTCTGCAATAGTTTAATTCTACCGTGACATTCACCACTGAATTCCTAGAAGATAATCTATTTTATCTCATTACTCCGATTTCATGATCGAATCTACGATTGATCCCATGGAATGGTAATAGATAATCTCATTACTCCGATTTCATGATCGAAACCATGACTGATTTCATGGAATGGTAATGGCTAATTACTCTGATTCCATGGTCGAATCTACGATCCCATATGATGGTAATGCTCATTTTATTATTCTGAATTCATGGTCGAATCCACGGCTGATCCTATGGATTGTTAATGAAAAAAAAATACTCACTTTTATTACTCGGTTTCATGAATCATTCTCCACTGAATTTCATAAATTATTAATAAATACTCAACAACCGGGCATCCGGACTATCACTGAGTAATCCCCATAAAATAGTGCAAGTGTACTCAACAATGATGCACGAACGAGCGTTCGAAAATATGGACAAATGAGGAATCCTACACAGAATAGGAGAGATAAAATAATATTAAAATAATAAAGTGTCGCATATGGGGACGGAACCACCAGTCGGCCGGTCCCCCACGCCCTTTTATTTTATTTTTAATTAATTTATTCCTTTCATGAACTCATGAAAACTCCTTTATTCTAGCAATTTTCCTTGTTTGAGCAAAACTCATGGTTTCTCCATATTTTCACGGGTTCATGAAAAATAATAAAAAATTAGGGAAAGGTGTTGAGAGACCGGGCAACCTAGACGGCCGGCCATGCCTTAGACGTGGACGGTCCCACGCCTTACTATCCTTAGTTTCTCATAATTATTATTTCCCTCATCTCATGAAACTCCTCTGTTTGAGCAAAATCATGGTTTCTTCATATTTTCTCAAATATTGCTCGAACCATGAAAAAGCCAAAAACTCAAATGGTCACATGACCGACTAGGCTACTCATGCCAAATACTAAAATATTATTATTTTAATATTTTGATCAAACGAGCAAAGTCCTAATTGCTCATTCGATCAAGATCGAGAATTTCAGTCAAAGATCGAACTCTTCTGAAAATCCAAGATATTGCTCAAACGCACATCAGAAAGTGCCAAAACTCTCAGGATTGAGACATGGGAATTATGGTGACACGGGCATGCTTCCTTGACCGACCAAGGCCGTACCTAAGGCTTGCAAGGAGCCTGTCCCACACATTCTTATAATTTTGACCTAATTTGCTCAATTGCTCATATTGGGTCCAAATTCTTTCCAACCAACTTGGAATTTGCTCAATCGACCATCAGCTGGTCTCACGACCACCAAGGGACGGTTTTATGCCCTCTTGGTCGGTCTCTCACTTCTCCATAAATTAGGTTTTATTACCTAATGCTCATACGGGCACTACTTTAATAAATGATGAAACCGACATTTTATCATCATTCTTTCACCAATCGGTCAACTAAGGACCTTGGCGCACTCTCACTCAAGAACTTGGGAACCACATGGTGGTCCATCATCCCATATGGTTGGTCCCTCCCTTACTCATGATATATTTTCAAAAATTCATCAATTGACGAACAATTGATCAAAATTAGGGTTTCGACCAAACACTCCACAAATCATCATTCTGAGCAAGTTCAAACATTAATAAATTTATGTTGATCCAGCAATCAACATCTGGATTAATTATGTTATATTTGGTAGTCTGCAAATATTTTAATTAATATTTTATTGGGTCACGTCACTAATAAATAATTCGTCGAATTGAGAAATACTTGCTCAGTTGCTCAAATATTGATCCAACTATAAATATTCATTAATTTATCAGTAATTCGTCAAATTGAGCAATACTTGCTCAGTTGCTCGAATATTGATCCAACTATCAATATTCAGCAATTTATCAGTAATTCGTCGAATTGATCAAAACTTGCTCCGTTGCTCAAATATTGATCCAACTATCAATATTCAGTAACTTATCAATATTTAGTAACTCGCCGAATTGGGAAACTCGAATATTGATCGCAACTCAATATTCGACAACTCATCGAATTTATAATATTTACTCAAACGAGCAATATTTACATTCATGAATCACTGAGCATTCGTTGATCATGCTCAATTCAACAAAACCTATACTCATTGTCTAATCAGTCAATAACCTATACTCGCAGACTCCACGATTCGTGAGACATCAATCACGTCACATGGGGGGATATCAATTAGGGTTTTGGTCTGGCGTCCTACTGCACGTTGATTCATCCACGATGAGAAATGTGAGTAAGTCATCCAAAGGGTTGAAGGAGTTAGCAAATTTATGGGTGGACGGTTAACCAAGTCTCCGCACGACCTGGAACTGGTTTCACCACGATCTCCCACTTTCCACTCTTTTACTCAAGAAACCGCCATGCTTACATGGATCAAGGTGTTTACTACTCTGACAATATAAATAAGTTTTTGGATCCACGATTGAACAATATCAATTTTTCGAGCAATCACTCTTAGAAATTTTATCAATCGACCAGAACTTATTCGAACTCAATATTCAGCAGTTTATCAATCTTGTAGAAACCCACAACACATCCACAATCCTTGATCATCATTGATCCCACACAATTCTCAGCTTCCCTCCTACAGATCAACCCATTTCACTCTTTGTGACCGAATTGACTCTGGAACGGCCATTGACTTGGTTTAGGCCGGAGTCCTACAGATTGATCTCTCAAATCTAAGAACTCCCTTTATAATGCATCTGTGTGAGGTTAAGCAATTTTCTCAGTTGAGGAGTCTTTCCCGCACGCTCATCTCTTCACTTCCCTAAAAATCAACAAATCATTTTTCCCCATATACAGATTAGCGACCACGGTGGGAGATTAATGTCTTGGTTATAATCTCAAATTTTCACAAAATAGCTGATCTTAGGTCAGGTTTAGTCTCAAATCCTAACCCAAACAACGCCAACACTAGCAATAATGGCGGTATTCCGAAAACTACTCTTGTTTCCAACAATGATACTGGTGACACCACTCCTCCTCAAACCAATATTGGAGGCCATCCACTCTTCTGTTGGCACCCCTCGGAAGTAAGAGAAAATACGCCTACCATAGCCGATCTCATGAAGGTGCAAGAAACTCTTGCTAAAAATCAGACTGACATGGCTGCGATGCAGAAAGAGCTGTGCAATTACCTCAAGACTCTCACTGACAAGATGACTTAGGAAAAGGGAAGGTCAAAGAAACTGTTGATCTTGAGGTTGTTCCAGTCCATGTAGTCGACGATGATGAAGTCCAAAAAACTGTGGAAAACCCACCTACAAAGGAGCCTGCCAGTTTCATCACTCGTGAAGATCTGGAATGTTTTATGGAAGATCGAGGAAAAGGCAATGCACCATCCTTCCATCGTCATCAACCTCCATATCTTGATGCTACACAAAGAATCCCTTTCCCAAAAGCCTACACCTCTCCAACAGTCACGTTGTACAACGGAACATGAAACGCTCGAGAACCCGTCTCTTGATTCTTGGAAGCATTAGGATAACATGAACATAACCATGTTGTCCGTTTGAAGGAGTTCTCGAAATCTCTGACAGGTCAAGCATATACTTGGTAAAACAACATTGCACCAGGAAGCATATATAATTAGGGATAAATGATTAATGCCTTCTACATGAAGCATTTCGTTGTTTCTGAGAAGATTACTCTTTCTGACTTAGGAAGGATGACTCAGAAGAATACTGAAAATCCGAACGAATATGTGAAGAGGTTCAAAATCCAGGATTTGGATTGTCATGATCCTAATGTTACTGAACAACAACTGGTGGATTTACGCATTAACGGGATGATCCCAGTCTACAGAGCCTTACTGGAAAATCTTCGGTTTCAGACTTTCTCAGAACTCCATGAAGCATCCAAGCGATCGGAAACTACCGCTCCATCCTTGCTAAAAAGAACGAAAACGGTCAAAGTCGAGGAGCCGAGAGATACTCAAAACAGTACCACCACCAGACGTTTAATTAACAAGCAGTACAATGTTGAGGCTTCCATGAATGTTACTGAAGGGATCAAGAGAAAAGCTGAAGCACATCAATAAAAGAATGCTACTCCAACGTCTCACCCTCCAAAAGTGCCAAGGAAGGACAATCAGGATAGAAATGCACAACCACTGATTCAACATCAGCAGAATGATCAGGAATAGCCTGAGTTCCCTTTTCCCATTGAAGAAGTAATTGAATTATTAGAAGTATGGATTCAAGACGGTGCGATCAAACTACCTCCTGTCAAAAGGGAACCAACTGAGGATCAAATGGAAAATACACGCTACTGCCGTTTCCACAGATATGTCAGTCATCCAACAAGTGATTGAAAAACTTTGAAATGCATATTCAAAGAAAAGGCCGATTCAGGAGAACTTGGGGCTGAAGGAGTGCATAGAAATCCTCTTCCAATCAGAACATTTACACTCTTTGAACAGCCGGTCAAAGAAACAGTTCAATCCTTAATTGAGCATGTCTGTGAGTTGTTGTACTTTTTAAAAGCTCAAAGAAATGATATGTTTGCTGCATTGAACCACGTCGTTTCAGGAAAATGATTAGTAATTCAATAGGCATTCCCCAAACCTCTAGTAACAAACAAGGAAATGTACGACTGGGGACTTCTCACCGCAATCCACCTCAAAGGAAATGAATTCAAGTGAGCGTTGTTCGATGTTGGCACTGCTGTTAAAATCACTCATATGAAGACTCTCAGAGCCTCAGGAATCACTCGACAAGAATCTACTCATGCTCCTGGCTAAGTCAGAGATCACGAAGGAATATCCAGAGACGCATATGGTTATATCGTCCTTAGAATGAAAGTTGGGAAGACATGGTCAGAAACCAAGTTTTACATAATCAAAGAGGATCCAGGATATGATATGATCCTTCGACGGAAATGGATTCATGCTGAGAAGATAACTTCAACACCTTCAATTGCACATTTCTCAATTGAAGAAAGCTCTAACTCGGAGGGAGCGGAAGATGATCCTCCGTTCAAACCTCTAGGGAAAGTCGAAGCCTTGATGGAACTCACACAAAAACTCAAAGAGAGCGTACATGAATTCGTCAAGAGGTTCCGTACTCAGGAAAGTCTCATTTCCCCTCATGCATCTATATTACCAACTTTCAAATACGCTACTCTAGTCCGGGACTTGATCTTACTCATAACTCAGCTGTCACCAAATGTTATGGGTATTTAGTCTCACCTTAGCAATACTTCACCAAATACTTAGACGTGAAACCTCTTCGAATCCACCTTCTCAGTAACAAAGTCATTGCTGGAAAAATGACTGAATTTCACAATCAATATCCTATAAATATTCTCCCTTGCACGAGTGTCTACATGTGCCGCAGAATTAGAAAGCTCCACGAATGTGGAACCCCACTATACGAGGAATTCCGATCCAAGAGAAGATATTCAGGAAACGAACAACCAAGCCTAAAAAATTTCATGAAGGGGATTTAGTTCTCAAGGAACTAAGCGTAATCTCCACTCCACAAGGAGTTAGAACTGGGAAGGGCCGTTTATGATTGCTAAGTCGTTGATTGGAGGATACTACAAATTGGCTGACATCAAAGGCAACACAAGTGTGCTAGTGATTCACAAGAATTGGCTAAAGGCTTTTGACTCCTGAGCTATTCAGCATCCCAGGGTGTTTTATGTTCAAGGCACGAATTCTCGAGACACTTAACATTTTTATTTTAGGATTTTCTTTCACATGTATTTTCAATTCCTCTAAGAGTTTGCAATCCTTGCATTCAGTATTTGAATTCAACAATTTATCAAAGTTTTTTTATTTAAAGGAAAATCTATGTCAAATCCAAACTCCAAAAAGAAAATCCTTAACCACTCACTTATTCAAAACCAATCAAAAAAAAGCAGAATCCAAAATAAAACCTCACTATCTCTCAGAAGTTCAAAGTTCAAGAGATTATGGAAAGTAAAACCAAATGAAGTCGGCAAAGTAAGATTTCTTCTTCTCTGCAATCTCCAAGACTTGCAAGGCCGCTTTCTCCAACTTCATATTTTCAGTCAATTCAGAAATCTTGGCCATATTTTCCACCACAACATCACTGGTAAAAGGTACATTATTCTCTACTGTGTCCTTGATGCTATCAATCTTTTGACGAAACCACCTCAAGTTGAAGCCAGGTTCTTGAAATTTCTTCAAGTTGTACTCCCAATCAAAGAGTACATCTTGAGTGACGGTACTTCTAGCCCTGGTCTGTATGTCATCTATGACATGCAAGATAGCTCATACTTGCATTGTCAAGAAGTAATTGTGTTTTGAATCCTTGGTGACAACAATATGACCATACATTTTTCACAATTTCTCATACGTATCAGCATACCTTATGGGAACGCTAAATCCACCAACTGATGTGTGATATGGGAGTGACTCACCGAATGGAGGAACACAAATAATCCTTGCATTAGGGTATTCATGCAAAATTATGCGGTTCTTAATTATTGGAGCATCTTTAGCAATTGTAGGAACGGTTTCTTCTATCGATGGGGCAGTTTCTTCCATTTTGGGTTCGGTTTCTTCTATCTCTGAAGTAACAATGATTTGGGCTTCATCCTCCTCAACAACTTCAATGGAAATATTCTCATGGAATTGAGGTGCAGAGATGGTAGCATCATTAACTCGACTCACCATATGGTTTGAGTCATCATTTACTCCATTATTCTCAACTTCGGTATTTGGTACCTAATACGAAGATTACATGAGATTAGAGAAATTAAAGCATGGAAACCAAAAGCGATCATAAAATACAGCATGTAAGTGAACTAACACTATCTAATTTCTTTACTATACATCCAAGAAATTAGCAAATAGCGCGGAAGTCATAGAACACCTTATTTAAACAAGCTCGCCTGAAGAGATTTTATACTGACATGTATAAAACGATAAAATGGGAGAAATTGGTAAGAAATATAAGGTTGAGTCACATACCATTCTCTTTGTATGGATGTTCTATATAACATATCAAAATTTCATAGCAATTGGATAAACAAGCAAAAGGATGTGGCTAAAACATTGGACTACATGTCAGCTGAAGAATTTCTGAAGGTCTCCTGGAAGTTTACTATTTCGATGATTTCAGCCCCTAAACTTGCTCAAAACTCTTAAAGCTTCATCTCGAAAGCTTGTAAATCTCCTGGGCATAATAATACATGGTATATCGCGAAAATACGACATCGGATGAAGATTTTATGGTGTTTTTGCTAAAAACTGAGTTCTGAATTTTCTGGTGACGTATTTCACTAAATGTTTTCATTCATTCATGTGGATTCTCATTCATTCATCCATAAATCAGCAATATTATACTTCTATGAAGATAATATGAGATGGATACTTACTTGAGGAGTTTCCAAGCCATTTACAGGATTAATATGGTCGGCATCAACATTGGGAGCACCATTACTTCCATTCGGTCCCAATTATTGAAGATTCTCTTTCTCGCTACTATTTGAAGAAGAATGTGTAAAGACCCTCAAGATCGTCAACGCCATTAGACTAGTCAAGTGACAAATTATCCGATAATAACTCGATTAGTTTAACAAGAACATTAATTAATATAATTGATCTAATAACGATTTCAGTACGAAACTAGTATCATTGGATATGTCTCGAAAAGATATATGAGATGGAATACTAGAGCATGTTATTCGAATATCAGATGAAGAATATATTATCGGAATCATGAGAAAGGAAAATTAGTTATTTTTGCAATTTAGCCGACCAAGGATGTCCTTATCCAAAACGTTGGGCGTTTTAGTAAACTTAGTTGGCTTATCATCAAAACGTGTCACATAGAAACTCATTTATCTATTTAACTTTCTCTTTCCTTCTTCTTTTTTTTTTCTTCTTCTGCTTTTCTTTTCCATGTTCTTCTTCTGCTGAGAATTTATGAGAATCGAGTGAGTAAAGCAGTTGATTAACCTGTTCGAATGATAAGGGTAGATGTTGTAGATCATGGAAGTGATGAATTAGTACTGCTTAAGGTTTTTATTGAGATTATATACAAAGAGGAAGAAGATAATTAGGGCTTTATAAGTTAAGGTTGAGATTGGTTTTGAGAGAATCAATTGGTTATGATGAGAAGACAATGAAGTCGATGTTTGTGTTATGAATCATTGAAGAAGGTATTTAGGGTTTGAGTGGAAATTCAAATGAATAATTGGAATATGTAATTGAGGGTTTAAGTGATGGATTAAAGATGGGTTTTTAAGTGATTTGGAGATGGAGATTTGGGTTGGGGATTCTGAGATGAAATCAAGTGAATTAGGGTTTCTGAGATTGTTGGAGTTATGATTGGTAATGATTAAGGAGAATTAGATGGATGAATAATAACGGGGTTGTGGCTTAATTGAAGATGTTGAAGTAGTTTTGTTGGAAGATCA
Organism: Papaver bracteatum; assembly: GCA_023529315.1. Taxonomy (NCBI): domain Eukaryota; kingdom Viridiplantae; phylum Streptophyta; class Magnoliopsida; order Ranunculales; family Papaveraceae; genus Papaver; species Papaver bracteatum. Next base: position 2,484,818 of record JAJJWX010003277.1, on the reverse strand, counting down.
GTGAGTTAGGGTTCTAAAGAGGATTGAGAAATAATTGGGGTTTATGGTGTTGGTGTTATGAAATTGAGTTGAACTGTTGAGGAAATGAATTGAGTCAAGTAGAGAAGGAATTGAATTCAATTGTGGGGTGAAACCTTTTGAGGTAATTATCTTCTCAGTAAACTTATTTATGTAATTTGCATTATTAAGTTTGTAAGTTATGAGATGTTGATGAAGATGTTTTTGAACTAGTAGAGAATTTGGTACTTGCTGTGAGAATGAATATTGCAGGTATAAGATGAAAATATTTGTGAATATGAAGTTAAATTATAGATAGTGGTATTGAACTGAGATGTGAATTGAGTTGGGTTTAAGCAGTTCATTTCTTAGCGGCAGTAGTGAGGATTTCAGAGTTGCAAGTGTACCTCAGTGAGAAGAATGGTATTACAGCTGAGGGTTTTGTGTATGGTGGTGGATGAATGTTATAGTTGGTGTTTCCTGTGAAAGCTTGGAACTGCAATTGCAGGTAGGCATTGTTTGCAATTGTAATTGAAATTTAAAGTATATTTGAATGATTGAATTGATGTATTATTAGTTTGAAATTAAACTTGAGTTAGAGTTGTAGAGTTTAGAGTTTTGGTGTTGCACAATGGTTGTGTATTAGCTTTCCTTGGACTGATATCTGACTCTAGATGACTTAGTCCATCTGACTGAGTCGAATCGGGTTGAATTGGATTTGATCCACTGAGTCACTAGTCTTGACTCGCTGACCATTAACCCTGGAATTTGACCTGACCTTAACTCTGTTGACTGTCGTTTACTGTTAGTTGACCCTTGACCATCACTTTGACCGTTAGTTGATTTAGTTGGACTGGGCCTTAGATTAAGGGGTCAGTTTAGTGGACTTGGGCTTAGACCTAGTGTTCATATTTTGAATGTTTGGACCCTTATGGTCCAAATTAACCTTTGGCTTTTTCTACAAAGTTGTAGATATTCACAAGATTTATCTAATGGACTATAGAACCAACCCAATTAAATTAGTAAACCTCAGCAATGCTAAAGATAGTTAAATAAAATATGTAGAACCTTAAATGGGCCTATAATCATTAGAAAGACTTGTATGATTTTTGTGTGAGCCTTTTGGCTAGATTCTTAGACTTATTCTGTGATTAACAGTTAGTCTATATTAACAACGATTGATTCAAAGGATGAACCAGTGGATCATGGATCTCGAGGTAGGCGTGGCTTGTCATCAAAAGAGATGGGAATACATTTGACTCTTTTGTAACCAGTGTTGTTATTTTTACAAAAGTTTATGCTTAACAAACTCATGCATTATTTGTTCGTGCATTCCATGCTTTGTTTAAATTGCATTATGTTGATTCTATCTTTCCACGATTTCGAAAGAACCAGTAATGTTTGTTGTCAATATGAATTGTTATGGGAAATGAGAATTTCCACTATGGTATATAGTATACGCTCCTTCACATTTATACCTACATGAATTCAGCTTTTATTGTTTAGAGTGGGTCATCATGGTCTTGGTGATATCAATAGCTACTGAGTGTGTTTAGCACGAATATTATACATTGTTTGAAGAAGGAGTTTGTCCATATACATGTTTGTTTATTTCGGTGACTTGGTCGATGTTTAATGTTTCGGAAAACATGTATTGTTTTCCAAATCTTGCATATAATTACTTAAAAGTTAAATTGTATTCCTATTGGGCACCCCTTTTAGGGATGATGTGCTCACCCATTCCCACTTTTAGTTTCTGAGACAGATCAGAGTTGCGCAGCAAAAGCTTCAAAGGTTGATTTCGTTAGTTGGTTAACTTCTACAATGTTTATTATGTTGTATATTTTATTTATAAACCAAATGACTATTGTATATGTATTATTTGAGAGGAATCCTTGTATATATATTTTTTTATTTTTTTTTCTGAGCCGGGATAGTTTTGGGTTAAGTTTTTGTAGTAGATTTCTAAATTGAATGTTTAAGTAAATGATTTAGATTCTTAGTACTTCTTTATTTAGTTAATCTCTTGGATTAGTCAGCTGCTAGCTTAGGGGGCGCTACAGAATGAATAGCCTGGACCTGTTGTTTTTCCATGACAATGTTCTCCTAGACACATCAGCGCATTCATTATTATTTATCTCGGAAGGTATCATGATTGGTTATGCGAAGAAATACTTACATCGACATCATCCTCGTCGCTGGACTCATGAGTTATTAGCTGAGCAAGACGAAGACCGTCAATACTTGATGGAGCAAAATTCTAGAGCAGCAAAAACATTGGGTTCATGATCCTAATTATACGGACAAAGAAAAAGTCGCCAAAGAAACGACTGGGGATTTCACATTATTCGGTATCATCATGTAACTCCTCTTACTTTTGCCTTCTCCATTTAGGGGACTTTCTTCCACTTATGAGAAATCTAACTGAATTCGAGGTCTCACGACACGATCATCCTACAATAAAATCAATAAAACAATTAAGGTGTAGTTATCATTGATTCACCAAAATCATATGGAGAATACTTACATGTGAACAGTTCAGAGGCATTTTTCTCTTATCACCACTAGAAAGATATTTCAATCTCGGTCGATCAACAATCATGTCAAAGGAAGGAAACTCTCGCATTGGAGACTTAACATTCATCGCGAACTTGTACAAATGCTCAAGTTATTGACTCCAGAAGTCTATGTAACCCGGAGTTACGTAGGTATCTCGATCAAAGTGGGGGAATAAATAATTGTTTCCTTCCACATGCGTGCAATCTAAGTGAGCCTTCAGATGCTCAATTATTTGTTCATTCGATGACCTGGATCACACTAGTCGAGACCCATTTGTCGAGCTGCTCTGTCGATATTATATTCTTCTACATAGAATTTTCCGTGCACTACTGATACTAAATAACCAGGGATGCAACTAAGTATGAAATATTTCTCTCCATCACTCAGACCAATGCCAGACTTCAATATGACATTTTCTTCATCAGTATTGAAAGTGGTCAATTATGAGAATAAAGGAGGAACTGACACCTAGGGGGAAAAGTTGAACTCAAACTCGATGTCTAAAATTTCAGTGAGGCGTATCTTGTATTGTGGCTGCTTGGTAGACCAACGCATGATCCTGGCAATATTTGTCTCAAGGAAATCATGACGAGTATCAACATTGGGTCCTTGCAAGATGCTGTGAGGAATTGGAGCATAATTATCAAGGTGTTCCCACATCAAAGCTTGAAGGAATATAGTATTAACATATGTTTCTATATTCATGAAGCTGTTGGAGACACTGGAGTCTATGACTAAGGAGTCTAAATTGGAAAACAACGAACCCAAAAACAGACTACCAATGGGGAGTTTCTCACCTTTAGCCATCTTTATGGCAAAAGGAATTGTAAATGGCTTCAACAAATGTCCACTATCCTCAAGAACGTCTCTCGAAAGCCAAAAGCATAAGAATGCAACAATGGTTAAGGTATTATCAATAGGTTCTTCAAGAACTCCATCTCTTAGCCACCGGTACTTCAGCCATTGAGCATAACAAATTTTGGGCGGCTTGTTGAATTCATGCATTTTAGCTTCCAACGCGTCAGAAATTACATCCTCCTCTGCTGAGAGATTTTCAGGAAAATTACCAGTAATTGGGAGATGCAATAAATCGACTACATATTCCAAGGTAATGATGAATTCTCCCCATCTGCATATGAAAGTGTGGGTGGGAATGCACCAACGGGCAAGTAGAGCTGTCATACCTGGTATATCATGATGAATGATTAAATCCCCAGTAGCTTGAATGGCTCGTGTCATCTGTGCACGATCCAGCATGGCCCTTACACGGCTATGACCCAGCATGTGTCTCGCCTATCCATAGAAGTGTGTCATAGGATTTAGGGAAAGCTTAAGTTCCACATGTGAAGCTAAATAATATCTCCCTTGCAAACAGAACCAAATTATTGCTTGAGGAGATACTAACTTGTTCTGACTGGTACTTCTGGGATTTATAAGCAGCCGAAATGAGGAACCTGAGGGACGCTTTTCGGGTCTATATAGATACACAAAGAATTTGTCCTAAATATTTGGAATATTCTTAGTCTTGGGAGTTTTCTCTTTCTCCTTAGAAGTTCCGGAATCATCATTTTTGGAAAAATCATTATCTCTAGAGGAAGACGCGTCTGTAGAAACATCCTCTCTAGAAGAAGCATCATCCTCAGAAGTTCTACAAGGGGACCGAGTCATCCTTGCGAAGTTTTTGTGATATCAATGCACGAATTTTATCAACACAATGGAATTAAAGCAACAAAATAATTATGATGCTCACATCAATGTCTACAAAAATGGTAATCCTTAATTCTCACCTGTTTACGGTTTCATGAACTTAGTGATAATAACGTAAAACTTTGAAAACTCGCTCACTTCTTAAAACCTAGGGAGACAAGTAAAATCTATCATTCAAGAGTCAACACTGACTTTTCACGAAATCATGAATAATTCACATAAACTTTTCATGTGAACATTCCATGATTTTATGTCGTAAACATACATCATAATATCATAAAATACAATTGTTTATCTCTAACAATTACTCAAAATTTGCTATTTGATTTTTATCAAAAAATAATTTTTTTTTAGGGTTACTTCCCTTTTATATCAATTTTATTTCCAAAAACCTAATAAAATAAGGATTTCCTTTTTGGACTCGGCCCATAAGTCCCAAACCGACCATAACTGAGCCTCCTGGTGTCCGAATCAGTAGTACCTCATCTCTCCGTGTTCACGGGATGACACTCTATCATATTATCAGGGTATTTATCTATGCATTTGCTCGTACCTAGCACCATTGGATCAAATCGAGGATTATGATAATGCCTTAGTACGAACGAGTTCAACCACTGATCTCATCGACTGAAAATCACCATATAATGCTTACTGCGGAACACGACTGTCCCTCACTAAGCAGGGGACTTAATGTTGATGGTGGATTTTCGATAAAAGGTTAAAATTGTAAAATCATGATACTGTATGTTTCTGACACGGCTTCAGGCATGTGATGATTCATGGTCCATGAGCCATGATGAATTTGTTTCTCGAAAGGCCTCCACTAGTTGAGCATTCGATGCCTCGCATTTCATCATTCCCTCTATATAGAATAACGTAATTGGGCGGTTCTCTGTAAGATTGAGAGCATTAACGCCTTCAGGATGTCGGTGACACTCACTATTCCCTGACTACATAGAGAGAGACCCCTCTACATAGAAGAACGACTGGGCGGTTCTACGTAAGATTGAGAGCAATAACGCCTTCAGGATGTCGGTGACACTCACTGTTCCCTGACTATATAGAGATCGTGTATAGATCCATGCAGTTCTCTATAAGATTGAGAGCAAAATTCCTTCAGGACATCAGCAACGATTGCTATCTCCTGACTATGCACCTTTCAGAATGGGTATGATGCTTTAACTGACTAATATCCCTTCTGCAATAGATCAATTTTACTGTGACATTCACCACCGAATTCCTAGAAGATAATATATTTTATCTCATTACTCCAATTTCATGATCGAATCCACAGCTGATCTCATGGAATGGTAATAGATAACCTCATTACTCCGATTGCATGATCGAATCCACGACTGATCTCATGGAATGGTAACAGTTAATTACTCTGATTCTATGGTCGAATCTACGATCCCATAGGATAGTAATGCTCATTTTATTATTCCGAATTCATGGTTGAATCCACGGCTGATCCTATGGATTGATAATGAAAAAACTACTCACTTTTATTACTCGGTTTCATGAATCATTTTCCACTGAATTTCATAAATTAGTAATAAATACTCAACAACTGGGCATACATACTATCACTAAGTAATCCCCATAAAATAGTGCAAGTGTACTCAACAATGATGCACGAATGAGCATTCTAAAATATGGACAAATGAGGAATCCCACACAGAATAGGAGAGAGAAAATAATAAAGTGGCGCCTATGGGACCGGGCCCACCGGCCATCCGGTCATCCGCCATGGCCGATCCCCCGCGTCCTTTTTTTTATTTTAAATTATTTAATTCCTCATGAAAACTCCTTTATTCTAGCAATTTTCCTTGTTTGAGAAAAACTCATGGTATCTCCATATTTTCACGGGTTCATGAAAAAATAATAATAGGGAAAGGCGTCGCGGGACTGGGCAACCTAGCCGGCCGTCCATTCCCTAGTCGTGGCCAGTCCCACACCTTATAATCCCTTGTTTATCATAATTATTATTTCCGTCATCTCATGAAACTCATCTGTTTGTGCAAAATCATGGTTTCTTCATATTTTCTCAAATATTGCTTGAACCATGAGAAAGCCAAAAACTCAAATGGTCACATGACCGACTAGGCTACTCATGCCAAATACTAAAATATCATTATTTTAATATTTTGATAAATCGAGCAAAGTCCTACTTTCTCATTCGATAAAAATCGAGAATTTCAGTCAAAAATCGAACTCTTCTGAAAATCCAAGATATTGCTCAAACGCACATCAGAAAGTGCCAAAACTCTCAGGATTGAGAAACGGGCATTATGGTGACATAGGCATGCTTCCTTGACTGACCAAGGACGTCCCTAAGGCTTGCAAGGATCCGGTCCCACACATTCTTATAATTTTGACCAAATTTGCTCAATTGCTCATATTGGGTCCAAATTCTTTCCAACCAACTTGGAATTTTCTCAATCTACCATCAGCTGGTCCCACGACCACCAAGGGAATGTTTCATGCCCTATTGGTCGGTCCCTCGCTTCTCCATAAATTATTTTGTATTACCTAATGCTCGTACGGGCACTATTTTAATAAATGATGAAACCGGAATTTTATCATCATTCTTTCACCAATCGGTCAACTAAGGACCTTGGCGCGCGCAAACTCGAGCACTTGGGCACCACATGGTCATCCATCATCCCATGTGGTCGGTCCCTCCCTCACTCATGATCTATTTTCAGCAATTCATCAATTGACGAACAATTGATCAAAATTAGGGTTTCGAACAAACACTCCACAAATTATCATTCTGAGCAAGTTCAAACACTAATAAATTTATGTTGATCCAGCAATCAACATCTGGATTAATTATATAATATTTGGTAGTCTACCAATATTTTAATTCCTATTTTATTGGGTCATGTCACCAATAAATAATTCGTCGAATTGAGCAATACTTGCTCAGTTGCTCAAATATTGATCCAACTATCAATATTCAGTAATTTATCAGTAATTCATCGAATTGAGAAAAACTTGCTCAGTTGCTCAAATATTGATCCAACTATCAATATTCAGTAACTCGCCGAATTGGGAAACTCTAATATTCAACAACTCATCGAATTTACAATATTTGTTCTGATGAGCAATATTAACATTCATGAATCACTGAGCATTCATCGATCATGATCAATTCAACAAAACCTAGACTCATTATCTAATTAGTCAACAACTACTGACTAAAAAAATACACGTCTTCCTTGTAGACTCCACGATTCGTGAGACATCAATCACGTCACATGGGGGGATATCAATTAGCGTTTTGGTCTGGTGGCATACGGTACGTGGATTCATACACGATGAGAAATGTGAGTAAGTCGTGAAAATTCTTGAAGGATTTAGAAAAGTAGTGCGTGGACGGTTAACCAAGTCTTCGCACGACCTGGAACTGGTTTCACCACAATCTCCCACTTTCCCACTCTTTTACTCAAGAAACCATCACGCTTACATGGATCAAGGTGTTTAATACTCTCGTTAGAGCATTGCTCGGTCGAACTCGCATGCATTGCTATTTTAAGCATGTTTGTCAATGTTAGTGATCAAAAATATAAAGTCTTGATTTCTAGTCTACTATAGCTAAGGTCTCGGACTAGGATAGAAAGTGTAGTTGAGCTCAAGAACTCCATGGAGATCATCATACAAGACGAAGTACTCAAGGAACCAGTGGATCTTCATCGACTAAAAGGTATATGGAGACTTGAACTTATCTATCACTCAAAAGTCTATCTAATCTATCTCATATCTTGAGACAAAAGTCGTATTACTATATAGACAAACATTATACACATGTGATATATCGAGCTGAGTATATCTCGCTTATCTATTTCTAGAAATATATGTTAATAAAGATTTTGCTTTAACCAAGTTCATCTTTACCTAGTGAAGAAAGTCATGTTATGTTTCAATCATTTTGGAAATTGCTCTGACGAAAAATAGTTTGTGAATAACAACTATATAACGCCCTCTGAGAATGTTTCAATGATTGAAATGAGAGTTTAGACTATATAACCATTGGAGGATATAAGCATTGTTGTGGAAACACATATATGTATAAGTCCTTATTGCTTGAACCAAAGTTTGCGAACTTTGTTGATCAAGTGAAACCGCGGTAGTACGTGAACTTCATTCCGCGAACTGGCATAGTTCTCGAAGCCGAGAATTTCTGCTAGTATTTGTGAACTCCGTCCGGGAACTTAAGTTCGCGAACCCAGTACGCGAACTTGAGTAGGTTATGTCTAAAAACGATGTTTGTGAACTTATCTTAATAAACTAAGGAATTCTATTGCAAACCGTGGCTTTATAGTTCATGAATCGATTCGAGTGAATCACATCGTTTTTGCTTCAATTGTGTCTTTTGTAGTACATAAAGATATAAGCAATTGAACAACTCTCTAACTAGTTCATTTGAGTCATTTTGACTAGTTATGGTGAAGAAGAACATGGTTGATATGAAAGTTATCATATGGCTAACCTTTTGGTGAACTATTGTTGAACCAACTAATGTACAAGTTTGGGTATGGTTACACAAGCCTAGAAACGTGCATTACATGTGTGTGTAACAAGCTATGTTTTCGATCTAACAGTTGAATAATATTACCTTGAATTTAATAAGGTTTTCATCTAACGGTGAATATTGAATGCTTTGTTAGTAAGATAACATTGATTGCAAACCCTGATTTGAAGACTATATAAGGGAGAACTCCAGCAACTGGGAAACCAAATCCCCACACATTATGTGTGATACTAGTTGTGCTAATCTAGAGTCGATTCTCCTTTAACCTTTGGTTTTCTTCTTTTAAAACCAGGTTAAGGACTTAAAGACTTCATTAGGATTGTGAAGCCAGACAGATACTACTTTTATCGTAGTTGTGTAACAGATCTTGCTATTTCTATCGTACGACTACAATTATAATAATTGGCTTGAGATTTCTATCTCCGATAGGCAATATATGAAAGTAGTCACAAACATCTTCGTCTCATCGTTTGTGATTCGACAATATCTTTTTTCGATGTGTCGATTAAGATTATTGTGAGGTGATTAATAAAACTGAGCTGTTCTTCGGGAATATAAGTCTGGTTTTATTGATTGGTTCATGTTCACCTTGATTTATCAAAAGACGGAACAAAAACTTGTAGGTACATTCGTGGGAGACGTATTTATCTATTATTGTAGACTTTTCTATGTGATATAGATTTGTTTATTAAAGTCTTCGACTTTGGGTCGTAGCAACTCTTGTTTGTGGGTGAGATCATCTAAGGAAATCCAGTACGAAGTATCCTGCTGGGATCAGAGACGTAGGAGTATAATTGTACCTTGGGTCAGTGTGAGATTGATTGGGGTTCAACTACAGTCCAGACCGAAGTTAGCTTGGAGTAGGCTAGTGTCTATAGTGGCTTAATGCAGTGTATGTTTAATCTGGACTAGGTCACGGGGTTTTTTTGCATTTGCAGCTCCCTCGTTAACAAAATTCTGGTGTCTGTGTTATTTCTTTTCCGTATTATATTCTGTTACACAATTGAAATAATGCAGGTTTTGCGTTGTTCAATCAATTAGAATATCCGACTTCTTTAGTTGTTGATTTAAATTGATTGACACTTGGAAATTGGTCTTTGGTACCATCCAAGTTATCTCTCTTTGATAAAGACTTGCAGATTTCTATTTGCTTGAGTATAGATCAAATTGAGAGATTGAATTAATAAACTCTTTGATATCTTTTCTATTAATTGAGTCTAACTATCTAGTTGATTCTCTAGAAAAGTATATTGGAGTTTATCCATACAGATTTCTAATCGAAATATTGGATGTGGTTGTTAGACCCCCGCTTTTTCAATTGGTATCAGAGCAGGCAAACACGTTCAAGACGTTACAAGTCTGTGTTTGTAGCGATCTGACTCTATGGACAGAGGTGCTATCTCTATTAACATAACACCAGTCTTCGATGGTTCAAACTACCCATGGTGGAAAATTACTATGAGCACGTATTTTGAAGATCGTGATTTTCAAATATGGGTACTTATTGTTAATGGTTATGTTCCTCCAGTGAATACAGAAGGCGATGTATCTATACTTAAGGACGTTGGTAGTTATAGTCCAGAAGAAATTCTTGCTGCAAAGCAAATTTATGAAGGCCTAGATGCTATCAGACAAGCCATTACCCCAGATCTTCAGCACTATTTATTTTCTTGCACTAAGTCTAAAGATGTTTGGGATATCTTAAAAACTATTTTTGAAGCCAACAAACACGTTTATAAGAAATGTACCATCGATGAAGGAAATAACTTCAATACTCTTTATGAAAATACATCTTTTGGAAAGGTAAGAATTCCTGATCACATTCAATGGTGTGTTAACCACAAGTGAATCCTCTAACTTGTCATGGGGTGATGAATGTTGTACGGATGATGTCTGGTTTAAAAAACCGTTGATTACAGAAAAGATCAAAGAATTTGTAAAGAGAAGCACTAGACGTGATAAACGTCCACTGCTCGGCTGACAACCGATCAAATTTTGGCGCCGCTGCCGGGGAGTCATACAGCTTGTTATATAGTTTTTAGTTTCTTTTATTATTTTATATTTTATATTTTCTTCCTATTTCTTGTTTCATTTTTCTGACTTAGTTTGTGAGAATTGTTTTTCAGGTACTAATCCCTGGCTCCCAAGAATTAGAATTATCGAAGGTGCGGGATAACTACTCGTGAAGGAACAATACTCCAAGCAATAGTTGACGAGGCGAAAGAACTAGAGTTGGAAGTAGAGGAAGAAGTTGTAGAACAAGAGGTTTCGGTTGAACAAGAACCACCTTTTGAAGAAAAATAAGAAGCATTGGGTGATGCAAATCGTACACTCAAGGACTTGGCTTCTCACAATCTGGATACACAACAGGGGTATATTCAAACAAACTCTACTTTCGAGATCAAACTGGGGTTTCTTACCAAAGTTCCATGGCATGGTAAATGAAGACCCAAACAAGCATCTTATGGACTTCCACACCATTTTCACGGCCATGCTTCCAGCAGATATTGAGGTGGATGGTGCAATGTTGAAAGTTTTTCGATTCTCTTTGGCGGATAGTGCTAAGGATTGGTTGTATTATTTGCCTCCCGGAAGTGTCACAACATGGAATGGGTTGAAGAAACTCTTTTTAGAGAGATATTTTCCTGCATCAAAGGCTACTCAAATTTGCAAGGAGATTTGTGGGATGAAGCAAAATATGGGAGAATATTTATATGAATGTTTGGAATGATACAAGAGATTGGTGGCAAGCTGCCCTCACCACCAATTTAGTGACGCTATGATTATACAATACTTCTATGAAGGACTCCAATCAAGTGATATGAATCTTCTTGACGCTGCAGGTGGTGGTGCACTAGTGAGCAAGACGGTGGCACAAGCTAGAGAGTTGATTGAAAACATGGCAGCGAACTCCCAACAATTCTTGAGTCGTGGTTCGGATGTGCTTCTTAGGAGAGTAAATGAAGTGAGCGAGGTCGAGAAACTTCGTCAACAAATGGGTAACATGACAACAATGATGCAATAAGTTGCAGCTGCGGTGATACCAAGTCCTCAAGGATATGAATACGCCAATGAACAAGCTAATGTGATCTTTCCAAATTAGCAAAGACGGTATGATCCATATTCAAGTCCTCAAGGACAAGGAATCTATCCCATTGCATGAAAGTTTCCCGGATGAGAAACTATTCTCAATTGCCTTTGGAGAACCATGGTATGCTAATATTTTTAATTACTTGGTCTCTAAACAAATCCCAAATAACTTGTCTCGTGCTGAGAGGGACAAACTTAAGAGGTTAGGAAACCAATATATACGGGATGATCCATACTTATGGAAATATGGCAGCGACCAAGTGATACGAAGGTGTGTTCCCGAATCTGAATTTAATTATATCTTGTCATTTTGTCACTCCTATGATTGCGGAGGACATTTTGGGAGTAAAAGAACCGCCTACAAGGTACTTGAAAGTGGTTTCTATTAGCCAACCTTGTTTAAGGATGCATATACATTTTGCACAACTTGTGATAGGTGCCAAATAACAGGCAATCTAGGTTCTCGAAATCAAATGCCACAAACTTTTATTCAATTTGTTGAAATTTTTGATGTATGGGGTATTGATTTTATGGGTCCTTATGTCAACTCCCATGGAAAATTTTATATCTTACTTGTTGTTGATTATGTATCGAAATGGGTGGAAGCTAAGGCCACCCCAACTAATGATTCTAAAGTGGTTTCAGATTTTTTGCAAGCTAACATTTTTGTAAGGTTTGGAATTCCAAGAGCCATAATTAGCGATGGGGGTTCACACTTCAAAAACAGGTTCTTACAAGGCTTGTTGAAGAAGTACAATGTGTCGCACAAGATTGCAACACCTTATCATCCCCAAACAAATGGACAAGCCGAGGTTTGCAACTGAGAGGTGAAGTCCATACTAGAGAAAACGGTGAATCCAACAAGGAAGGATTGGAGCATGCGACTTAATGATGCTTTGTGGGCTTATAGAACCACATATAAGACACCTATTGGGATGTCTCCATTTAGGATTGTGTACGGTAAACCTTGTCACTTACCCGTGGAGATTGAGCATAAAGCATTTTGGGCTATTAAGCAATGCAATATAGAGTTGGATGGTGCTGGAAAACAAAGAAAGTTTCAACTCCAAGATCTAGAAGAGCTTTGCAATGATGCATTTGAAAGCTCACGCATTTACAAGGATAAAACGAAGGCATTTCATGATACTATGATTTCTATAAAACAATTTTGTGTTGGGCAGAAAGTGCTTTTATTTAATTCTCGCTTGCAATTATTTCCGGTTAAATTAAGGTCACGTTGGATTGGACCTTTTGTTGTTACTAATGTGTTTTCTCATGGTGTAGTAGAAATTCATAGTATTGCTACAGGAAAGGAGTTTAAAGTGAATGGACACCGGCTGAAACCATATTATGAGAACTTTACTTCCGAAGTTGTGAAAGGAGTGAACTTTGTGGAAGTATTCCCTCTAGATGAGTCTTATCAAACAAGGAGCAAGTCAGCCTGACGACTTTAAACCAAGCGCTTAGCGGGAGGCAACCCACCGGTTTTGTATCTTTATCTTTATCTTTTTATTTTTATTTTTAAGCATTTTATCTTTGTTTTTGCATATCATTTGCGGAATTTCCCACCTTGAGCTTTACTTTTAATGACTAAATTTTACATTGAGGACAATGTAAAGTTTAAGTGTGGGGGAGCATTTATATGTTTGTATAGTTTTTTTGATTGATGCCTTTAGTGAAAAAAAAATAGAAATTTTTTTTTTGCTTTATAAACTCCGAAATCTAGAACTTGTGCCTTTAGGATGACACTACCAATATAAGTGGATGGAACCATGTTTATTGCAGGAGTTGAGGAACCAATTAACTAAAATGATGGACATAGCTCAGGAATTAAATAACATGATAGTTGTTACCATATCTCGGAATATCACCATATCACCTTCTGTTTTTATTTTTGCAACTTTTTGTTTATCTAAGTGATTTGGTGGGTCACTAAACATCAAATTTTTATTACTGCTAGGATGAAATAGAGTGATTGAGTTGCTAAAAAAAATGACCGACCAATTAGACCAATCGGAATAAAAATGACACTTGGATAGCAATATGTGTGTGTTCTCCCTGTCTATGTCGCCTAAACAAGTGTGGAATGCAGGATCAAATGGAACTATCATGTAATTTTCTGACAAGAATCATGAGCTTGGATCCAAAAGATCTAATCATGTTGTCAAATAAAAAAAAATAAAAAATAAACGAAAAATAAAATAAATTTTTTTAGTACTGTTCAGTAAAGTCGACTCCTGGTTCCCTTGTATATGCTAGTTGAGTTGATGTAGAATTAAGATTGTTGACTACTGGTTCCCTTGTATATGCCAGTTGTGTTGACACTAGAATTCATACCAGTATCTCAATCCAATAGGATACATAGGTTCATCTTGGCGGTGACCTTCAGACATATATGGGAAACACCGATCACTTGTTAACATTCGCAAACATCTACCTCTATATCCATCTTCTTAATCTTTTCATTGTGATTGTGGTTAGTTAGATTTCGAGTATTGTGGTTTGTTCGACTATCTAAGTAGAGCTTTATTTACTTATATATGAATTGAATTTTGCATCAAGGTACCTCCTCCTGTAGTCATTTTGGATTCGTTCATAGACTCTTCACAGGTAGCATAAATTTGGAGTAATAGGTTTTGTAGGCAGACCTCTTGAAAACCTTCATGATACTAACTCGTCCATTAGGGACACCTAGGGGTTCAAAGGCTTGTTATTTATGCTAAGAGTAACCGTAGCCTCGACGAGACGGAGTTGTATGTATGTTTTAGAGTTATTTTGTTTGATTTTCTCGAAGACTAGCAAAGTTTAAGTGTGGGGGAATTTGATAGGTGTCTAAAACATTTTAATATTTATCTATTTTTTATGCTTTCTTTGCTAAGTTTTCTGGTAAATTATGTATCTTATGTTTACTTTTTGAGTATTTAGGTACTTTGGAGTCATTTGGAACAAAAGGAAAAAAACGTCGCTCAAAAGGCAAAAAGGTGCAAATGCTGTTGGATGCGAATTATTTCTCACTATTTGCTTTTATTTCTTCATCTCTGTCTGAAAATTATGTCGGCTTTAATGATTCAAATTTTGTATGAAAAGCATGACAACTTTAGCGATGTTATAAATTGAAGAAAAGAAGTGCATTTGAGAAGTACGAGATGGCTGTTATTGGTGGAAGAATTCGAAGAAAAACAAAAGCGGCATTTCATTGCAAGCAAGCATTATTGGGAGCACAATGGAGGATATGGGACAGTCAACATCACCAATACAGGTTGAAAAAAGGGCTACCATTTGGTTGGCCTTTATCTTATTTATGGATGCCTTGAATTATCCTGGATATACCCTATCTAGCCCACCGGGTTGGCTATATCCACTTCCATTCCTACACATCCCTAGAATTCAGAGAGAAAATGATTATGTCAATCATTAACTTTTCTCTCTGTCTGCGCCTAAAACTCAGAGATAGAAGAAATTGATGCGTAAGAGGATTTGAAGCCTGTGATGGAAGAAATTGGAATGAAGGTATGAGTCTGCTGGTGAAGTTGGGAAAATTAGGTTTGAATTTGTCAAGGAAATAAAGATTAGATCTCAACAGACCGAGAAGACGTTTTGGTTCGCTGTTCAATAAAATTGGTTGAGGAATCTTGTGATGAGTGTGATGTTTTTCAGAGATTGGGTTTGCTAGTGATGTTGTTGAGTTCAAAAGGAAGAAATTTGACATGGGTTTGGTTCAGATCGATTGATGGATCTGAGATGGTGAGTTAGGGTTTCTAAATTTGTATCTGAATCCGAGATTGAGAAGTTGAGGAAGGTTCTGAGAATGCAGTTAGTGGTCGATTGCAACAGCTAGCTGGTGATGAGAAGATAGGCTTGATGTGAAGGAGGATGGCAGCAGCTGCAGTTATTCAGGATTGAATTTGAGCAAGAGAATAACAAAAGCAGATGCTAGTGGTTCTGGTGAAATATGGACATTACATGTGTAGTGAAACCATGGCTTATATCTGGTGTTGATGTTGTTTAAATAGTGGAAACTCAGGTGCAGTTCTGGTGGAGGAATTGAGCTGCAAACCAAGAATAAATGGGTTCCACAGATTTTGAGATGCAAGCAGTAAAGTTGTTGAATAACTAATAGTGCACTGTCTTGAATGAAAGAAGATTAGATGTATGTTAGGACAGGTTAATTTCAGGTGAAGCTCCAATTGGGATTTGCTATGTGATTTTGTTGAGGAAGAGATAGAGAATATTTGGTCAGTTACAGGTTATGGGTTCTGGTGGAATGATGCAGTTGCATGACCAACTTCTAAAATTAGATCCAATCTCCAAAGTCCATCACCAAGAAGTCCACCAAGCCCATGTGTGTGAAAACCCATGTAGAAAATATGCTTAAAAGTGGTTGCTAATTTTAGGTTGGAAAAAGCTACAAAAGAAAAAGTTTTCTCCAACTTCTAAAATTAGATCTAAGAAGTCCACCAAGCCCATGTGGAAGTTGGACGGAATTCGTCACCAGAAATATCTCAGGTGACCGATCAAACTCAGACCGAGTTAATGAGAATCAGTCAGGTTAACTGGTTGAATCAAATCCGAGTCAGCTGTCTAACTTGGTTGTCTGAACTGAGTGGTCTTGACACATGCTAAACTTGTGTTGCATAATTATTACATACTCAGCCATGATGGCTGTTCCCTGTAACTTTCTCTATTCATTTCTCAGTCTTACTGCATCGCCTCATAGCACCAATAGCAATATTAGTTCCATCATTTCTAGCTTTACTAAGATAACTTCATATCATTTGTTGTAACTTATTCATCTATCTCAACACCTTCAGCTGCAATTGAATTCGCCATTGCATCAGTGTTTACAGCATCAACTCCTTGCTATCTCATCTTATCCCACAAATATTCATACCACATCCCATGTGACACTGTCATCACCATTTCATAATTCGATCACCACCAACAACATGACTAACCACCTTCTTTACTTCCATTGCATCACAGATCAAACTATCACAACCTGCAATTTTCTATCCATCTTCTAATTATAGCTCAAATCACACTCTCATTACACTGCAACTTCTTGCACACAGCTGCACTCAGCTTCTACATAACATTAGGCTAGTAACCTGCAGTTCCAACTCATTGCAGTAACAACAACACTCATACCATCCCCCATGCCTGACTTATTACTTTCAAGCACTAGTCACTGCACACACAACTTTCAGTAACACAGAAACGCCACTTCTCTATTGCCAAACTGCACCAGCTAATTCGGTCCATCGCCACCAATTAACTCATGAAGAAGTAGCAGCTAATATCCTTCCATAATTGCACCATATTCTTCTCAGTTGCTTCAATAACAGCTACTCCAATAGCAACTCAGCTTCAGAAACTCAAGCACCACCTTCTTGAACTGTGAACATATCTGTGAATCCAGCTCAACCCCATCAGCAGCAAGTTCTCAACTCGACAGGTTCAATATCTTCTTCTCCATCTCAGTTGCACATATACAACCAACACCATCCTAACTCATGAAAACACCAGAGCCATGGAAGCAACTCCATATATACCTGAATCTTATATTCACCTGCAACTGCATCATTCCACCAGAACCCATAACCTACAAATGACCAGATATTCTCCATCTCTACCTCAACAAAATCACATAGCAAATCCCAATTGGAGCTTCACCTGAAATGAACCTGTCCTAACATACATCTAATCTTCTTCAATTCAAAACAGTGCACTATCAGTTATTCAACAAATTTACTGCTTTCATCTCAAAATCTCTGGAACCCATTTGTTCTTGGTTTGCAGCTCAATTCCTCCACCAGAACTGCACCTGAGTTTCCACTATTTAAACAACATCAACACCAGATACAAGTCATGGCTTCACTGCACCTGTAATTTCCATATTTCACCCAAACCATTGGCATCTGCTTTTGTTATTCTCTTGCTCAAATTTAATCCTGAATCACTGCAGCTGCTGCCATCCTCCTTCACATAAAGCCTATCTTCTCATCCCCAGCTAGCTGTTGCAATCTACCAATAACTGCATTCTCAGAACCATCTTCAACTTCTCAATCTCGGATTCATATACAAAGTGAGAAACCCTAACTCACCATCTCAGCTCCATCCATCGATCTGAACCAAACCCATGTCAAATTTCTTCCTTTAGCACTCAACAGCATCACCAGCAAACCCAATCTCTGAAAAACATCACACTCATCACCAGATTCCTCAACCAATTTTATTGAACAGCGAACCAAAATGTCTTCTCGATCTGTTGAGCTCTAATCTTCATTTCCTTGACAAATTCAAACCTAATTTTTCTAACTTCACCAGCAGACTCATAACTTCATTCCAATTTCTTCCATCACAGGCTTCAAATCCTCTTCAGCATCAATTTTTTTCTATTTCTGAATTTTAGGCGCAGATAGAGAAAAGTTAATGATAGACATAATCATTTTCTCTTTGAATTCTAGGGATGTGTAGGAATGGAAGTGAATATAGCCAACCCGGTGGGCTAGATAGGGGATATCCATGATAATTCAAGGCACCCATAAATAAAATAAAGGCCAACCAAATGGTAGCCCTTTTTGCAACCTGTATTGCTGATGTCGACTATCCCGTATCCTCCATTGTGCTCCTGATAATGCTTTCTTGCAATGAAATGCCGCTTCTGTTCTTCTTCGAATTCTTCCACTAACAGCATCCATCTCGTACTTCTCAAATCCGCTTTTCTTCTTCAATTTCTAACATCACTAAAGTTGTCATTCTTTTCAGACAAAATTTGCATCATTAAAGCCGACATACTTTTCAGACGGAGATGAAGAAATAAAAGCAAATAGTGAGAAATAATTCGCCTCCAACAACATTTGCACCTTTTTTCCTTTTGAGCGACGTTTTTTCTCTTTTGTTCCAAATGACTCCAAAGTACCTAAATACTCAAAAAGTAAACATAAGATACATAATTTACAAGAAAACTTAGCAAAGAAAGCATAAACAATAGATAAATATTAAGGTGTTTTTGACACCTATCATCCTCTATCAGCCATCGCCGTTAATGATTCCGTGAAAGAAAAACCCTTAAGTGTCAACGGGCTAAATACGTTTGATAGATGTGACGAACTCTCTGCTTTTATAGCAGAAACATTTACATACTCAAGTTATGATTCAGAATATGAGACTGACACAGAGGTTTTAGATTTCTTGAATAAATAGGTTCTTCAAGAAAATCTTCAATTAAAAGTTTCATTGAAGAAACTAGAATCATTAATTCATGTCAAAAATCTTGAGATAGATTGTCTTAATGACAAAATCACCAGAACCATTTATCTAAAGGAGAAAGAGATTAATACTCTTAAGGATGATCTACAAAGATTATCTGGAAGCTCTGACAAAATTTTAGTAAAGTTATTTAGTCAAAAGTCCTTTGAAAACACTAATGGTTTAGGATACAAAAGCAAGTGTGCAGACATAGTCAATCTTGTTGCTTCTATTGATCAGGAAAAAAATAAAAGCTAGCAACTATGTTAAGCAAAATATACCTCAACAAAACAAAGAATCCTTGGTTTTTTGTTTTGTGGAAATGCAAGGAATGTTCAAAGTACATATTGGAGATTCAATAGGAACATTGAAAGAATTGCCAAACTACATAAGAACATGCAAAAGATGAATCTGGATAATCTGCGTGGTTCTCCTAAAAACAATGCTTCCAGAATCAGAAGAAGTAAGAAATTTGCTTACACAACAAACCTTTAAAAATCATATTATGTGATAAACAAGGAGATCGTTTAGCTCATAACGTCCCTATCTAACATCAAGGGCGTTCGCATCCTCAACTTTAACTTGAGAAAGTGAGGTTTTTCGTTTTTGTGGCTCAAGTTTATATCTATTCTGTTAAGAAAATATTCTCCTAACAATATGGATAATGCATCATTAAACTACAAGAGACTTGTTCTTCTAGGGTTTTTTGATGTTCATAAGTCTATTTAGATCATTGGTAGACTTCATCCTTCCTTGAAAAGATACAACATTATGGCTCTTGTAACTAGAAGCACCATAAGCAGAGATGCAGTTGAAGCAGCTAACGTGAATCTGTGTAAATGAATTTCTTCTTCAAGGATGAAAAAAGTGAATACTACAAATAATGGAGAAGGTTCTTCCTCTAATTGCTTCCTTTCTGTTTGTCCTTTTGACAATAATTTTAAAAGCATGGTGAAAGACTTCATCAACAAGAGAAATGGTTTAAAATATCAAATCATTTCCTCTTTGGAAAATATAAATCACTATGAACAAATGTTGTCTCTATCCAAGAACACCTTGCGTGATTTGAAAAGATAACTTAGTGAGTTAACCGATATTTTTGAAGATTTGGAAGAACTGAACGATCCCATAATCAATAGTTTTTTCAATAAAGAGAAGGAATTCTCAGTAGATGCTCTGTGAAAGATTTATGACAACTAGTAAGTCTTCTTATGAGAATTCTATTTTTATTATTTTGTTTAGAAGAATAACTAGTGTTTGGAATAGTTATTATTGTGATTACACATAGCTATGTCCAAAGTTTTTATCTTCTTGTTTTTAGATTTATTGGTTTAAATTCTAAACTTGTTTGGAAGATGATTTTTGCAGTATTAAGCTTCATGATTTTATATATTGCAATATTGTTATGGGATATGTGTGTTTACGTCCGTGAACTTGATTATCCCATACTTTGTCAAAAGTAAAGTCGTTCGTGAATTGATATGCAAGTATTGATAAAAGAATGAATAGACTTTTGACAAACACAAAAGTTAAGCCTATATTGTCAATTATTGATATAAGATAGGTTAAAATCTTTTGTGATTCAAGGATTATGTCTATTTTATATCATTGTGCAAATAATGATAGAAACATAGAATGAATCCTTGTGTGTTCCGCAGTAATTGATCTTCCCTGATCCATATTTTTGTGTAATACTGTGAAGCTCCGTATTGTGTCTTATGTCGAGCACTAGACAACCAAGTTGATTATTTTTGTGATTAGCTTAGTTGTGTTCCGTAAGGTACTTTATGTCGAGCGTATAGAACTAAATTAATCACCTTGTGTGATTATTTAGTTATGACTCCGTAAGTTTGTCTTTTGTTTGAGCATTTTCGATTGGGTTGGTTGTTTTTATGATTAACTTAGTCATCGCACCATAGATTTTCTTATGTGAGTATAAACGATTAAATTGATTACTTTTGTGCTTAGTTTAATTGTGTATTTCGGTTACATTAATTATGGGTTCTCTTGTGATTAATCTAATCGAGTTATTAAGTCTTCATAAGTTTATTTGAGTTGAGCATATTTGGTCAAATTAATCATGGTTCTCTTACGGTTAATTTGATCGAATATTTTTTTTTAGATTCCAAATTCATACTTGTATGATATTTGTTGAGTCAAAAGAAATCATTCTTTTCTTTTGAAATTAAGGTTGCTCTTGTTGTTCCCTTGGAAATGACGTTTTATGGGGGAGAGTTCTTTTGAACTTTGTGCTTAATTGCCAAATCTTTGTGGGGAGTGTGGTTATGGAATATTGTAGGGGTTATCTTGTATCTTTATGAACTCCTTGATGAATGCATTTAGCTTCGGCTTTATGATTGCATCTAAACAAGATGATATCATTTACCTTTGGTCATGAAATATCTCTTACAGAAATTTCATTAGGATCTCGTTCTTATACCTTCGCCAATTTTGTTGACAAAAAGGGGGAGAATTAATATGTAGCTCATACTACAAATACATATGATTTTCGGATCATTATGTAAGGGGGAGTGGTTTTCATGTGAGATGAAGTATTGACTAAGGGGGAGTGACGTATCACCATAGTATTGTTGTTAAAGTTGTGACGCAATTGGACTTTGATGCTGTGTAATGATACTATAACACTGTATAACAATGATTCAGAACTCTTGTTTTCTCGTTATTATAGCTATCGATTTTCAACAATGATGATACTAAACTTACAACCTTTGGGGATCATTGGACTACTTGGAAGTGACGAAGATTTCGATTAATGTTGAAGATTGGACATGTGGAATAGGAGCTACAAAGTTTATTTATATATTTTTTGTATTCCATATGTATTAATAATTTTCCCACTAAAATTGACAAAGGGGGAGATTGTTAGAGCATTGCTTGGTCGAACTCGCATTCGTTGCTATCTCAAGCATGTTTGTCAATGTTAGTGATCAAAACTATAAAGTCTTGATTTCTAGTCTACTATAGCTAAGGTCTTGGACTAGGATAGAAAGTGTAGTTGAGCTCAAGAACTCCATGGCGATCATAATACAAGACGAAGGACTACTCAAGGAACCAGTGGATCTTCAACGACTAAAAGGTATGTGGAGACTTGAACTTATCTATCACTCAAAATTCTATCTACTTTATATCCTATCTTGAGACAAAAGTCGTATTACTATATAGACTAATATTATACACATGTGATATTTCAAGCTGAGTATATCTCACTTATCTATTTCTTGAATATGTGTTGGTAAAGCTTTCGCTTTAGCCAAGTTCATCTTTACCTAGTGACGAAAGTCATGTTATGTTTCAATCATTTTGGAAATTGCTCTGATGAAAAATAGTTTGTGAATAACAACTATATAACGCCCTCTGAGAATGTTTCAATGATTGAAATGAGAGTTTAGACTATATAGCCATTTGAGGATATAAGCAATGTTTTGGAAACACATATATGTATACGTCCTTATTTCTTGAACCAAAGTTTGTGAACTTTGTTGATCAAGTGAAATCGGAGTAGTACGTGAACTTCAGTCCGCGAACCCAGCCCACGAACCCAGTCCCCGAACTGGCGTAGTTCTCGAACCCAAGAATTTCTGCTGGAGTTTGTGAACTCCGTCCGGGAACTTAAGTCTGCAAACCTAGTCCGCGAACTTGAGTAGGTTATGTCTAAAAATGATGTTTGTGAACTTATCTTAATAAACTAAGGAATGTTATTGCAAACTGTGGCTTTATAGATCATGAATTGATTCGAGTGAATCACATAGTTTTTGCTTCAATTGTGTCTTGTATAATACATAAAGATCTAAGCAATTGAACAACTCTTTAACTAGTTCATTTGAGTCATTTGGACTAGTTATGGTGAACAAGAACTTGGTTGATTGAAAGTTATCATATGGCTAACCTTTTGGTGAATTATTGTTGAACCAACTAATGTACAAGTTTGGGTACGGTTACACAAGCCTAGAAACGTGCATTATATGTGTGTGTAACAAGCTATGTTTTCGATCTAACGGTTGGTATATATTAGCTTGAATCTAATCAGGTTTTCATCTAACGGTGAATATTGAATGCTTTGTTAGTAAGCTAACATTGATTGCAAACCCTGATTTGAAGACTATATAAGGGAGAACTCCAGCAACTGGGAAACCTAATCCCCACACATTCTGTGTGATACTAATTGTGCTAAGCTAGAGTCGATTCTCCTTTAACCTTTGGTTTTCTTCTTCTAAAACCAGGTTAACGACTTAAAGACTTCATTGGGATTGTGAAGCCAGATCGATACTACTTTTATCGTAGTTGTGTGATCTTATCTTGTTGTTTTTATCGCATGAGTACAATTGTAATAATTGGCTTGATATTTCTATCTCCGATAGGCAAGATATAAAAGTAGTCACAAACATCTTCGCCTCATCGTTTGTGATTCCACGATATCTTTTTTCACTGCGTCGATTAAGATTATTGTGAGGTGGTTAATAAAACTGAGTTGTTCTTCGGGAATATAAGTCTGGTTTTATTGATTGGTTCATGTTCACCTTGATTTATCAAAAGACGGAACAAAAACTTGTCGGTATATTCGTGGGAGATAAATTTATCTATTACTGTAGACTTTTATGTGTGATACAGATTTGTTTATTAAAGTCTTCGACTTTGGGTCGTATCAACTCTTGGTTGTGGGTGATATCAGCTAAGGGAATCAAGTACGTGGTATCCTGCTGGGATTAGAGACGTAGGAGCATAACTATACCTTGAATCAGTGTGAGATTGATTGGGGTTCAACTACAGTCCAGACCGAAGTTATCTTGGAGTAGGCTAGTGTCTGTAGTGTCCTAATACAGTGTATGTTCAATCTGGACTAGGTCCCGGTGTTTTTCTGCATTTGCGGTTTCCTCGTAAACAAAATTCCGGTGTCTGTGTTATTTATTTTTCGCATTATATTTTGTTATATAATTGAAATAATACAGGTTGTGCGTTGTTCAATCAATTAGAATATCTGACCTCTTTGGTTATTGATTTAAATTGATTAACACTTGGAAATTGGTCTTTGGTACCATCCAAGTTATCTTTCTTTAATAAAGACTTGCAGATTTCTATTTGCTTGAGTATAGATCAAATTGAGATATTGAGATAATAAACTCTTTGATATCTTTTCTATTAATTGAGTCTAACTGTCTAGTTGGTTCTCTAGAAAAGTATATTTGAGTTTGTTCATACAGATTGCTAATCAAAATATTGGGTGTGGTTGTTAGACCCGCGCTATTTCAACTCTGATAATATAAATAAGTATCTGGATCCACAATTGAACAACAATAATTTTTCGAGCAATCACTCTTAGAAATTCTATCAATCGACCAGAACTTATTCGAACTCAATATTCAGTAGTTCATCAATCTTGCATAAACCCACAACACATCCACAATCCTTGATCATCATTGATCCCACACAATTCTCAGCTTCCCTCCTATAGATCAACCCATCTCACTCTTTGTTATCGAATTGACTCTAGAACGGCCATTAACTTCGTTTAGGCCGGAGTCCTACATATTGATCTCTCGAATCTAAGCACTCCCTTTGCAGTGCATATGTGTGAGGTTAAGAAGTTTGCTCGGTTGAGGAGTCTCATACGCACACTCATATCTTTACTTCCCTAAAAACCATCAAATCGTTTTTCGCCGTCTATAGTGATTAATAGTATTGATTGCATAATCTAATAATTACTTTGGTAGTTGTTAAGAGATTGATCTAAGGACCCGACAAAGGAGTTTATTGGTTAAACGGAAGAGCCTTTTTCAAAATCATATCACGTTGGTAGAAAAGAGTTGTTATCGAACAATTTGTTGTTCCTTTATTGTTTGGAATACGAACCAAAGGAATTGTTCTAATTATGTGATTTATTACAAGTTGGAGGCGTAGGAATACTGAGGGAACTAGGTGAACTATAGGTTTATTTGCTTGGTCTCAACTATACGAAGTTGGTTTAATTTTGTATAGCGGCTTAATTCGGAGAGTATTCAATTCTGGATTAGGTCCCGGGGTTTTTCTGTATTTGCGGTTTCTTCGTTAAAAAAAACTTGTTGTGTCATTTAATTGTCTATTTTCACAATTATAATTGTTTTATTATAATTAGAAGTAAAATACACAAACGTTAATTTCTGTTTTACTTGATAGATAATCCTTAGTGTTTGGTTGAGTAAGAACCTATTATCAAGTAAACATACTTCATTGTTGTATTGTCTCGATATTGTATCCATAGACGATCACACGAAGTGTGAACCGATTAGTTGTATTTTCTCGACTCAGGCCATAGACAATCACTTTCGAAAAAGGACTTATAGGTGGAAAAGTTTTAGATTGAGGTATATTTGGGTACCCTATTCTTTTCAATTGGTATCAGAGTAGGCAAACACGAAAAGATCTAACAATATGTGTTTGGTGCGATCCAACCTATAAGAAATGAATTCGATTTCTCATGAATCAACTTCGATTAACGTACCACTAAGATTTGACGGATCAAACTATCTATGGTGGAAATCTTTTATGATATATTTTCATCAATCACGAGACTTTAATACATGGCTATTATCGTTGATGGTTATGATCGCCTGAAAGTAGCAAATTCGAAAACTGAGTTTAAACGCTTAGTAGATTACTCAACTAAAGAAAAGGCTTTTGCTAAGAAGAATTCAGATGGTTTGAATGCTATTGTACATGCTGTAAGTCGTGATCTACAACATCATGTATCAACATGCCTAACTTCAAAAGAAGCTTGGGATAATCTTCAGATCGTATTCGAAGGAAACACATCAGAGAAACAAACTAGACTTCAAACTCTATTACCCGACTGGGAAAACCTTCGAATGGATGACAATGACACTTTTGAAGAGTTTTACCTTAAACTCTCTGAGATAATTAATGCTGCTTTCTCTCTTGGAAAGACTGTCTGTAAAAAAGACATAATATGCAAAATTCTCAGATCGTTGCCATCAAGATATGATTCTAAGAAACATGCAATCATTGAACCAAATGATCTTTCAACACTCTCACGAAGCACACTCGTTGGAAAGTTAAAGATCTTTGATCATGACTCACAGTCAATTCAAACTAAGGGCATTGCTTTTAAAGATGCAAAGATTCTGAAAGATCCAATGGAGAAAAATAGACATTTGGATGATTCAAATGAAAAGATTCTAGAATTGTCTGATGATGAAATTGAATAATCATTATCACTGATCACTAGACAGTTTCGATATCTCTTAAGGAAAATGAGTAAAAGATTCATTAAAGACACTCATAGATCGTCTCGTCCACATGATCGTGTTCCAGTCAAGAAATATCATGAAGATGACGATGAATATTAGCAATAATGCTTCAAGTGTAAAGGGTTTGGTCATATTGCTAAAGACTGTCCCAATCTTAAGAAATACATAGGAGGCAAGGCACTGGCTGTAACTCTTGATGAGACCACTGATTCATATGACTCTGAAGAAGAGGAAACAACTAATATTTCACTAGTTGTAAATCTTACTTCTTCCACCTACATTAGTGATTTACCCATCTTAAAAATGGACATGTCTTCCGATGTTTGTAAATCATCTGATGGTAAAGGGTATAGTTGGCGATAAATTCGATGATGCCATGAATCAATAGGAGAACTGTTTATTTGCATTAATCCAAAACTTAACCTCACAA
Organism: Papaver bracteatum; assembly: GCA_023529315.1. Lineage (NCBI taxonomy): Eukaryota > Viridiplantae > Streptophyta > Magnoliopsida > Ranunculales > Papaveraceae > Papaver > Papaver bracteatum. Next base: position 2,457,985 of record JAJJWX010003277.1, on the reverse strand, counting down.
AAAGAAGGTAGTCAGTTGACTGCCTCTCTTGTTGGTCTTCTCATAAAATTTTGTGTTATATTCTTTGTGAGTTTTTTGTCTAATTGATCTTTTATTATTTTGTTTCTCGCAGAATCCGAAAGAAATCTTCATTCTACTATCACTGATCTGACCGCTAAGTTGGATAAAGTTCGTAAAGAAAACAAGTCCCTTGTTTCCAATTATCTCGATTCCCATGATAAAGCAGAAAGAAGACTTGATTATCTCGAGTACTTTAAAAACATAGAGATTAGGAATCGTGATAGAAGTTTCCTTCGCAAGGTCCATCTCAGTGCTGAAGTTCTTGTGAATGATATTCTGCTCTCCAATTCTCTCCCTCATGTATCTGTTCCTCCTATAAAGGTTGATGATGATGAAATTCCTCTTCCCATGGATGAAGATTTAGAGTTTACTAACGAGGAAGAGAATATTACTCAAGAATATGGTGAAGAAGAAGAAGATAAAAGAAGTCCTCCCAAAGAAACAGCTGCGAGTGGTGAAGCAAATGTTGATGAAGAGTCAAAAGAAGAAGATACTCATGATGAAAAGGATGCTGATGAAGATAATAACTCTGGCAGAAATAATAAATCTGACGAGCAAGAAGAATAAATCTGGCGAAACCATCGCTGAAACTTGAATTTTATCTTTGCTTTCTTTTACTTCTTCTTTCTTGCGAGCGATGTAATCTTCGAGACTTTTAGAATTTTAACTTTCGATTTAGCTTACTTTGAATATTTTCAAGTAAGATAATGTAATCTTACTTCTCTATTCCCCTTCTTGCCCTTCATTATCTTGCTTGAAATGGTGAATCTTCTTTAAGAAAATATGAATACATCTGCGATATAATGAATAATGCTGGGATATTCTAAAAAATTCTGAAGGAATTTGCACAGCTAAGAATTTGCCTTTGTATATATAATTCTGCGATGAAGTATATTTCCTGCAACTTTAAATAGAGAATAGTTAATTGGTAGGATTATTCTTTTGGTCTTATTTTGCCTTCCTAGTTAAAGGTCTTATTTTGCCAAACTTTTTCTGTCTGCGACAAAATCGCAAGATTTCTTAACATTTGCATGTAAAGACCCTTTGATCTTGTCTTATCCATGTTCTTTCAAAATCTAGTCTGCGACAATATGATAAATATAAACTCTTTCTCAAGAATTTAGCCTTATGACATTGTCGTCTTGCGATAAAATCGCATGACGTCTTTACACTTTCATGTAAAAACCCATTGATCTCATCTTAACATTTTCTCTTTAGGATTTTTTCCTTTGTATAATTTTCCTCACGCGACAATATGACAGGCCTAAATGTTCTTGCGATCATAAAGCCCCATGACATTTCCGTCTTAAGACACTTATCAGCTCCCTAATGGAGGGTGCTGATAGGTGTGATAAACACCTATTTTTATATCTAGTATTTATGCTTTCTTTGCGAGTTTTCATGTAAATTATGTATCTTATGTGAATTTGAGATATTAGGTGCAATGGAGTCCTTTGGAGCAAAAGAAGGACAAATCATCCATTTGGAGTAAAAAGAGCAAAAATATGAATTGGCGAGCGGAATATATCTGGAGCTGACTAGGATACGCAGCAAAGGAGTCAGCTTGGTTGCGCAAGACGGAGGTGAAGAATGTGTTGTCAGTTCCCCAGAACTGACCATCAAGTTGAACAAAACTTTAAGCTTGTCGGATCCCTGGAACCGACAATACAAAAAATTGATAGTTCAGTTGGGTGGCCCTTATCTGGGTGTTGGGTTATCATTATCCAACCTTGTTTCATTACAACCCATCCGAAATTCAGACAGAAGAAAACACAAGCAAGACTTTTTGTTGCTGAAATTGAAGAAATTTCTTGCAGTTCGATTGATTGGTACATGAAGATTTAGGGTTTCAGAGATGGGTTGTTAGTGAGCTGACAGGGAATCATAGAGCTGTTTTAGGGGTTTTGAAAGTTAAATGAATAAGAGGAGATACAGATGGTGAATGGGTTTGCATTCAAGTGCAAATCAGTGGGGATCTGATAAGAGATTGAAATTCCAGGGTTTGTTTTGGTTGGAATTGGTAGAAATTTGAGAGTTGAGAACAACACAAAAGCTGGGTTAAGCTCAGACTTGGGTTTGGATTGAATTTATTGTTGGTGTTGAGAGGAGAAGAGGGTTAAGAAGAATTGATGAGATCTGATGGTTGAAGTTGAGAAATTTGAAGCTAGGGTTGCTGTTGATTGAGAGGGGAAGGCTGTGTGGCTGAAGTGAATGTTCTTAATGAGTGAGTTTGTGATGATACAGATGCAACACTATGTAGAGTTAGGTTAGATGTATGTTAGAACCACAGATGGTTTTGATGTTTTGGTTTGATATGTCTTTATCACATATGTTTGTGGTGGTGTCTCTGTTGCAGAAAATGAAGATTTTGCTGAGTGGGTCTTTGTGTCCTTGATGTACATGTTAGGGAAGAAGAGAGATTTGGTGTTGAATTCAAGAATGGATTTTGATTCTGGTGAATGGTGGCCTGAGTTGAATCTGTAGTTGCTAAGTCATGGCTGGAGTGAAACAATGGCAGCTATATGAATGATGTGTGTGTTGGTTGGCATTACAGGGTTAGTGGAATTTGAGATACTGATACTCAGGACTGTTAATGAGTTGATTTTGAGGAGATGGGTCTTAAGTACAGGCTCTGGTGGTTACAGTTAGCTTGATTTTAGAACTGCAAAGCAGCTGGAACTGTGGCATTGAACTGCTGTTGCAGTTGGGCAGAATGGAAATGGCAGTGATAGAATGAATATCTAGAGTGGGTCATAATGAAGCTGAAATGGTTTTGGTGCTACAGATGAGCAGTTGGATGTCACTGCAATGTAAGATGGTTGAGGTGCAATTGCAGAAAGTGGTGGAATGGAAGAATGAGTAAGCTGTGGGCACTGGAAATGGAGGTGTTGTTGGTGGTAGTGAAGCTCATGCTGTGACTTTGTTGAGATGAAGAGTTTGGTGGCTCTGGTAGTGAACTAGTGAGATGGTGTCTATGAGTTGATGGCAGTTGTTGCTGTTGGTTCAGGTGGAGATACATATTGTAATGGGTTGGCTCAAGTACTGTGATTTTTAAGGGAGATGGAGACTGCAAACGTGAACTGGTGGTTTAATGGGTACAAGCTCATGGAAAGTGCAGCTGCAACAGAAATTAACAAGATTGCAAGCTGTTTAGCTGGAGTTTATTGGTGGTATTGAAACTAAGAACAGTATGGCAGGGACAAGCTATTGTTTCAAGTAGTACTGGCCTGGAACTGTGAATGAGATGGATTTCAGAGTTGAGCTGGTGGTTCAATAACTGGTGATGGCTTGAAATGATAGAACTGGGTTTTGGTCTGTGTTGGTGGCTTTGGTTATGTACAGTTAATGTTGCAGAGTGATTGAGCTACAATTTTGGTGAGAATGAGAAGTGGTTTGTGGCTCAAATGGAACTGAAGTTGTGTCTTGGTTGCAGTGGTAGTAAATAGTTTTTCTCACAGATGCAAGTTGTTGGCAGAGCTGAAATTGGTGCTTTGCAAGATTTTCTGGAAGAGAATGCTGGAGTGAGGTTGGCTGATCAAGTGATGGAGATGGTGAAGGCTCAAGTGCAGCTGAAAACATTACAGGGTAGAAGGTACAAGTGCGATTGCAGTGGCATGGCCATTTTGGTCAGAATCGATGAAGCTACACATGGTGCAGCAGGGCCTTCATGGATGGGAATAGAGTTGCAGAATACAACCAAGATGGCCGGGTACACCATTTGAGCAGAGTTAGAGCAGGGCCATCTTGGCCCTGAACTGCAACATATGGTTTGAACTAACTCATGTCAACTAGCCTAGTTGACTTCGAGTTGACTCGCTGAGCTTGACCGAGTCGACTCAATGGACTTCCCGATTTGACTTAGTTGACCGGTGACCGGGCGGACTTAGCCGGTCACCTGTGATATTTTCCGGGCCAGATTCCGGCGACTATTTTCTGGGTCATATTCTCACATGGGTATTTCACACATGAGCTTGGTGGACTTCTAGTTATTGGACCTTGGCCTTTGAAGACCTAATTTTGGCAAGTGGAAAGCTATAAAAACAAAAGTTTCTATTCTTTTTGGGAGGACTTATCACGTAATTTTCTATTGGAGTTTGGAGGAGAGCGATTCTACTAGGGTTTGCTTTCGTTTATTTTTCATGTTCTTCATTTTATTTTTAATAATAATTATGTTGAATCAAAATATTATGAGTAACTAAATTCTTAATATTGGTTATGGGATAATAAGTGGATTTCACAAATAAAATCTGATTCAATGCATTAGTTTTGTCTCAAGTTTATTGTTTATGTTTCATTGTTGATATTGATATATGATTTGATTGTTTATTTGGTTGAGTCCGGAATCAATCCGATTTGAATTCATATCTAGAGCTATATTAGGGTTTTCAATACGAAAACGTTGTTCATCCCTGATTCTAAGTAGCATAAATGTGGGTAGTGCTTGTAGAGATATATCCTACTAGTCACATATGAATCATAACTTGGGTTAAATTGATTTAGTGCTTTTACACATTTCGATTGCCTTGACTAGTCTTATTCCATATAGCTTATTGCTTCTTTGGTGTTAAATCTAATATGCTTTTACACTTTAGGTTGCTTTCTAGGAAGAATTCACATATGCATCTTTTAATGTGGTTGTGATGAAATCAGGGAATTAGCGGGATATTCTTGCGATCAAGGTATCCTAGGACTTTTAGTAAATGAGAGATTAAATTTCAATTCTAGTCATTGATGAAAATTTGTATTTGTGAATGAAACTATCCCGTGACCAATACTTTCTCCATATTGATTATTTTCATACTTTATTGCTTTCAAATTATTTTTATTACTTTGATAAAACAACATCCCCCCTTTGGTTACTAAGAAACTGAAATTTTGCATAACAACAAAAAGCCTCTCCGTGGATACGAACTCTTTCTTATCGCATACTACTTTATTTTAGGAAGTAAGAAAGTGAAATTATTTGTGCGTCGGCTGACAACCGATCAGATTTTGGCGCCGTTGCCGGGGAGGCAAACAGCTTGTTACTAAGTTTTTAGTTTCTTTTTATCATTTTTCTGCTTGCATATTTGCTTTCCGTTTCTTGTCTTGTTTCTTACTTGTTTGCTAGAATTGTTTTTCAGGTACTAATCCATGGATTCTAAGGATTGGAGCTATCCAAGGTGCGGGATTGCTACTCGAAGAGGCACAATACTCCAACCAAGTCAAGACACAACGGAAGAACAAGTCTTGGAAGTAGAACACGAAGCTATTTATCGAGAAGTGGAAGAAAAGTTACAACTAGAAGAAGAACTAGAGGTTCCATTTGTAGAAGAACCACTAGTTTAAGAAGAAGAAGCAATGGAAGACGCAAATCGTACACTCAAGGATTTGGCGTCTCATAGGCTTGATGCACAACGATGGTGTATTCAAACCAACTCAACCTTCGAGATCAAGCCGGGGTTGCTTAGAGAGTTGCCAAAGTTTCATGGTATAGCGAATGAAGATCCAAACAAACATCTCATGGAGTTATATACCATTGTCAAGGCTATGCTTCCAGCGGAGACCGAAGCCGATGGTGCAATGATGAAAGTTTTTCCATTTTCTATGGTGGACAACGCTAAGGATTGGTTGTATTGTTTGCCTGCCGGAAGTGTCACTACATGGAACGGATTGAAGAAACTATTTCTAGAGAGGTATTTTCCTGCGTCGAAGGCCACTCAAATTCTCAAAGAGATTTGCGGAATAAAGCAACATGCGGGAGAGTTTTTGTATGAATGTTGGGAGCGATATAAGAGATTGGTGGAAAGCTATCCTCACCATCAATTCAGCGACGCGATGATAATCCAATACTTCTACGAAGGTCTTCAATCAAGTGATAGATATCTTCTTGACGCTGCGGGCGGTGGTGCACTAGTGAACAAGACGGTGGCCCAAGCTACCGATTTGATTGAAAGCATGGATGCAAATTCGCAACAATTCTACACAAGAGGTGAACCAATGGTTAGAGGAGTGCATGAATTTAGTGATTCATCATCATCACACCGTGATCAAAGGATGGACAATATGGAGCACATGATGCAAAAGATGGTTGCGGTTATATTACCTTCATATGGTGAAGAGTTGGAGCAAGCTAATGCGGTTTTTACGAACCAACCAAGAAGGTATGATCCCTATTCCAACGCCTACAATCCGGGATGGAGATATCATCCAAATTTCAGCTATGCCAACAAGCAAGGAGCAGCTCAACAACCTTCTTTCAACCGTCCAAGTGGATTCCAACAGCAACAACAACAATTTCAACCGCAACATCAACAATTCCAGAAACATCAACAACAATTCCAACCTCAACAGCAATAATTTCAGCAACAACAACAATAACCGGTGCAAAACCAAGGTTCCGATATTGATGCAAAGTTGCAAAAAATGATGCAAGGTATTTCTACCATGTTCAAGGAGAGCCAACAAGAAACCAAGAGTGCGATTAAGGATTTGCAGACTCAAGTGGGCTCCATGGCGATTGACATCAACAAGTTGAAAGCACAAAATAGTGGGAGACTCCCTTCTCAACCTATCAACCCAAAGGAAGGTGTTAATGCTATTACATTGAGAAGTGGTACATAACTTGAGCAACCCAAAGTTGCTGATTTGGGTGAGGAAGAAGCTCCAATGGAGCCGGTTTTGGAGGAAAAGAGGGATGAAATTCCCCAAACACCCGAGGTACCTATTCCTAACTCTAAAACTCCTATTCCTACTTATGTTCCTCATATACCTTTTCCTCGCAGATTTGCAAGTTCTAAGAAGGCGGAACTAGAAAATGAGATTTTAGACGTTCTCAAGAAGATTCATGTGAATATACCACTCATTGATGCTATCAAGCAAGTTCCCAAGTATGCGAAAGTGTTGAAGGACTTGTGTACCAACAAGCAAAGTCTTAAGGGAAATGAAGTGCTAAGTGTGGGGGAGAATGCTTCGGCAATCTTACAACACAAACTCCCACTGAAATGCAAGGATCCCGGTAGCTTTGACATCCCCATCACAATTGGTAACACTACTTTTGACAAAGCAATGTTGGATTTAGGTGCATCCGTTAATGTTATGCCTGCATCTATGTATAATTCACTTAATCTAGGTCCTTTGAAAAAGGTTGAAATTGTGTTGCAATTATCCGATCACTCTAATGTTTACCCAATGGGTATTGTTGAGGATGTTCTTGTGCAGGTTAATCAACTTGTATTCCCTGCTGACTTTTGTGTGTTAGAGATGGATGAAGGTGCACCGGACTTGTCTCTTCCATTTCTACTTGGGCGTCCCTTCATGAAAACGGCTAAGACCATTATTGATGTAGACAAGGGAACGTTGACTATGGATTTTGACGGAGAAATAATACATTTCAACATTTTTGAGACAATGAGATATCCTAGCGATGTCCACTCTTGTTTCTCCGTTGATGTTATGGATGCATTGGCGCAAAAAGTGTTTGAATTAAATGGTGATGATGCTTTGGAAACTGTTTTAACTACATCCATGGATGATGGAGTAGAGTGTGGTAATTAAGTTAAGGAAGCCCTTGGTGATCTCAACTCACTACAAGGATGTCCGGAAACTCATAATGTCTCTTTTATTTCTTTACCATACAATGATGAAAAGATTTTACCTTCTATTATTAAATCTCCAAAGTTGGAATTGAAACCTCTTCCAAGTCACTTAAAGTACTTGTACTTGGGTGACAATGAAGAGTTACCTGTGATTGTTTCTAATGAGCTTAGTGAATTACAGGAGCAAAAACTTCTAAGGGTGTTAAGGAAGCACAAGACGGCCATATGATGGACAATCGCTGATATCAAGGGTATAAGCCCTGCCGTTTGTATGCATAAGATTCGTTTGGAGGACGATGCAAAGCCTAAAAGGGAAGCGCAATGTCGTTTGAACCCTCCCATGATGGAAGTTGTGAAAAAGGAGATACTCAAGCTTTTGGAAGTGGGTGTTATCTACCCCATATCCGATAGTAAGTGGGTAAGCCCGGTACAAGTTGTACCAAAGAAATCAGGGGTAACGGTGGTAGAGAATGATGAGAACGAACTTGTCCCAACTCGTGTGCAAACCGGTTGGAGGGTTTGTATTGATTATATAAAGTTGAATGCTACAACTAGGAAGGATCATTTTCCTTTACCTTTTATTGATCAAATGCTTGAACGTTTAGCTGGACATGCATATTATTGTTTTCTTGATGGTTATTCAGGTTACAATCAGATTGTGATAGCACCAAAGGACCAAGAGAAAACTACTTTCACTTGTCCTTTCGGTACTTTTGCGTATATAAGGATGCCTTTTGGCTTGTGCAATGCTCCATCTACCTTTCAAAGGTGTATAGTAAGTATTTTTTCCGAGTATGTTGAAAACATCATTGAAGTGTTTATGGATGACTTTAGTGTCTTTGGTGATTCATTCGACCTTTGCTTGAACAACTTATCTTTAATCCTTGAACGATGTGTTAAAACAAACGTTGTGCTTAATTGGGAGAAGTGCCATTTTATGGTAACTCATGGCATAGTTTTAGGACATATTATATCTTCTAAGGGCTTGGAAGTTGACAAATCTAAGATAGACCTTATTCGTGCTCTAACCCCTCCCACTACGGTGAGGGAGATACGTTCTTTTCTTGGTCATGCAGGTTTCTATCGTAGATTTATCAAGGATTTTTCCAAGATAGCATCACCACTTTGCAACTTATTGCAAAAAGATGTGGTTTTTAACTTTGATGAGAAGTGTATGGCGGCATTTAATCGTTTGAAAGAACTTTTGATTTCATCCCCTATCATTAAACCACCGGATTGGAGCAAGCCTTTTGAGCTAATGTGTGATGCTAGTGACTACGCGGTTGGTGCGGTGCTTGGGAAGCGTGTGGGGAAGATACCTCATGCCATTTATTATGCTTCTAGAACGTTAAATGAGGCTCAACAAAACTACACAACCACTGAAAAAGAGTTTTTAGCTATTGTATTTGCATTGGAGAAATTTCATTCTTATCTAATTGGTACAAAAGTTGTTGTTTATTCTGACCATGTAGCTCTTAGGTACTTGCTAATGAAGAAAGAAGCGAAACGGAGTCTCATACGCTGGATTTTACTCTTGCAAGAGTTTGATATTGAAATCAAAGATAAGAAAGGAATTGAGAACACCGTTGCGGATCATTTGAGCCGTCTTGCTGTGGACAAGGAAGCTATCCCATTGAGTGAAAGTTTCCCGGATGAGCAACTATTCTCAATTGCCGTTGGAAAACCATGGTATGCTGACATTATGAATTACTTGGTAACTAAACAGATTCCAAAGAACTTGTCTCGTGCTGAGAGGGAAAAACTAAAGAGGTTAGGAAACCAATACATATGGTATGATCCATACTTATGGAAGCATGGCAGCGACCAAGTAATGAGAATGTGCGTTCCCGAATATGAGTTTAATTCTATCTTGTCATTTTGTCACTCCTATGCTTGCGGAGGACACTTTGGAAGTAATAGAACCGCTTACAAGGTACTTGAAATCGGTTTCTATTGGCCAACCTTGTTTAAGGATGCATATATATTTTGCACAACTTGTGATAGGTGCCAAATAACAGGCAATCTAGGTTCCCGAAATCAAATGCCACAAACCTTTATTCAATTTATTGAAGTTTTTGATGTATGGGGTATTGATTTTATGGGTCCTTTTGTCAACTCTCATGGGAATTTTTACATCTTACTTGCTGTTGATTATGTCTCTAAATGGGTGGAAGCTAAGGCCACCCCTACTAATGATTCCAAGGTTGTTTCAGATTTTGTGCAAGCTAACATTTTTGCAAGGTTTGGAATTCCAAGAGCCATAATTAGCGATGGGGGTTCTCACTTCAACAACAGGACTTTGCAAAGCTTGTTGAAGAAGTACAATGTGTCACATAAGGTTGCAACACCTTATTATCCCCAAACAAATGGGAAAGCCAAGGTTTCCAACCTGGAGGTGAAATCCATTCTAGAAAAGACGGTGAATCCAACAAGGAAATACTGGAGCATGCGGCTAAATGATGCTTTGTGGGCGTATAGAACCGCATACAAGACACCTATTGGGATGTCTCCTTTTAGGCTTGTGTATGGTAAACCTTGTCACTTACCCGTGGAGATTGAACATAAGGCATTTTGGGCGATAAAACAATGCAATATGGAGATGGATGGGGCTGGAAAGCAAAGGAAGTTACAACTCCAAGAGCTAGAGGAGCTTCGCAATGATGCATTTGAAAGCTCTCGCATTTACAAGGAGAAAACAAAAGCCTTTCATGATACTATGATTTCTAGAAAACAATTTTGTGTTGGGAAAAAAGTGCTTTTGTTTAATACTCGCTTGCATTTATTTCCGGGTAAATTAAGGTCACGTTGGATCGGACCTTTCATTGTTACTAATGTGTTTTCTCATGGTGCAGTAGAAATTCGTAGTATTGCTACAGGCAAGGAACTTAAAGTTAATGGGCATCGGTTGAAACCATATTATGATAATTTCACTTCCGAAGTGGTGGAAGGAGAGAATTTTGTGGATGCACTCCCTCTGGAGGAGTCGTAGAAAGCAAGGAGATAGTCGGGCTAATAACTTTAAACCAAGCGCTAAATGGGAGGCAACCCATAGGATAAGTATCTCTTGTCTTATTTTCATTTTCTTGTTTTGTTTTTAGCTTTTTCTTGTATTATATTGATTTTATTTTTCTGATTTCTTGTCATTTGTCATGCATAATTTCCCACCTTGACTTACATTGGATGACTCAATTTACATTGAGGCCAATGTAAAGTTTAAGTGTGGGGGAGTGGTTAAGCTTTTGCATTGTAATTTTTTTCAAAATTTTCAACTTTTGTGTAAATTAGTGCATGAAAAACTTCAACTTGTAGTTAGTTTAGAGTCACATAGTATCCATGTCGCTAAGATTACATCGAGATTCTCATAAGAGTGACTGAACTTAGAGATGACAGAGAACATGATCAGGTTTCTTATTTGTATGAGAGTTAAAGTTGGATTTAACCATGCCAGTGGCAAATATGGTGCAGACTGAATTCGGTAGTAGAAGTAGTGGTCCCCTATAGTGGAGACTACCCATGTTACATCATGAGAGGCACCCACCTTCACTTATTTGTACCTGTCTAAATTTGTGCTTTTAGAGTGTGTGTCACCGTACATAAACTCCGGGTAGAATGGTGAGCTACCTAATATCCCGCCAATAGAAGCACTATTTTTATCTCTTGAGTGCTATTTTATCAATCATGAATGGTGACATCGAATTGCTAACTTACATACCACTTGTAATCTTGTTCGCAGTTAGCACCATCCACTTTATCTCTCTACATCAACAGGTCCATAGAAACACCATCATCATCAACAAGGGCAGAATTTTTATAAGTTGAAGACTATTGTACAAGAGTGAAGATTTTCAAGATGAGAATTCAAGAAGTTTATGATATCGAGACATACAAGTTGTGAAGAATCAAGCGGTAAAGTACTCACACCATGGCATTTGTACTTGCATTTTTAATCTTAATTTTATTTGTATTATATTCTCTTGTCTAAAAATAAAAAAAAAGAAAAAAAAGAAACAAGAGAAAAGTTCTTTAGGATCATCATTAGTTTTTATTTTCATTTTGTATTTACTTTGCACAGAAAAAAAAAAAACAGAAAAAAAAAAAAAAAAAAATTCATTGCATCATATTTTGGTTTGTTTAGATTATATTTTGGTTTTGTATTCATTCAATAAGCCAACGGAAGAAGAAATATCTACAGTGAAGTTTCAAGCAACAAGGAATGAGAGGAAAGAATCACATTGTCAAGATTCTACGAAGTTCAAGAGTTATCATCAAGAGTTGAAGACCGAAGACAAAGATTGAAGACCGAAGACGTTTCTATGGATGCTGTGAGAGTGGTGCTAGCTGCACGCTGAATGGATAACGAGGTAAGTAAGCATATTCCCACCTTCGCTAAGTGGTTGATTTCCTTTCTAAGAGATCGTCAGAAAAAAAAAGGGTTTTCAAAAATGAAAAAAAAAAAAATGGGTTTTCAAAACATTTCAGAGGGTTGCCTTCCTACTATTCAACGTGTCGCAGGATTCTCTATTCATTCCTACCTGGACACATGTGTGAACCATAAAGAGCTGTTTATTATTGAGTGCAATTTCATAAAACCCTTTCTTGTGAGGCAGAGTCGAGACTTTTGATCACTCCGAACCCGAATTTCTTTCGATAAGGGATGGTTATTTCTCTCTCAACTTTTGAGAATGAGATTGTGTTCATTTATGTGTCTAACTTATTATGACTAGTGTGCAGAATCTTTATGTCTTCTTAGCGCGTTGGATACTATCTTTTCGGAGAACTTGTAAGTTGGAATTGTAGGTTGTGTGGGTATTTCTCTAGAAAACGCTCACGGGAGTTGTATGTATTCTTTAGTATAAGTTTTGTTTGATTTGCTCGAGGACTAGCAAAGTCTAAGTGTGGGGGAATTTGATAGGTGTGATAAACACCTATTTTTATATCTAGTATTTATGCTTTCTTTGCGAGTTTTCATGTAAATTATGTATCTTATGTGTGAATTTGAGATATTAGGTTCAATGGAGACCTTTGGAGCAAAAGAAGGACAAATCATCCATTTGGAGTGAAAAGAGCAAAAAGATCAATTGGCGAGCAGAATATATCTGGATCCGACTAGGATACGCAGCAAAGGAGTCGGCTTAGTTGCGCAAGACGGAGGTGAAGAATGTGTTGTCAGTTCCCCAGAATTGACCATCAAGTTGAACAAAACTTTAAGCTTGTCGGATCCCTGGAACCGACAATACAAAAATTTGATAGTTCAGTTGGGTGGCCCTTATCTGGGTGTTCGGTTATCATTATCCAACCTTGTTTCATTACAACCACGAATTCAATGAGAGGGATATTTCTCTCATCCATCCGAAATTCAGACAGAAGAAAACACAAGCAAGACTTTTTGTTGCTGAAATTGAAGAAATTTCTTGCAGTTCGATTGATTGGTACATGAAGATTTAGGGTTTCAGAGATGGGTTGTTAGTGAGCTGACAGGGAATCATAGAGCTGTTTTAGGGGTTTTGAAAGTTAAATGAAGCAGAGGAGATGCAGATGGTGAATGGGTTTGCATTCAAGTGCAAATCAGTGGGGATCTGATAAGAGATTGAAATTCCAGGGTTTGTTTTGGTTGGAATTGGTAAAAATTTGAGAGTTGAGAACAACACAAAAGCTGGGTTAAGCTCAGACTTGGGTTTGGATTGAATTTATTATTGGTGTTGAGAGGAGAAGAGGGTTAAGAAGAATTGATGAGATCTGATGGTTGAAGTTGAGAAATTTGAAGCTAGGGTTGCTGTTGATTGAGAGGGGAAGGCTGTGTGGTTGAAGTGAATGTTCTTAATGAGTGAGTTTGTGATGATACAGCTGAAACACTGTGTAGAGTTAGGTTAGATGTATGTTAGAACCACAGATGGTTTTGATGTTTTGATTTGATATGGCTTTATCACATATGTTTGTGGTGGTGTCTCTGTTTGCAGAAAATGAAGATTTTGCTGAGTGGGTCTTTGTGTCCTTGATGTACATGTTAGGGAAGAAGAGAGATTTGGTGTTGAATTCAGGAATGGGTTTTGATTCTGGTGAATGGTGGCCTGAGTTGAATCTGTAGTTGCTAAGTCATGGATGGAGTGAAATAATGGCAGCTATATGAATGATGTGTGTGTTGGTTGGCATTACAGGGTTGGTGGAATTTGAGCTACTGATACTCAGGACTGTTAATGAGTTGATTTTGAGGAGATGGGTCTTAAGTACAGGCTCTGGTGGTTTCAGTTAGCTTGAGTTTAGAACTGCAAAGCAGCTGGAAATGTGGCATTGAACTGTTGTTGCAGTTGGGCAGAATGGCAATGGCAGTGATAGAATGAATATCTAGAGTGGGTCATAATGAAGCTGAAATGGTTTTGGTGCTACAGATGAGTAGTTGGATGTCACTGCAATGTAAGATGGTTGAGGTGCAATTGTAGAAATTGGTGGAATGGAAGAATGAGTAAGCTGTGGGCACTGGAAATGGAGGTGTTGTTGGTGGTAGTGAAGCTCATGCTGTGACTTTGTTGAGATGAAGAGTTTGGTGGCTCTGTTAGTGAACTAGTGAGATGGTGGCTATGAGTTGATGGCAGTTGTTGCTGTTGGTTCAGGTGGAGCTACATATTGTAATGGGTTGGCTCAAGTACTGTGATTGTTAAGGGAGATGGAGACTGCAAACGTGAACTGGTGGTTTAATGGGTACAAGCTCATGGCAAGTGCAGCTGCAACTGAAATTAACAAGATTGCAGGATGTTTAGCTGGAGTTTATTGGTGGTATTGAAACTAAGAACAGTATGGCAGGGACAAGCTATTGTTTCAAGTAGTCTTGGCTCGAATCATGAATGAGATGGATTTCAGAGTTGAGCTGGTGGTTCAATAACTGGTGATGGCTTGAAATGATAGAACTGGGTTTTGGTCTGTGTTGGTGGCTTTGGTTATGTACAGTTAATGTTGCAGAGTGATTGAGTTACAATTCTGGTGAGAATGAGAAGTGGTTTGTGGCTCAAATGGAACTGAAGTTGTGGCTTGGTTGCAGTGGTGGTAAATAGGTTTGCTCACAGATGCAAGTTGTTGGCAGAGCTTAAATTGGTGCTTTGCAAGGTGGTCTGGAAGAGAATGCTGGAGTGAGGTTGGCTGATCAAGTGATGGAGATGGTGAAGGCTCAAGTGCATCTGAAAACATTACAGGGTAGAAGGTACAAGTGCAGTTGCAGTGGCATGGCCATTTTGGCTGAAACTGATGAAGCTACACATGGTGCAGCAGGGCCTTCATGGCTGGGAATAGAGTTGCAGAATACAACCAAGATGGCCGGGTACACCATTTGAGCAGAGTTAGAGCAGGGCCATCTTGGCCGTGAATTGCAACATATGGTTTGAACTAACTCATGTCAACTGGCCTAGTTGACTTCGAGTTGACTCGCTGAGCTTGACCGAGTCGACTCAATGGACTTCCCGATTTGACTTAGTTGAACGGTTACCGGGCGGACTTAGCCGGTCACCTGTGATATTTTCCGGTGCCAGATTTCGGCATTATTCCGGCAAGAAACACAGTTTTCCGGCGACTATTTTCTGGGTCATATTCTCACATGGGTATTTCACACATGAGCTTGGTGGACTTCTAGTTATTGGACCTTGGGCTTTGAAGACCTAATTTTGGCAAGTGGAAAGCTATAAAAAGAAAAGTTTCTATTCTTTTTGGGAGGACTTATCACGTATTTTTCTACTGGAGTTTGGAGGAGAGCGATTCTACTAGGGTTTGCTTTCGTTTATTTTTCATGTTCTTCATTTTATTTTTAATAATAATTATGTTTAATCAAAATACTATGAGTAACTAAATTCTTAATATTGGTTATGGGATAATAAGTGGATTTCACAAATAAAATCTAATTCAATGCATTAGTTTTGTCTCAAGTTTATTGTTTATGTTTCATTGTTGATATTGATATATGATTTGATTGTTTATTTGGTTGAGTCCGGAATCAATCCGATTTGCATTCATATCTAGAGCTATATTAGGGTTTCCAATATGAAAACGTTGTTCATCCCTGATTCTAAGTAGCATAAATGTGGGTAGTGCTTGTAGAGATATATATCCTACTAGTCACATATGAATCATAACTTGGGTTAAATTGATTTAGTGCTTTTACACATTTTGATTGCCTTGACTAGTCTTATTCCATATAGCTTATTGCTTCTAGGGAGTTAAATCTAATTTGCTTTTACACTTTAGGTTGCTTTCTAGGAAGAATTCACATATGCATCTTTTAATGTGGTTGTGATGAAATCAGGGAATTAGCGGGATATTCTTGCGATCAAGGTATCCTAGGACTTTTAGTAAATGAGAGATTAAATTTCAATTCTAGTCATTGATGAAAATTTGTATTTGTGAACGAAACTATCCCGTGACCAATACTTTCTCCATATTGATTATTTTCATACTTTATTGCTTTCAAATTATTTTTATTGCTTTGATAAAACAACATCCCCCCTTTGGTTACTAAGAAACTGAAATTTTGCATAACAACAAAAAGCCTCTCCGTGGATACGAACTCTTTCTTATCGCATACTACTTTATTTTAGGAAGTAAGAAAGTGAAATTATTTCTGCGTCGGCTGACAACCGATCAGGTGCCGCCCTTATCTTCCCCCTGGTTTCCCCTTCAAGGAGGGTACATCGTCCATACAAGACTAGATCCTCCCATCCAGATTTACCAACAACCAGCTGTTTTCGCATCCTCTTGTCCTTTATGCCTATATGGCTTATAGTTAGAAGACTGCACCCTAAGTGGGGTTTTCTTCAGGCCAAGTGCATCATAGCCAAGGCTTACCAAGAATGGCAAGGGAGTTTCGTACGCCCTTGGAACCCTTGGCTCAACCGTGTACCTCGACGCCTTGGTAATACTTTGCACTTCTTGGAAGAGATTCTGGGTCGTCCAACTAGGGTATAACCATATATAGTTGGAAATCCAAGATCTCTCTCCCGGATAGGTTTTCTTTAACCCCAACATCTGCATGACTCAAGATCCAGCAGCGGTATAACCTTACCCCTGAATCATGTCAAGAGATACCCCCTCATATGACGCGCTATTAGGTCTTACATTTGCCTATTGCGAAATTTTATTCGTGAACTAGGGTGCACGTCATAAAGGTTCGTCCCATTCTTATATCTCTGCGAAATTTTTATTCGCTTCTCTTGCAATTATAATTGCCAAAATTGTAATTAAGAAAGAAGAATTCATTATTTGTTTCATCGTGACAATATACCAGTACTTCTTACCTCGCAAAAATTGTCATTGATAATACCTTTTCAGATATAATCTATTCCATGGTCTATCAAGTCTTTGGCCAACATCTTTTCCTTCAGGATCCATTAGTTTGTATGCCCCAGTTCCAATTATCTCTTTGATAATATATGGTCCATCCCATTTTCTCGCCAACTTTCCACCACTCTCTCGTTGATAACTTGGTGTTTCTCGCAGCACTAGATCGCCAGGTTGAAATTCACGCTTTTTAACACGTTTGTTGTATTCGCGAGCTAATCTGCGTTGATAATTCTCCATATGTTGTAGAGTTTGTTCTCTTTTTTCTTCTAATTCATCCAACTTATTCAGTATCATACCGGCACTTAAATTTCTTTCCCATGCTTCTCTTTTTGTTGTAGGAATAACAACTTCTGTTGGTAATACAGCTTCTACCCCATATGTCAAACAAAATGGTGACATTCCAGTTACTTCTCGACTAGTTATATTATAATCCCATATTGCATTATGTACTTTCTCGCACCATGATCTATGGTATCCTTCTAACTTCTTTTTCAAGATATCTGCGATTGTTTTATTAGTTGCCTCAGCTTGACCATTTGCTTGCGGGTATAAAGGAGTAGACTTTCCACATTTTATCTTAAATGCATTGAGTAACAATTCTATATTTTGTCCCTCAAACTGCTTTCCATTATCAGATACTAACTGTGCTGGAATCCAAAATCTGCAGATTATATTTTCAAAGATGAATGTAAAAATATCTTTATCGCGAATATGTTGTACTGCTTTTACTTCTCCCCATTTTGTGAAATAATCTGTTGCGACAATCAGATATCTTCTCTATCTAGAACCAGGTACAAATGGTCCCATAATATCTAACCCCCATTTTCCAAAGGGCCATACACTTGTTGAAGATTATAATGGTGCTCCTGGTGCATGTATCTTTTTTCCGTATCGCTGGCAATTCTCGCAACGCCTTGAGAGTTGCTTTGCATCCTCATGCATATATGGCCAATAATAACCCTGCATTTTTGTTTTATATGCTAAAGATCTTCCTCCACTGTGATTACCAGCGTCACCACTATGTAACATCTTTAATACTTTTTGTCCTTCTTCTCTCGTCAAACATCTTAGCGATGGTCCATTAAAAGATCTGCGATATAACACTCCATTTCTTAGCTCATAATTGGTTGCCCTACTTTTCAACTTATGTGCTTCTAATTGATTTCTTGGAATTTCTCCTCTCGCTAAATATGCATGAAGATCTGCTCTCCAATCTGTGATATTGCTCATGGGTTCTCCCTCGTCATCTTCTACCATCATTACATCTATTTCTTCTTCTTCTTTGTTTATCGATGGAAATGAAAGTGTTTGAATTTTTATGCACTTCGCTAATGGATTTTTCATCATACTAGATATGAAAGCGAAATCATCCGCGAGTCTATTTTCTTTCCTTGAGATGTGTCTCCATTTTATTTTTGGAATTCTCGCAGATAATTCTTCAACGAGTCTTTTGTATTTTCTTAAGGATGGTTCATTTGTTGTGTATTCTCCTTTTATATGACGAATAACCAATTGTGAATCGCTGGTAATTCTGGCATTTTCCAAATTCATTTCTATCACGAATTTTAAAGCATGGATCATAGCCTCATATTCTGTCTCATTGTTTGTAAATGCAAATTCTAATCTAAATGAAAAAGCTGTTTTTTCTCCTTCTGGCGATATGAAAATAACTCCAACTCCATTTCCTTCTCCGTTTTATGATCCATCCACTAATATTTCCCATCTGTTGGGTTCTGTTAATAGCTCTTTTGGATCTCCGCATTCCTCTTCTACATCCATCATCTCTTCCACAGCTTCATCATCCTCCAAAGGAAATTCAGCCAAGAACTCTGCGATGACTTGGGATTTTGGCGAAGATAGAATTTCATATTGGATATCAAAGTGTCCTACTTGTGCGTTCCATCGCTCAACCCTACCTGATCTTTTTGAATTTTTCATTACTGATTCAATGGGTACCTTTGTTAATACTTTGATTTTATGTGATTGAAAATAAATTCGAAGCTTGAAAGTCGCATGTACCAATGCTAGAATTAACTTCTCAATCTTGGAATAATTTCTCTCTGCAGAATTGAATGTTTTGCTGATATAGTAGATTGGTTTTTCTACTCCTTCATCTACTCGCAATAATACTGCACTTAGCGCGTATGTGGTTGTCGCGAGATAGATCAATAATTCTTCTCCTGGTTCAGCCTTTTGTAAAATAGATACATTCACTAAATGTTCTTTGATTCCTTGAAAAGACCTTTCACATTCATCCATCCACTTGAATTTTGTTCCCTTCTTCAATATGTCGAAAAAATATCTGCACTTATCTGAAGATCGCGAAATGAATCTCCCTAGCGAGGCTAAGAGTCCATTCAATTTTTGTACATCTTTTATTGTTGCGGGTGTTGGCATATCGCGAATTGCTTGTACTTTTTCTGGATCAACTTGTATTCCTTCTTTTGATACAATATACCCCAAAAATTTCCCTGAAGTTACTCCAAAAGTACACTTATCAGGATTCACTTTAATACTGAAATGCCGCATTTGATCGAAAATCTCCTTCAAATATTGCACATGATTCTCAGCTTCTTTGCTTTTAATCAACATATCATATACATACACTTCTAATGTTTTGTGGATCCACTTTGCAAACACCTTCTCCACCATTCTTTGATACGTTGCACCAGCATTTCGTAAACCAAATGGCATCTTTGTATAACAATATAATCCTCTTGGAGAAAAAAATGCGGTATGTTCTTGATCTTCTTCAGCGAGAGGGATTTTATTGTATCCTTTATACCCATCCAATGATGATATTCTAGCATTTCCTGCTGCCGATTCAACCATCTGTGGAATATCTAGTAATGGAAAACTATCTTTTGGACAAGCCTTGTTTAAATCAGTGAAATCTATATAAATTCTTATCCCCTTATTCTTCTTTGGGACCACTACCATATTTGCAATCCACTCTGGATATTTTTCTTGCCTTATAATTCCTGCGTCGAGCATCTTCTGTAATTCTTCTTCTATTTGAGAATGATATGTTGTTGCGATCTTCCTTATTCTTTGCTTGAATAGTCTTATGTTTTTGTTGATTTCTAATTTATGACATGCTATTGACGGGTCTATCCATGGCATCTCATCCATGCTCCACGCGAAGATATCTGCATACTCTCGCAAAAGATTTATAGTTCTTTCTTCCTCATCTGCCTCCATTCTAGTCCTAATTTTCAACATTTTAGGCTCTTCTTTACTCCCAATATTTATTTCCTTATTTGGCTCTGCTGCGACATAATTGGCTTCAGGTTCTCCCATTGGTGTTGGTGCTTTCATAATTCTCGCGAGTTCATCTCCTTCTTGTGGAATTTCACTGGGTATGCCTTTTCCTTCTTTTGCTTTTATCATGTAAACTTTAAATTCTTCTTCTTTCTTTGCTTCTCTCTCCAATTTTTTGCGAGCTTTTCGCAGTTTTGGACGTTCTTCTCAATTTCTTGCTTCAATTTGATAACACAATTTCGCAAAATCTGTGTCTCCTCTAATTTCTCCAATTCCACTGGGCATAGGAAATTTAATGCATTGATGCAATATTGATGCTACAACCTTGATTGCATGTATCCATGGTCTTCCCAGTATCATATTGTACGGTGATTTCACATCTACCACGCATAATGACACTTGTGTTTCAATTTCTCCTAGTGGAATTCGTACCACTTTCTCGCCTTTAGGTTTTGTTATAGACTTTCCAAAGACATGAACATAATATGTTGAATGAGACATTTCTTCATCCTTATATCCCATCTTCTTGAAGGTATGATAAAATATCATGTATACATAACTTCATGTGTCTACCAAAGTTCTATTCATAACCCATTCTTCTACAGATTTTATTGATTTCTCCTTTCTCATTGGTATAGTGGTTACTGTAACCACCAATGGAGATGTATGACTTAAATCTTCTTCTGGTATTTCTGCCGCTGTAAACGTGATTTCTTGTTTTTCCCAATCTTTCAATGATGATATCTTCTCCACTGTCATAATCTTCCTTCCTTCAAAATCCCGTTTATGTATCTTTCCCTTAATGTTTACATGAAATCTATCAACCATTGCTTTTGTTACCATATCACATTCCAACTTTCTACAATCCTTTTTGATTTTTATCATCCTTCCTTCAATTATCTCACCGATTTACTTTCCTTAATCTTGAATAATTCTTATCTTCTTCTTCACTTTTTCTTCAATTTTCGTTAATTCATCCCTGTTTCGGGCGCCAAAATGTAGTTGCAGGATTTCCCACACTACAACCTTTTCAAGAATCTATAAAAATTAAGTCATAATTGTGGAGGAACAACAACACTTTTATTAATTCACTTTCAGGAAGATTTATAAGAAATATCAAAATTTAGAAATACAACTTTCTTTCTAGAGTTTCTCTCTCCTCAAAACTTTCTCAACTCTCATAAGTACATCATCATTTTCTGGATCTATCGTGCCCTTTATATATGGATTTACATAATGGGTGACAACTAAGTTTTCCTCTTATCTCGGATCTATTCTGCGATCTCATCGTGATCTCTACAATGTTCTCTATCGCAAGTATAATGATCATCGCAGGACCAACATATTTTTCTTTTATTCCTTCCATCGTCAGCTTCTTTTGGATATTCTGTGATGCTCGTGAAACGTTGTTAAAGTATTGACAGTAACGTTCGCAGAAATGTCGTTAATATTGCAGGAATAACGTCGTAGCGATATTCTGGTCCTACAATAATTGATTTATCCTTTAGGTATTTTGATAGAATAGTTGAAAAAGATCAGCATCAATACATTTCCTTGGGAATAAAGGTATTGATTGGCTTAATCTTAACGATTACCTTTGGGTGATTGAAAATAAGATAGATCTTAGAACCTGGAAAAGGAGTTTATGTTAAGATAAACAAGGGAACCTTTGCACAATTCATATCATTTGGTTGAAGAGAGTTGATATCAAACAGATTTGTTGTTCTGTTTGGAATACGAACCAAGGGAATTGGTCCAAGTACGTGACTTTTTTACAGGTTGGATGCGTGGGAATACAGACGGAACTAGGTGAGCTATAGGTTTAGTTGCTTGGTATCAACTATACGAAGTTGGTTTTATTTTGTATAGCGGCTTAATCCTGAGAGTATTCAATTCTAGACTAGGTCCCGGGTTTTTCTGCATTTGCGGTTTCCTCGTTAACAAAATCTTGCTGTGTCATTTACTTTATATTTCCGCATTATAATTGTTTTATTATAATTAAAGTAAATTGCACAAACGTTAATTCCTATTTACTTGATATGTGAATCCTATTGTGTTTGGTTAAGTCCGAATCTTTGTATCAAGTAAACACACTTTGTTGTTGTATTGTCTCGATCTCATATCCATAGACGATCACACAAAGTGTGAACCGATTTGTTGTGTTGTCTCGACTCAGTCCATAGACAATCACTTTCTGGGAAAGGACTAATAGGAAGGAAAAGTAATAGCTTGAGGTATATTTGGGTACCCTCGCCTTTTCAATTGATAAGAGCAGGCAAACACGAAAAGATATAACAATCTGTATTTGGTGCGATCCATCCTATAAGAATGAACTCGAGTTCTCACGAATCGATTTCAATTAACGTACCGCCAAGATTTGACGGAACAAACTATCTATGGTGGAAATCTTCTATGCGATCTTTTCTTCAATCACGAGACTTTAATACTTGGATATTAGTCGTCGATGGTTATATTCTTCCAAAGATAGAAAATTCGGATACTGAGCTTAAACGCCTAGTAGATTTTTCGAATGAAGAAAAGGCTCTAGCTAAGCAGAATTCAGATGGTTTGAATGCTATAATACATGTTGTAAGCCGTGATCTACAACATCATGTATCAACATGTCAAACTTCGAAACAAGCTTGGGATAATCTTCAAATCGTGTTTGAAGGAAACACATCAAAGAAAGAAGCTAGACTTCAAACTATTACATATGATTGGGAAAACCTTCGAATCGATGACAATGACACTTTTGAAGAGTTTCATCTTAAACTCTTTGAGATAATTAATGCCTATTTCTCTCTAGGAAAGACTATTTCTGAAAAAGATATAGTGTGCAAAATTCTCAGATCGTTGCCTCCAAGATACGATTCTAAGAAGCATGCAATAGTTGAAGCTAATGATCTTTCTTCTCTATCTAGAAGTTCTCTAGTAGGAAAACTAAAAAAAAATTGATCAAGAGGACATGTCTAATCAAAGAGACAATTTGGCCTACAAATCCATGAAAGGGGTTTCGACCCAATTATCGGAAGTCTCCGAAGAACAGGAAGATCAAACCACTGAAGATGAAGCTGAGATAAATCATTTCTTGTCTCTCCTCACTCAACAATTCAAAAAATTGTTGAGACATCGAAAAAGAGAATTACTTGTGTTAAAAAGGAAAAATATTTCTTCATACAAACGTCAAGACACCTGGGATGATTGTGATAATGTTCCTCAGTGCTATAAATGTAGAGATTTTGGTCATATTTCTCCAGATTGTCTGACTAAGGATATACAATTGAAAAGAAAAGCTTATACAGCTACACTTGATTATTTCCCTAATGAGAATGATCAAAGTGATGGGGTGGATTATGTTACAACCATTGCAGAAGTCTATGAATCTGAAAGTTCTTCAAATCAAGATACTCAAGAGGAGTCTAATCTATCAATTTTCAAAATATTTCCATGTAAGGATAAAAGAACTCATCTTCTTGAATCTGACATCATTGAAATAAAATCATCACTTGCTCAACTCAATCAGAGTTTTTAGAATGATAAAGAGAAATTCAATAAGCGAGTGAAGAAAATCGAATCTACTCAATACTCCGAAAAAGTTGAAGTGGCTACACTCATCTGTGATATCAAATGTTGTCAAGATGAGATAAGGAAGCTAAGAGAAGAAAATCAAAAGATGAAAGATAGAATCAATTGCGTTAAAAAATCATCATCTGACATGTATAGATCAAGTGGGAAGCAGATAAGACAAAATAGATTTATGAAGCCTAAATTTATGAAATGTGACAAATCAGGTGTTTGCTTCCTGTGCAAACAAATAGGGCATTATCAAAGGGAATGTCCTAATGCTAAACAGAGAGAGAGACTGTATAAACCCAAAAATTTAAGATCTAAATATAGATCGGGAGTCCCTCCTTACAGAAGAAATCAGGATATTGGAGGTCGAGATCTTGGATCAGATATCAATGTTGAAGTCTTCAAAAGAAGAAATTTCAATAACCAAAAGGTGAAAACCTAACTGGTTGTCATAGACTCTTACTTGTTACAGTAAGGATGTGGATGTAAATATTTTTGTAAAAATATTTCTAAAAATTAATTTTCGGTTAAGAATTTAATTGAAATAATATTCTCAAGATTTTTAAAGAAGTTATAGGACTTATAAGAAGAAAGGTTTCTAATTCCTTTTTCATAATGGTTTAACAAAATGTCTTCCACCAGTTACAACTCTCGCAAATCCGAAAAAGTTTGGACCATCTTGTTTCCCAATAAGAAACTTCGTCTCGACTCTCGAGTCTAATGACGACAATTCTGATTCTTCTAAAGATCTTCAACAAGATGTCCCTAATAAAGAGATCTAATCTCTTAATAATAATCTTTCCAAGAATCTTTCACTAAAGTTAGATCTAATTTTATGTGAAGTTAGGAACATGGAAAAGGATTTACGAAAGGAAATTAAAGAAGTCAATGGGAACGTTGTTAGTCTGGAATCTAGACTAGTAATTATAGAAGATGATTGGAATCCTACAAATACCTCTGATCAGGATTCAACCTTGGAAGAAACTCTAAAAGCTTGAAATTAGAGTTTCAAAAATGAAGTTTAAAATAGACATCAATTTTTGATTTCTTTCATTGATTGTATAAGTCTATTGAATAAAAACTATTATGAATAAATTTATTTGATTTATAATTTTTCTTGTGATAGTTTTTGATTTATATAGCCGGTACTTTAATACTTTATTTATTTGCTATGTATTTTTATGGGATGTTTGATTTCGGTTTTATTACCTTGATATTCGATATCATAATATGTTGTGAACCCTTATGGTTTGGGTGACTTTTTGATTTAGCAGGATTAAGTTCTAGCCCATGTTGGTAGGATTTATCAAAGGATCATGAGGGGTTCCTGTAGAAACAATATGTGAAAAAGTCACAATATGTTGAATCGGTTTTGGTTTAGCATAAAAGCATGTGTTTCGACGGTTTTCAACTTTTGCTTGCAATTGTTAAAACCGATTTTCAACCTTTCTCTGGTAAAGGTTGGTTGTTGTTATTCTTTTGTTTTTACATAAGGATGACAACATAATGATATTTCGACATCAATTCTCCCGGAAGAAGAAAAACGATGCGATCATATTTGGAGAAGTTGGATGCGAAATTGAGGTAACAATCTTGTTAGTTAATTGTTTTCTTGTTTTAAGAAAATCCTATTTTTATTTGATATATATATTGCTTTTACTTAAAAGAAATTTTCAGTACACTTGATGTGTTTATTCCATTATGTATGTGTTGATGTTTGTGTGATTCAATTGTTTCCGATTAGGTAAAACTTTTGTTATCTTGCTTTGTTGTGTGGTATCAATAGTTTAGGCTTACAAAATTTGGTGCAATTGCGGTGCTTTAATATCTATGTTGATTCAATCGCTTCCAGTTAAGTAAAACAATTTTTATTTTGCTTTATTGTGTAGTATCAATTGTTTAGGCTTACAAAATTTCGGTGCAATAGTGAAACTTTGATATATTTGTTGTTTCAATTGCTTTCCGTTTGAGGTGAAAAATTATGCAAGTTGATTTTTTGGTTTGTATGAATTATTTATGGCTTAACGAATGAATATGTTGATGGGATGAGTTGTTTAGTCCAATTTGATTCCGGATAAGATAAACTAAGTTAATTCTGATCTTAGTTAGACTTATCAAAGTGGAGGTTTCGGTTATTCAAGTCTAGCCGAATGCCTAAAAAAGGAAATGCTAGTTAACCAACCTAGTATTTGGCTTGTTTAAAATCTAAAGGTCTAAGTTATATGGATAATTAGACCCTGATCAGAAAAACGGAGTTTATCTTTGTTTTGGTCTTATCGAATGAAGCGGTTGTATTTATACAATCGGTTTAGCAAAGGAACCAAGTTGCTTAGTTGGTTTGCTAAACTAGTTGGGAAAATTGCTTCGGGAAATTATTTCCATGATAACATATCAAAACATAATTACTTTGTAGTTTCGGTTTTGATATTGGTTTTCAAAAATGGTATGTAAAACCCTCGTGCTTGACTCAACAGGTTGCAAATCGAGATTGAGATTTGTAAGATCTTTTTCGTATTGTCCTTTATTTTTTCGTTTCTTTGTCATTTTTGTGACAAAAATGGGGAGAAATATATGGAGTAAACATGTGATGCTGGTATCAATTTTATGGTTGATTGGTGTCACTAGGGAAGATAACAATGATGCTTGAACGTTTATCTAACGAATGGGGAAAAGCACAGACTAAAGGGGAGTAACATATCATATGATTGGGATAAAAAAGATGTGCGGATTGAAAATCTACCTATCTCACCTTTAGGGGGGAGTATGAGCTTGGTTATTAAAGTGCAGCTGTTGCATTTTAAGGATTGAATGAATGCAATTTTTGTGCTATTGGATTCGGGAATCAAGCATATGTGTAATGAATTCTTGTAATTTGTTTATCCATATGATTGTAAAAGAGTTTTTTCACTAAAATTGACAAAGGGGGAGATTTTTAGAGCATTGCTCGGTTGAACCTACCAATTGTCATATTTTAGTGAACCAAAACTTATTTAAGAGTCGCTTGATTTAAATGTACTATAGTCAACTTCGTATAGGTTATCTTGAAAGTATTAGGGTGAGACATTACAAGTATTGCGAAGACTTGAAGAAGTGAAGAAGAATGGAGCTACAACCACAACATCATCCTTCCACTTGAGGATAGTGATATTTGACTTGAACTGTTTCATTCCTTAACGTATCTTTCAAGTCGTGCATATTTAAAACATAAAACTACGAAGCATGAACACTCTAGATAGACATAGTATTAAGGAATACAATATGAAGTTTCTTGCTTAACCATTAAACTTGGTATATAAGACATCGACATAATCGTATGAATGTTATTGTGATTATGTATAGGTATGAGGTGAGGATTTCATCATAGGGAACAATGTTTACATGTGTTCTAAGGAAGTAAGTTCATGATATGTGTTGTGAACCGAAAAGGAAATCTCCAGGCGTTATTGGGGCTATTCTTCATCGCATATCTTATGAACGACCAATATGTGTGATTAGTATAACCGCTCATGACTTGTTTGTGTTCTTGGAAAAACTATTCACATGAGGCCTGACTTATGTATTGGTATGACTTTTATTAGTGAAACCGATCTTATGTAATCACCTGGGGTATGATCGGGTTTGTGAGTGTCTGAATAATTATTGGGAGAAGGGGAACCGATCCCAGTAAGAGGTGTGGTGCATCACAAAGGGAACTGATCCTTGTATGAGGTGAAGCAAAGTTTATGGAAGAAAGGGGAACCGATCATATGAACATGTGCAACACGTTTTTGGGAAGGGGGAACCGATCCTATGGACATGTGCAGTGCATACAAGTTAGATACCAAATATATGTGGGGAACCGATCCTAGTACTGAGTCAGCCGAATTATGGTAAGCTAGTGTGACTATGCACAGTACTCACATGGAGGTAGAACCGAAACTTGTTTTGGTAGAACCGTTAGACCCGTGGTTTGTGATTGGGTGTTACTTGATCAATCACATAGTTCTTGAAAGTTAGATGAACCAATTCTAAACTTGTTTGTAAGTGTGGTAAATTAGTTTCAAGTAAGTAAGTATGAAAAAGAACTTGCAAGAGTAAGACGTCGACACACTTTGAACACAGTGCATTAATGTATATTTTATATTGTTCAAAGATATTCCTTAAAGGCTAAGAAGGAAGTAAATCCCAAGATCGAATTTAAATAAGTTAAGAATCTTTTTAATTAAGGGTTTTTAATTATATATGGAAAATAATAATTAGTAATGTGCATTTGCTAATTGAAGATTTTCCAAGGAGATTTCGATCAGTATTTTTGGATAGTGCATTCACAGGAATTATGAAAACCGAATTTGGTGTAGTAATGAAAAATATCTTGAGAATATTTTCTGTTTTGTAAATTCCTTGGTGTCCAAACTTCCTTGTCTATAAATACTTTGAGTTTGCATTTCTAGCAAACTAATCCTGCATGCGTAACAAAAGACTTCCTCTTTTGTCTTTGTTACTGGTGAAGCCGCCTATCGGAGAGGAGAGTAATCTAATTAGGTGAAATCTCTTACGACCGCTCAATTTAAAGTCTTATTTGGGATTGAGAAGCTCTAGCGCGACCCGTTGGTGGGAAACTATATATTTCGGTTTATATTTAGTTTTCGTATTGATTTGATTGACTGACGATGGTTGAACTTTGATTGCACCTAGTTTGTTTATTCTTGAGAATCTTCTCTTCTGATATAAGATTCACTCAAACTAGTTCAAGGTTTCGACATGGATCTTTAGACTGTTGTTAGATCTAAAGACAATCTTGTGATAATCCATTGTTAACAGACTCCGTTCTGTGTGTGATTGATCACAAGAGATTCAAGTAGTTGTGTGCAGGTGTTTATTGAAGATCTAAGAAGATTTGAAAACGAATAAGAGATAAAAGATTTATGACTTGGTGTTTATAATCTTTGGTGTGCACAATACTTGTTTGGGAAAAATAGGATCCAACTATTATTGATTTATCCTTTGGGTATTTTGATAGAATAGTTGAGGAAGATCGGCATCAATACATTTCCTTGGGATTAAAGGTATTGATTAGCTTAATGTTAACGATTACCTTTGGGTGATTGAACATAAGATAGATCTTGGAACCTGGCAAAGGATTTTATGTTAAGATAAACAACGGAACCTTTGCGCAACTCATATCACTTGGTTGAAAAGAGTTGATACCAAACATATTTGTTATTCCTTTACTGTTTGGAATACGAACCAAAGGAATTAGTCCAAGTACATGACTTGTTTACAAGTTGGAGGCATTGGAATACAGACGAAACTAGGTGAACTATAGGTTTAGTTGCTTGGTCTCAACTATACGAAGTTGGTTTTATTTTGTATATGGCTTATTCCAGAGAGTATTCAATTATGTACTAGGTCCCGGGGTTTTTCTGCATTTGTGGTTTCCTCGTTAACAAAATTTTACTATGTCATTTACTTTATATTTCCGCATTATAATTATTTTATTATAATTAAAGTAAATTGCACAAATGGTAATTCCTATTTACTTGCTACGTGAATCCTATTGTGTTTGGTTAAGCCCGAACCTTTGTATCAAGTAAACACACTTTGTTGTTGTATTGTCTCGATCTCGTATCAATAGACGATCACACAAAGTGTGAACCGATTTGTTGTATTGTCTCGACTCAGCCCATAGACAATCACTTTCGGGGAAAGGACTTATAGGAAGGAAAAGTAATAGCTTGAGGTATATTTGGGTACCCTCGCCTTTTCTATATATAAAATTGTAAAGATTAATACTGCAAAAATCATCTTCCAAACAATTTTAGAATTTAAACCAATAAATCTAAAAACATGAAGATGAAAATGTTGGACATAGCTATGTGTAATCACAATAATGGCTATTCCAATCTCTAGTTATTTTTCTAAGCAAAATAAGAAAAATAGAATATTTACTAGGAAAAAACAAGATTTGATAAGCACTAAACCCGTTTAGCAACTAAAGATTGAACAAGAACCAGTTCATCAGTTGCTTTCTTTAGTTCGTTTTTCAGGAACTCAAGATTCCTTGCTGCAATTCTGAGTTGTTCACAAACGACTTCAAAATCCCGAAGCAGATTTCCTACCAGTTATGACGACATCTGAACAGGTAGTTTGTTTTCATGATCAATAACATGATGGCATGTAATGAAAATGTTGTATTACTACAACAAATTAACAAACAGAAGGATATAATTGGTGATAAACACCTCCTAAATCAATAGATTCATGCCAAATCTGTGCAAATATGCACAACCAACAATGGGTTTTCTTTCATTAACTTTCTGATGCCTAAAACAGAGTTCTCTTACAACTTAAATATCCAATGATTAAACCTAATTCTACTCAATGGATAGCGTACACGTGTCCCTAATCGAATGGACAGAATTAACTAAATAAGAAATCTACTAAATACACCCAGATAGTTGATATAGGCAGACCAAGGTGGTAGCCCCTACTATTGAGAATGCAACATTGCCTCCCCCTGAATAACATCCTTGTCCTCAAGGATAAACCGTGGATATTGAGCCTTGATATTAGTAACTGCCTCCCAAGTAGCGTCTTCTGGAGAAGAATTGGTCCATTGGATGAGCACCTGAGGAACTTGTTGTGTGCCTATGACCACAGTTATGTGGCTCAACACCTTTTCTGGAAACATGATGATGTCACCTGTAAGATCAACAACATGTAATGTAGGTGAAGGAGTGAACCTGAGGCCAATGTGTTTCTTTAACTGAGAAACATGGAACACGGGGTGAATCCGAGAGTTAGATGGCAACTCCAACTTGTAAGCTACTTTTCCCACCCTTTGTAGTATTGGAAATGGACCATAGAACTTTGCTGAGAGTTTGAAGTTCTTTTTTAAAGCGACAGAGGCATGTCTGTAATGTTGGAGCCGCAAGTAAACCAAATCTCCCACTGCAAATGATCTATCAACTCTAGAAGAATCAGCATAAAACTTCATTCTCTCTTGTGCCTTGTGAAGAGATTCTTTGAGTAAGTCCAGCATAGAAGCTCTGTCCTTTAAATAAGATTCAGCTGCAGCTACAGAAGTGGTGGAAGTAGTGGGAAAGGCCATGTGAGGAGGAACATACCCATACAAAGCTTGGAATGGAGACATTTGCAACCCCCTGTGAAAGATAGTGTTATACCACCATTCAGCTAGTGTTATCCATTGGCTCCAGTTGCTGGGTTTATGGCCAGTGAGGCATCTCAAGTAATTATCTAGGCATGCATTCACCCTTTTAGTTTGCCCATCTGTTTTGGGGTGATAGGCAGTGCTGAGATTCAAGGCAGTTCCCAAGGCCTGGAATAGATCTTTCCAAAAATGACATGTAAAAACCTTATCTCTGTCAGACACAATAGAAGATGGCAATCCATGCATCTTGAATATAGTATTGAGAAATGCTTGAGCCACAGAAGAAGTTGTATAAGGGTGTTGTAGAGCTATGAAATGAGCATACTTGGTGAGCCTATTAACAATTACCAAGGTGACACTCTTTCTATTGCTGACAGGAAGACCATCAATAAAATCCATGGTAATGTGTTTCCATGGTTGCTCAGGAATAGGCAGAGGTTGGATTAAGCCAGCAGCATTGGTGTTATCACTTTTATTCCTTTGGCAAATGTCACAGTGGGACACTAAGAGCAAGATATATTTGAGCATGCCTGGCCAATAAAAGTGACTCTTGGCTCTAACATAAGTGGCATTCATGCCAGAATGACCTCCCACAGATGAAGCATGAAGTGATTGTAAAAGGTTTTTTCTGACATTACCTCCAGTGCCAATGTAGAGTCTGTTCTTGTATCTCAGAATGCCCTCCTTGTAGGTAAAATGTGGCACACCAGTAGCATTAAGAATTAACTGAGAAATGAGAGAGTGTGACGCTGGGTCTTGTGTATAGCTGTTAAGAACCTCTTGTACCCAAGATAGATCAGAGACAGATAAGGAATGGCAAGCTGCTGAGTCATGAGATCTTCTAGAAAGGGCATCAGCAACCACATTGTCATCTCCTCTTTTATACTGTATTTCATAATCAAAACCAAATAGTTTGATCATCCACTTTTGCTGTAAGGCAGTAGTGATCTTTTGTTGAAGAAAGTATTGGATACTCTGGTGGTCATTCTTTATAATGAACTTGGTGCCCTGTAAGTAATTCCTCCACCTTTGAACATCTAGGACAATGGCAAGAAACTCTTTTTCATAAGTAGAAAGAGCTCTTGCTCTAGGACCCAATGGCTTGCTGAAGTAAGCTATAGGTTTGTCATCTTGAAGTAATACTGCACCAATGCGTGACTCACTGGCATCACTCTCAACCACAAATTGTTTAGTGAAATCAGGGAGTGCTAGAATAGGCGTGTGGATCATTACAGTTTTCAATTGCTCAAAGGAAGCTGTTGCAGTAGGATTCCATAGAAAACATCCCTCTTAAGCAAGTCAGTTAATGGTTTGATGATGGATCCATACCCTTGCACAAATTTTCTATAGTAGCCAGTGAGGCCCAAAAAACCTCTCAACTCCTTAATAGTTTTAGGTAATGGCCAAGAGAGCATGCAGGAAATCTTATTAGGATCAGCACATACTCCTTCAGGTGTAATAATGTGACCCAGATACTCCAATGAGGACTGACCAAAGCTGCATTTGGACAGTTTTGCAAAATGTTGATACTGTCTTAGCAAAGAGAAAACCATTCTGAGGTGCTCTAAGTGATCCTCCATGCTAGAGCTGTAAATGAGTATGTCATCAAAGAAGACTAAGACAAAGTTTCTCAAAAATGGTTGAAATATCTCATTCATTAAAGCTTGAAATGTGGCAGGGGCATTGGTGAGGCCAAATGGCATCACTTTAAACTCATAGTGACCTTGATGGGTTCTAAATGATGTCTTTAAGATATCCAAGTCATTCACCCTGATCTGGTGGTATCCAGCCCGAAGATCAATCTTGGAGAGGAATTGAAATCCCTTGAGCTCATCTAACAGTTCATCAACAATGGGAATAGGAAACTTATCCTTGATTGTGATGCTATTTAGTTTTCTATAGTCCACACAAAACCTCCAAGAGTTATCTTTTTTCTTGACCAAAAGGATAGGTGAGGCAAAGGGGCTATGACTTGGCTGAATGATTCCAGAATGAAGCATTTATGTGACAATGTCTTCCACCACAGCCTTCTGAACAAATGGGAATTTGTAAGCTCTTTGGTTAACAGGCATGGAGTTGGGGTGTAAGGGAATTTTATGATCCAAGTTTCTTTTGGGTGGTAGTTGAGTGGGTTCTTGGAATATATCAGTGAATTCTTGTAATAATTGATGTAGTATTTCAGGAGTTGGTGGTGAAGTAGTTGTGGAGATTTATAAAAAATGACCCACTAAGCCATGAGAAGTGGTAGAAATAAATCTTTTAATTGCAGCTCCAGTAGTCATAAATATTGAAGGTTTTGGAGAGCTCCCATATAAGGTGATCTTCTTATTATGGTATTTAAAAGAAATGCTGAGTGTAGAAAAATTAAAGAGCACATCACCTGGAGTCTTGAGCCAGTCAGCTCCAAGTACTATGTCACAACCTCCTAGTGGCAGGATTCTGAGATCTTCCACAAAATTATGGCCCTGCATGCTCCATGAAAGTTTTTTGCAAATGCCAGTGCTCACTGTTCTGGCACCATTAGCAACTATGACCGACATGGCAGCAGTGGGTTCAATGTGGCACCTGAGAGAAGTTTCTAGCTTACTGTCAATGAAACTGGTTGTGCTACCAGTGTCAATTAGAATGGAAACTTTGTGTGTATTGAGGACCCCAGGAATTTTGATTGTCTCACCCGTGGCATTGCCTGTGAGTGCATGGATAGATATCTCGACCTCAGACTAAACTGGAGATGCATTAGCCTCCTCAAATATTTCTTCTTCCTCCTCAGTATCTGCAGAATCAGAATTATCCATTTGGAGCATATAAATCTTCTGCTTGCCTTTACAAAAGTGCCCGAGCTTATAAATTGCATCACAATTATAGCATAATCCCTGAGCTCTCCTTTTATCCATGTCCTCTTGAGAAATTCTCTTAATTAGAGGTGGTTAGGGATTGGATTTTGGTATAGGAGTGAAAATGGACTTGGGGGTAGTGGGTACAGATCTTGGTGAAGTAAGAATTGGTTTGGGCACAAAAGATGTAGATGGATATTGTTTGTGTGAAGTAAATGGGTTATTGAATGACTTAGTGAATGGTTTAGTGGCAACAGATGTTAGAGATAGCTTTTGTTCTTGTAGTCGAGCTAGAGAAAAAGCATTTGAAAGTGTTTTAGGGTGAAACATAGAAACAGATTTACCTATGTCATCCTTTAAGCCACTTAAGAAACTCATAATGAAGTAAGATTCACTAAGGGAGGGGTTCATTGTAAGCATCAATGCCTTGAGTGATTCAAACGCCTCATAATACTTATCGACAGATGATTGTTGTACTAGCTTATTAAAACTACCAACAAAATTCTCATCCACAAGATTTTCAAATCTAGCACATAGATGGGTAGCTAAATCATGCCATGTTATTCTATGACGATTAACTTGAAAGTTTAAAAACCACTTTTCAGCCTTACCCTCAAGGTAGATGGCAGCAATATCGACCTTCTTGTGCTCTTCAACATCATGAAGTTGAAAATACCATTCATCTTTCTGAATCCAACCTCGAGGATTGTCACAGTCAAATCTTGGGAAATCTAGCTTAGGAATACGATGGGAATAGATTGGCTGACGGTGGTGAGCGAAACCCTGATCATCCATATCTATGACGTTAGATCCACTGGCATCTTCGACATGGGTGTTATATAGTCTACTGAATAAGCTCACCAGTTTGCGGTTGTTCTCCTGTAAGGTACTATTGAGATTTGTAGCCAAGGAATCAAACTTGGTTGCAAGCTCGATCGAAAAACTATCGAAATCTGATTCCAATCTTGTTTGAGAAGCCTTCAATTTAGTTACCTCCTCTTCAACTGCCTTCAATGTCATCGTAAAAAAAAAAATTATGGATTCGAACGGCTCTGATGCCAATTGTTGTATTACTACAACAAATTAACAAACAGAAGGATAGAATTGGTGATAAACACCTCCTAAATCAATAGATTCAGGCCAAATCTGTGCAAATATGCGCAGCCAACAATGGGTTTTCTTTCATTAACTTTCATATGCCTAAAACAGAGTTCTCTTACAACTTAAATATCCAATGATTAAACCTAATTCTACTCAATGGATAACGTACACGTCTCCCTAATCGAATGGACAGAATTAACTAAATAAGATAACTACTAAATACACCCAGATAGTTGATGTAGGCAGACCAAGGTGGCAGCCCCTACTGTTGAGAATGCAACAGAAAATAGGATCTTCATGAAACTCGATAGTCTTTCCCTCCTCGACCACATCTTTGTTGCTTCCAACCATTATACTAAAAAAATATTCAGAGAATCCTTTTGACCTTATGGAGCAATTCTTCAATTGATGACATATATATAAAAATATAAGGAGGTTCCATAAAAACCATAGGAAACATGCCGTTCACGTGGGTCTAGTGGTCGAGCACTTGTGGTCAAGGTACTTGTGTAACCAAGTAATAGAGAAGCAAAATACTAATAGAAGGGCAGTTGAACAATGGATTTCAAAACAAACTTCGAAAGAATAAAAGAAAAATAGGTTCAAACAAATTTTGTAATCAACAAAAAGATAGTATACACCCTTGACAGCTTTCTCAAGACAACTTCTTTTGAACAAAGAGCATCCTTCTTAACCTGAAAGAGGGATGTTATAGGAAGAAGTTAATATTAACTTCTTCTTTTTCTCTTTTAAGGGGATTTAGAGACAAATCACACAAAAAAGTTGAAGAAGCTTTATTAATAGAGGAACTAGGAGTACTTGAGTCAACTTCTTTCCATGTTTTGTTGACACCCCGTTTAAGTCTGTTTATGCTTATCTTAAGTTCTGAGACTCGATTATTGATGTGTAGAAAATACGGGTCTGAATTCTTGGATTCACAGCCTTCTACAGAAGGAGACAAGGAACTTGTCCCTTTTTTATTTCTCCTATGCCTTCTTCTCCTTTCAGAGTTGTTTAAAACGTCAGTTTATACATTTGTCGTTCTTCCTTCTACCATGGTATACATTTTTTGTTTCAAAGGCACGATTAAGAAATTACTTATCAAGGTAATTTTCTTGATTGTTGAAAGTTCCTTTTACTCCAACAATATGAGAAACAGGTTTAATAACTTCTTTAGACACCCATACAAGAATGTTGTGAAGTTTTTCATTCCTTAAACGAAAACGATATTTTCGCTCAGAATGTCCTTTATTTCCGCAGTAATAGCAATTAAAGGAATTATTCTTAGCTGTTCTCATGTGAGTAGATTTGGAAGGAGTATCATCCTTGTCCTTAGGCACATTGCAGGCTGCGAATGTTTTTTCACAAGAAGAATTATCAATAGCTTTAACGAAATTGATCTTACTAGTTTTTGGAGCGTCTATTCCTTTATAGCTCAGACCACATGAATCACGATGTTCTTTACATGCTCCAATCATAGAAGATATTTTGGTAGAGATAGAATTAAATCTTCTCAGACTCTCTTCTAGTGAATTTACTTTATCGAGAGAAGCTGCAAGGTCAGTCTCTAATGACTTTTCTTTGGTAAGAAGACTGATTTCTTTGTCATTAAAATATTTTTATTGAGAGTCATATCTTGCTTCAGCATCTGCAAGTATTTCTTTCAACACAAAGAGATTTCGGAGAAGATTGTCACATTCAGACCTTTTTGTGCGAACATCTTCCGTACGATCCTTAACGATAGATTGTAAGAGTTTATACCCACCATTGTATCCTTTAAATAATTTTCTCAATTTTCTGTTTTCTTGACAAAGAGGAGCCACATACTTACTCAGGAAAGTTGTTGACCTTTTTTCTTTCAAAGCACGGTCGAACAACTTGATATTGAGGGACTTCTTCATCAAAACTCTATCCTTCTTATGAATCACTATAATCTGAAAGATCATACAACTTCTCATCAAGATATTTTTCCTAGTCGAATGTAGATTTAGTCAAGGGACAGACGATAGAGTTTTTCTCAGAAGCTTCAGTACTTTGTGACTCACATGAGTGACTTTGGACTGATGTTGCATTATCAGAGATAATTTTGTCCATCGAGTTAGATCGATACAAACACAGACTGATAAGGTCTTTAAATATGTTTGCCTAATCTGATACCAATTGAAAAAGCAGGGGTCTAACAACCGCACCCAATATTTTGAATTACCAATCTGTATGGACAAACTCCAATATACTTTTATGAGAATCAACTAGATAGTTAGACTTAATCAATAGAAAAGTATATCAAAGAGTTTATATCTCTATCTATTGATTTAAATCTTACTCTAGCAAACTGCGAGTCTCAATTTAAATACAAGAGAAATAAACTTGGATGGTACCAAAGACCAATATCCAAGTGTCAATCAATTTAAATCAACAACCAAAAGGTCAGATATTCTAATTGATTGAACAACGCACAACCTATATTATTTTAATTATATAACAAATATAATGCGGAAAATAAATAACACAGACATCAGAATTTTGTTAACGAGGAAACCACAAATGCGAAAAATCCTTGGGACCTAGTCCATATTAAACATACACTGTATTAAGCCGCTATAGACACTAGCCTACTCCAAGCTAACTTCGGTCTAGACTGTGGTTGAACACCAATAAATCTCACACTGATCCAAGGTACACTTATGCTCCTACGCCTCTGATCCTAGCAGGATACTATGTACTTGATTCCCTTAGCTGATCTCACCCACAACTAAGAGTTGCTACGACCCAAAGTTGAAGATTTTAATAAACAAATCTATATCACACAGAAAAGTCTATGGTGATAAATCTATCTCCCACGAATATACCTACGAGTTTTGTAATGTATTTTGATAAATCAAGGTGAACAAGAACCAATTGATAAACCATACTTATATTCCCGAAGAACAACTCAGTATTATCAATCACCTCACAATAGTCTTAATCGACACAGCGAAAAAAGATATTGTGGAATCACAAACGATGAGATGAATATGTTTGTGATTAGTTTTTATATTGCCTATTAGAGATAGAAATCTCAAGCCAATTATTATAATTGTACTCGTATAATATAAACATCAAGATCAGATCACACAACTATAAGAAAAATAGTATCAGTCTGGCTTTATAATCCCAATGAAGTCTTTAAGTCGTTAACCTTGTTTATAAGAAGAAACCAAATGTTAAAGGAGAATCGACTCTAGCTTAGCACAACTAGTATCATACAGAATGTGTGGGGATTTGGTTTCCTAGTTGCTAGAGTTTTCCTTTATATAGTCTTTTAAATCAGGGTTTGCAATCAATGTTAGCTTAGTAACAGAGCATTCAATATTCATCGTTATATAAAAACCTGATTATATTCAAGCTAATATTTATCAACCGTTAGATCGAAAACATAGCTTGTTATACACACATGTAATGCACGTTTCTAGATAGGCTTATGTAACCCTACCCAAACTTGTACATTAGTTGGTTCAACAATAGTTAACCAAGTGGTTATCCATATGATAACTTTCATGTCAACCATATTCTTCTTCACCATTACTAGTTCAAATGACTCAAATGAACTAGTTAGAGAGTTATTCAATTGAAAGGAAATCTCATGTACTACACAAGACACAATTGAAGCAAAAACGATTTGATTCACTCGAATCGGTTCATGAACTATATAACCACAGTTTGTGTAAGGACCCTCAAGCTCGTCAATGCTATTATACTAGTCAAGAGAGGTCTTAGCTGCTAATAACTCGATTAGTTTAACACGGACGTTCATTATTAGGAATTAATCTAACAACGATTTAGATACGGAATTAGTACCGTTGAATGGATCTCGAAAAGTTATGCGATATGGACTACTCAAACGTGTCATTCGGAAATCGGAAGAAGAAGATATTTGTTATTTTAAGTAAAGGGTAAACTGGTTATTTCATAGTGAAGTGTTATCAAGGCAACCAACTTTTCTTCTCAGGGTACCCTTCGTGGATAACTCAAAAGAAAATCCATAGTCGAGGAATTTTTATCTTCTCTTTAATTTTTCTTTTATTCTCTTTTCTTCTTCTTTTGCTTCTGTTTCTCTGTTCTTCTCACTTGTGTTTCTGCGAGAGGTTTGTGAGTTGTGAGTGAGACTTGATTGATGAGAACCAACTGATGAAGATGTCTAGTTTATGGAGAAAATCGTATGGTTGTTTGGTTTAAAATAGAACAGCCGGGGTTGAATCTGAGAAGATCAAATTAGGGTTTGTAGATTTGATTGTTGTTCTGAAAAGTTATAAGATGTTATTTAGAGCTATGGATAGATGAAGAATCTTGGGTAGAAGTTTAATTGAAGTTTTTCAATCGAGTTTTTGATGAATTGAAGAGTTAGGGTTTTGTTCAAAATTCAGAGAACAATTGAAAGACGAAATTGATGTTCTAAGAAGATTGATTAGAGTTGTGCTTGTCGTGAATTAGGTTTAGACCGAAGAATTACTTGAGTTTATTAGTTAGGGTTCTGGAATATGGTAAGTTTAAGCTGATATTGAAGTTTGTGGTTAATGAGTTGTAGGTGGTAAAGAATTACGGCTCGATTCTGTTGGTAAGAAGATAATGAACATGTTATTAGGGTTGAGATGGTTATAGAGTGGACTAATAATATATAACTTCATGCCTATATCATTCTATGTGTTGTCACTCTCTTATTGGTTGAGATGTTGTTATTGTGCTGTAAAATTTCTATTGGCTTAGTGTAGGATAGCATTGACACCCTGTCAAGTGTACATTAGTGTAGACAGATATTTAATCTTTAACTATCTGTGTTGTATCTGTAAGAGAGAGATATAGAAGTTTTTACTCTTGTATTGAGATGATTTTCTCTGCTGATGTACTTTCAAGATTTATCAATGGAAATTCACAATAATTATTTCTTTGTGTAACTATGGTATCATATTAAGAGATATTCTCACATCTCTCAGGTTTTTCGATTCCTTTATTCTTCCGCTTTAATCTTTCTTTTTCAATTCCAGCAGAATCTCTCTCTGTTGTTAGATCTATTTTTATTTTCAATTTCATGATTCAAGATTTTCCGTCAACCTCAAATTCAATGGAAAATCCTATAAGCATTTCGATCACCAATGTTTCTCTATCTCAACTCACAAGTTTTGTTCATCTTAAACTCAAAGACGATAATTTTATTACTTGGAAGAATCTAATGGCACCAGTAATTCGTAAATTCAAACTTCAAATATTTCTTGATGGCTCTCACCCTTATCCTCCTCAATTCACAAATGCTAGAAATCAAGCTAATAACATTGAAAACCAACTGTATACTGATTGGATGGATGAAGATGCCTCCATCATGATGTGGATTCATTCTACAATCTTCGATGTTGTTATTGCTTACTTCTCCAATTGCTCCATATTCTATCAACTATGGACTAGTATTACTGCAAGATTTGTAAGATCGTCCACAACTCACTCAATTCAGCTTCGCACTAAACTTCTGGCAATCAAGCAAGGTGATAAAACTATATCTGCTCTTATTAATGAAATTAAATCTTTTTCAGGTCAACTTGCTGCAACTAGAGAACTTATCTCTGATCAAGAATTAGTTGTTGTCACTCTTGCTGCTTTAAACTCAGATTATATTTTGTTTGCAACTTCTATGCGTCATCAATATCCTCTCATTTCTTGCATTGAACTGTATAATAATTTGATTAGTGAGGATGTTGTTATCAGTGATAGAAATGCTCACTTGATTACTGAATCATAAAATAAAGCCTTTACAAAGGAAAGGAATTAGGGTCTGCTATTTTGTTCAAGGAACCTGAACTGAGGTAAGTCTTCTTTACTGAATAGAATATATTTATAATCGTTTTGATTATGTTCTTGTTTGAGTATATGAAGTTGATTGACAATGATTAGATGTATGATTTAGGTATGAATTGTGAAGGTGGTGTTGAAACAAAACTGGAGATGGGTTATAGGTGACGTTGTCTGTGTAATTGAATTTCAGGTGGAGATGTAATATTTCGAATGAAATTACTGAGATGAGTTTAGTGGTGGTGGTGATGATGTTGATGTTATAGGGGAAGATATATGTACTGGTGGATATGGAGGTTGAATTTACATGGGTAATAATTATAGTTAAGGTTATAATATTAGGAATGGTATTACATGGAGCTGTTTTGGGTATAGTTGGTGGTATCTCTGATGAGTTTGAGAAAATGGATTGGTTGTGTCTAATGAAAATTATATGTACAGATGAAGAGTGTGGCAGTGATGTCTGAAGTGTAAATGGAACTGTTGCAGATGGAATGTTGTTGTAGTTACTGAATTATAAGACTTCAGAAATGGTGATGTTATGGATGGAGTTGCAGATTATGAGATTTGGTTTATGTGTTTGCTAGTTGAAAAGATTTAAAAAGGATGAATGTTTGTAGATGCAGACGGACAGTGCTGTCTGAGTTGAATCTTAGATGTAGAAATTAAAAGGTTTATGAACTGGTATATGTTAAGCGAATTGGGAGAAAGAGAGTAGTTGTAATGTTGCTTAGAATTGGCCTTAATGGAAGCCTGCAACTGCAGATCAAGGTAGGCTGTGTTATTTTTGTAAATCATTTTGAGTTTTAAATTGAATGAATGAATTGATATAATGAATAAATTTAAGTTGAACTGGGACTAGTGTTGCAGTTGTGTGAGAACATTTGGCTTGTGTTGTGGCTCAGGGCAGTATCCTTTATGTTAGTTAAATGTTTGACTGATTTGACTCACTTGACTTAGATCATCTGACTGAGTTTACTCAGTCTAAATCAGTTTCAACTCACTGAGTTGACTCGTGTGACCATTTGACAAGGACATTTACTTGACTTTTGACGTTGACTGTGAGATGACCCCGTTGACAGTTAGTTTGACTGTTAATTGACCCTAATGGACCAGGCCTTATGTAATGGGTTTATTTAGTGGATTTGGGCTTATGATTAGTTATCCTACTTTTATGTTTTGGACCTCTTGTGGTCTGAATTAGTCTTTGGATTATTCTACAAAGTTGTAGATATTCTTAAGACTTAGAAACAGACTATAGAACCAACCTAATTGAATTAGTAAACCTTAGTTATGATAAAGATAGAGAATAAAAAGGTGTAAAGTCATAAATGGGCTTAGAACCATTAGATAGTTCACTTAACTTATAACTGGAACTTGTATGAAATTATGTTATAAGCCTTGTGTGAGCCTGTTGGCTAGATTCTTAGAGTTCTTGTGTGATCAAAAGTTAGTATATTAACAACGATCGATTCAAGGATGAACTAGTGGATCGTGGATCTTGAGATAGGCGAGGCTTGTCATCAAAAGATGTGGGAATCGATAACGAACTCTCTTGTATTCATTATTGTTTTACAAATCAATATTTGTGTTGTGAAATTCATGCATATCTTTGTGTGCTTGGTGTGGTATGATATGTGTGCCGACACAATATCAGTATTCTATGGCTAGGGCGATACACCGTAATATTACACAGTTAGGGCGATACACTTCAATATTATTCTTCCTTTATATATATTCAGTATTCTATGGCTAAGGAGATACATCGCAGTATTACCTATTCGGTGTGGAAGTGGCATCAATATTACTCTTCCCTTATGTGCGGCAACACACATCTCATACATGGATGTTTACCGTTATTTATGAATGTCTTTGAAGAAGTTTCTATATTATGTTTTATTGTCTTTCCTTGTATTAACGACTTTCGATAAAACCTGCATTGTCTTCGAATCATATTAATGATTACTTGAAAGCTAGTTGTTATTTCCACTGGGAACCCATTTTAGGGGTGATGTGCTCACCCATTCCCACTTTCAGTTTCAAAGACAGATCAGAGTTGTGCAGCAGAAGCTTCGTGGCGTTGAGTCCGTTAGTTGGATAGCTTCGGCTATATTTATTTGTGTTTATAATTTATTTGCAAATCAAATGACTATTGTATATGTATCATTTGAGAGAAGTTCTGGTTTATATATATTTCAGAGCAGGGCTAGTTTTTGGGTTAGGTTTTGTAGCATTCTTAATTGAATGTTTAAGTGAATAATTTAGATTCTTAGTGCCTCTTTATTTAGTTAATCTCTTGGATTAGTCAGCTACTAGATTTGGGGTTCTACGGTTTGCAATAGCATCCCTTGATTTATAAAGATAAGTTCAAAATATCTTTATAAACTAAGATAAGTTGAAGAAAGAGATATAAACTGAGACTAATCTAGGTTATTACTCCCCCTTAGTCTATGATTTCACTCTTTTCATTAGAATAAACGTTTTAGCACAAATTTCCTATCCCTTAGTGATACCAACTCACAACAACCAAAAGGATCTTACAAGTCACAAAGAGAAATTGCAAACCTATAAGAGTAATTTGGTTTTAAAACCAAAACTACAAGTAATTTGGTTTTAACATGTTAATCTAGGAAACAATTGCCCGAAGCAATTTTCCCTAATAATTTAGCAACTCAAAAATTGACTAAGCATCTTAGTTCTTTTGCTAAACCGATTGCACAAGTACAATCGCTTGTTCGATAAGACCAAAATAAAGATCAGAATTAACTTTATTTTTCTCATTAGGTCTAATTATTCTCATCAATAACTTAGACCTTTCACTTTTAAACAAGACAAATACTAGGTTAGTTAACTAGTAATTCTTGTTAAGGCATTCGGTTAGACTTGAATAACCGAAACCTTCACATTTGATAGGTCTAACTAAGATCCGAAAAACTTAGTTTCTATTATCTAAAAATCACTTGGACTAAAAAAATGTTCCCGAAACACTTTTGTTAATCCATAAAAATCCATAGAAACCAAATAAATCAACTTGCATAATCATTTATCTTAACCAGAGCAATTGAAACAAACATAGACATTATAGCACCGCAATTGCACCGAAAATTTGTAAGCCTAAACAATTGATATCAAACAATAACGAAAGATAACAATAGTTTTTCTTAACCGGAAACAATTGAATCACAATCAAACATCGATACACAAATAATGGAATAAACATCAATTGTACCGAAATTTTGTTAAGAAAAAGCAATAAAGATATGAAATAAAATCATGCTTTTCATAAACATGAAAACAATTAACTAACAAGATTGTTACCTCAAATTTCGCATCCTCTTCTCCCCTTAAGATATGTCATTAAGCGCAAGTTCACTTAGAACTCTCCCCCATTAAAGTTATCATCCTCTTGCCAAAAGAACAACAACAAAGAGCAACCTTTACCAGAGAAAGGTTGAAAACCGGTTTTAACTATTGCGATGCAAAAGTTAAAACCTCGAAACACATGTTTTTATGCTAAAACAAAAGATTCAACATATTGTGACTTTTTCACATATTGTTTCTACCAGAACCCCTCATGATCCTTTGATAAAGCCTACCAACATGGGCTAGAACTTAATCCCGCTAAATCAAAATCACCCAAACTATAAGGGTTCTCACATTATGAGATCGAATATCAAGGTAATAAAACCGAAATCATACATCCCATAAACATACATAGCAATAAGATAAAGTATTCAAGCACATGCTATGTAACCAAAAACTATCACAAGAAATATTATAAAAATAATAACTTTATTGATAATAAGATAGTTTTATTCATAATAGACTTTACAATTATTCAAAGAAATCAAAAAACTAAAGTCTATTTTTTCTGGATTTACTCCATCATCTCAGCACCAGTGAAGGATAAGTTATTACTTTCGTGCTTCCACTTGTAAATTATTCCAGTAGATAACCTTGTTGTAGGAACAGAATATCGCTACATCTATTCTCTGCAAGATTAACAACACTTCCCAGCGAGCATCACCGCAATATTTTCAACTCCACTTCACGAGTGTTACAAAAGCCTTCAAAAGAGTGACGTAATAACTGACAATTGAAGAAAACTTGAGAAAATTATGTTTGTTCTGCGATGGTTACAAAACTTGCGAGATTTAACATTGTAACTATCGCGGTACAATCGCAGAATCAACCCGAAATAAGAGGAAAACTTAGCTTTCATCCACTATGTAACTACCCTATAAATATAAACCCAATGTGT
This sequence comes from Papaver bracteatum, assembly GCA_023529315.1. Taxonomy (NCBI): domain Eukaryota; kingdom Viridiplantae; phylum Streptophyta; class Magnoliopsida; order Ranunculales; family Papaveraceae; genus Papaver; species Papaver bracteatum. Next base: position 2,413,033 of record JAJJWX010003277.1, on the reverse strand, counting down.
CCAGGAAAGGATGATGTATTTTTTTGAGAGTTAAGAAAGTCTTGAGGAGAGAGAAACTTCAAGAGAATAATTGTAATTTTGAATTCTTCCATTTCTGTAAACATTTATGAGAACAAAATAATAAAGTGTCGTTTTTAATCTTCAATTGTGAGTTGATTATAGCAAGATCTTAACAAGGGTGTAGTGTGGGAAATCCTGCAACTACATTTTGGGACTAGAATATCGCTACATTTATTCTCTGCGAGATTAACAACACTTCCCAGCGAGCATCACCGCAAGATTTTCAACTACACTTCACGAGTGTTACAAAAGCCTTCAAAAGAGTGACGTAATAACTGACAATTGAAGAAAACTTGAGAAAAGTATGTTTGTTCTGCGATGGTTACAAAACTTGCGAGATTTAACATTGTAACTATCGCGGTACAATCGCAGAATCAACCCGAAATAAGAGGAAAACTTAGCTGTCATCCCTATGTAACTACCCTATAAATATAAACCCAATGTGTCCAGGAAAGGATGATGTATTTTTTTGAGAGTTAAGAAAGTCTTGAGGAGAGAGAAACTTCAAGAGAATAATTGTAATTTTGAATTTTTCCTTTTCTGTAAACATTTCTGAGAACAAAATAGTAAAGTGTTGTTTTTAATCTTTAATTGTGAGTTGATTATAGCAAGATCTTAACAAGGGTGTAGTGTGGGAAATCCTGCAACTACACTTTTTGTTTGACCAGATTTTTTTGCAGTTGAGATATTTTTGAGAATGATTCTGCAAGAACATGTAATTCGGTCTTGGATTGAACACTGAAGTGTGTCAATGCTTCAATACACTGACCTTTCTTCAGCATATTCTCTCTTTCTTTCTTGCTAAGCCAATCTCTCTTTTTGATCTTACTCCTTGATTTCTCGTCCAGAGATGATGCAAATTTATTCTTCAAGAGATCATTATGTTCTAGCATCTTATCAAGAGAAGACATTGGATCCAGACCCATAGTTCGGGCAAGGAATGACCAAAGAATAGAAAGATCTTTTTATATTATTATTTTTTTTCGAAAATATAATATTCCCATAAATACGAATATCTTAAATATTTTCAATTAATAGATTTTATTCTCGTAATCTACATAAATGTGCCTTGAAATTTCTTCTTCCTTACAAAAATTGGCACATAGTAAGGAAGGTGTTCTATTACCATTTAAGTGGTATTAGTATGAGATTTTCTCTCACTACGGAATCTAGAACATCAAGAATGTCCTTGATCTAGTATCATATGGAATAATCTCTTTTCGTTACCATAGGTTAACGAAGCATCTTGAGATTGACTGAGATTACATATACAACTTTTATCAATTTTGTTCTTGAGCCAGTTTTTGCATTTTGTTTTATTATACCCTTTAGACGAGATTTCATGCCTTCTTCTTTATTGCGAAGATATGAGTTTTCCTTTGCTAATGAAGAATGAGATTCCTTTAATTGATAGTATTGGTCTTGAAGTTCGTTGGCTCTTAAACTAAGAGTCAGTCTACCCTTGATAAGTTTATCCTTCTCGGCAGCAGATGATTCAGCTAATTCTTTGAGTTCATTCTTGAGAGAACGAAGAGATTGCTCTTGATTATTACATATGATTTGAAGATTACTTAATTGTTGCGAGGAAATCGCCATCAAGCTTGAAAATCTATGGTTTTCTTGGGACAAGGTTTTATTCTCATCTGATAAAGATTCCATCGCCAAATTAGCCTTAAAAAACAAATATGAGAGGCGGTCAACCTCACCACTTAAAAAATTCTGCGTTTGCAATAATTGATTATTCTCCTTAGTAAGATTATTTATGTGATCAATTGAATAAGTGTAAATATTGTCTAGTCTAGTATGTTGATCCATCCAAGAATCTCTTTCAACGCGAGCTTCTTCAGCGATAGATTCAAATTTGAGTCTTTCTATGAAACGAGTCCGATTTGAAACTAATATATGAATTAAGAATTTAAGAAGGAAGTTTGAGTACATAAAATTAATATATGTAAATAAAACAGAAAAACAAAAGAGCATAGGCAAGAAAAATGTACCTTTTAGCTCGTCATTTTTTCTGCGAAGATTCTCGCAGTCTAGAGAAGAGTTGCGAAGCATGTGATTCAAAGTATCATACTCAGCAGTTTTAGCCTGAAGGATTTTTCTCAGAGCTTTAATCTCATTTTCCAAAGACGCTCGCGAAGCATTACTATCAGAACCAAAATACTTGAGTAGAGTCTCGCAAGCTTCATGCTGGAGAGGATCAGTAGAAGACTTTCTAGCATTGTCTAAAATGTTAGACAAGATTTTAAAAGCAATATCAACACCCGCAAAAGTTTAACTTGATGAAGGAAGAGGTGTAGAAGATGAAGTAGTAATTAGAGCAATTTGGCGATCATTTGTGGTGGTTGAGTTGTCAGGAGGAGTATGTGGAAAAACAACAGTTGAAGGCCGTAAAGGACTATAAGGAGTCTCAGTCACAGCAATTTTAGAAGCCTGATTTATCAAAGGATCAGAGGAAGTACAAGTATGGGTAGCGATATTCTCGCAAACAAAAGTAGAAAGATTTGGTTGCGATGGTGTTGGAGTAATCCTCACAGATGTTAATGTGGGCATAATGAGATCTTCCCCAGGTGTCTTAAAGTGGCGAGATCTTTTAGGAGGTTTAATAGGGTTCTCGTTATTCTGCGAACAATAACTCAGATAAGAAACAGAGGCAACAATATTGTTATTAGGAAAGAGAATATGTTTCTTACTACCTTATCATTCGCAGAACTCCTTTTCTTCTTCTCTACCAGTCTTTTGCGAGTGTTAGGGTTTTGAACCGTGGGATGTGTAGTTCCGCTGAAGAGAAGACATAGCATGGAAGTTACGAAGAATCAAATAATAAAGATTAGAGAATGAAAGAAAAAATTGACTTAAATAAATTTCATAATTCAAGAAACATACCTTGATGATTCCATTAAAACAGTAGCAGAAGAATGCGAAGGAGAAGAAAAGTTGCAGACGAAAGACGAAGTAGACAAATGAAGAAGATGAAGAAACAGAAGAAGAAAATTAGTTTTGAAACTTAACTCAACCTTTTATAGGCAAAAGGGGGTGGGCCCATTAAGCAAAGACGTGTCAGTAAATAGAGGAATTCACAACACGTGTAAGAAAGGCTAAATTAACGGAATCATGTCGAGAAGAAAGAAAGAAGTTGCGAGGGTAATAAAGAATATTGGTTCTCATGATCTTCTCTTCCTCGCAGAAAAGACATGAGAAGAGGCAAGATGTAGTACCAGAATATCGCTACGACGTTATTCCTGCGATATTAACGACGTTTATGCGAGCGTTACTGTCAATACTTTAACAACGTTTCACGAGCGTCACAGAATATCCAAAAGAAGCTGACGATGGAAGGAATAAAAGAAGAATATGTTAGTCCTGCGATGATCATTATACTTGCGATAGAGAACATTGTAGAGATCACGATGAGATCTCAGAATAGATCCGAGATAAGAGGAAAACTTAGTTGTCACCCATTATGTAAATTCCTATATAAAGGGCACGATAGATCCAGAAAATGATGATGTGCTTTTGAGAGTTGAGAAACTTTTGAGGAGAGAGAAACTCCAAAAAGAAAGTTGTATTTCTGAGTTTTGATATTTCTTATAAATCTTCCTGAAAGTGAATTAATAAAAGTGTTGTTGTTCCTCCACAATTATGAATTAATTTTTATAGATTCTTGACAAGGGTGTAGTGTGGGAAATCCTGCAACTACAATTATAGTTGGATCCTCTTTTTCCCAAACAATTATTTTGCACACCAAAGATTATAAACACCAAGTCAGAAATCTTCTATCTTTTCTTCGCCTTCAAATCTTCTTAGATCTTCAATAAACACCTGCACATAATTACTTGAATCTCTTGTGACCAATCACACACAGAACGGAGTTTGTTAACAATGGATTATCACAAGATCGTCTTTACATCTAACAACAGTCTAAAGATCCCAGTCGAAACCTTGAACTAGTTTGAGTGAATCTTATATCAGAAGAGAAGATTCTCAAGCATAAACAAACTAGGTGCAATCAAAGTTCAACCACCGTCAGTCAGTCAAATCAATACGAAAACTAAAGATAACCACAATATTTAGTTTCCCACCAACGAGTCGTGCTAGAGCTTCTCAATTCCAAAGAAGACTTTAAATTGAGCGGTCGTAAGAGATTTTACCTAATTAGATTACTTTCCTCTTTGATAGGCGGCTTCAATAATAAAAAATAAAAAAGAGGAAGTCTATTCTTACGCAGGATTAGTTTGCTAGAAATGCAAACTCAAAGTATTTATAGACAACTTATTTAAATTCGATATTGGGATTTACTTCCTTCTTAGCCTTTAAAGAATATCTTTAAACAATATAGAATAAGCATTAATGCACCGTGTTCAAAGTGTGTCGACATATTACTCTTGTAAGTCCTTTTTCATACTTACTCACTTGAAACCGATGTACCACACTTCCAAACAAGTTTAGAATTGGTTCATATGACTTTCAAGAACTATGTGATTGATTAATTAACACTCAATCACAAACCATGGGTTTAATGGTTCTACCAAAACAAGTTTTGGTTCTACCTCCCTGTGAGTATTGTGCATAGTCACATTAGCTTACCATAATTCGGTTGACTAGGTACTAAGATCAGTTCCCCATATATATTTGGTATCTAACTTGTATGCACTGCACATGTCCATAGGATCGATTCCCTCTTCCCAAAAACGTGTTGCACGTGTTCATAGGATCGGTTCCCCTTTCTTCCATAAACTTTGTTGCACCTCATACCAGGATCGGTTCCCCTTGTGATGCAGTACACCTCTTACTAAGATCGGTTCCCCTTCTCCCAATAATTAGTCAGACACTCACAAACCCGATCATACCCCAGGTGATTACTTAAGATAGGTTTCACTAATAAAAGTCAAACCAATACATAAGTCAGGCCTCAGGTGAATAGTTTTACCAATAACACAAACAAGTCATAAGCGGTTATACTAATCACACATATTGGTCGTTCATAAGATATGCAATGAAGAACAACCCCAATAACGCCTGGCGATTTTCTTTTTGGTTAACAACACATATCATGAACTTACTCCTTAGAACGCATGTAAACATTGTTCCCTATGATGAAATCCTCACCTCATACCCATACATAATCACAATAACATTCATACGATTATGTCGATGTCTTATATACAAAGTTTAATGGTTAAGCAAGAAACTTCATATTGTATTCCTTAATACTATGTCTATCTAGAGTGTTCATGCTTCGCAGTTTTATGTTTTCAATATGCATGACTTGAAAGATACGTTAGGGAATGAAATAGTTCAAGTAAAATATCACTAACCTCAAGTGGAAGGATGATGTTGTGGTTGTAGCTCTGTTCTTCTTCACTTCTTCAAGTCTTCGTAATACTTGTAATGTCTCACCCTAATACTTTCATGCTAACCTATACGAAGTTGACTCTAGTACATTTAAATCAAGCGACTCTTAAATGAGTTTTGGTTCACTTAAATATGACAACCAAACTTGACATAGCAACACTTGATGGGTTCAACCGAGCAATGCTATAACATATATTGCAATGTTGTTATGGGATATGTGTGTTTGCGTCCATGAACTTGATTGTCCCATACTTGTAAAAAGTAAAGTCGTTCATGAGTTGATATACTTAAAGGAATGAATTGACTTTTGACAAATAAAAAATTTAAGCCTATTATGTCATTTTTTGATGAAAGATATGTTAGAGTCTTTTGTTTTCAAGGATTATGACTATTATATGTCATTGTGCAAATAGTGATGGAAAATAGAATGAATCCTTGTATATTCCGTAGTAATTGATCTTCCCTGATCCATATTTTGTGTATTACTGTGAGACTTTGTAATGTGTCTTATGTTGAGCACTAAACAATCAAAGTTGATTATTTTTATGATTAGCTTAGTTGTTGTTCCGTAAGATACTTTATGTCGAGCATATTGAACTAAATTATTCATCTTGTTTGGTTATTTAGTTATGACTCCGTAAGCTTTCTTATGTCGAGTATGAACAATTAAATTGATTACTTTTGTGATTAGTTTAGTTGTGTATTTCGGTTAGATTAATTATGGGTTCTCTTGTGATTAATCTAATTGAGTTTCTTAAGTCTCCATAAGTTTACTTGTGTTGAGCATATTTGGTTAAATTAATCATAGGTTCACTTACGGTTAATTTAATTAAATATTTTTTGGATTCAAATTCATACTTGTATATGATTTGTTATGTCCAAAGAAATCATTATTTTCTTTTGAAATTAAGGTCACTCTTGTTGTTCTTTCGGGAATAACATAATATGGGGGAGAGTTCTTAATTGAACTTGTGCTTAATTGCCAAATCTCTGTGGGGAGTGCAGCTGTGGAATATTATAGGGATTATCTTGTATCTTTATCGACTCTAGCTTAGCACAACTAGTATCACACATAATGTGTGTGGATTAGGTTTCCCAGTTGCTAGAGTTCTCCCTTACATACTCTTTCAAATCAAGGTTTGCAATCAATGTTAGCTTGGTAACAAAGCATTCAATATTCACCTTTAGATGAAAACCTTATTAGATTCAAGCTAATATTTATCAACCGTTAGATCGAAAACATATCTTGTTATACACACATGAAATGCACATTTGTAGGCTTGTGTAACCGTACCCAAACTTGTACATTAGTTAGTTCAAAAATAGTTAACCAAATGGTTATCCATATGATAACTTTCATATCAACCATATTCTTCTTCACCATAACTTGTTCAAATGACTCAAATGAACTAGTTAGAGAGTTGTTCAATTGCAAGTAAATCTCATGTACTATACAAGACACAATTGAAGCAAAAACTATTTGATTCACTTGAATCGGTTCATGAACTATATAGCTAAGGTTTGCAATTTCATTCCTTAGTTTATAAAGATAACTTCACAAACATCGTTTTTAGACATAACCTACTCAAGTTCGCGGACTTAAGTTCCCGGATGGAGTTCACAAACTCCAACAGAAATTCTAGGGTCGAGAACTTCCGCTAGTTCGCGGACTGGGTTCATGCACTTTTCCAGTTCTCTTGATCAACAAAGTTCACAAACTTTGGTTCAAGGAATAAGTACTTATATATATACTAGGTATCACCACGGCCTACGCCTGGGGCTCAACCTTTTTTGAGTTTTATTTATTATTTGGTCGGCCGATTAGTGTTTTCTCATAAAAGTTTAGTTGCATAATGATCATCGAGGCCATGTTTAGTCAGTCGTGTCATAGTATAGCATAGTAATCATGCTTGCAACCCTGGGTTGAGTGTTTCGGTTGGCCCCGCTATTTTGTTGGTCCAGTCAAATTAGTCGGGGCCTACAATCCTAGTCGAGTCCACTTAAGCCGTTCTCAATGTTTTGTTGGCTGGGTCCAATCAGCCGGGGCCTACATCCCCGGCGTGGTTACTTAAGAAATTCTTAGTGTTTTGTTTGTCAGGACAATTTAACCGGATTAGAAAATCTAGGGACGATCGTAGTCTCCGCATTAAAATTAGTAAAATTAGTTTTGATTAGGTTGAAATCATGGAGGTCAAGATTAGTTTATGCATCCTGACTCAATTTTTTTCAATTTTTGTTTGTTTTTTAGACTTCTGGTAAGTATCTTCCCACAAAATTCTTGGTCATGCAGTAATTGTCGATGTATATTTAGTAAGTCGGGTCATAGTAATCGGGCGGTCCCGATCGTTAGAGACGGTGCAATATCTGGTTAGTCGGGTCATTTTACGATGTGTTAGTTAACCTTTTTTGTGGTATTTTAGGATTAGTTATGCCAATCTTCCGTTAAGGTAGCATTTTGTAGGCTTGCTTGAACAATTGTGAAGAATTTACTAAGTTTTGAGGCTAACGTGCAAATTTTAACACCCAACTATCTTAGGGGAAGAAAATAAAAAATGGTTAAATGAAAATGATGCAAAGAGTCTTCAGAGCATCCACAACGGGAGACCAAAACTAAAATTTTGGTCCAGAAACCAAACGCAGTCGAGCGGAGTAAAGATCAAAAATTAGAGTAAAACCAAAAACCAAATCATATTTGGTCTTTAGTTTGGTTTTAGTCGGGCGTAATTTAAAGTTACGCCCGACACCGGGCGTAGGTATTATTTACGTTTGAGGTGGGGCGTAATTCAAAGTTACGCCTGATGATGGGGCGTAATGCAAAGTTACTCCGGAATTAAAAAAAAAAAAAGGAGGTGCAACTTTAAAGTTCGCCTGATTTGGGCGGACTTTAAAGTTGCACCTGGCCAAATTTTAGTCTCACTCCACTGCATTGCAACACAGACTAAACCCAAATTTTGGTCTTTGGTTATGATCGCACCACTGCAGTTACTCTCAACAGTGCCCACTGAAACTAAAGCACGTGTAGTTGCAGGAAATCCCACAACACACCCCATATAATATTATGATAACAATTTCTAGATCTAAATCTATTTCATAATCAAAATAAAGATTAAAGTGCTAAAATTATAAATGGACATAAGGGTTTTTACATGGTTCGATCAATTTGATCTACATCCATGATTGTTTAAATTTACATTTGATTTACATTGATAATCTCCATTAATGGGTAGAGTTCTAGATCTAATTTTTGGAGAAGAAGATGATAAATAAAAATACATACTCCCTCTAAAAATATCTCTCTCTGGAAAATATCTCTAACTTTTACAAGATTGTCTCCCCCCTTTCTCTCTCCTACTCTTCTCTTTATATAGGTGTTTACATAGTGGATGACAGCTCACATACAACTCATATTCCCCCTATTTTAGGATCCCTTACTACATTTTCGCAATATCTCTCCATAATTTCGCAGGCTCTCTCCCTCTTGCTATATTCTCGCAAGCTTTCTATAATTTCACAAGATCTTCACATCTTTCTCATGTCTTATACTGTCGTTGTCTATTACGTCATTTCTGTAATTAATTTGCGACATTTGCAATGTGTGGTAGAAATTTTCGCAGGAGCGTTGTTGTTGCGAGATTCGGATCCTACATCTTGCCTCTTTTTCCTTGAATATTGCTTGAAGAGCCATCTTCAAGGAAAAATATGTTGTTGTAGTAGTCTTTGATCTTTGTTGACGAAGGAACGAGCGAAAGAATACTGGACTTGAAAAGTACGTACTTGCCTTTATTCTTTTGTGAAGTTCCGGAGCTTTGCGAAGTAAATAAGAAGTATCAACTCTTGAAGTATGCGAAGTATGAAGTATCCTTGAAGAAATATAAGAAGTACTCAATCCTCAAAATATAAGAAGTACTCGTCCTTGAATGAAAGTCATAAGTATTGCCTCTATTCATGCGAAATTATTACTCCATTTTTGGTGAGGATTCTTGTCCACTTTGGAAATGATTCATGTCCACTTTGGAAATGATTCTTGCCGAGAAGATAAAGAACATAAAATGTTTTCTTGGTAATCCCTAGTTGCCTTTGTTTTTTATCTATGAAGGTAGAATCCTTGAGAAAGTGTTAAATGATCGAATTGTTTCTTTATTCTTATCTTGCCTCTATCTCTTGTTTTATGCTCTTACGATAGTATAATCTCTTCAAGTTGCTTTTAATTGTGCGAAATAATTGAGCGAAATAACCACATTCTGCAAAATAATCACATTATGCGAAATTCTGACACATTCTGCGAAATTCTGGCTCATTATGCGAAATTATGAATATTTCTGCGAAATTATGAATAATTCTTCGAAATTCTGAATAATTCTGCGAAATTATGAATAGTAATCCTGCGAAATTATGAATACTTCTGCGAAATTATGAATAATAATCCTGCGAAATTATGAATAGTACCCCTGAGAGATTCTGAATAGTACCCCTGAGAGATTCTGAATAATACTTCTGAGAGATTCTAAATAGTAGTCCTGAGAGATTATGAATAGTACTTCTGAGAGATTCTGAGTAGTATTCCTGAGAGATTCTAAATAACCCTGCTAAGTTCTGCGATATTATTGCATAAAGTTTTGTAAAATACTTGTGTGAATATAATTCTGTTGTGATGATTATGTTATGAAATGTATATGCGATTTTATTCCATGAAATGCGTATGCGGTGTTTTTATGATGCGAGTATGATGCTTGTATGATGAGAATGCTTATCTATTGTAGTGTATAACTACTGTTTATGTTACTTAGCTCATTTTGCCACGCTAAAATTGTTGTAACTTTAAATCGCTTCCATTCTTCATTTCTCTGGCTTTGTCTCTAGTATGTGCATTCCTCTTTGCGTATTTATTGTTCTCGCAAGTTCATTTGATGGTGCTTCATTTTTCTTGCTTTTATTCTTTGTCCATATTCACCTCATTGTATCTCATTGTTTTATTGTCTCCACTGTTTATTCCTGCACTATTAGTACCGCATAATATAATATAATCAAAATATCAAAGGTGCATCATTTTCATTATCTCAATTTCATTTCTTTATACATGTTCGCAAGTTTGTTTACTTACATATAACCATCTTCGCAAGTTTATTTGCGTACTCTCTTATGTGGTCTTATTTTGCCTTCCTAGTTAAAGGTCTTATTTTGCCATCTTTTTCATTGCGACAAAATCGCAGGACGTCTCTACATTTTCATGTAGAAACCCATTGATATTGCCTTAACTTTTTGTTCTTTTGTATTTTTGTTGCGACAATATGACATGCCTAAATTTTCTTGCGAAATTAAAGCCCCATGACATTGTCGTCTTGCGACGAAATCGCAGGACGTCTTTTCACTTGCATGCAATGACCCATTGATCTTGTCTTATCTTCTCTTTTGTATTATTGCCTCTTCAGGACTGTTGCACAAATATGACAAGTCTAAATATTCTTGCGAAAATATAGACTCATGATATTTGCGTCTTAAGACACTTACCAGCTCCCTAATGGAGGGTGCCGCCCTTATCTTCCCCTGGTTGCCCTTTCAAGGAGACGTACATCGGCCATACAAGACTAGCTCCTCCCATCCAGTCTTAACAACAACCAGTTGTGTTCGCAGCCTCTTATACCTTTTTCCTATATGGATGCACCCCTTAGGAGAGTCCTTCTTACCTTAGTCGCCCAGCTCAAGTAATATGCTCAACCTGAGAATCCAAGGTGCCTCTCCGGGATGAGCTTTCATGGGCCCAAAATCTCCATGACTCAGGTTCCAGCAGTGGTATAACCTTATCCCTGAACCATGCAACAGATACCCCCTTATATGACGCACTTTAGGTCTTACATTTGCCTCTTGCGAAATTTTATTTGCGAACTAGGGTATACGTCATAAAGGTTCGTCCCATTCTGGATCTTAAATGATCGTTTCTTGCGAAATTTTCACATGTCTTTATTTCTCTTATTTATTCTTTCATTTCTTTCATTCATTCTTTCATTCTCATAATATCATATCATTTGAACCAAAGTAAATATAAATAAATAAATATAAATATATATATATATTGAAATATTACATTTTTTTTTTGAAATCTTAGAAATCTTTGCGATAGTTTCGCTTTCTGTAATCTTTTAATTTTTTTTGAGATCTTTAAATCTTTGCGATGATTTCACCTTTTATAATCTTTTGAAATCTTAGAAATCTTCTTTGAAATATTGCGATTGTATCGCTTTTTGTAAATTAAATCAAAAATCTTTTATTTTCTGTAAGTAAAATGTTCAAGGAAAGTGGTACTTAGCTTTCATGCGATTTTCTATTGTTGCAGTCTCTTGCGAAGTATATAATTTGCTTGCGAAATGAGAAGGAATGAGAAATGAACTCTTGACCTGCCTCTTGCATGTTCTCACATCATACCAACTGTTCTAACTCTCTCCTGCGAAATTATCATCAACTTTCTTCTTTGCGAAATAATCAAAGGCGAACGTATAGCCCCATTATTAAATTGGGCGAATTTCGGCGTATCATACGCGAATTATTCGTGAACTTTTCCGTATCATTCGTTCCAGAATAATACGGACGAATTTCTCCACTCTTGTACCTAGTAAGCGTGTATTATGGGCTTAGCGAATAATTCACGATTTTTACGAATCCGAGAATCATCCGGACATTTAGTTCGCCAGCTGGATTGTAACTTTAGCCCAAGTATAGTTTGCAACCCAACTATAGTTCCTAGCCCACCAACCAATACTCTCACAAGCCTATTGTACTTCGTACCCCACAGACAGATATTAGTCCTCTTGGTTTGTTTTCCCAAAAATGGGAGTGGGGAGAGTTGAACGTACGACCTGTTTCCTACTAAACCAACCTTTAACCACTGCACCATCCGCGTGTTGATGTTATAGTTAGGTATATTAAATATATATTGCATTTTTTTATCACAAATCATACTCCTCAACACTTAAAACATATTATTTTATTAATTAATGTTTGCCGCATTTTCCATACCGAACTCAGACTAGTAAAACGAATTATACACGTTCCGTACTACTAACGAATCACGAATCGTTGACCGGATTTTTGATCGAATTTAATTTTTACGAATCCGTATAATACTCATACGTTTTATGTTCCGTACGTATTCCATATCCCGAATTGCTAACTAGGGTGGGATTCGAATCATGAAACTTATTAAATTCGCTATTAACTAACTGTAAAGTAGGGATGGCAATGGGACGGGTATGGGGCAGGGACCTTGAATCCCATCTTGTACCCCGTTTAAAAAACCAAAACCCATCCCCTACCCGTTACCCATAAGAATGGGGCGGGGACGTGTATGGGGAATCCCCGTAGGGGATGGGTTTCCCATGGGTTACCATAACATTACAATAAATATTTAAAATTTTGTAAATAATAATAATTTAAAAATAATTATAATGGTTCAAATTCAAACAATAATAATAAGCGTGCATTTTAAAATTTTAAGTTTATAATAACCAACTAAAACTGAAAAATAAAGGAAACAATTGATCCACAATTGAGTATTATGATTCCTTTTACTTTTTAGTTCCTTATTATTAACCATCTTCTTCCATGTTAATCATTTCATCAT